>CM077086.1:180821030-182021030 GCA_039513925.1 Platanthera zijinensis | reverse complement strand
TCTGCAACGAGGACAGGAGGCAACCGATCATGCTGTTCGAGTAGAGAGAAGCATTGAGGATTACCCGTCATGTGATTGGTCGCACCAGAGTCAATAAGCCATTTACCTTGGGTCACCACGTGGGCACTACCTGATGATGTGACCACGGAGGCAGACGGCTTGGAAGAGGAGGCGGAGGAGTCACTCGAGGGGCAAAGATGGGGATGCTTCGTCCAACAGCGTTCAATAGTATGGCCGGTGCGGCCACAGTGAGAGCAGAGGTAGCGAGAAGGAGCACGTCCGCCAGATAGGTGACTGCGGCTACTAGAGCCACTCCGCTGAGTTTGGTGAGCATAGTTATTCGGTGGAGAAGGAGAGGGCAGAAGCGGGCGCTGAAGGAGGGAGGTGACAGCAACGATGTGGGCAGCGGTGGCATCTAAGGTAGGAGATTCTGCCTCACCCAGAATTTGCTGGCGGATCATATCATAAGTATCAGGAAGCTGGAGCAGATAACACACAACGAGAAGCTCCTGGAAATGCTTGTGTTGTTGAGCCAAATCCGCAGAAAAGGGGCGATTCTGAAGAATCTCAGCCCCAAGAGCCTGAACATGTTGGTGGGCAGCAGCAGGAGACAATGTAGGACGGGCAAAGAGGTCCGCATACAACGTATAGATGCGGGACGTCTGAGCCCCCTTTGAGTACAGAGCGGCAAGATGAAGCCAAGCGGCCTTGACCGTCTCATCATGATGGATGACGGGGAGGCATTCATCAGAGAGGCTGTTAGCGAGCCAAGTACGCATAAGTACATCACTCGCATCCCAGTCATTAAAGAGAGGTGAAGTGGTGGGAGGAGGGTCATCAACGAGATGGTGGAATTTTCGTTGCGAGCGAAGGAGAAAATGAAGGAGATGCTCCAATCCGGGTAGTTGGAGCCGACAAGTTTCGAAACAGTGCCAAGGTTCCCGGAAGGAGTAGGAGGAAGAGGCGGAGCCGGATTTGCGACAGGAGTTGTAGCAGTAGAAGCATCAGAAAGTGCCATGGTAGAAAGCAACAGGAAGCCACGCGGTTAGAAAACAAACCGTGCGGTTAGGAAACAAGCCGCGCGAACAGGGAGAAATTGCAGTGGTTAGAAGAAAGTGATCTGCGGCGGTCACGATGACACACACCAGCGGCCAGAAAAGCCACGACCAAGCTGCAGAACCAAGCAGAGGGGAAGAAGTTGAGCGGCTAGAAAGCAGCCCGCGCGAACAGAAGAAGGAGAAGACCACGCGGTTAGAGAGAATGACCGCGGGAAGACAAACAAGGCGAACAAGGCAAACAGGTCGCGACAATAGATCGCGGCGACTAAAGAAGAGGTCGCGGAGAATAAGCACAGGTCACGACGAGAAGAAGAGATCGCTCACACAAAGGGCAATAACAAGGAGAGAAAGAGGCCGCGCGAACAGGGCGCATGCAGGCGGAAGAAACAAGTCGCGAGGCCAGGTCGCGAGAAGAAGAAGCAAGCCGCGCGGACAGGTCCCGCAGATAGAGAAGGCACACAGAATCAGGAGGAGAAGATCGAGTCCTCTGATACCATGTAAGAAACGAACAAAAACAAACCGGAAGAGGTATAACAAAAATTTTATTATCTGAAAATGGTATCTATTACAAAGGTATGACCTCTCATTTATAGAATGGAGGAGAGAAGAGAGAATACAAAGAAGAGATGTGGGACTAAAAAAATACAGGACTAAGCGGTCTATACAGAAACAACCCGCACAAGCTGCGCGGTTAGACGGAAGGGTTTACCGCTCGGCCACCACCAGAGAGGAAGGAGAGATCGCCATGGGAGACCGCTAGACCGCCCGGTCTCCAAGCCACTAGAGACAAACCGCTAAACCGCTCGGACTCCAGACAGCAACATCACAGCAACCAAAACGTTGGAGGGAAACCGCCAGACCGCGCGGTCTTCAATCCGCCAAGACAGGCCGGCAGACCGCCCGATCACCAACTTCAACATCAGTGACTCCTTGTTTTGAATTTCCTAAAAGTATTTTTATCACATTTGAACGCTATGACGAGTAAGAACCGTAAGCCAGGACACGTGCAGATAATCAATTATTCAAACATTATGTTTCCTTTCCAACTATGTCCGACTAGTTTCAGGTAAGAGTAAGCCGCGAGCGATTCTCGTGTAAAAGGTAAGACTAAACCGCGAGCGATCCTCGTGCAAAAGATAAAACTAAGCCGCGAGTGATCCTCGTGCAAAAGGTAAGACTAAGCCGCGAGTGATTCTCGTGCAAAAGGTAAGACTAAGCCGCGGGCGATCCTCGTACAAAAGGTAAGACTAAGTCACGAGTGATCCTCGTGCAAAAGGTAAGTCTAAGCCACGAGCGATCCTCGTGCAAAAGGTAAGACTGCGCATGCGGTTTGAATACAAAAGCTATACACTGAATCTGCCTTTCTATGCCAGGATGTCGTTAGGGCCTGCCCCCCTCACGACCAAGCCGCGAGTTATCATTGTGCAAAAGGTAAGACTGCACATGCGGTTTGAATACAAAAGCTATTCATCGAACCTGCCTTTCTACGCCATGACGCCATCAGGGTCTGCCCCACTCACGACCAAGACGCGAGCGATCCTCGTGCAAATTAAGCTGCGAGCAATTCCCGTGCAAATTAAGCCCGAGCGATACTCGTGCAAATTAAGCCGCGAGCGATCCTCGTGCAAATTAAGTCGCGAGCGATCCTCGTGCAAACTAGTTACTAACCAACCACAGACGCAATTACAGCCTGCACAAAGCAACACCACGAGTCAAACAGTGCTTGGGAAAGAAGAAGAAAAAGAGCACAATCATCATATCAACGTGCAAATACATGCGCAAACGCACCAATCAAGAACCATCAAATAATAAAGATGACATACAAGACACCAGACTAGAAAAACAAAAGATACAAACACACTAATATAAGGAGATAACACCGCTACATATCATCCGCATAAACATCAGAACTTTCATTGCCAGAGATATCATCAAAGCTAAGGCCGGAAACGTCGCATCTCAAGCTCTTGCAAACAAGACGAAAAGCCTTCGAGACTCCACACTAGAGGGCCAGCTCTCGAACGTCTTCCATTTGAGGCTCCACCTCCTTGCTCCAGATCTCATCGCGAACTTCCTCGCTGATCAAGCATCGATCCCGCATATAATCCAGAGACTTCATGTACTCTGCAAGACCAGCTACCTTCAACTCTGACACGCGGATATCAGAAGATAACGCCTCCACTTGGGCCTTCGCCACACAAAGCTCCGTCTCCAAACGAGAAGTCTCCTCTTGAGCACGCTTCACCATCAGAGTAGTCCATTCCAACAGAGATTTCTCCACCTCTAGAGATGCTCGAGTCTCCTCCAATTCTGCCTTCAGCTCCGATCCAATCCGGCGAAATTGAGAAACTTCCCGCTCATCATCATCCTTCAGAGCGACAAGAGAACTCGCCATAACTCAAAACTTCTCCTGGAGGGCCAGATACTCGTCCTTCAAGCTCACGTAATGATCATTCCAGGTGACGACAATTTGAACCTGAGCCTTAATGTGCAAAAGAAAGGGCGGAGAGAATTCAACACAATATAATAATAAAGAAAAGCCAGAAATAACCAAGCTCACTTACCACTTCATTCATCGCCTTCAAAGAAGAAGATAGCCTTGGAGTCGTCGCCTCCGCAGGGAAAGACTGGGGGGCAGATGATCCAAGCACCTGTACCTCGGGAGGTGAACCGTCACGGCCGCTAGAAAGAGAGTCGTCGCCCAGAGAAGACGGGTAAGGCGCCGCGCTACCGCTACCTTGAGAAACTACAATGGCCTTCTGCTTCCGATTGCAAACCAAAGATGTCTCAACGGTCCTCCCAGAATCCGAAGAAATGTCACACCTCAACAAGTGCTTCTCTTCCAAAAACAAAGAAATACTAAACAGACGGTTCGCCAACTCGCGAGGCTCTGAAAATCCAAGCACTGGAGAAAACTCCTGCTCTCTCCCCTTTTGACGACGACAACGATAGGAAAATGTGTTCCACAACTCCGACAAGCCCAAGAGTTCCTGACATAACCAAACAAAGTATTTTTGTGGCAGCGGTCCGTCCGAATCTCAAAATCAAGCCAGCTCTTGTTCCTATGAATCTCCACATGCTCCCCACCATCCGAACAAAAATTGCACCAATCTCGGAAGCAGTCCAGATAAAGTTCTCCACCATGTTCACAGAAAAAGACAACCAACCCCATGAAGTGTACTACCCCAAGGGAGTAAACTGAGAAATCCACATGCCGTAGAATTTCAGAATCTCGATCACTTCCTCGCATGGAGGGAACCAGAATCCCGATCTCAAGGTGGTCTCGTAGATCGTCAACCAGGCGCGAGGAGGATTTTGGACCCTCTCCTCAACACGCAGTATCCTCACTTCAAGGTCGGCAGGCAGGCCGAACCTCTTCCTCTAAATTGCAACCTGATCCTCGGTAACAGAGGAGTGAAGAAGCATCGGCCTCTAGGCATGCTTTGAGCCCTGTCACAAAAATCAAAAATAAATTTAGGCTAAAAAGTCTACAAATCAAAAGACACATGCTCTCGTCGAGCACATAAAGGTGTGATGCCCAGTAAAAATTAAAGCTATACGACATACCCAAGCGCACAGGCGCACCAGGCACACGGTCATGCAGGTGTCTGCGAGCAACAATACACACGCGCGATGAGACGCGCGCACGCCTTGGCCCGCATGTGCCCACGCAGCAGGACCCCGCACACAGACACCCGCACAAGGTCGAACCCACGCGCCCGCGCGCGGCAGTGCGCACGCACAAGCGCGATCAGGCGCGCGCACCCGTGCGCGCGCGGCCAGGCATGCGCACGTCTCATCACTTGAATAGACATTATATATTTTTATGAAATAGATTAAAATATATATCAAGTCATTAAAAATTAAAAATGAGGGTATACTTGGTATTTTTTAATGTTGCACCAAAGGCAAGTTTTCCTATATAGTAGTGAAAGATATAAACATATATACAAATACATATATGTAAACACATATACATACATACAAATATATAGATACACACACACACACACACATATATATGCACACGAGTGACAATGCACGGAGGGTCCCTCGTATCCCGCGCAACATTATCCGCCCGCTCTTTGGCGGGCTTCGCCCACCGCCCCGACCCTGCGCGACAGTACTCGACCGACCCCCTGTTCCCTATGCGACAATACTCGACCTGCGGCGGCGGGCTTCGCCCGCCCCCGACACGTGGAAAAAACATTATTTTTGTTGCAGACTAACTCGACGTCGTGGTCGAACCCGAATAAACTGGACCGCCTTATCTCTCAGGATGGCCAAACGCGCACACAGTCAATGAAAATAGAGAATTGACACAAGAGGTTTTAACGTGGAAAAACCCCTAAACTGGGTAAAAAACCACGTGACCGGATCTGTGCCGGTCAAAGTCTAATATCAGCTTACGGTAACAATTATGCTCGGAGAATCAAGGGCGACAGACCGCTCCTCGTTACAACTTGGGGGTGAGAGAGAATTCCTGACTCGCAATGGGCAACAAGCTGCGTCGAGGAGGTGCTGGATGCTGCTTAGTGGCTGGTGTGCTTGAGCGCTAGTGATGGTCGTGTTCTTCCCTTCTCTACGCACTTGGGGACTTGGGCGTTCCTGTAGCTCATAGGCGGCTTGAAGATGACCCGAGGGAGGAGATCGACAGAGCTTTGGACTGAGGGAGAAGAAGACTGGGGGAGCCAAATGATCCAAAATGAGGAGGCCCGTGGCTCCTTTTATAGCCTCTCGGAGGTGGTTATGGTGTGTAACACCCCTATCCGTCACATAGCATATAGCAGTAGGTCCGGCCGGGGCCCGACGCCATATACTACGGACAGACCGGTTGGTTACGCGTTGAAACCATTCAACCAATCATGTCGTCCTACACAACACCTAGCGGAAGCAAATTATTAAGTTGCAAAAGAAATAAGAACCCTGCTACAAAGCATGAATGTCCACTACCGACTCAGGAATGTAATCATACACAAAAGAGAACTGGCCTTAAGGCCTTACATTGTTCACTTAACAAAATAGTGCTTTCATACTTCGGCTCGCAGGCCGGCCATACATGAAAAACGGGAAAGAAACATAAGCAATAAGGCCTTCGAGGGCCGACACAGCTACAAGGGCTTTAGCCCGCTATTTCCCGCTCTGCTCCGCAGCACTTGCAAGCCACAAACCACCGCCCGGTGGCAAACAAAAGCAACGGTCAGCTATGCTGACCAAATTATAACGATCCCGCCCCCAAAATCGGGGCGGCGATGCTCTTTCCCTGCACTTTATTAGTATAGGCAATATATTAATGTGAACACACATCAACACAGGCGTAGGCTCGCACGGCCACACACCCCGTGCACTCAGGGCACATTCTCGGCGAACCGGCCAACATCACGTCAATTCAAGCCATAGACGTTCCCAATCCACCACCGCCTCTTGGACGGTCGTCCATATGAGCATTTTGCCTTCCTGGCCTTGGTCACGGCAATTTAAGCCATAGACCGCCGAAGACCCTCATCCATGCCAACGGTCCTACCGAACGACATAGACCGGGTACGGTTCCGCCTGACCCGTGCTCATATCGCAACGGCAATTTAAGCCATATGCGCAGGTCAAGACTCACCGAGTCCCGTTTCCGCCACAACAATCACATAACCCGGTTATGTTCACGTTGGCTCCCCGGCCACCGTGTTGGCAAAGCCCGCTTTTGCCCAGTTTTCCGGGTGCACCTTGGAGTTAATCTCCAAGGCTCCCTGATGCAATCTACCACGTAGAAAACCCGAAAAACACCCAAACACCCGGAGTCTTCCCCGGTTCATATGCAATGCAACATCACCGATCCGGCTCTACTTGTCCGGATAGGCTTCACACACAATGCCTATGCCCGTTTACGCATACGGACTCTACACAAGGAGGACTTCACATATCTACCCCAAGGAACGCTCCAACTCTTCGCTCACTCGCGAGAGCGGGCTTCCTATGCAAAGGGAAAAAGGGCTTCACATGCCCAAGTATGAGAAATCGTTACCCTTGCATTCTTCCGCGGCGCCATCGAAAACTATACGGTTGGAAAGCACCGCAACGGTGTCCCCTCCGTGGATCTGGACTCGGATCGCGATTCGGAACTCCGAAGCTCCTCCGGCGGCCGGATCTAGCCCTTCTTCCTCCTCCTTGCTCTCTCCTCTCTCTAGCTTTTAGAAAGAGAACCACTCAAGAGAAATGAGGGTTTCTAAACCCTATTCCCGGGTAAAACCATCCAGGAGCAGCCCCCCACCGTCGGATCCAAAGCCAAGGAAATGAACGGCCACGATTAAGCCTCAAATTATAAAATCTGGGCCGAACACGGGTTGGCACACGACCGTGTGCCTGGCCGTGTAACTCATTCGCCGTCTCGACCCAAATTGAAAACCAGCACACGACATGTGACACGGCCTCCGACACACCCGTGTCGCCTGCGACACGCCCGTGTCGGGACCCGTGTCACGCCCCCCGTGTGCAATAAATCGACACTTTGCAGTCAGAGGGGTACACGGCTTGGTGACACGGCATGGGACACGCCCGTGTCAAACTAGACACGCCCGTGTTCATGCCCGTGTCACTACCCGTGCACCCAACCACACAGCACAGGTGTGATACGGCCTGGGACACGCCCGTGTCCTAGGCCGTGTTCCACCACACGACCATCGTCGACCTGCGCTGGTCGACGACACGGCCCGAGCTCGACACGCCCGACACGGCCTCCGACACGCCCGTGTCGGGGCCCGTGTCACCTGCATTAAAAACCCGTCTTGGCCAAAATCGATCCCCGTCGCTCCTACGACAAATTAGGGTGTTACAATTCTACCCCCCTTAAAGAATTTCGCCCACGAAATTAATAAAGGAAAAACATGATTTAACGTAAAACAGTACCTGTGCGGAATAATTCCGGGTACTCCTCGAGCATAGTCTGCTCCCGTTCCCAAGAGAGCTCCTCACGCCCGCAGTTATCCCACCGAACCTTAACCATCCAGATCTCCTTGTTACGAAGTCTCTTGACCTCAACATCTTCAATACGAACGGGCTTGACCCTTGTCGTCAACCCTTCGTCCACCGGCACTTGGCCAACCGCGATCACCTGCGAAGGCTCTTGCACCGCCTTCCACAACACAGAAATGTGGAACACATCATGTAATCCACTCAACTCCATCGATAGCTTCAAACGGTATGCAGCTTCGCCGACTCGCTCCAGAACCTCAAAAGGTCCAAGGTATCTTGGGCTCAGCTTCTTCAAGCGTCTCACCCGCGAAACCCCCTTGAACGGCTTCACTTTCAGGTATACCCAATCGCCTACCGCGAACTCCACGTTCCGGTGCTTGGCATTGTAATACTTCGTCTGCCGGTCCTGAGCGATCAACAAGCGCTCCTGAATGATCCGCACTAACGAGGTAGCACTCTCCACCTCCTGCTTCTTGTACAACCATGCCTCACCCGTTTCAAGCCACGATAACGGCGTGCGACACTTCCTACCATACAGGGCCTCGAAGGGCGCCATTTGTATACTCGCTTGGTAGCTGTTGTTGTACGCGAACTCCACCAAATAAAGGTGGTCTTCCCAATGCTTACCGAAATCCAGAACACACATGCGTAGCATGTCTTCCATCGTTCTGTTGACCCTCTCGGTTTGCCCATCCGTCTGCGGATGGAAAGCTGTGCTGAACTTTAACTTCGTTCCCAGCATCTGCTGCACCAACCTCCAATCATTTGACGTGAACCGCCCATCGCGATCACTCACAATGCTACGAGGCACACCATGCAGCCTAACAATATTGTAGACATACAACTTTGCCAATTTCTCCACTGGATCGTCCTTCCTATGCGGAATGAAATGCGACACCTTGGTTAGCCGATCTACGATCACCCAGATGGCGTCGTTCCCCTTCTGCGACCTTGGCAACCCGTGCACAAAGTCCATAGATATATCGTCGAATTTCCACTCCGGTATAGGCAAGGACTTCAGAAATCCTCCCGGCTTTAGGCACTCCGCCTTCACCAAGGCGCACGTTTGGCACTTAGCCACGTACAACGCCACATCTTTCTTGAGCCCCGGCCACCAAAACAGCTTCTTGAGATCACGATACATCTTCGTGCTCCCTGGGTGGATTGAGTACTTGGTATGATGAGCCTCGTACATCAACTCTGCCCGGAGGTTACCCCCACTCGGGACGCACAACCGATGATCCTTCCTTAACAAACCATCTTCCACCGAGAACTGGGAATTTGACCCATCCAGAGCGGCCTCCATAAGCTCCTTCATGGAGTCATCTAACTCCAATGCCTGCCGAACCCGGTCAGCCAGGTCATACTGCACTTCCGTCCAGTTTAACATTGCTTTGGCGCTCGTCTGCCTGTCAACGCAACAGATCTCAAGCTCCTCCAACTCCCGTACTAGCCGCTCATCATGCACCGACAACTAGTTGGCTTGGGCGGGAGCCCTGCGGCTCAGCGCATCCGCAACTGCGTTGCCCTTCCCGGGTACATAATGTATTTTGAAGGTGTAGTCCCCCAGGAACTCCATCCACCTCCTCTGCCTCATATTAAGGTCCTTTTGATCCAACAAGTATTTTAGGCTCTTGTGATCGGTGTATATATCGACCCTTACGCCGTATAGGTAGTGCCTCCACAACTTGAGTGCAAATATCACGGCCGCCAACTCCAAGTCGTGTACCGGATAATTTCTTTCATGCACCTTCAGCTGACGCGATCCATACGCTATCACGCTCCCATGCTGCAACAACATGCATCCCAAGCCACTACCCGAAGCATCGCTATACACCTCAAAGCCCTCGGTCCCACTCGACGAACTAAGCACTAGCGTCGTGGTCAACCGTCTCTTCAGCTCCTCAAAAGCTTGCATGCACTCTTGCGTCCACAAGAATTTCTGATCCTTCCTTGTCAACTTCGTGAGAGGTAATGCTAACCGCGAGAAGTTCTCTACGAAGCGCCTGTAATATCCGGCAAGCCCGAGAAAACTACGGACTTCCGCGACAGAAGATAACGCAGGTCACTCCCGTATCGCAACAATCTTCGCCGGATCCACCGCTATACCTTCCCCACTCACTATATGACCAAGGAACCCTACCGAGGGTAGCCAGAACTCGCACTTGGAGAACTTTGCGTAAAGCTCATTCCTCCTCAAAGTCTCCAACACCAAATGCAAATGCTTGAAGTGGTCTTCTTCGCACTGCGAGTACACCAAAATATCGTCAATGAAGACGATCACAAAGCGATCCAGGAAATCTCTGAACGTCCTGTTCATCAGATCCATAAATACCGATGGCGCATTCATCAGTCCAAACGGCATGACCGTGAACTCGAAATGCCCATACCTCGTACTGAACGCCGTCTTCGAGATATCACACTCCCTGATCCTCTGCTGATAGTACCCCGACTTCAAGTCCAACTTGGAGTATACCGACGATCCGACTAACTGATCAAAGAGATCATCAATCCTTGGGATCGGGTACTTATTCTTCTCCGTTAGCTTGTTCAACTCTCTGTAGTCGATACACAGCCGCATACTCCCGTCCTTCTTCTTAACGAAGAGGACCGGTGTGCTCCAAGGCGACGAGCTTGGACGCACATACCCTTGCTCCATCAGCTCCTCTAGCTGAACTTTCAACTCTGCCATCTCCTTAGGCGCCAACCTATACGGAGCACGTGACACCGGTTTGGCCCCCGGTACGAGCTCAATGGTGAAATCAATCTCCTGCTGCGGTGGGGCTCCGGGAAGACTATCCGGGAACACATCGGGGTATTCGCAAACCACGGGGATGCTATCCAACGGAGACTTTGGCTCCACATCCCCCACTATTGCGAAGAACAGCTCGGCACCAGCACGAACTGCCTTCACCACCTGAAGAGCAGACATCAGTGTCCTGCTCGACCCCTTTAACCCCTCGAATGTAGTCTCCTGCCCTACACCCAGCTTGACCTCCTTCCGGTCATAGTCAATCCAAGCTTTCTGCTCTGACAGCCAATCCATTCCAAAGATCACGTCGAACTCTACTAGCGGCAGCAATGACGCTAGCAAGTCGAACTCTTGGCTCCCAATGTGAACCTTTACGGCGCACACCCTGTCCGCACGCATTGAGCACCCATTCGGTAGCAGCACATCCAACTTGTCCTTCGCCATCGAAGAAGGGACTCCGATGCGCGATGTAAAGCTTTCGGACAAGAAGGAGTGTGAAGCTCCCGTATCGAATAGTGCCCGTGCCGGACTATCACTAATCACAACAAAGCCTATACAAACAATATTAGGCTAACAAGCAATAGATAACGGTATTAAAGCTAACTTGCTATAAATTAACTCATACCTGTCACCACATCCGCTTGCTTGACGGCCTCCTGCTGGCCCAAGTTATAGACTCTAGGCTGAGTCGGAGCATAGTGGGACGCGGTCGACTCCACCGCTTTGCCCTTCTCCTTGTAGGTAGCTCCTTGTTTCCTTTCGGACTTTGAGCGTCCACTCCAGCAATCACGGGCAAAGTGCCCCGGCTTCCACACGTGAAACAAGCGCCCGGGGTTCGATTGGTAGTTGCCCCCGAGGCACCTGAAGCAGCTGGACCCGACGTCTTAGCTTTCTTATAGAATCTGCGGTAGCCCGACTTCGACGTAGTCGGTGCCTTGAACTCCGCTTTCTTGCTACCGGATTCCTTCTTCTCTTGGACATTCTTCATGTCCTTCTCCAAGGACCGGGCCGAATTGACCAGGGTCATGAATGAAAGTGAGGGGATAAGTTGTAAACTACTCTAGAGGGGGGGTGAATAGAGTATTCAAATTTTATGAACAACTAGTCAGCTCCCTTGGAGTTTATTTGCGGAATAAATAATCTGATACTTGAACCCTAAGAGCCTAACACAGTGAAGTGCACAAGTGAGAGAGCTAACTGAAATTTCAGTTTAACTATAAGCCTATCACAGCAACTAGCAATCCTAGGTAGTTCTATCACAGCCACAGAATAAGCAATTAAACAAAATAGCCAGAGAGACACAGGATATATAGTGGTTCCCTCTTAATAGGTACTCCACTCTTCTACCACCCTGGTAGGAATCCACTGTAGGTTTTTGCTAAGGTGCCCTGCCACCAATGATCTGATTCAGGTAGATCAAACAAGACCCTTTGAGCTTTTGATAAGGATGCTCAACCACAGGTTGTTGATAAGGTGCCCTGTCACCAATGTTCACTTTTGAAGAGGTGTGAAAACTCTTTTACAAAGGGGTTGAGAAGGTTAGATTGTCTTCTCTGTTGTTAATAACAGATTAGAGAAGACTTGTGGATTCTCTAAAGAATCAAAGTCTCCCCCTGGCTCAGTGGAAGTCCAGGGAAAGCCTTTGCTTCAGGATGAAGGAGTTTCAGATATACTGAAACTAAATCCTCAGAGATCTGTAGACTGATTTTTTTATCAGGTCTTCAGATTCTGGAACACTTGAAGCAGAACTGGAGCTGGTCTTTCTGAAGTCTTGAAAACTCTAAGCAGATGCTCAGGAGACTTGAGAAAGAAAATGATTGCTCTGGGCCTTTGCTTCAGGAAAACTTTTCTTCTCTTCTTGAGAGATGGTGAAGAGCTGCTCTGATGAAGCTTGAGCGAATGAAGCCTTGAGAAGAAAAATCTCTCTGTGTCTGTAACTTTCTTTGTTCCTGCTGAGAGAAAAATCTCTTTTAAATATATCTTCTCTTTTTTTCTTTGAAACGGCTCTATTGATTTGAATATCTCGAGCCATGCGACAGGTTATCTCAATATAGAATATAGCAATAGGAATAGAATGAGCTATTAACTCTCTGTCAGTCCCAATAAGGAAATAAATGAATGAGAAAATATCTCAGCATAAAGACTTAACATACTTGGAAATAGCATACAGCACCAACGGCTAGAATACAGCCTGGAAAGATAAAGTCAACATATTTTGTATAATAGGACAAAATACTTTATCAAATACGGAATCCCGTAATTTGTGCTTAACATATTTGGTAATTAATTCATTTGAATTTAAGCCATAAATTAGCAAAAACAACTTCAGAAAATCTCTCTAACCATAAGCTAAAACACTTGGAAATAAACCAAGGAATAGAGTAAATACAAACTGTTAAAGGCAGACAATAATCGTCGAACAGGGGTTCGATGATCGTCGACCTAGCCAACAGATCGTCGACTAAGGCAGAAATTGTCTGGGACAGAAAACGTCGAACAGCTCATGCTATCGTCGACCAACAAAGAATCTGTCGAAACAGAAATCGTGAAGCAAGACTGCGATCGTTGAACTGCTGATGGCAGATCGTCAACCAATCCTTCAGAGCATAATAAACTTGCTCTGAGATCGTCGACCAATGGTCGACGATAATTGTCTTGGCTTCAACTATTCTATAGCCCTGCTATCATCGACCAATGGCCGACGATCGCGAGGCCTCGTTCGACGATGGTCGAACGGAAAATGCCTTAACCATATATTCATTCTACAACTTCTAATCTAAGCTCTAGGTCAGTTATAAACTGCCCTAGGGAGACTAAACAAAGTCTAAGCATGATCATATATAGTTATATGGATCAAGAGGGGCTGGAAAGGGATTACATGAGCCAAATCACATCTAGGGTACCAACAATCTCCCCCTATTTGGGTCATGTCATCCAATCCAATCTAAAAACTAATACAAACATAAACAAATGCAAAGTTTAATCATAATATCAAAACACAGGCAATCCACAGAAAACATATAAAACATAAATCAGCAGAGTTATAGAGTATCAAGCAGATTTATCAGATGGTTTAGCATCAGAGGAGTTCTTTGGGATTACAGCAGGTTTGAAAATGATTTCTCTATTTAGATTAGCTGCTTGTCTTTTGGATAACATCAGGTCATGTTCACCAATGATCTTCTTTTCACCATAGCTTGGCAGGACTGCAGCAGGATGCAACTTCATGTATTCTTCAGTATCAAATATTTCTGAGTTGACTTGAATCTTGCTGAGTTCTTTTTCTCTGAATTCAGACATAGTTGAGTATGCTGAAGGGTCCAGTCCTTGAGCTTTGGCTTTCTCCATCATGCTTAGTGCAATTGATTCCTTGAATCTTGCCATAGAGGCAATTCTTTCAGTTTCTGTCTTGTCTGATGGAGAAGGTGGTCTATCAGTATCAGCTTGAGCTGCAATCTCCATATTCCTTTGAAGAGCTGTAGCTAATCTGTTTGAGTCAATAGGAATCTGTACAGCCTTCTTAGGATCAGATTTAGCATATAAAGATCTTGGAGGTGCAAGTTCAATAAATTTCTTGTTGGACTTCTCTGAATAGACAACTCTTTTTCCTTTTGTATCAACTGTCTTAGGACTAGCAGGTTTCCTTGAAGTAGAAGATGAACCTCTCCAGGGAGGAGAAGGTTTCCTTTCTGGAGCTTTCCTTTTGAGAGAAGGAGGAGGAGAGAATGTTGGTTGCTGAAAGGTCATCTCCTTTATCTGTTCCATGGGAACACTTTCATTTCTTTGCCTTCCTTGTCCTGATTTATCTTGACCTTCTTGGCTTTGATTACTTCTTCTCTGGTAGGTCTGAGAAGGGTTGGATCTGGCTGATTGAGCAGATGGAGCAGAAGAAAGATTTCCAGAGGCTCCAGCACTAGGAGGTGGAGGAGGACCTCTGGGAGGGAATTTCTGAACTGGAGTATCATATCTCTTAGACTTCTTCCTCTCTTTCTGCTGGTTCTTGGAGAACCACATCCAATGTTGAAATTCCTTTGATTTAGGATCAATCCCTTTCAGAATATAATATGGCGTTTCATTATCTTTACTGGGAGGAGGAGGAGCAACAGCTTTTCTTTTCTTAGGTGCAGCCTTTTTCTTCTTCTTGGTGTTATCAGAATCTTCAGAATCATCATCATCAGAAGAGTGAGATGAGTTTTTGCCAGCATAGTCATCAAAGTCTTGCTCTGAGGGATCCTTGGCAGCTACAGCATGTTCAGCTTTTTCTTTCTCAGGCTTCTCTCTATCTTCCTTTCTCTTGCCTCCTCAATGGCATCTTGCTCAAATAGGGCATCAAGATCAATATTAGGAGTACTCTTCCAAAGTTCTGATTCAGGATACAAATCAGGAACTGTCCTGGGGACCAGTTTTGCAGTTGGGGCTTCAGCTTCCTTTTCTTTAACAGATCCTGGAGCTTGCTCTGGAATTAGTTCAGCAACTGAGCTTGAATCCTTTTTAGTCATCTTGGAAGCATTTTCTGCACTATCTTGCACAACTTCAACTTCTTCAGCAGCAGCAGCAGCAGGAATGTTGATATCTTCAGCAGCAGCAGCGTTGTTGGTTGTGCCTGCATACAAAGAAAGATAGGTTAACAACCAAGTGGGAATAAAATATTCCCCCCAAGGTGAACAATAGCAGGTAATTGATAGAATTACCTGAAGATCTACACAGGATACCACTTTGCATCTAGGAAGGAGGTTATAATTCCTTCTAGATGTTCAGTGACATCAGGGATAGACACCTCTGCAAGGCACAAGAGGAGTGCCATACAGGAAAGGAAGAGAGAGTCCTTGATGTTGAAGCCGAGAAATTCTCAACCTCAGAAATCGGACTAGGCAACCTGAAGTTACTGGTCGACCAGTCGGGAAGATGATCTCTGGTCAGGAAACAGGAACGAATTGCGCAAACAAGACCCTAGGTCGCTACGGCGGGCAGGTCCCACCACGTACCCAGTTGCTTAGGAGAAGCAACCCCTTCTCAACCAGATTGGCCGAGCTAGGTACGAAGGAGGCGAGCTGAGCAATAACGAGTCAAGGGCAGTGGTTGGAACTCGCGAGGGCTCAGGCCAAGAATTGCTTGTCTCTCCTTCGTACCCCTGGGGTCCTATTTATAGGGAAAACCAAAGAGGAGGGGGGGGGGTCTTACTTATACCCCCACCCTGGCGAGTTGGCGACTTCCCCGGGGAGCTCGCCTTGAAGAGGCGAGCATCTGGTCATAGTCGCCACCTGGTGAGTTGGCCTGGGGAGCTCGCCATACTCGCCCGAACCTCCTGCGGCCTGGGGTGCTGATCTGGATCCCCATCTTGCCTTGTTGACTTTGACTTCTGATGACCTGGCGGTGGTATGACCTACCCTCGTCGAATATGGGTTGTACACAATCCCCGCTCTTTTTGGGCGACGTAGGAGCCCGGAAAGAATCATCCAACGCTTATTCGGCGAGGACCTCTGCCGAGTATCTGGACAGCTCGCATCGTCGCCTGCTGGTAGAGTAGTCTATAAATAGGGGGGGCTTTGTTTTTGAGACGGTCCTTGGAGCTCGCCGAAGATGTCGGGTGCTGAACAGCTGTTGAAGGACAATCTCGCCGCCCTGTCGGGCCTCCTCGGTATAGCCAGACCGAAAAGACCGCGCGAGGATGATCCCACTGCCTTGCCCCCGCCGAAGAAGAAGAAGGCGAAAAAGGTCAAGCTGCCCGCCACTACGGTGGTCGGCTCGCCTCCACTGGCGCACCAGGTCGCCGCGGCGACCGAAAATCCCGTAGTGTTGTCCACCACCCAGAGGGTGTTGAACGACCTAGGGCTCGACGACCTCCCTGGGTCGACCCGGGGCAGCCCGCTGGAGAATCCGGGAGTGACCGAGGAGCTCGCGGCCGTGAAGGAATCTGTGGTGCCTCAGGCCGAGGTCGTCACCTTGACAGGTCGCTACCTCAAACTCTTCCCTGCTGGGTTGTCGCCGCCACTTTGCTGACTTCTTTCCTTATGCAGATTCTCCGACAGCCGCGGATGCGGCACTTGATGTCGTCCCCCTCAGCTCGGCGCCCTTACTCGCCCTGGCCGCCGACAGGCCGTTCAAGATCGCCCGCACGGTCAGGATAGGCCTCAGCTCGGGGAAGGCGTCTGGGGCGGCGTTGGTGAAGGACCCCCCGCCTGGGAGTAAGGAGCTGCCGGCGAAGGCCACTCCTGCCGAGTCATCTGGGCCGGTGCGCGAGGTCCCTCCGGCGAGTACGGCGGCCTCTGCTGTTGCGCGCGGCGAGAAGGTACCCCCGACGAGCGCTCCATTGCCGCCGCCGCCGCCCGCGGCGGCCACTCCTGGCCAGACGCCGATCACCGGCTTGCCCCCTCCGCCGCCTCTGTCGAAGTTGGACCATCCGCGACCTCCTCCGCCTCCTGCGCCGAGGGCTCCGCACCACTCTGCGAGCTCATCTCAAGCTTCGCCGCCGGTGAAGAAACCGGAGAGGCCTCGGCCACCCTACTTTCCTCCGCGGGTTGGAGACCCTGACTACGTCGGCCGAGGGTCTGGAGAGCGCGGGCAGGGCAGGCCTGCCGATCTTCCGAGCAGCTCTTCGGGGAGGCGAGATACCTCCGGGCGACCTCCTTCGCCGCGCCGATCCCGATCTCCTCGCCGTGGTGAGCCTCCTACCACTGAATACCGCTCTGCTTTTTGCTTTTTCTGACCTGACGATCCATCTTCCTGTCTTGTCAGATCGCCCGGCGACCTCTGGGGCGACTTTCCTCGACGCTATCGGGCTGTCCGGGAGCGAGTATCGCCAGGCCGCCATTCGCACTCACATGGAGCTGGAGAGCAAGTTTGACCAGCTCGCTATCTGCGATTCTCACCGACGTATCTCAGCTCTGGAGGCGAGGATGGCCAAGGTCGAAGGGCTCCAGTCGACCTTGGAAAGCTATGAAGCTCGCTTTCACGTGGTCAAAGAGAACGACCGCCAGCTGCAACTGAACAACCACCGTCTGCAGCTGGTGCTTGACGAGCTGGCCGGCATCCGGGCGAGCATGGGGTCCGCTGGACGTCTGGCGAGGATGGAGGAGCAGCTCAGGCTCGGCGATGATGCGACAGCGCTGGCGACGGAGCATTACCGGCGTGCACGCGAGATCGGCTGGGCCGGGCGACATCCGCACCCTCCTGAGCGGCCGAGGGCGCCATAGTTTTTTATTTTTCGAATGTAACTCGCCTTGTGCGACTTGTACTTCCGGACATCTATTTCTAATTTGATTAATTCATGTGTGCGAATATTCCTGCCTCTATGTGCGCGCTGTTATTTTTTGACGTGCCGAGCTTTTTAGTTCACTTGATAATGTCGCAGGTTGATCTTCATCGCGCGAGCTCGTTAGATACTCGCTGAGACGGCTGACCCCCCCTTGGGCTTTGTCATATCTATAAATAGGAGGGGTAGGTGGGTCATAAAGCGTATTGCTGTAGCGACCTTCTTTCCTCCTGCCGAGTATCTGAACAATCAACTCGCTGCTCTCGTTGCTTTCGAATCTCGCCATCATGGTCGGTGACGACGCCAGCGCTCGCCGACAGGCCCACGCAATTAACTTTGCAGATGCGGCTTTTAAGAAGTCCATAACCACCGAGAAGGAACTGGCGACCTTCAAGGAACGCTCCCTGCCCGACGGATACTCGGCAAGACTCCCCACTCGCAGCGAGCGCCTCAATACCCATATTGAGGGTTCGCTTGTAATGTCGCTGCGTCACTTCGACGCGAGCCTGCGGCTGCCCTTCTGGCCGAAGTTCTGCGAGATCTTGCGCTACTTCGGGATTGTCCCTGCACAGATCAATCCCAACGGCGTGGCGATCATAATGGGATTCCTCTGCTTCCTTCGGGAAGAGAGGATCGCTTTCGACCTCTCCGTCTTCCGCCGCATCTTCGCCTTTGCGGCGACCTCGGAGGGGGTCATCTTTTTCAGCAGCCATGTCTGCACCCTGGTCGGGACCGCGAACAAGGTCCATCACTGGAGCGAGCAGCTGATTGTCGTCCATGGCGACTTCGGCGGTATTCTCGGCAGGCCGCATCAACCAGCCGATGTCGCCTTCCTTCCCCCCATCCTCGAAGGAGCTCGCGAGCAGCTTTTTGAATACTTTCGCGGTCGGCGTTTTGACGTCATTTTCTGGCGACTAAACGTCAACGTGCTCGAGTCAGTCCACCCTAACGAAAGTATGCCGAACTCGAAATGCGCCCTGGTTACTCGCTCGCCCTTTTGCCGCTAAAGCTAACTTTGTCGCGTGTTTTGCAGTCTCCAACGAGCTTCCGGAGAAGCCGCTTCCTTTGGCGAAGGAAGCCGCCGCCACGCAGTCGGATTCTCGCCCTCCTGCCGACGTTGGGGAGAAGAAGGCGGTTAAGGGAAAGTCGCGGGCCAGCTCGCAGGGTCCCGCGAGGAAGAGGGCGAAGACCTCGTCGCCGCGATCCGTCGATTGCCGGTCGCCGACGGGCGCCCAGTCGCCCCATTTCCACCCCAACTACGGCCTCGGGCAGGGGGTGGTGGACGCCTTCGGTCGCCCGCTCGTGACCTGGTCGGCGGGGGAAAACTCGGTGTCGCTGAGCACCAACCTCCCGTCCTGGTCGACTGACTGGGAGGACAATGGGGAGGCGTTCGCCGTCCTCCACGCCATCTACGGTCGGGCCGACGCGGAGTCCGTCATGGAGCTGACCCCGATGGAGCTCGCCCATCAGTCGGCCTGCGCGCTCGCGCGGTCTGCCGAGCTGGGTCACTATTCGGCGAGGAAGCTGTTGGAGACGACCGATGCCCTCAAGGTCGTCTCCAAGAAGGCCATCGACCTCGGCATGCAGTCAGTCCGCTGGAGGGACTTTGAGGTGAGCTGTCCCTGGGTGGGTTTGTTCGATTTGTTTCGTTTGATAGATCCTGACGTCGATCATTTCGCAGGCTGCCGAGATAGAAGCGGCGAAGAAACTCTCTGAGTGCGAGGAGAAGCTCGCCGCCTCCCAGGCCGAGCTGGAGGCGGCCCAAACTCGCGCAGCGGTGATGGAGACGAGGCTGGTCGCTGCTGAAGGACGGCTGAGCTCCTCAACCCCGCTACCCGAGGACCCGGCGCGAGTGGTGAAGCAATCTCGCGTACTCTGGGAGGAGAGATCCTCTGTTCGCCGCGAGATTGCGCGGGCGGCAGGGAACGTCATACTCGCGCGCCTTAGGCTCGGGGGTCAGCTCGTCGAGGGGGAGAAGCCACTCACTGTTGACGAGCTCATTCCCGAGCTGCTCGCCGAGGGGACTGTCCCGCCGTATAGCGCGTCGTCGCCGACCAACTCCAGTGATTCTGACAGCAGCGGTGGCGGCAGTGGCAGCGGGAGCAGCAGCGGCAGCGGAAGCAGCAGCGGCGAGAGCGCAGAGAGCGACGACTTTGCGGATATCGGCGATGTTGGTGATGATGAATATCGGCCTGATACTGGCGACGACGAGTCCTAGTTGCTCGCCGATATTCTTTTTGTAAACCAAATTTTTGACTTAATGATTTATACAAAGTTTCGGTTTTTGCCTTTCTGACTGGATGTTACTCGCTAGGCTCATAGGCTCGGAGAGGAACGCTCGCTAGGTCGCAGGGGGATGGCCCCGACATCGACCATCCGCTCGCCGGGACCTACTCGCCCCTGCACCCGGATACTCGTGAACTTGCTGAGATAACCGCGCGGGTGGCGTGTGGGACATACTCGCATGCCCCCCGGGGCTCGCTTACTCGCGCGGTTCCAGCTCGCTTCCCCGCATGGGATCAGCTCGCCTACTCACACGAGATCAGCTCACCTGCTCGCGCGAGGTCTGCTCACCTGCTCGCGCGAGGTTTGCTCACCTGCTCGCGCGTGACGAAAACCGAACCGGGCTTAGTCGTCGAACATAGCCTGCGGGCCCCTCATTCTCGTCATCGAGGAGATCGGCCGATTCCCGAGGAGAGGAGCTCGTGGAGATACCGGTCTTACGACGCTGCTCAACTCGAGATCTTGGATCACAATCGAGGAGATCGGCCGATTCCCGAGGAGAGGAGCTCGTGGGGATACCGGTCTTACGACGCTGCTCAACTCGAAGTCTTGAATTACAATCGAGGAGATCGGCCGATTCCCGAGGAGAGGAGCTCGTGGGGATACCGGTCTTACGATGTTGCTCAACTCGAAGTCTTGAATTACAATCGAGGAGATCGGCCGATTCCCGAGGAGAGGAGCTCGTGGGGATACCGGTCTTACGACGCTGCTCAACTCGAAGTCTTGAATTACAATCGAGGAGATCGGCCGATTCCCGAGGAGAGGAGCTCGTGGGGATACCGGTCTTACGATGCTGCTCAACTCGAGGTCTTGGATCACAATCGAGGAGATCGGCCGATTCCCGAGGAGAGGAGCTCGTGGGGATACCGGTCTTACGATGCTGCTCAACTCGAGGTCTTGGATCACAATCGAGGAGATCGGCCGATTCCCGAGGAGAGGAGCTCGTGGGGATACCGGTCTTACGATGCTGCTCAACTCGAGGTCTTGAATCACAATCGAGGAGATCGGCCGATTCCCGAGGAGAGGAGCTCGTGGGGATACCGGTCTTACGATGCTGCTCAACTCGAGGTCTTGAATCACAATCGAGGAGATCGGCCGATTCCCGAGGAGAGGAGCTCGTGGGGATACCGGTCTTACGATGCTGCTCAACTCGAGGTCTTGAATTACAATCGAGGAGATCGGCCGATTCCCGAGGAGAGGAGCTCGTGGGGATACCGGTCTTACGATGCTGCTCAACTCGAAATCTTGAATTACAATCGAGGAGATCGGCCGATTCCCGAGGAGAGGAGCTCGTGGGGATACCGTGTTGAAGCCGAGAAATTCTCAACCTCAGAAATCGGACTAGGCAACCTGAAGTTACTGGTCGACCAGTCGGGAAGATGATCTCTGGTCAGGAAATAGGAACGAATTGCGCAAACAAGACCCCAGGTCGCTACGGCGGGAAGGTCCCACCACGTACCCAGTTGCTTAGGAGAAGCAACCCCTTCTCAACCAGATTGGCCGAGCTAGGTACGAAGGAGGCGAGCTGAGCAATAACGAGTCAAGGGCAGTGGTTGGAACTCGCGAGGGCTCAGGCCGAGAATTGCTTGTCTCTCCTTCGTACCCCTGGGGTCCTATTTATAGGGAAAACCAAAGAGGAGGGGGGGGGTCTTACTTATACCCCCACCCTGGCGAGTTGGCGACTTCCCCGGGGAGCTCGCCTTGAAGAGGCGAGCATCTGGTCATAGTCGCCACCTGGCGAGTTGGCCTGGGGAGCTCGCCATACTCGCCCGAACCTCCTGCGGCCTGGGGTGCTGATCTGGATCCCCATCTTGCCTTGTTGACTTTGACTTCTGATGACCTGGCGGTGGTATGACCTACCCTCGTCGAATATGGGTTGTACACAATCCCCGCTCTTTTTGGGCGACGTAGGAGCCCGGAAAGAATCATCCAACGCTTATTCGGCGAGGACCTCTGCCGAGTATCTGGACAGCTCGCATCGTCGCCTGCTGGTAGAGTAGTCTATAAATAGAGGGGGGGGGCTTCGTTTTTGAGACGGTCCTTGGAGCTCGCCGAAGATGTCGGGTGCTGAACAGCTGTTGAAGGACAATCTCGCCGCCCTGTCGGGCCTCCTCGGTATAGCCAGGCCGAAAAGACCGCGCGAGGATGATCCCACTGCCTTGCCCCCGCCGAAGAAGAAGAAGGCGAAAAAGGTCAAGCTGCCCGCCACTACGGTGGTCGGCTCGCCTCCACTGGCGCACCAGGTCGCCGCGGCGACCGAAAATCCCGTAGTGTCGTCCACTACCCAGAGGGTGTTGAACGACCTAGGGCTCGACGACCTCCCTGGGTCGACCCGGGGCAGCCCGCTGGAGAATCCGGGAGTGACCGAGGAGCTCGCGGCCGTGAAGGAATCCGTGGTGCCTCAGGCCGAGGTCGTCACCTTGACAGGTCGCTACCTCAAACTCTTCCCTGCTGGGTTGTCGCCGCCACTTTGCTGACTTCTTTCCTTATGCAGACTCTCCGACAGCCGCGAATGCGGCACTTGATGTCGTCCCCCTCAGCTCGGCGCCCTTACTCGCCCTGGCCGCCGACAGGCCGTTCAAGATCGCCCGCACGGTCAGGATAGGCCTCAGCTCGGGGAAGGCGTCTGGGGCGGCGTTGGTGAAGGACTCCCCGCCTGGGAGTAAGGAGCTGCCGGCGAAGGCCACTCCTGCCGAGTCATCTGGGCCGGTGCGCGAGGTCCCTCTGGCGAGTACGGCGGCCTCTGCTGTTGCGCGCGGCGAGAAGGTACCCCCGACGAGTGCTCCATTGCCGCCGCCGCCGCCCACGACGGCCACTCCTGGCCAGACGCCGATCACCGGCTTGCCCCCTCCGCCGCCTCTGTCGAAGTTGGACCATCCGCGACCTCCTCCGCCTCCTGCGCCGAGGGCTCCGCACCACTCTGCGAGCTCATCTCAAGCTTCGCCGCCGGTGAAGAAACCGGAGAGGCCTCGGCCACCCTACTTTCCTCCGCGGGTTGGAGACCCTGACTACGTCGGCCGAGGGTCTGGAGAGCGCGGGCAGGGCAGGCCTGCTGATCTTCCGAGCAACTCTTCGGGGAGGCGAGATACCTCCGGGCGACCTCCTTCGCCGCGCCGATCCCGATCTCCTCGCCGTGGTGAGCCTCCTACCACTAAATACCGCTCTGCTTTTTGCTTTTTCTGACCTGACGATCCATCTTCCTGTCTTGTCAGATCGCCCAGCGACCTCTGGGGCGACTTTCCTCGACGCTATCGGGCTGTCCGGGAGCGAGTATCGCCAGGCCGCCATTCGCGCTCACATGGAGCTGGAGAGCAAGTTTGACCAGCTCGCTATCTGCGATTCTCACCGACGTATCTCGGCTCTGGAGGCGAGGATGGCCAAGGTCGAAGGGCTCCAGTCGACCTTGGAAATCTATGAAGCTCGCTTTCACGTGGTCAAAGAGAACGACCGCCAGCTGCAACTGAACAACCACCGTCTGCAGCTGGTGCTTGACGAGCTGGCCGGCATCCGGGCGAGCATGGGGTCCGCTGGACGTCTGGCGAGGATGGAGGAGCAGCTCAGGCTCGGCGATGATGCGACAGCGCTGGCGACGGAGCATTACCGGCGTGCACACGAGATCGGCTGGGCCGGGCGACATCCGCACCCTCCTGAGCGGCCGAGGGCGCCATAGTTTTTATTTTTCGAATGTAACTCGCCTTGTGCGACTTGTACTTCCGGACATCTATTTCTAATTTGATTAATTCATGTGTGCGAATATTCCTGCCTCTGTGTGCGCGCTGTTATTTTTTGACGTGCCGAGCTTTTTAGTTCACTTGATAATGTCGCAGGTTGATCTTCATCGCGCGAGCTCGTTAGATACTCGCTGAGACGGCTGACCCCCCCCTCCCCTTGGGCTTTGTCATATCTATAAATAGGAGGGGTAGGTGGGTCATAAAGCGTATTGCTGTAGCGACCTTCTTTCCTCCTGCCGAGTATCTGAACAATCAACTCGCCGCTCTCGTTGCTTTCGAATCTCGCCATCATGGTCGGTGACGACGCCAGCGCTCGCCGACAGGCCCACGCAATTAACTTCGCAGATGCGGCTTTTAAGAAGTCCATAACCACCGAGAAGGAACTGGCGACCTTCAAGGAACGCTCCCTGCCCGACGGATACTCGGCAAGACTCCCCACTCGCAGCGAGCGCCTCAATACCCATATTGAGGGTTCGCTTGTAATGTCGCTGCGTCACTTCGACGCGGGCCTGTGGCTGCCCTTCTGGCCGGAGTTCTGCGAGATCTTGCGCTACTTCGGGATTGTCCCTGCGCAGATCAATCCCAACGGCGTGGCGATCATCATGGGATTCTTCTGCTTCCTTCGGGAAGAGAGGATCGCTTTCGACCTCTCCGTCTTCCGCCGCATCTTCGCCTTTGCGGCGACCTCGGAGGGGGTCATCTTTTTCAGCAGCCATGTCTGCACCCTGGTCGGGACCGCGAACAAGGTCCATCGCTGGAGCGAGCAGCTGATTGTCGTCCATGGCGACTTCGGCGGTATTCTCGGCAGGCCGCATCAACCAGCCGATGTCGCCTTCCTTCCCCCCATCCTCGAAGGAGCTCGCGAGCAGCTTTTTGAATACTTTCGCGGTCGGCGTTTTGACGTCATTTTCTGGCGACTAAACGTCAACGTGCTCGAGCCAGTCCACCCTAACGAAAGTATGCCGAACTCGAAATGCGCCCTGGTTACTCGCTCGCCCTTTTGCCGCTGAAGCTAACTTTGTCGCGTGTTTTGCAGTCTCCAACGAGCTTCCGGAGAAGCCGCTTCCTTTGGCGAAGGAAGCCGCCGCCACGCAGTCGGATTCTCGCCCTCCTGCCGACGTTGGGGAGAAGAAGGCAGTTAAGGGAAAGTCGCGGGCCAGCTCGCAGGGTCCCGCGAGGAAGAGGGCGAAGACCTCGTCGCCGCGATCCGTCGATTGCCGGTCGCCGACGGGCGCCCAGTCGCCCCATTTCCACCCCAACTACGGCCTCGGGCAGGGGGTGGTGGACGCCTTCGGTCGCCCGCTCGTGACCTGGTCGGCGGGGGAAAACTCAGTGTCGCTGAGCACCAACCTCCCGTCCTGGTCGACTGACTGGGAGGACAATGGGGAGGCGTTCGCCGTCCTCCACGCCATCTACGGTCGGGCCGACGCGGAGTCCGTCATGGAGCTGACCCCGACGGAGCTCGCCCATCAGTCGGCCTGCGCGCTCGCGCGGTCTGCCGAGCTGGGTCACTATTCGGCGAGGAAGCTGTTGGAGACGACCGATGCCCTCAAGGTCGTCTCCAAGAAGGCCATCGACCTCGGCATGCAGTCAGTCCGCTGGAGGGACTTCGAGGTGAGCTGTCCCTGGGTGGGTTTGTTCGATTTGTTTCGTTTGATAGATCCTGACGTCGATCATTTCGCAGGCTGCCGAGATAGAAGCGGCGAAGAAACTCTCTGAGTGCGAGGAGAAGCTCGCCGCCTCCCAGGCCGAGCTGGAGGCGGCCCAAACTCGCGCAGCGGTGATGGAGACGAGGCTGGTCGCTGCTGAAGGACGGCTGAGCTCCTCAACCCCGCTACCCGAGGACCCGGCGCGAGTGGTGAAGCAATCTCGCGTACTCTGGGAGGAGAGATCCTCTGTTCGCCGCGAGATTGCGCGGGCGGCGGGGAACGTCATACTCGCGCGCCTTAGGCTCGGGGGTCAGCTCGTCGAGGGGGAGAAGCCACTCACTGTTGACGAGCTCATTCCCGAGCTGCTCGCTGAGGGGACTGTCCCGCCGTATAGCGCGTCGTCGCCGACCAACTCCAGTGATTCTGACAACAGCGGTGGCGGCAGCGGCAGCGGGAGCAGCAGCGGCAGCGGAAGCAGCAGCGGCGAGAGCGCAGAGAGCGACGACTTTGCGGATATCGGCGATGTTGGTGATGATGAATATCGGCCTGATACTGGCGACGACGAGTCCTAGTTGCTCGCCGATATTCTTTTTGTAAACCAAATTTTTGACTTAATGATTTATACAAAGTTTCGGTTTTTGCCTTTCTGACTGGATGTTACTCGCTAGGCTCATAGGCTCGGAGAGGAACGCTCGCTAGGTCGCAGGGGGATGGCCCCGACATCGACCATCCGCTCGCCGGGACCTACTCGCCCCTGCACCCGGATACTCGTGAACCTGCTGAGATAACCGCGCGGGTGGCGTGTGGGACATACTCGCATGCCCCCGGGGCTCGCTTACTCGCGCGGTTCCAGCTCGCTTCCCCGCATGGGATCAGCTCGCCTACTCGCACGAGATCAGCTCACCTGCTCGCGCGAGGTCTGCTCACCTGCTCGCGCGAGGTTTGCTCACCTGCTCGCGCGTGACGAAAACCGAACCGGGCTTAGTCGTCGAACATAGCCTGCGGGCCCCTCATTCTCGTCATCGAGGAGATCGGCCGATTCCCGAGGAGAGGAGCTCGTGGAGATACCGGTCTTACGACGCTGCTCAACTTGAGATCTTGGATCACAATCGAGGAGATCGGCCGATTCCCGAGGAGAGGAGCTCGTGGGGATACCGGTCTTACGACGCTGCTCAACTCGAAGTCTTGAATTACAATCGAGGAGATCGGCCGATTCCCGAGGAGAGGAGCTCGTGGGGATACCGGTCTTATGATGCTGCTCAACTCGAGGTCTTGAATCACAATCGAGGAGATCGGCCGATTCCCGAGGAGAGGAGCTCGTGGGGATACCGGTCTTACGATGCTGCTCAACTCGAGGTCTTGAATTACAATCGAGGAGATCGGCCGATTCCCGAGGAGAGGAGCTCGTGGGGATACCGGTCTTACGATGCTGCTCAACTCGAAGTCTTGAATTACAATCGAGGAGATCGGCCGATTCCCGAGGAGAGGAGCTCGTGGGGATACCGGTCTTACGATGCTGCTCAACTCGAGGTCTTGGATCACAATCGAGGAGATCGGCCGATTCCCGAGGAGAGGAGCTCGTGGGGATACCGGTCTTACGACGCTGCTCAACTCGAAGTCTTGAATTACAATCGAGGAGATCGGCCGATTCCCGAGGAGAGGAGCTCGTGGGGATACCGGTCTTACGATGCTGCTCAACTCGAAGTCTTGAATTACAATCGAGGAGATCGGCCGATTCCCGAGGAGAGGAGCTCGTGGGGATACCGGTATTACGACGCTGCTCAACTCGAAGTCTTGAATTACAATCGAGGAGATCGGCCGATTCCCGAGGAGAGGAGCTCGTGGGGATACCGGTCTTACGATGCTGCTCAACTCGAGGTCTTGAATTACAATCGAGGAGATCGGCCGATTCCCGAGGAGAGGAGCTCGTGGGGATACCGGTCTTACGATGCTGCTCAACTCGAGGTCTTGGATCACAATCGAGGAGATCGGCCGATTCCCGAGGAGAGGAGCTCGTGGGGATACCGGTCTTACGACGCTGCTCAACTCGAAGTCTTGAATTACAATCGAGGAGATCGGCCGATTCCCGAGGAGAGGAGCTCGTGTGGATACCAGTCTTACGATGCTGCTCAACTCGAAGTGTTGAATTACAATCGAGGAGATCGGCCGATTCCCGAGGAGAGGAGCTCGTGGGGATACCGGTCTTACGACGCTGCTCAACTCGAAGTCTTGAATTACAATCGAGGAGATCGGCCGATTCCCGAGGAGAGGAGCTCGTGGGGATACCGGTCTTACGATGCTGCTCAACTCGAGGTCTTGAATTACAATCGAGGAGATCGGCCGATTCCCGAGGAGAGGAGCTCGTGGGGATACCGGTCTTACGATGCTGCTCAACTCGAGGTCTTGGATCACAATCGAGGAGATCGGCCGATTCCCGAGGAGAGGAGCTCGTGGGGATACCGGTCTTACGATGCTGCTCAACTCGAGGTCTTGGATCACAATCGAGGAGATCGGCCGATTCCCGAGGAGAGGAGCTCGTGGGGATACCGGTCTTACGATGCTGCTCAACTCGAGGTCTTGAATTACAATCGAGGAGATCGGCCGATTCCCGAGGAGAGGAGCTCGTGGGGATACCGGTCTTACGATGCTGCTCAACTCGAGGTCTTGAATAAAACCCTGCGTCCTTACACATTTTGGAGATTAATCCCAGAGACATCTTGGCAAGAAAGAAACTTCCCCCGGAGGGACGCTCTTGATCCTGCCTAATCGGGGGATTAGTGTCCTGACCCGTTCCTCAGAATTCCTCTAGTTTGGAAAAGAGATGCATTCGGGGAGACCTAGGCCGATATGCAAGGGGGGAGCTGATCTCGGCCAACAATGCAGAGGCTCGGTCTTACAAGAGCGCTTAAAGTCCCGAAGCCTCGTCCCATCGTCCGAACTAGGCTATTCAGTGAGAACGGGCTGGAGTCCCGCATCCCGATTTGACAGTGAAGGTCGCTTATAGGTACGATTAGGATGGGGGTGGTGTTCATCGAGGGTCCTTTTTGAACGCGCTCGGAATTCACACACCTCCCTTCGGGCTCGTCCACACCCTGTCTTTGGCAGGTTCTTCTTCCGGGTGTTTTACGAGGCCGACCTCTCCTCAAATCCGGGAGATCACGGTGCAGATCTGTTCCTCGCAGGTCCTCCAGACGGAAGAGAGATGCACTCGGGGAGACATAGGCCGACATGCAAGGGGGGAGCTGATCTCGGCCGACAATACAGAGGCTCGGTCTTACAAGAGCGCTTAAAATCCCGAAGCATCGTCCCATCATCCGTACTGGGCTATATATGAGGAACAAACCGACCGTTGCCTCTCGAGGTCAACTACGAGGCGGACCATGGAAACACTCAGAAACCTTTAGATACATTTAACACAAAAAGGATGAAATCTCGCATTCTTTGCTCATTTAAGAGCTTTTACAGAAATAGATACATGAGTTACCGCTACGAGTAAAATCTTTTCAAATCATCCCCGTTCCAGGTTCCAGGCAGCTGTTCTCCCGCTTGGTCTTGTAGGTAATAGCCTCCTGTGGTCAAGGCCTCTTGGACGATGAAAGGTCCTTCCCAGTTGGGATGGAGCTTGCCTACGGCGGCTCCCCGCCCAGCGGCGTCCACCTTCTTCATGACCAAGTCCCCTGCGAGGAAGTTCTTCAAGCGGACGTTTTTGTCGAAGTGTCTCGCCATGCGCCTCTTGGTTTCTTCCTGGCGCATGGAGGCCAGGTTCCGAAGCTCTTCCACATAATCCAGGGAGAGCCTCTGAGCCTCTTCATTCTCTAACCGCCATTCCTCGCTTCCGTCTTCGGCTGCGATGACCCTCGGACTATGCACCTCAAATTCGACCGGGATGAGCGCCTCGGACCCGTGTGACAGCTTGAAGGGTGTTTCCCCTGTGGCTGAGTTCGGGGTGGTCCTGAGGGCCCAGAGGACGGAAGGGAGCTGTTCGGCCCAATTCCCCTTGAGATTGGTGATCTTCTGATGAGTTTGTTCGCGGCTTCTACTTGCCCGTTGCTACGAGGGTGATGTACCGAGGCGAACCGAAGGTCGGTTCCCAACTGTTTACAAAAGTCCCCCAGTTCCAGGCTGGCGAACTGCGGCCCATTGTCGGTGATGATGGCCAGAGGGATCCCGAACCTGCATGCGATCTCCCCCCAGATGAAGTTCTTGACGATTTGATACGTGGTCCTGGCCAGAGCCTTAGCCTCGATCCACTTCGTGAAGTAGTCAACCATTACCAGGACAAACTTCCTTTGCCCGCTAGCTTGAGGGAACGGGCCGATCAAATCCATTCCCCAAATTGTGAAGGGCCACAGAGCGGTAATCGAGCGGAGTTGCTGAGCCGGCTGGAGCGCGAGGGGCGCGAAGAGTTGACATTGGGAGCATTTTCTGGAGTAGGCCTCTGCGTCCTTTCGGATGGTCGGCCAGAAGTAACCGTGCCTCAGAATCCTTTGCTCCAGGGTGCGGGTCCCGGAGTGACTGCCGCACTCTCCTGAGTGAATCTCCTCGAGGACCCGGGGAATCTCGAGTTCTGACAAGCATCGGGCCAGAGGGCCTGAAAAGGTTTTGCGATAGAGCTCGCCGTCCTGCAGCAAGTAGTACGCGGCCTTATACCGGAACTTTCTTTGATCTTGCCCGTCAGATGGTAGTCGGCCTGTCGCCAGGAACGTGATGAACGGATCTCTCCACGAGGCCCGCTGATCGATCTCCATCAACTCGCCTTCTTCGATGGATGGTCGGAACAACTCGATGGCGGTTCCCCCAGCCCGTGGGCCGTATTTCGCAAGATTGTCTGCCTCGGAGTTGCGTTCTCGGGGCACGTGCTCAACGTGAAAGGATCGGAACCCCCCGATCAAGCCTTTGACCTTAACCAGATATTGCTGCAAGATGGGATCTCGGACTTCGAACTCTCCCCGAATCTGAGATGCCGCCACCATGGAATCGGTAAAAGCCCTGATATCTCTGATTGCCAGTTCCTTGGCGAGTCGCAAGCCAGCCACCATGGCTTCGTACTCTGCCTGATTGTTAGTGACCGGAAAATGGATCTTGACGGCTTGCTCAATCCTGGTCCCCTGAGGACTAACCAGCACCACCCCGGCTCCCACGGAGTGTCTCCCTGACGCGCCATCTACGAACATCTTCCAGGGGACCGGCCGAGAGACATCCGTGTCTGCCTCGACCTCGGTCGAGAAGTCGGCCAGGAAATCCGCCACGGCTTGTGCTTTGATCGCGACCCTTGGGGGGTAGGAGATGTCGAACTCGCTCAGTTCCACAGCCCACTTGGCGAGCCTGCCGGAGTGCTCCACTCCGTCCAAGATACTCCTCAAGGGGTGGTCGGAGACCACCTTGATAGAGTGGGCTTGGAAATATGGCCGGAGTCGCCTGGCCGAAACTATCAGGGCAAAGACTAACTTCTCCAGGATGGGGTACCGTGTTTCGGCTTGCCTTAGCACCCGGCTCACGTAGTAGATTGGAAGTTGCTTCTTTCCCTCCTCTCGGACCAACACCGAGCTGACTGCTTCAGCCCCTACCCCTAGGTAGAGCAAGAGGTCCTCGCCGCCCTGCGGACCCTGAAGGAGAGGAGCTCGAGTCAGCAGTTGTTTGAGCTTCAGGAAGGCCTCCTCGCACTCCGGGGTCCACTCGAATTTCTGGTTCCCCCGAAGGGCTTTGAAGAAAGGGGAACACTTTTCTCCGGCCCTGGAGAGAAACCGGCTAAGACCTGCCAGCCTTCCGGTCAACCTTTGAACTTCCTTGGAATCCCTCGGGGACGCCATTTCCACGATGGCTTTCACCTTGTCGGGGTTAGGCTCCACCCCTAGGGGAGTAAGGAGGTGCCCTAGAAACTTCCCCCTTCCCGCGCCGAAGACACACTTGGCCGGGTTGAGCCGCATCTTGTACCTCCTCAGGGTGGCGAAGGTCTCTGTCAGATCCGCTACGTGCTCTGCGGCGCTCTTGCTCTTAACAAGCAGGTCATCCACGTAGACTTCCAGATTCCTCCCCTTTTGCTCTCTGAAGACGTGATCCATCATTCTTTGATATGTCGCGCCAGCGTTCTTGAGCCCGAAGGGCATCATCTTGTAGCTATAACACCCGTCGCTGGTGATGAAGGAAACATCGCGACAATTGGGGGGATGCATCCGGATCTGATGGTATCCTAAAAAAGCATCAAGGAAACTCATCACAGGAAATCCGACGGCGGAATCAACCAGCGCGTCGATCTGAGGCAGGGGATAACAATCCTTCGGGCAAGCTTTATTCAACAATGAAAAGTCGATACATAACCTCCAGCCCCCTCCGGGCTTCTTCACCATTACAACATTGGAGACCCAGCCTGGATACTGGATCTCCGAAACAAAACCTGCTTCCAGCAGCTTCCCTACTTCCTCCCGGATGGGTCCCGCTAGAGTGGCGGCGCTCTTCCTTTGCTTCTGACGGACGGGGGTCGTCGCTGGATCCAGGTTGAGGCGATGACAGGCAACATCAACATCAATCCCTGGCATCTCGGCGGCGCTCCATGCGAAGACGTCCGCGTTTTCCTGTAGGCAGGCAGCTATCTCCACCTTCCCTTCCGGGGGCAAGGCTCCTCCGATCTTCAGCAGCTCCGGCTTTCCTCTCAGGGAGATCACCTCCACTTCCTCCAGCTCCTCGGCAGCTTGCAGGCCCTCTTCCTGCTCCATCATCCTTTCCAACCTTTCTGCGTCACCCATCCAGCTGATGGTGCTGACCGCATTCAGGTAGCATTCCCTGGAGGCCCTGGGATCTCCCCTGATCCTGACTTGGACGTCGTCCCTACAGTACTTCAGGCATTGATGATATGACGAGGGGACGGCTTTGAAGTAGTTGATGAGGGGTCGCCCGAAGATGGCGTTGTAGCCGCTGGGTGCGTCGACGATGACGAAGCGACATCGGATCGAAGTTCCCCCGAGGGTGACCAGCAACTCAACTCCTCCTTCCACCTCTTTCTTCTCCCCGGAGAAGCCGAAGAGAGGCCCGTCCGCTGCCTGAACCCGGGACGCTTCCACCTGAAGGCCGACGAAGGTTCTCTTGAAGATGACATTCACCGAACTCCCGTTATCCACAAGGATTCGGTCGACGGTGAAGTCCTCGATTGCTGCTTGAATCACCAGGGCGTCATGGAAGGGGTTCTCGTTCCAGAGCATGTCTTCCTCCGAGAAGGTGATCTCGTTCAAGGGAGGGGGGGGGTCTGAGACGTCGAAGCGACGCTCCTTTTGTAGATTTGGTGGAGACTTCCCTTGCGGGAAGCTCCTAGTCCCGCCCCTCCGTTGATTACTCCGACGTGCCCGCCTCCCGGACCGGGAATGACATTCCCCCTTCCTCCTTGGTCGATCCTGTCTTCGTTCCTCCTTCTCTGCGGTGCCTGGTAGGCCACCTGCCCAACCTGGGCCTCCTGCTGCGGCTGCTCCCTCTCGGCCGCCGTTGCTTCCATCCTCCTCCTTGCTTCCCAGAACTCAGGGCAAGCCAAGGTTCCGTGCCCCTCCACTCGATGGATATCGCAGTAGAGGGGAATCGCCGCTTCCTGCTGCCTTTCCTGCCTCCTCTCCTGCTGCCTCTCCTTCCGTCGGCGTTTAGCGGCTCGCTGCGTGATGGCCATGGTTTCCCTTCTTCCTCCTCCCTACTCCCGAGGGTTGTAAGCCCTCCTTTCCTCCTGACGGATGGGCCGCCTCCACTGGGGGCGATCCCTCGGGTACTGGAATCTTCTCTCCTCGCTCCTCGCCTCTCGACCTCCGACGGGCCTCCTATCCTCCTGCCTTCGAGGCCTCTCCCGCCTCTCCTGCTTCTCCACCTTTCTGATCTCCCTTCCCCTTTCTCTCTTCTCCTCTTTCTCCTGCGGCCTCTCCTGCTTCCTGTCGTTGCGCCCTTCCGGCGCCCTCTCCCTCTCCAGCAGTCTTCCCTTGTCTGGCCCAAGCGGTCGGTCTCCATCGAGCCGTGCCAGGAACTCCTTGTTCCTCTCCTCTCCCTGGATGAACACATTGGCTCTCTCCACCATCTCCTCGAACGATTTGGGCGGCCTGTGCCCCAACTCCATGTTGAACAGACCCTGCTTCAGCCCGAACTTGAGGGCCACCATCAAGGTGAACCCGTCTACCTCTTCCACCTCCAGCACCTCCTCCTGGAATCGATCGATGTACCGGCCCAAACTCTCGTGCTGCCCCTGCACGATCTTGAAGAGGGCGGTCGCCTCCTTCTTCCTCCGTTTGGACGTCGCAAACCTTGCTAAAAGGCCCCTTCAAAGATCTGAGAAGCAGTAGACTGACCCGGCTGGCAGCTGGTGGAACCAATCTCTCGCGCTACCCTTGAAGGTAATGGAGAAGAGCCGGCACTTGAGAGCATCGGACATGTTGCGAATGGAGACCACATCCTCAAACCACTGAAGATGTCCCACCGGGTCGTCCTTGCCGGAGTAGTACGAGAGGACTGGCTCTCTGAAGTTGTCGGGGACGAGGGCTGCGAGGATCTCGTCGCAAAAGGGGCTCCTCCCTTCCTGGCGGCGGCGAGTATCCTCTCCACTCGAGCAGTCGTACTCGCTCCATCGGCGAGTATCTCCATACCTCGCCGAGAGTTCTGGTTCTCGAAACCGGATTCCCTGACTACTCGCCGGGTGATGTCGTGGCGGGATCACCGGCTCTCCATTCGCCCAAACGGGCTCCTTCCCTGCTCGCCGAGTTGGTATCTCCTCGCCAGGGGGTGTCCGGCGGCGGGGGGAAGTCGCCGTCACCTCAGGCGGATTGGACAACCCGACGAGTATTGCCTTCTCCACTCTCCTTGCGAACTCTTCAAATGCCGCCACCGTCACATACTCGCTACCTTGCCCCGGGACTCCAGCTCCCGCCGAGTTACCTCCCAACTCGCCCCGGTCTCCACCATCGGCCATCTTCCGACCACGACTTTCTTCTTCGGTCGCTATCCACGCTCACCGCACCAAGTGTTGAAGCCGAGAAATTCTCAACCTCAGAAATCGGACTAGGCAACCTGAAGTTACTGGTCGACCAGTCGGGAAGATGATCTCTGGTCAGGAAATAGGAACGAATTGCGCAAACAAGACCCCAGGTCGCTACGGCGGGAAGGTCCCACCACGTACCCAGTTGCTTAGGAGAAGCAACCCCTTCTCAACCAGATTGGCCGAGCTAGGTACGAAGGAGGCGAGCTGAGCAATAACGAGTCAAGGGCAGTGGTTGGAACTCGCGAGGGCTCAGGCCGAGAATTGCTTGTCTCTCCTTCGTACCCCTGGGGTCCTATTTATAGGGAAAACCAAAGAGGAGGGGGGGGGTCTTACTTATACCCCCACCCTGGCGAGTTGGCGACTTCCCCGGGGAGCTCGCCTTGAAGAGGCGAGCATCTGGTCATAGTCGCCACCTGGCGAGTTGGCCTGGGGAGCTCGCCATACTCGCCCGAACCTCCTGCGGCCTGGGGTGCTGATCTGGATCCCCATCTTGCCTTGTTGACTTTGACTTCTGATGACCTGGCGGTGGTATGACCTACCCTCGTCGAATATGGGTTGTACACTTGACCAAGGGGTCATCAAGGTACTCAGGTCTATAAGGGACCATTTTCTCTTGAAGAGGAGGAACATAAGGAGTAGATGTGAGTGTGAACTCACAGTCTGAGTTAAGAAAGGATTCCAAATCTTCATCAGAATCAATGGAATTTGCAGCATCAACTTGCAACACTGATGCAAGATCATCAGCAGCTGTGATGGGTAGGAAGGAATAAGAAATTAACTCAAAGTTGGAGTTTGAATTAATTAGAATCTTAAATAAAACTATATCATCTGGTTGAGCAGCATCATTCTCAAATTTTTGAACCACTACTTCTGAATCAGTAGTGTTCACTGGAACTTTTTCACAAATGTCCATGGGGACTTCCTCATTGTCTTTCTCAGGGACTTCCTCCTCAGAAGCTAGATTCACTAGGGAGTGAATGTCTTTGTTAGGTACAAATATCATTTTAAAGTCCTGAGTATGATCTTTTTAGAGAAAAGGTTTTACCTTCTGGTTGCTCTGAATCTTTGTTGGCTTCTGGGACCACTACTGCAAGATCAGTAGTGTCCACTGGAATTTCTTCCTCTTGAAGCTCTTGAGCTTCTTCTGTAATGGCTGGAAGGGAAGGAAGGGAAGGGTTATCCTGAAGGGTCAAGGCATCACCTGAGACCACTTCAAACGACATCTCCCCCTGCATAACTTCAGTTGGGGCTGGAGTCATGCACCTCACTGAAGAGGGCTCAGCAGAAGATGGAATGGATTTAATGGCTTGTGTAAGTGCATTTATGGATGCAATGATAGGGGCATTGGCTGCCTTAATCATGGTTTGGATGGATGGGGTGATGAGCTCCACAATGTGTGCAAGCAATTCAGGGGTGATCTGAAATGCTGAGGGTGTAGATGTGGATGGATGACTGTGGGATGCAAGATGAGATGGTGATGGAATGATATCAGTATGATCTGCCACATGATTAAATGAATCATGTGGAGATAGGGGAACATCAACATGAGTTTGGGTTCCATGTTGAGATGGGTTGGTGAGGATGGTCTCAGTCACCATGTCAACACTGGCTGAAGCTGCCATATGTTGTGGTGTTGGTGACTGGGATGCAGTGATGATGAGTGAAGATGGATGGATTGCTGAGCCTTCCCCAGCAAGATGGAGAGTGGCTGAATCAGCCCTGGTGTCTGATGAAGGGTTAGGATCAACCCTGACTGTCTTCTTGATAACCCTTTGGGATTTCTTGAAGAGGGAGGGGTCCAACCTCTTGCTTGCATTGACTGCAGAGGATGCAGAAACAAGCAGCAGGGGTGCTTTCTCAGATAGAAAGACACCCAATACTCTGGCAAGAGTTACTTCCTTCTTGCTATTCTTTCTCCTTATCAATTCATACAAAACTTTTCCCCAATTCATCTGAGTCTTGTTCACCAAAGCCGACATCAAGGCAAACTGTTGCCTGTTGATGTTATCATGAGCAGAGTGTTTACCCAAAACAACTTTGCCCACCAGGTCTGCCAGAAACTTAAACTCTGGAGACAGGTTAATCTTCAGCAGCTTTGCCGGAATACCATCAGCATGGCCCATCACTGTTAGTATGCGGCCATACTCCGCTGTATCTTGTTCATATTCTTCAGTTCCAGTTGGTAAATCAAACAGCTCTGTCAAAATATCAGGAGTCAGAATGACCTCCTCTCCATTAATCTTTCCTATCATTGCTTCGTCGCTGGAAGACGAAGTATACACCCATTCTTTAATCTCTGGTATATTGATCTTGGGCGCGGATGACATAAATTTCTTCAGTCCTTGATCTTCACATATCTGCAACATGTCTCTGATTGATTGATCGCAAAGGCAGAAGGAATCGAAGTCGACATAGAATCCCGTGTCGAACTTCATCCCGGAAAGAACTGCTGGAAGAATCGCCATTTGATTTGAGAGAGAATGGCGAATCGAGATGCAAGGCAAGGGGAGAAGAGAATCGCGCGGGATTAGAGTTCGAGAGCGAATTCTAAGCCAGAAGACAGAATATGAAAAGACGAAACTGAAGGACGACGATCTCCAGACCTAGATCGACTATCAGATAAAAAAATCTGCGATCGTCGAACACCGATTAAGATCGGTCGTCGAACAATGACTGACGATAGTCAATATTTAACTAATCGTCAAACATCGACCGACTACAAGCATACACCACGATCGTCGATCAATATATGTTGGTCGACGATTCACCACACAGCACAACAAATCTGTCGTCGACCAATTGGTCCACGATAGATACCTAAGGAGAGATCGTTGACCAGTTGGTCGACGATTTTTGCCTTACTACAGAACGAACTGTCATCGACCATTGGTCGACGATAGTCCTGACCTGGTCGAAGATCGTCGAGCAGTTGTTCGACGATTTTAGACAGAAAAATAGATTTATCCTAATTTTCACTACTCTGAACCATTAATCATACCAAGCTGGTTCAGGAAGAACAAATGCTTTTGTTCATCAAGGGGCTTAGTGAAAATATCTCCTCTCTGCAGGTCTGTGGATATAAATTCCATAATTATCTTGTTCTTTTCCACATTATCTCTCAGAAAATGATGTCTAATCTCAATGTGCTTGGTCCTGGAATGGTGCACAGGATTTTGAGAAATTGATATTGCACTGGTACTGTCACACAGAATTTTTGTGCTCGAGTATGTGTACCCATAATCCACTAGCTGATTTTGAATCCACAGGATCTGTGAACAACAACTAGCTACTGCTATATATTCAGCCTTAGCAGTTGAGGTAGACACAGATGCCTGTTTCTTACAAAACTAGGAGACAAGTCTCTCTCCCAGGAACTGACAAGTCCCTGAGGTGCTTTTCCTGTCAACTCTACAACCAGCATAATCAGCATCTGAATATCCAATTAATTCAAATTCTGACTCAGCTGGGTATCACAGTCCTAAGTTAGGGCATCCCTTAAGGTATCTCAAGATCCTCTTGAGAAGAGTTAAGTGAGATTCCTTTGGGTTGACCTGAAACCTAGCACATAGGCATGTAGCAAACATTATGTCAGGCCTACTTGCAGTCAAATACAGCAGGGAACCAACAATGGCTCTATAATTCTTTTGATCAACAGACTTGCCATTGACATCAGAATCAATAACTGCATTTGAGGCCATAGGTGTGCTCATTGATGAAGCATCAGACATTCCAAATCTTTTAACCAGCTCTCTGGCATATTTTGATTGAGAAATGAAGATACCATCAACACTCTGTTTCACTTGGAGACCAAGGAAATAGGATAACTCACCCATGCTGCTCATCTCAAACTTGGAATGCATTAGTTCAGAGAACCTCTTGCATAGTTTGGGATCAGTGGAGCCAAATATAATGTCATCTACATAAATTTGAACTAACAGTTGTGAGTCCTTATGATGTCTAATAAACAGGGTTCTATCTACTACACCTCTCACAAACTTGTGTTCTAGAAGGAAATTTGCTAAGGTCTCATACCAAGCTCTAGGAGCTTGCTTAAGTCCATATAGAGCCTTTTGGAGTTTGAACACATGAGTGGGTAAGGTTGATGAAACAAACCCTGGTGGTTGTTCAACAAACACTTCTTCCTTTAAATCTCCATTGAGGAAGGCACTCTTCACATCCATTTGGAAGACCTTAAATCTCTTATAGGCAGCATAGGCTAGGAAAATCCTAATGGCTTCTAATCTAGCTACAGGGGCAAAAGTCTGATCATAGTCTATGCCTTCCTCCTGTCTATAGCCTTGAGCTACTAGTCTAGCCTTATTCCTAACTACTATGCCTTGGGCATCAAGCTTGTTTCTAAACACCCACTTGGTGCCTATGTTCCGTTGGCCTCTTGGTCTTGGAACCAAGGTCCAAACTTTACATCTTTCAAATTGGTTAAGCTCCTCTTGCATGGCTATAATCCAGTGTGGATCAAGCTCAGCATCTTTAATGGTTAGGGGCTCAACCTGAGAAAGGAAACAAGCAAACATCACATCTTTGTTGAGTTGATGTCTTGTCTGGACTCCTACTGAAATGTCTCCAATCACTTGAGATACAGGGTGATCTCTAAGTGTGACAAGATCAGTAGGTTCAATAATGATCTGATCTTCAACAGTTTTAAGATTTAATTCCTCATGTGGTATTTGATCAACTGTTGGTGCAGGTGCTTTAACTTCAAGAAGTTCTACATCAGATTCAGAATCTGAGGAAGCAACCTGAGGAGTTTGTTGGGGATGATTCTCCTGTGTGAGTCTCAAACCTTCCAAATCCTTACTTAACTCTAGGACTTGCACTGTACTATTAGAAGAAGAATCCTTCTCCTTATAATACATGACTGTCTCATCAAAAGAGACATGTGCAGACTCTTCTATCTTAAAAGAAGATTTATTAAGGACCCTATAGGCTTTGCTTACTTGAGAGTATCCTAGAAAAACTCCCATTGAAGCTTTTGCCTCAAATTTTCTAAGGTATTCTTTGTTATTGTTATGAACAAAAGCTACACAACCAAATACTCTAAAATAGTCTATTTTAGGTTTCACTTGCTTAAGTAACTCATAGGGAGTCTTACCCTTAAGTTTATGTATCAGACTTCTGTTCAATACATAGTTAGCTGTGCTAACTGCTTCAGCCCAAAAGGACAGAGGCATGTTAGCATCTGCCAACAATGTACTTGCAGCTTCAATTAGGGTTCTGTTTTTCCTTTCAACTACCCCATTTTGTTGAGGAGTTCTAGGAGCAGAGAAGCTATGTTTGATACCTTCCTTCTCACAGAATTCTTGCATAAGAAGAGACTCAAACTCAGCACCATGATCACTTCTGATCAAGGCAATCTGAGTAGAATACTCACTCTGTATACACTTTAGAAAATCTGTAAGAACCTTGAAGTTATCAGCCTTAGTTCTCAAGAAGAATACCCAAGTGAACCTAGAGAAGTCATCTACAACTACTAGAGTGTAAGACTTTCCTCCAAGACTCTGTACAGCAATAGGACCAAATAAGTCCAAATGTAGCAAGTACAAGATCCTGGGAGAATCACTTTTATTAACTGATTTAAAGCTATTCCTTGTTTGCTTACCTAATTGGCAAGCTTTGCAAAGGCCTTCCTTCTTGTAGGGGCAAGAAGGTAAGCCTCTTACAAGATTGTGTTTAGCCAACCTAGAGATATTTTTCAAATTAACATGACTAAGTCTCTTATGCCAAAGAGTATTATTACTGGTTACTTCATTAAATAAGCATATTTCAGATTTGGATGAATTAAAGTCTACAACATAAACATTACCAATTCTAATGCCTACTAACACAACAATATTATTTAAGACAATATTGCAAGCAGTGTCAGTAAACCATACCTTGTACCCAGCATCACACATTTGGCTTACAGAGATTAGATTGTGCTTTAGTCCAGAGACATAAGCTACCTTCTTGAAGGTTACAGCTCCTATGGTGAAGCTGCCATACCCTTCAGTCTGTCCACAGCTGGAATCTCCAAATACAACTTTTGGTCCCAGCTTGGCTTTGAAACCTGACAGGTTCTTCTTCTTTCCTGTCATATGCTTTGAGCATCCACTATCCAGATACCATTTGTCATGTATGACTGGATAGGTCTTCACCTGCAAAGATATCAATTATATATTGTGGACCCAGGTTACCTTGGGTCCAGTATTCTTCACAAAAGAAAAGCTAGATATAAAAGATCTTGCAGGCTTAGATTGATATCCCAAAGGGTGTGATCTCCTAGGTGGGATAATCCATTCAGTTGAAGGATTAAACAACCTAGGGTAGTGATTAGGATTTGTAGTTCTGGAAGTTTGAATTTTATTTTCCAGCTTAAGTCCAGATCGTCGATCAATGGTCGACGATCGCAAGCCATATCGTCGATCATTTATGGTAGAACGATGTTCTGGATTCCACGATCGTCGATCACTGGTCGACGACTCAAGATGAGATCGTCGACCTCCTGCACCAAAGCTATCATACTTAGTGTAGGAGTTCAGCGATCGTCGATAGATGTTCGATGATTGGTTTGACGATCGTCGATTAATGTTCGACGATTTCTGTAAAGCTAGAAATTTTTTCTTTCTGTTCTCTTTCTTGATCTTATTACGAATTTTCTTATACTTTTCAATTTCCTCAGTATTCTTTATTCCTGATTCAGAAATAAATTTTACTGGAGTGCTAAATCTCTCCTTTGTGAGGAGGATGGGTTCACTAGGTGTAGCACCTAGGCCTAGTTTATCATTACCAACCCTAGTGTTTGCTATACTGGTTATTTCAGATAGTTTAAGGCTTCTGCCATTTAATTCTTCTTCTAACCTCTTAGATTTAGCTAGTTCTAATTTTAGGAATGTTACTTCTCCTTTTGAGCTTTCTAATTCCTTTTCTAATCTAATTATTTCAGTACTTTCCATGTCTAGTTCCATTATCTTTAATCTAAGTGACTTAATTTCTTTTTCTGATAACAGTAAATCTAAACATAGAGTTTTAAATTTTAATTTGAACTCAGGAGATGAGAAATCAAATGAGTTGATTACCTGGTCTTCCATACAAAGATCTTCTTCATTGTCTCCTTCTTCTTCAGAATTCTCTGCAGCTGACAGAGAGCTGCATGCATCAATAGCCATGAGGCAGACCTCTTTGGCTTTCTTCTCTTCTTCTTCTTCTGAATCACTGGAGCTAGAGGAGCAGGTATCCTCTTCTGTTTCACTCCAGGTAGCAGCCACAAACCCCTTGTCCTTCTTCTTGTATTTGTGTGAGGAGGACTTGGAGTGGCGCTTCCTGTACTCTTTCTCATTTTTCTTCTCCTTGTGTTTCTTCTCTGGACAATCTGGGGCAATGTGTCCAGGCTTGCTGCAAACATAACAAATGATTTCTTTAGAAGGAGTCTTGTCATACCTTGGTTTATCCTCATACTTGGAGAACTTCTTTCTGAAGTCTCTTCTTCCCATGTTGAGGAACCTCTTGGCAATGAGTGCCAGCAACTCCTCATTTGATTGACTTCGTTCAGAAGTCTCAGCAGCCTTGAGAGCTAGAGAGTGCTCTTTCTTTGTAGGTGTAAGAGTTTTTACTTCAGTTGCAGCAGCTCTGCTCTTCAAAGTTTGCTCATATGACTTGAGCTTTCCCAACAGATCTTCTGTGGAGAGTTCCACGGTGTTTCTGCCATCCTTGATGGGCCATATTCTTGAGTCCCAAGAGATGGGAAGGCACATCAGGATCTTGTCATTGACTTCTGTCAAAGTTATCTCCTTGTCCAAAGACCTCAGTTCACTTATTATTGAACTGAGTCTTGTGTACATTGTGTCAATGTCTTCAGCATCATCCTTCTTGAAATTTTCATACTGAGAAGTGAGGTTGGATCTCCTGTCCTTCCTCTCATCAGCTGAGCCAGCAACTATGTGGTTGAGGGAATCCCACATAGCTTTGGCTGAGGTACATTCAGCAAGCTTCTGGAATATTTCATCAGACATTGTCTGAGCTAGGATGTTCATTGCTTTTGCATCAGCTACTTTTGCCTTCTTGTAAGTTTCATTGTAGTCAGGTGGTGGCACAGCACTGAGATCAGCAGAAGTGGAAGCAGCAGCAGGCCTAGCAGGTGGTCCTGTCAAAATAGAAGAAAAGATATCTTCATCAATAGAATTCATGTATAGTCTTATCCTGGCCTTCCATATGCCAAACTTAGACAAGTTGCATACAGGAGGTCTGGTGCTTGAATAATCCTTAGACTGGGCCATGTGTGAAAGTGTTTGTGAATGGTATCAGGAAATAACTTATCACTGGATCTTTTAACCCAGGTGTTAGCCTGTATGAACAGCTAACCTCCCTCTGATACCAATTGAAAGTGAGGGGATAAGTTGTAAACTACTCTAGAGGGGGGTGAATAGAGTATTCAAATTTTATGAACAACTAGTCAGCTCCCTTGGAGTTTATTTGCGGAATAAATAATCTGATACTTGAACCCTAAGAGCCTAACACAGTGAAGTGCACAAGTGAGAGAGCTAACTGAAATTTCAGTTTAACTATAAGCCTATCACAGCAACTAGCAATCCTAGGTAGTTCTATCACAGCCACAGAATAAGCAATTAAACAAAATAGCCAGAGAGACACAGGATATATAGTGGTTCCCTCTTAATAGGTACTCCACTCTTCTACCACCCTGGTAGGAATCCACTGCAGGTTTTTGCTAAGGTGCCCTGCCACCAATGATCTGATTCAGGTAGATCAAACAAGACCCTTTGAGCTTTTGATAAGGATGCTCAACCACAGGTTGTTGATAAGGTGCCCTGTCACCAATGTTCACTTTTGAAGAGGTGTGAAAACTCTTTTACAAAGGGGTTGAGAAGGTTAGATTGTCTTCTCTGTTGTTAATAACAGATTAGAGAAGACTTGTGGATTCTCTAAAGAATCAAAGTCTCCTCCTGGCTCAGTGGAAGTCCAGGGAAAGCCTTTGCTTCAGGATGAAGGATTTTCAGATATACTGAAACTAAATCCTCAGAGATCTGTAGACTGATTTTTTTATCAGGTCTTCAGATTCTGGAACACTTGAAGCAGAACTGGAGCTGGTCTTTCTGAAGTCTTGAAAACTCTAAGCAGATGCTCAGGAGACTTGAGAAAGAAAATGATTGCTCTGGGCCTTTGCTTCAGGAAAACTTTTCTTCTCTTCTTGAGAGATGGTGAAGAGCTGCTCTGATGAAGCTTGAGCGAATGAAGCCTTGAGAAGAAAAATCTCTCTGTGTCTGTAACTTTCTTTGTTCCTGCTGAGAGAAAAATCTCTTTTAAATATATCTTCTCTTTTTTTCTTTGAAACGGCTCTATTGATTTGAATATCTCGAGCCCTGCGACAGGTTATCTCAATATAGAATATAGCAATAGGAATAGAATGAGCTATTAACTCTCTGTCAGTCCCAATAAGGAAATAAATGAATAGGAAAATATCTCAGCATAAAGACTTAACATACTTGGAAATAGCATACAGCACCAACGGCTAGAATACAGCCTGGAAAGATAAAGTCAACATATTTTGTATAATAGGACAAAATACTTTATCAAATACGGAATCCCGTAATTTGTGCTTAACATATTTGGTAATTAATTCATTTGAATTTAAGCCATAAATTAGCAAAAACAACTTCAGAAAATCTCTCTAACCATAAGCTAAAACACTTGGAAATAAACCAAGGAATAGAGTAAATACAAACTATTAAAGGCAGACAATAATCGTCGAACAGGGGTTCGATGATCGTCGACCTAGCCAACAGATCGTCGACTAAGGCAGAAATCGTCTGGGACAGAAAACGTCGAACAGCTCATGCTATCGTCGACCAACAAAGAATCTGTCGAAACAGAAATCGTGAAGCAAGACTGCGATCGTTGAACTGCTGATGGCAGATCGTCGACCAATCCTTCAGAGCATAATAAACTTGCTCTGAGATCGTCGACCAATGGTCGACGATAATTGTCTTGGCTTCAACTATTCTATAGCCCTGCTATCATCGACCAATGGCCGACGATCGCGAGGCCTCGTTCGACGATGGTCGAACGGAAAATGCCTTAACCATATATTCATTCTACAACTTCTAATCTAAGCTCTAGGTCAGTTATAAACTGCCCTAGGGAGACTAAACAAAGTCTAAGCATGATCATATATAGTTATATGGATCAAGAGGGGCTGGAAAGGGATTACATGAGCCAAATCACATCTAGGGTACCAACAATCTCCCCCTATTTGGGTCATGTCATCCAATCCAATCTAAAAACTAATACAAACATGAACAAATGCAAAGTTTAATCATAATATCAAAACACAGGCAATCCACAAAAAACATATAAAACATAAATCAGCAGAGTTATAGAGTATCAAGCAGATTTATCAGATGGTTTAGCATCAGAGGAGTTCTTTGGGATTACAGCAGGTTTGAAAATGATTTCTCTGTTTAGATTAGCTGCTTGTCTTTTGGATAACATCAGGTCATGTTCACCAATGATCTTCTTTTCACCATAGCTTGGCAGGACTGCAGCAGGATGCAGCTTCATGTATTCTTCAGTATCAAATATTTCTGAGTTGACTTGAATCTTGCTGAGTTCTTTTTCTCTGAATTCAAACATAATTGAGTATGCTGAAGGGTCCAGTCCTTGAGCTTTGGCTTTCTCCATCATGCTTAGTGCAATTGATTCCTTGAATCTTGCCATAGAGGCAATTCTTTCAGTTTCTGTCTTGTCTGATGGAGAAGGTGGTCTATCAGTATCAGCTTGAGCTGCAATCTCCATATTCCTTTGAAGAGCTGTAGCTAATCTGTTTGAGTCAATAGGAATCTGTACAGCCTTCTTAGGATCAGATTTAGCATATAAAGATCTTGGAGGTGCAAGTTCAATAAATTTCTTGTTGGACTTCTCTGAATAGACAACTCTTTTTCCTTTTGTATCAACTGTCTTAGGACTAGCAGGTTTCCTTGAAGTAGAAGATGAACCTCTCCAGGGAGGAGAAGGTTTCCTTTCTGGAGCTTTCCTTTTGAGAGAAGGAGGAGGAGAGAATGTTGGTTGCTGAAAGGTCATCTCCTTTATCTGTTCCATGGGAACACTTTCATTTCTTTGCCTTCCTTGTCCTGATTTATCTTGACCTTCTTGGCTTTGATTACTTCTTCTCTGGTAGGTCTGAGAAGGGTTGGATCTGGCTGATTGAGCAGATGGAGCAGAAGAAAGATTTCCAGAGGCTCCAGCACCAGGAGGTGGAGGAGGACCTCTGGGAGGGAATTTCTGAACTGGAGTATCATATCTCTTAGACTTCTTCCTCTCTTTCTGCTGGTTCTTGGAGAACCACATCCAATGTTGAAATTCCTTTGATTTAGGATCAATCCCTTTCAGAATATAATATGGCGTTTCATTATCTTTACTGGGAGGAGGAGGAGCAACAGCTTTTCTTTTCTTAGGTGCAGCCTTTTTCTTCTTCTTGGTGTTATCAGAATCTTCAGAATCATCATCATCAGAAGAGTGAGATGAGTTTTTGCCAGCATAGTCATCAAAGTCTTGCTCTGAGGGATCCTTGGCAGCTACAGCATGTTCAGCTTTTTCCCTGCTACAAAGTATGAATGTCCACTATAAAGCATGAATGTCCACTACCGACTCAGGAATGTAATCATACACAAAAGAGAACTGGCCTTAAGGCCTTACATTGTTCACTTAACAAAATAGTGCTTTCATACTTCGGCTCGCAGGCCGGCCATACATGAAAAACGGGAAAGAAACATAAGCAATAAGGCCTTCGAGGGCCGACACAGCTACAAGGGCTTTAGCCCGCTATTTCCCGCTCTGCTCCGCAGCACCTTCAAGCCACAAACCACCGCCCGGTGGCAAACAAAAGCAACGGTCAGCTACGCTGACCAAATTATAACGATCCCGCCCCCAAAATCGGGGCGGCGATGCTCTTTCCCTGCACTTTATTAGTATAGGCAATATATTAATGTGCACACACATCAACACAGGCGTAGGCTCGCACGGCCACACACCCCGTGCACTCAGGGCACATTCTCGGCGAACCGGCCAACGTCACGTCAATTCAAGCCATAGACGTTTCTAATCCACCACCGCCTCTTGGACGGTCGTCCATATGAGCATTTTGCCTTCCTGTCCTTGGTCTCGGCAATTTAAGCCATAGACCGCCGAAGACCCTCATCCATGCCAACGGTCCTACCGAACGACATAGACCGGGTACGGTTCCACCTGACCCGTGCTCATATCGCAACGGCAATTTAAGCCATATGCGCAGGTCAAGACTCACCGAGTCCCGTTTCCGCCACAACAATCACATAACCCGGTTATGTTCACGTTGGCTCCCCGGCCACCGTGTTGGCAAAGCCCGCTTTTGCCCAGTTTTCCGGGTGCACCTTGGAGTTAATCTCCAAGGCTCCCTGATGCAATCTACCACATAGAAAACCCGAAAAACACCCAAATACCCGGAGTCTTCCCCGGTTCATATGCAATGCAACATCACCGATCCGGCTCTACTTGTCCAGATAGGCTTCACACACAATGCCTATGCCCGTTTACGCATACGGACTCTACACAAGGGGGACTTCACATATCTACCCTAAGGAACGCTCCAACTCTTCGCTCACTCGCGAGAGCGGGCTTCCTATGCAAAGGGAAAAAGGGCTTCACATGCCCAAGTATGAGAAATCGTTACCCTTGCATTCTTCCGCGGCGCCATTGAAAACTATACGGTTGGAAAGCACCGCAACGGCGTCGCCTCCGCGGATCTGGACTCGGATCGCGATTCGGAACTCTGAAGCTCCTCCGGCGGCCGGATCTAGCCCTTCTTCCTCCTCCTTGCTCTCTCCTCTCTCTAGCTTTTAGAAAGAGAACCACTCAAGAGAAATGAGGGTTTCTAAACCCTATTCCCGGGTAAAACCATCCAGGAGCAGCCCCCCACCGTCGGATCCAAAGCCAAGGAAATGAACGGCCACGATTAAGCCTCAAATTATAAAATCTGGGCCGAACACGGGTTGGCACACGGCCGTGTGCCTGGCCGTGTAACTCATTCGCCGTCTCGACCCAAATTGAAAACCAGCACACGACATGTGACACGGCCTCCGACACGCCCGTGTCGCCTGCGACACGCCCGTGTCGGGACCCGTGTCACGCCCCCCGTGTGCAATAAATCGACACTTTGCAGTCAGAGGGGTACACGGCTTGGTGACACGGCATGGGACACGCCCGTGTCAAACTAGACACGCCCGTGTTCATGCCCGTGTCACTACCCGTGCACCCAACCACACAGCACAGGTGTGACACGGCCTGGGACACGCCCGTGTCCTAGGCCGTGTTCCACCACACGACCATCGTCGACCTGCGCTGGTCGACGACACGGCCCGAGCTCGACACGCCCGACACGGCCTCCGACACGCCCGTGTCGGGGCCCGTGTCACCTGCATTAAAAACCCGTCTTGGCCAAAATCGATCCCCGTCGCTCCTACGACAATTTAGGGTGTTATATGGTGGGCCTCCCCCACTAACCTGGTGGTTAGAGGGTGGTTACCTGCAGATCAAACGACGATGGAGGCTCTGTAGTGATCAGACGGTGGCCAACCTGCAAGCGGCGGTGGCCTAATGACCAAGCGGTGACGGCAGACTGCGGTGGCGGCGGGCGGCTTGCGGGCGGTGGCGGTGGTAGTTATTGAATGGGTGACCCCCATGATCCTTCTATTGTGGAGGAGATCATGGGGAGTGGGTTGACCGGTCAAACCCATGATCTCCATAATAGGAGAAATCATGGGAGAAGAGTGGTTAAATGCACCCCTAAGGCTTTAAATGAGGCTTCATCCCCATCAATTGCCCCTCAAATCCTTTGTTGTTGGAAGTTGGCACAAGCGAGAGAATAATGATTTTCCCCCATTCTCTTCGACCATGACGATGATCGGCGAAAGGCCAAAAACATCAGAGAGCGGCGCCGCCGAGCCCAGGTAACGATATGTTAAAAGATTTCTAAGGGAGAGAGGGGACAGCTAGAGGAAACGCCAGCATGCCCTAAAAAGGGGACTCCCGACGCCTCCACAGTCGGGCGGCGCGGCGGCAGCCAATGCGCGGGCATGCGAGGAGGCGCGCGGACCGAGCCGTGCGGGTGTGCGCACCTGTTCGTGTGCGCGCGCACCAGGCCGCGGGCGCACGCGCGCGTGCGGGCATACACGCATGTGCCTGGGTGCGCGCGCACCTGTGCGCGTGCATCTGGGCGGTGCGCGCGTACACCTGATTGCACGCGCACCTAGGGCACGCCCACTCGGGTGCGCGCGCGACCGGTGCATGTGTGCCGCGCACTGGGCTGCGCGCACGTGCCTGGATGCCCGCGCTCATGCGAGTGCATCAGGCCGCGCGCTTGCGGGTGTGCGTGCGTGCCTGGCCGCACGTGCATTGCATGTGTGTAACAGATTGTGCGCGTACTGGTGCGCTTGCGTACACGTGCTCTGCTGTGCGGGGCCCGTAGGTATTATGCTTTATGCGTGCGCATGAGCGGGGGCGCCCCTCGACTTGCTTCAAGGGGGCCTAACTTTTATTTTACCGTGCGATGCGTGCTTTCATAATGCATCTGACTTTTCCTTTCTGGAGACAAGGTTCGAAGCGTACCACGAGATCACTGCGTCTGCGCTCCTCTCTTACCGAGGACCAAATTGTCATTTGGAGAAAAAGGTTTGAGCTACCTGCTGGTTTGGAGGTGAAAATTCCGCATGCCGAGGAGAGAGTGCAAAATCCCCCCCCCCCCCGAGGATGGCTAACGGTCTGCGAGAGCACTTTGAGGTCTGGCTTCCGATTCCCTCCTTGCGAGGAGGTGATCAAGATCTTGACATTTTGTTGGGTGCCGATATCCCAGCTTACCTCGCTGGGAGTAGTGCGCCTTATGGGCACGGTTGTTTTCTTCTGTGAGCATGGCATGATACTTTCGTTGGAGTGTTTCCGAGAGTGGTGCGATGTCCGCTCCGTTGGTGGGGAGCGTGTGGAGATTCATAACAACAAGAGTTGGCTCGCGTTCGAGGCTCGGATAGACCGTCGTCACGGGAACCCCATTTTTGGATACATCAGGAACCCAGTGGGCTTATCGGAGGTGTGGAATTCGCTCCCCGATCGTTGTCGCCGCCAGAAGGGAAGGAGCGGGAATTTTCCCCTGTGCTGGAGTTTTCGGAGCCCCGTGAGTTGTCCAATCGCATGTTTAACATCTTCTCGTTTGTGGAGGAGAAGCGTTTACTGCAATGCAACATTTTTTCCATCTCTGGGCGGATCGCTGAGATGTCTTTGGGTGGTAGACAAAAACGGAAGGTCGTTGTAGTTTCCCAAGGTAGCGAGAGTGCGGTGCCTTGTTCATCTTATCCGAGTGATGATTCTCCTTTCGATGGCCGTGGACATTCGCCTCCCAAGGTACAGGTGCTTGGTTCGTCTGCCCCCAGTCTTTCCCTGCGGAGGCAGTGGCTCCGAGGCTATCTTCTTTTTTGAAGGCGATGAATGAAGTGGTAAGTGAGCTTGATCATTTTGGCTCCTTTTTATCATAATGTCGCTCTGACTTCTCTTTTTTCTTTTGCAGATAGAGGCTCATGCCGAGATTGTCGTTACTTGGAACGACCAGCATGTGAGCCTGAAGGACGGGTATTTGGCCATTCAGGAGAAGCTCAGATTGACGATGAGCTCACTCGCCTCCTTGAGGGAGGAGCATGACCGTGACGTTTCACGATTCCGTCGGATGGGATTCGAGCTGAAGTCAGAATTAGAGGATGCACGCGCGACATTGGAGGTAGAGAAGGAACTGGTGGAGAGGACCAACCAGATGCTGAATCATTCCCAGGAGGAAACCACCAGCTCAGAGACTCGGCTTCGGGCGGCGAGGGCCCAAGTGGAGATGCTATCTTCTGACAGCCGCGTGTCAGAGCTGAAGGTTGCTGGACTCGCGGAGTACTTGGAATCATTAGACTACATGTGAGACCGTTTCCTGATTGCGGAGAGGTCCGCGATGAGATCTGGTCCAAGGAGGTGGAGCCTCAAGTGGAAGATGCTCGTGAGTTAGCCCTCAGGTGTGGAGTGGCAAAGGCCTCCGATTTGTCGGCCGACAACTAGGATGTGACACATCTGGCTTTAGTTTTGATGACGTTTCTGAGGATGAGTGCTCTGATGTCGATGCTGCTGATGAGTAGCGACCTCATATTTATGTATTTGTATGTTTTTATACTCTTCCTCTAGCTATTAATGTCGTGTGTTGTTTTTGCTTAGGAGTTGTAGTGGGCGCTCTTGTGCGCAGATCTGTATGACATCATTATTTTCATGTCACTTAGCTGTTACGTTTTTCCTTTTTCTCCATTGAGAACTGTTTTCGTGAGTTTGGCTTGTATGAGAGTGTGGGCGAAGTATTTCGCGTGAACTAGGTTCGTGACTTCATTTGTAAAGTTTCTTCCTGTGGCTTAGTTTGCGCGGTTCTAGCTCGCAGCTTAGTTTGCACGGTTCTAGCCCACGACTTTGTTTGTACGGTTTTAGCCTGCAGCATAGTTTGCACGGTTTTATCCCGCGGCTTAGTTTGCACGGTTCTAGCCCGCATCTTAGCTCGGGGGGGGGGGGGGGGTAGGCCCCCACACGGAGTTTGCACGAGTCGGGCTTGCGGCTTAGTTTGCGCGAGTTTTGCTCGCGCCCGAGCTCGCTATAGACCAATTGCCAGAGAATATAAATACTCGATCCACGTGCAACCGTGAGGGGAATAGGCCATGACGATTGCAAGGCATTGGTCTGCGGTAACGAAGGAGAATGTAAATACTCAATCCTACCGTCAGAGAATGTAGATGCTCAATCTGACCACCGGAAAATGTAGCTACTCAATCCGTTTGCAATCGTGAGGGGGCAGGCCCTAGCGGTAGCAGGGCGATGGTCCACAGTAATGGAGGAGAATATAAGTACTCAATCCGACCGTCGGAGAATGTAGGTACTCAATCCGATTGCAATCGTGAGGAGGGCAGGCTCTGGCGACGGTAGGGCGATGGTCTGCAGTAACGACGAAGAATGTAAGTACTCAATCCGACTGCCGAAGAATGTAGGTACTCAATCCGGTTGCAATCGCGAGGGGGGCAGGCCCTGGCGACGGCAGGGCGATGGTCTGCAGTAACAGCGGAGAATGTAAGTACTCAATCCGGCCGCCGGAGAATGTAGGTACTCAATCTGGTTGCGCGACCTAGCCTGACAATAAGCCAATTGCCGGAGAATGTAGATACTCGATCCAGGTGCAATCGCGAGGGGGGAAGGCCCTGACAACGACAGGGCGATGGTCTGCAGTAACGACGGAGAATGTAAGTACTCAATCCGACCGCCGGGGTATGTAGGTACTCAATCCGGTTGCGCGACCTATCCCGGGTATGAGTTGATTGTCGGAGAGTGTAAATACTCGATCCGGGTGCAATCGCGAGGGGGGCAAGCCTTGACAATGTTAAGATGTGAGCCGCAATGTTGGCAAAGAACCTGCTTGTTTGTCTTGAAAGCACGACTTTATCTAAAGATTTCAGATTGATATTACTGAAACAAATACGATATTGCATTTAGAAGTAAGCATACTTCGCGCAAGCCTGAGATCGCGACTTTTAGGATCACTAAGTTACAAAAGCAATATGCAAGAGGATGCAGATAATAAAGAGTACAAATAAAGTAAAAATCATAGAGGGAAAGACATGATACAAGTCGCAAGCTGCTGGTATGTTGCGGGGGATACTCCTGCGTTGAGGAGAGCGTCCTTCTTAGGAACCCACTGCTGGGCGTAGGTTAAGGCCATCAACACTAAACGTGCTAGCGGATATTGGTTTTGCCTGTCTTGCGTATCAAGCATGTGCTTCTTCTTGATCTCCGCGAACAACTCTCACTCCTCCAGGGGTAGGAAATTTCATTGCAAGATGGGAGATTGACGGTATTACTCCAAAAGTGGATTGAACTGGCCTTCCAAAAATGGCGTTGTATGTCGAACTTGAATTGATAACGACAAAGTTGACATCCTGGGTATCTTGCTTCAGGAAATATCTCATCATGACGGGCAACGTGATTGTGCCTTGGACTAGAATGAGGTGGTTGTCGAAACCATAGACGGGGCCTTCTGTGGGGCTAAGCTGCTGCTTAGTGAGCTTCAAGATTTCCAGGGTGGAGAGGAACAACACATCTACCTATCTTCTGTTGTCTGCCAGGATCCTTTTGACGTTGAAGCAGGGATCCCCGATCCCAGTATGGATAACGAGGGGATCCTGGTTGGGCGTCTCCAGCCCTTCGAGGTCCTTGTCGTCGAACGTGATGGTGATATCCTGATTTGGCTTCCTATCCGATCCTTTTACTGAAAGTATCTGTGTTAGGGGCCCGGTGATGGTCTCTATGTTTCCCACCATCTGCCTACCCCCACCAGTTCCCTGTGGTGGGTTTTGTAGGTCTCTTTCACGACGTTATGTTTGTTGGTTTTGCGCTTGTCCTTGCAAGAATCTCCCAAGGAGCCCTTGGCGGACGAGACGCTCAATTTCATCTTTCAACCCGACACACTCTTCGGTGTTGTGACCAGGCGTGCGGTGGGACTCGCAGTACCTTGTCTGATCAGCATCAGGGCAAGTGGAGAGCCCTGATGGAGGTGGCGGCGTGCAAGGATGTCGCGTCGCCCAAGTTGTTTGTATTCCTCGACAATTACTTCTCGAATTACTTCTCGAGTGATCCTCTCGCATGACGGCAGTCGGGCTTCTTCACCTAAGTTGCGGTGATGACGACCAGCTCCGACTCTCCGGGGAGTCAGGTGAGTGGAGCTAGCGGCATCAGAGAGTTCTTCTGATATTTCTTCTCTTTGCAGAGCTTCTTGCATCGGGCCATGATCTGGCAGAGGCAGGGGAATAGCTGGTGCTGGTGGCAGAGGAGGAGCGGGGGGTGCTCCTAAATTTCCGAGCAGAGTGAGCATTTCGGTCTGCTTCTCCTCCATCTAGCGAACACGCCCCTCGAGGGAGGTAACAGGTGCGAAAGCTGACTTTGCGGACAATGACATGTCCACTAGAGAGTGGGAGTGTGCTGGTTCAGTGTGTCCTTCTGGGACGAATCCTTCAGCTGTGTGAGTGCTTCTCTTTGCCATTGAAGTCGAACTTGAATGTTGTAAGGATGGAGGTTTTGACTTCTGAAAGATGTTGGGGATCGTCTTCCCACAGACGGCGCCAAACTATTGCGGACTAACTCGGCGTCCCGGTCGGACCGGAATAAACTGGACCGCCTTAGCTCTCGGGATGGCCGAGCGCGCGCACAGTTAATGAAAATAGAGAGTTGACAAAAGAGGTTTTAACGTGGAAAAACCCCTCAACTGGGTAAAAAACCACGTGACCGGATCTGTGCCGGTCAAAGTCCACTATCAGCTAGTAGTTACAATTATGCTCGGAGAATCGAGAGAAACAGGTCGCTCCTCGTTACAACTTGGGGGTGAGAGAGAATTTCTGACTCGCAACAGGAAACAGGCTGTGTCGAGGGGGTACTGGATGCTGCTTGGTGGCTGGTGTGCTTGAGCGATAGTGATGGTTGTGTTCTTCCCTTCTCTGTGCACTTGGGGACTTTGGTGTTCCTCTGTCTCGTAGTCGGCTTGAAGATGACCCGAAGGAGGAGTTTGACAGAGCTCTGACTTGAGGGAAAAGAAGATTGGGGGTGAAAGTGAGGGTAAGATCTACCTTTACTCTAGAGGAGGGGAGGGGGGTGAATAGAGTATATTAAAATAATTTTCCAGATAAAAATTTATTTACAGTGGAAGACTTGATTTAAGTATAAGTGTAATTGTGCTAGCAGTATATAAAACTAGGTTAGCAAGAAAGCAAAATCACAGCACATAGCAAAGTAAAACACAGCAAACTAGAAGACACAAGGATCTATAGTGGTTCCCCAATCAACCTGGGTACATCCACTCTTCTACCACCCTAGGTAGGAATCCACTGCAGGAATAGTTGATCAGGTGTCCTGGGCACCAATGAGCTTTTGATAAGTTGCTCAAAAACCAAATCAGATTTTTTGATCAGCTGTCTTGCCACCACTGAGTTTTGACAAGATCTCAGAAACCAGCCACAAAACTTTTGAAGGGAGTTTTGAGAAACCCTTTTACAGCAGAGTAAGGAAAAAGAAAAGAGTTTGTTGTTCTTCTCTTTCAACAGTCTAAGAGAAGACTAGTGGATGATGTTGTCAAAGCTCCCCCTGAGATCAGCAATTGTTCAGGAAGAGGAGCTTTGCATAGGGTGATAGGTCTTCAGTAGATCTAAATCTCCAGCAAAGGATGATTTCAGCAGTTGCTGAAATGTGGAATGTCTGGAGTATTTGATGAAGAAGCCTTTGAACACTTGGATCAAGAAGATCTTGAAGGAGTAAAATAGAAGAAATCTTTTCTGTTTGATGATCTCCTTCACAGTATTATTCCTTGTGTTCTGTATGAATTTTAAATCAGTAATCCTGTAGACTTGTGTCTCTTGAGTCTATTCTCTGAATTCTTGATTGATATCTCTTATTTTCTTTTCCTCAATAATTCTCTGGAGATATACTGAAAATCTATCTATTAGATAGCCGTTAATTAGTCATAAATGACTGTCTTAAATGAAATTTGTCTCTGGAGGAAAGTCCTAAGAGACATTCCTTTTTGTCTTCCTTGAAACTTGCTCCAGATAAGTTGAAACGGCTATAGAATCCTTTGAAATAAATGATGATAATAAAACAGATTGAATTCCATAACTATCCGAATTTGAATTCCGGAAATCATCGATCTCTTCAGAAAATCGTTGATCTGAGCTCAACTATCGTCGACCTGAGCTCAGAGACTGGATCTAGACTTGAAACAGAAATCGTCGATCTGAGCTCAACTATCATCGAACTGAGCTCAGAGACTGGAATTATAGCTAGAGACAGAACGTCGATCTGAGCTCGAAGATCGTCAAACCGAGCTCGACGACTCGTTGAACTGAGCTCATAGATAGTCGAACTGAGTTCGACGTTTCATCGACCTGAGCTCGATGAAAAATTGTCTTAGTCTTCTGCACTTGAATTCTGATTTTAGAAAGTCTTGGGGGCAGCTTCCAAACCTAAGACTAACCCTGAGACTCATTCTAATTGACCTTTAAGACTATACAAGAAGGTCAAAACAATTTCCTAAGAACATAGTGATCCTTGCCCAAATTAGTAATAGGGTGTTCCAACAATCTCCCTTTATTTGGGTTAGGATTACTATTTACATTACAAATAGGAAATAACAAGCATACATGCATAATTAAAAAAATTGAAGCAATAATGCAGAGAAAAGAATTGCAGCATTGCAGAAGCAGATATAATCACAGCAGACAGTCAGAATTTAGATATATTGTCAGCTTACACATTTACTTCTTCTCATTTCCCTTGTTGAATAAGATTTCTCTATTAGGGTTGAGAGCTTCCTTCTTTGATCTCCTGTCATCATCAGCACCTAAAGAAGTTTGAGATTTGGGCCTGGGAACCACAGCCTCTGGGTGCAATTTCATATAGCTTTCTGGGTCAAAGAACTTTCTGGATGAATATCTTTCTAGCTCTTTCTTTCTCTGCTCAGATAAGGTTGAGATGTTTGAGGTGTCTCTCCCTTGTTCTCTTGCTTTCTTAATCTGATCCAAGGCTGCTAATTCCTTCATTCTGGCAGTCCAAGAAAGTGGATTATTTTCAGGATCTTCAAAAGGGACTGGAGGTTCATATCTATTCAAAGTATCATCAGAAGGAGGAGTTCTTGAAGTAATAGTGTCTTTCAGCTTATAAGGGAAAGGACCAGAGGTTGAGTCAATAGGTCCTTGTCCTTATCTTTGATATGGATGTTGTCTTGACTGATCTCTGGAGTATACTTTATAGTCTCTTTGACTTCCGCTTTGCTTTCCTCTTCTTGATCGATAACCTCTTTGATAATATCCTCTTGGTTGAGATCTGTTTGAAGATTGAGAAGGGCTTTGTTTTGCAGCAGATCCAAATTGAGAAGCAGAACCTCCACCAGTACCTTCATCTGGAGGAGGAGGAGGAGGAGGAGGATTAAAGTGAGAAGATCCTTTATCATACTTATCAATCTTCCTCTTTTTCTTCATAGCCTTGAGCTGATTCTTTGAATATTGCATCCAGGGTTCTGAGATGGGGTAGTCATGTAGAATATAATAAGGAATATCATTGTCATCTTTCACCTTTTCTGGAGGTACCCTCTTCAATGCCTTGCTTCTAGCTTTCCTCTTCCTTGCAATAGTTGCAGAGGAGTCATCAGAATCAGTTTGGAACTTGTCACTGTCAGAACTCTGAGGATTGTCATATAATTCATCAATCCTTTTAAGGTATTCTTGTGGTTTTTTGATTATTCAGCAGAGATAATAGCAACAACAGTAGTAACAACAGTGACAGAAGCAGCACTGACAGATACAATAACAGCAGCAGAAACCATTGGGGCAGTAGGAGCAGCAGATACAGACACTTTAGAAGCAGAAACTGAAACTGAGATAACAACATTAGAGACAACAGGTTCTTAAATATGAATAGCAGGCTCATCAGCCTCTGTCATCAGTAAGTCAGCAGCACTATCAGAACGGACTACATCAACAGCAGCAGCAGCAACACCCATATCATCAACAGAAATAGTGCTTTCCACAGCCTTAAGAGATTTGATATATGCAGAAATCAGACTGGGCTCATAGCTGGCAATAGGCACAATGGCCTTAGTTAGATCTTCCACTTCCTGAGCTGGTAGTCAGCTGAAGTGAAGAGTATCAAAATCTGATAACAGTGACATGAGGTCAACTGTTAGAACTGGTACTGGAGCTAGAACTGTAAACTCTGGCAGGAAATCCTATGATGTAGCAGGCACCATCTCTTCTTCATATGACATCTCCCCTGCCTAGATTCAGTAGAAACTGAATCAAGGAACCCCATAGAAGAGATTGCCTGAGGAGGAGAAAGAGAGGATAGCCTGTCAGATAACTCCTGGATTGATTTCAGGAGTGGAGCTATGGAGGTCTCCAGCAGGAGTGCTAGGCTGGGAGCTAGCATCCTAAATAGCCTGTTTGCTAGGGCAGGAAGGTCTACTTGCTCAAGTGAAACCTGAGTAGAGATAGAGGAGAGAGTGACAGAGATTGGTGGTGAAGGGGCTGCAGAAGTTGTAGTAGAAGAGTTGGATGGTAGGATGGAGGGTTGAGAGATTGGAATGGTGGAGATGGAAGTTATTGGAGTGGAAATGGATGGGGTAAAGGATGGTTGTGCAAGAATATCATGTAGAAGTTTTTGGTAGGAGGTAGATGATGATGGAGGCTCAAGAGGTGAGGAGGGGGAATCATCCATGAAGGAATCATCTATTAGATTGAAAGATGGAATGGATGAGGCAATGTCAAGCGGTGAAAAGTAATGGAGAGGATGGAATTGGTCTTCTGTTGTTGCTGGTGGTGGTGAAGGAGTTGAAAGTGGAGAGGAAATTGTGATGGGAGAGGAGGTTGAGGTGGTAATGGTGGAAGAAGGAATGGAGGATGAAACAATGGGTGGAGAAGGTGGAGATGAGGAGGAAGCAGGCATCTCTTCTAATGGGGAAGTTGCCTGTGGGAGAGTGATTGGAGCAGTCCTTGTGCCTGAGGTTGAGACAGCAGCAAGTGTTCTTCTTGGCTTGGCAATTTGCCTATTCCATTTACCAAATAGGGCACAGGTCAGCCTCTTGGAGACATTGATGTGCATCCCACTGGACACAAGCAACTGTGGGCATCTGTTATGCAAGAACAACCCTATGATCCTCCCAAAGTTAACAAAATTTTTGTTCACCTTTTTATTGATTAAATCAAAGATAATCTCTCCCCAATTGAGATGTTTCTTATCTACTAAAACAGCCATCAACCAGAATTGATACCTAGAAATGGTATCATGAGCAGAGTGTTTGGCTAATAGCACTTTTCCCACAACATCAGCTAAGAATCTGTATTCAACTGACAAATTCTTTTTGAGCAGCTTGTTAGGGTTGCTGCAGAATGACCCATTCTATCAAGCATATTTGCAAACTCTTCTCCAGATAGTTCAACAGAATCGTTCCCAGAACTTAGTTGAAAAACTTCGGTCAGGAGGGCAGGTGTTAGAGATACCTGAGTCCCGGCAATAGTACCCACCACAGTATTCTGATCCAAATTGTGAGCCGTGTACACCCATTCTTTGATCTCATCCGCAGCAAGTTTCATCCTTGTGGTCATAATCTGCACCAACTGCTGTTCTTTGAACAGTTCGAGAATGTCATTGAATACCTGGTCGCTGCCTTCAAATGAGTTCATATCTGTGTCGAATTCAGTATCGAATTTCAAGGCGGCAAGAACTGCAATTGAAACAGCCATTGTTTACCTGCAAAAACGAAACAAACACGACCAAGTGTAGAGAAGTTTGGAGGGAAAGAAAAAAATTCTGCAGAGAGTATGAAAGTGCAAAAGGAGAACGACGGCCGAAAATGAATTTTATATTAGGGTTCGACGCCAGAAAGGAAAGATCGTTTAACTCTGTTCGACGATCTGGGCTACTAAAGGAATCTGAAGAGTCTTCAATAACGTTGATCTCCGTTCGACGATATTGGAGAGCGTCGATCTCCGCTCGATGATCTCTGACCAGAAGAAGATAGTCTAACGCTATCTGAAAGCGCTGAACTCCGGTCGATGTTTTGGGAAAGCGTCGATCTCCGTTCGACGATCTTTGGGAAAATCGTCGAGCGCAGTTCAGAGATCTGAAGCACCCTATAGACACTAGAAAAATTAATTTTTTTGCCTAGTCTTGGTCAATTTTAGAGTTTTAAAATCTTGGATCTCATTTTACGCTTCCTCCATCTAACATTCCTAACTGATTTAGGAAGAAGGTGTGTTTCTTTTCATCCAAAGGTTTGGTGAAAATATCTCCTCTTTGCAAATCAGTTGGGATATAATGAAGTTCAATTTTATTTTTCTCAACATTATCCCTTAAAAAGTGATGCTTAATCTCTATATGTTTTGTCCTACTATGGAGGACTGGATTTTGTGCTATAGAAATAGCACTAGTGTTATCACAAAATATTTTTGACCTTTCTAAGTTATAACCATAGTCTAGGAGCTGGTTTTGAATCCACAAAATCTGTGAGCAACAACTGCCTGCTGCCATGTATTCAGCTTTAGCAGTTGAAGTGGACACATATGTTTGTTTCTTACAGAACCAGGAGACAAGTCTGTCACCAAGAAACTGGCAAGTTCCACTGGTGCTTTTCCTGTCTACTCTACATCCAGCATAATTAGCATCTGAAAATCCAGTTAATTCAAATCCTGAGTCTTTTGGATACCAGAGACCTAGATTTGGACAACTTTTTACATACCTAAGAATCCTTTTTACTAATGTTAGGTGTGACTCTCTAGGGCTTACTTGGAATCTAGCACATATGCATGTAGCAAACATTATGTCAGGTCTACTAGATGTAAGGTACAATAAGGAGCCAATCATTGCTCTATATATTGTCTGATCAATAGGTTTCCCATGTTCATCAGCATCTAATACAACATTAGTAGGCATAGGTGTTTTCATACATGATGCTTCAGACATACCAAATTTCTTAACCAATTCTTTTGCACACTTGGTTTGAGAAATAAATATGCCATCAGCATGTTGTTTGACTTGCAATCCTAGAAAGAAGGAAAGCTCACCCATACTACTCATTTCAAATTTTTAATGCATTAGATTAGAGAATCTTTTGCACAAATTTGAATCAGTAGATCCAAATATAATATCATCTACATATATTTGCACTAGTAGGATATTAGACTTATGGGTTCTAATAAAAAGAGTTTGGTCTACTCTACCCCTTATAAAATCATTTTTCAGAAGAAAGCATGCTAAGGTCTCATACCATGCTCTAGGAGCTTGCTTAAGACCATATAATGCTTTATACAATTTAAAAACATGATCAGGATGAGTTGGAGAGATAAAACCTGGGGGTTGTCTAACATAAACTTCTTCCTTGATATCTCCATTGAGAAATGCACTCATTACATCCATCTGATAGACCTTGAATTCTTTGTGAGCTGCATAAGCTAGGAATATTCTTATGGCCTCTAACCTTGCAACTGGTGCAAAAGTCTGGTAATAGTCTATTCCTTCTTCTTGAGAATATCCTTGTGCAACTAGCCTTGCCTTGTTCCTTACAATGATTCCTTGATCATTCAACTTGTTTCTGAACACTCACTTTGTTCCAACAATGGAGTGATCCTTTGGCCTTGGCACTAGCTCCCAAACTTTGTTCCTTTCAAATTGATGCAATTCCTCTTGCATTGCAATGATCCAGTGTGTATCTTGTTCTGTATCTTGTATGGATTGAGGTTCAATTTGAGATAGAAAGCAGGTGTGCATCAGTTTTTGGTTGACTTGATTTCTTGTTTGCACACCAGTTGAGATGTCTCCAATCACTTGGGAGATTGGATGATCTCTTGATATTACTAAATCAACAGGGGGTGTTGATTGTTCACCAACCTGTGTTGTTGTTTCCTCTTGTGGAACAACAACTGGCTCTTCAAGATGATTCTCACCAGGATGTAGAGTACCAAGATGTTGAGTGTCCTCTTCATCTTCACTGATTCACCTCTTTGTTGGGTAGGTGACTGTGTTGTATCCTTTTCAACAATATGTAACCTGTCCAAATTTTCTGAAAGAGAGTGTACCTGCAAAGGTTCTATGGTAGAAATATTCTTCTCCTTGTAACACATGTTAGTTTCATCAAAAGATACATGTACAGATTCTTCAATTTTAAGAGAAGTTTTGTTATATACCCTATAAGCTTTACTGATCATGGAGTATCCCAGAAACACTCCTTCATCAGCTTTAGCTTGGAATTTTGCTATATACTTCTTGTCATTATTGTGTATGTAACAAATGCAACCAAAAATCTTGAAGTAATCTACTTTAGGTTTCTTCCCTTTGAGTAATTCATAGGAAGTCTTTCCCTTCAGCTTATGTATCAAACTTCTATTCAACACATAGTTTGAGGTGTTCACTGCCTCTGCCCAGAATGATAGAGGAAGGTGAGCATCTGTCAATAATATGGTGGCAGATTCAATAAGGGTTCTATTTTTCCTTTCAGCTACCCCATTTTGTTGAGGAGTTCTAGGAGCTGAGAAAGTGTGCATGATCCCTTCACTCTGACAGAACTCTTGCATAAGAAGAGAATCAAACTCTGTCCCATAATCACTTCTGATCAGGGCAATATGAGTATTGAACTCAATCTGTATGCATTTGAGAAACTCTGTCAAACACTTAAAGTTATCAGACTTCTTCCTCAGAAAGAACACCCATGTGAATCTAGAGAAGTCATCTACAACCACTAGAGTATAAGATTTCCCTCCTAGGCTTTGTACTGTAATGGATCCAAAAAGATTCATGTGTAACAGATACAAGATCCTAGGTGAATCACTCTTATTCAGTGACTTGAAACTATTTTTAGTTTGCTTGCTTAATTGATAAGCCCTGCAAAGTCCTTCCTTCTTGTAGGGGCCAGAAGGTAGTCCTCTAACAATGTTGTCCTTGGAAAGCCTAGCAATTGTTCTAAGGTTTATATGCCCTAATCTCTTATGTCATAGATCATTTGGCTTGCAAACAGAATTGAATAAACAAATATCTATCTTAGTTGAAAGAAAATCTACAAGATAAATGTTACCTTTCCTTTTACCTGTTAACACAGTTGTGTTATCCTCCTATTTAATTTTGCATGAGGATTTGTTGAATGTCACCCGGTAGCCTTCATCACATAATTGACTGATGCTAATTAGATTGTGCTTCAGTCCTTCCACATAAGCCACCTTCTTGAATGTGACTGAGCCAATCTGGACAGCACCATATCCTTTTGTTTGTCCAAAGTTTGAATCTCCAAATATTACTTTGGGTCCAAGTTTTGCTTTAAAGGATGTGAGATTCTCCTTGCTTCCTGTCATGTGCTTTGAGCACCCACTATCCAGATACCATTGTTGGTTCATTGCTGGATAGGTCTTCACCTGCACATAAATAACTTATATGTTTTTAACCCAGTTTACCTTGGGCCTAGGTTGATAACCTTTAAATTCTGAAATAAAAGACATACCTGACTGACTCTTATAACCTTCAGGATGATATCTCCTAGGAAATATTATCCATTCAGTATAAGGGTTAAAGTTTTAGGATGTAGGACCTCTAGGATTGAAGTTTGATTTGCCTTTGAAAAATTTTTCAAAACTCTGAGCTCTGTTCGACGATCGCTGAGCTGAGTTCGACGATCGCTGAGCTGAGTTCGACGATCTTGGGTCAGATCGTCGAGCTCCATTCGAAGATCGATTATACCAGAGTTCAGAGTTCGGCGATCGTCGACCTGAGTTCGACGATTCAGCTTGAGATTGCTGAGCTCTGTTCGACGATCGTCGAGCTCTGTTCCACGTTTTCCGTTGAACTTTAGTTTTCTTAGGCAGATCAGGGTTCTTCCTAGCCACCTCTACAACACCCTTTCCTTTATCTGAGATAAATTTAATTGGGGTTGTTAATACTATAGGTTGGATGGATGAAGCACCCAAGCCCAGTGTACTATTAAGTCTAGAGTTCACTGTGCTTGTGATGTCCATCAGTCTAATGCTTCTCCCATTAAGGGATTCTTCAAACTTCTTTACCTGGGATAGTTCACTTTTCAGTGAAGCTATCTCCTCCCTACATCATTCTAACTCCTCAGAGAGTTTGAGGTTGTCTGATTTTAAAGTGCTATGTTCAGACAATTGATTTCTGAGAGAGATAATCTCTTTCTCAAACTTTAGCAGGTCTAAACAAAGTGCTTTAAATTCAAATTTAAAGTCCTCTGAATTAAAATCAAAGAAATCTATTACCTGGTCTTCTTCATCTTCATGTTCAGATTCAGATTCTGATTCATGTTCTGCATCAGAATTATGTTGGGAGGCATTGATAGCCATCATGCAGAACTCCTTCTCTTCAGCATCATCTTCATCATCACTTGAGCTTGATGAAGCCTCTGATTCTTCTTCAGTTTCACTCCGAGTTTCAACTACAAATCCCTTCCTGGTGTGTTTGTTCTTGCTGGAAGAGGATTTGTCATTGTTGTTTCTCCTGGAGTCCTTGTCTTTTCTCCTATCTTTCCTGTCCCTCTTGTCCTTATTCTGATTTTTTGGACAATCAGGCACAATGTGGCCAGGTTTCCTACATCCAAAATAAATAATTTCTTTATTATTGGATTTATCATACCTTGGCTTCTCATGCCCTCTGGATGACCTCTTTCTGAAATCTTTCATGGTCATCTTATAGAATCTTTTGGCCAATAAGCTCATTAGTTCTTCATTGCCTGTGACTTTATCTTCAGGCTGGTCTTCTGTAGCTTTGAATGCTATTGTCTTCTCCTTCCTGATAGCTGGAGAAGCAACCTTTTGTTATTCCTCTCTATTCTTGATGAGCAGCTCATAGGACTTGAGTTTGCCCAATAGAGCCTTAGTAGTAATCTCAGTTAGGCTTCTGACATCCTTAATTGGCCAGATCCTTGAGTCCCAAGTGCTGGGGAAGCACATTAGGATTTTGTCATTGAGTTCAGTTAGTGAGATCTCCTTGTCCAATGTTTTTAACTCACTAACTATTAGGCTGAGTCTGTTGTACATGTCAGCAACTGACGCAGTTTCTCCCTTTTTGAAGTTCTCATACTGAGTTATGAGATGAGATCTTCTGTCTTTTCTTTCATCAGCAGATCCTGATACAATTTCTGACAACTTGTCCCATATTTCTTTTGCTGAGTTGCATTCAGCCACTTTCTGAAATATTTCATCAGACATAGTCTGAGCTAGAATATTCATTGCTTTGGCATCTGCAACTTTCCATTTCTTAATTTCTGCATCTGTTCCTGAAGGAGGTGGAACAGCACTTGTACTTGTTTTCACTGGGGGTCTTGCACACACTGTCAAAACAGAATTGTAGATGTCCTCATCAATAGAATTCATATATAATTTTATCCTTGCCTTCCAAAGTGCTAACTTAGAAAGGTTGCACACTGGATGTAACGCCCCCGATTTTTTTTCTGCGTTTATTTTTATTCTCGTTTGGCGTTACGATGACGCGTTTCCGTGGCTTGTGCCATTTGTGGAGTGTGGTTTAGCTCCTTAGAACTGAGTGCCCTATTCTGTAGCCTGTTGGCAAGATCTCCCTAGCAAGCAGAGTCGTTTTGGGTGACCCGGTGTGGCCTCTCGGGGGGATGTTGGTGTTTGGCTTTATTTGGGTATAACTCGAGTTCTGTTCGTCGAAAATTAATTTCGACTTCGCCGTTGTGTTCGTAGCATGGGTATTTAGCTACGATGCGAATTTCGTCGAATTCCGAGGTAGTTCGGTTTTCGCGTCGTTTTGGTGCTTTATGTAATTTTGTAATAAAATATATTATTATATATTAATATATATATATATATATATATATATATATATATATAGGATAGAATAAAAAACCCACGCCATCATCTTCTCCAAATCAAACCGCCGCCCCTGTACGAGAGAAACGGAGAAACCGCCGAGCCCTTGCCTTCCACCGCCGATTCTCGGAGCGTTTGTGGACGGAATTCGATTCCGAGAGTGGATTCGGATTGCTCTCGTCAAGACCTTCATTCCTACGGTAAGATTTCCAAGTTTCGTGGCCTTGCTTGTGGTTTTGAATTTTGGGTTTTGACTTGTTTTCCGCCGGCAATGTCCAGATTTTTGGCCTTGTGCTTCGTTGCCGGATTCGTGCGTGAAGAGGAGGGAAAGCCGACCAAGCTTCGCCGGAAATCGAGGCAAGTGGTGTTCTCGCCCTTGCCAAGTTGTTTTTTTTCTTTCGATTCATGCACCCTACTTGTTTCTACCATTTCTATCTCCGGATTCCGTCTCGAATGATTAGGCGTAGTTGGATGGTGTGGTGAACGAGTAGAATAGGTAAAAATTATGTTAGGTGTGCCGTAGGCCATTTTCGGTGTGTTGTAGTTGTGGTTCGCAGTGTCGGGAGAGTGTGATGCGCGTTCCGGTGTCGTTCAGGAAATCCCAAACGGTACAGGTTACCCGCGCACGATCATCAAACGTTAGGGCGCACGACCACTGGTCGTGTGCCACTGTTCGTGCGCGGCTACCTGTTCATTTCTCCAAAGTTCTGTCTCGGCTATCGCACGAGCGCTGGCAACAGTGCGCACGACCACTGGTCGTGCGACACTGATCGTGCACTGATGCTAAGTTTTCTGTCAGGTTTCAAGTTTCCCAGGTTCACTTCGCACGATCATCAGCCGATGAGTGCGCACGACCACTGGTCGTGCGACACTGATCGTGCGCTCTGAATATTTCCTTTTTGCACCCGTATTTAGCTGGCGTCGATACGCGGGTTAGGTGGGCATGAGTGTTTTGTGTAGTGTTAAGGTAGTAAGGTAAGAGTTATTGTTGTGATAGTTCGCTTTGCGTGGCACGTTGAGTGAGTGAAGCTCACTCAATGCGGTGTCGAGAGGACCCAGCGCCACGTCGTGTTGAGTCATTTCAACACTTTCTTTTTCTTTTTCCTCGATTTACGTTCCCGAGTGAATTCCTTGTTTATATTTGTAATTTACTTGTCGGTCATGTTTCTCTTTCCTAATGGCCGAATCGTGGGTCGTGGGTAGTAGTGGTGGTTTGTAGCTCTTTATGGGGGTGGAGTTGTGTAATTTAGCCAAGGCCACTCATGTTTTTTTTCTTGCTCCAGGTATGGGCTGGGCATGTGGGTGGAAGGTCCCTTGTGCTTTCACGTGTAGACCCTCGAGCTTGTTGACTTGGACATGGTGGATGGGGGGACTGAGTTTGCCTCCAATCCGGTTCCTCGTTGTTTGTTTTTGCTACTACCACCTCCCACAGTTTAGGGTGTTAGAAGTTTCTTCCTTGGTAGTTTGCAGCACTTTGGGCTCTTGGTAGCCTAGTAGGCCCTGCAAGATGTTGTTCCTGGGCTGGGTTGTTGCTGTTTCCACGCACGTAGTGCTTTTCTTGTTGTCCTGTTTTGGACAGTTGTGACTCTTTCTACTGCATGTTTTTCAGGTACTTTTCCCCTTTGGTTGACTCTTTCATGCAGTTTTAATTTGTTTAGCTTGCTGAGGTATTCTATTTTCTTTTGGAATACCCCAGGTTCTGAGCCGTAGCCAGTTGGGTGGCTAGTTTGCAGTGGTGGTGTTGGTGGTCTCTTGGACTTTGGAGTTCCGTTTGCCGTGTTGGTGAGGAAGTTTTTCAGTACTTTTTTACAGACATACATGTGTGTCAGTGGGTTCGTGTCAGGTTGTTGGCACCCACTGGTAGTTGTTACCTTTGTACTGGATATATTTACTTATGTTGCTGCCGTTTTCTGGAGATAGTCTACTTGCTCTGAGAAGGATTTATGCTAGGTTGCTAGTTATTTTTAAACTATAATTATTATTATAAATAAAGCTCATGATCAGCATGCTTTATAAAACGTAATCACTATTTTCCAAATCACGTATAAAGACCGTTTTCTTATATATTATATAAATTAAATGTAGGGTCTTGCATATCATGAGTGGTTCTCTTGGGACCCTTATGCGCTCCTTAGGATGTCAAACCTGATAAAGTATTTTTTTTTCTTTCCGCAGCGTTTAAATATAGTTTTCTTTTGTGGACTAGGTGATCCACTAAGCCGGGGGATACGGCCTCTAAAATATAACTGATTTTCTAATCATTAATCACATGATTTTCTTTCATTAAGTTGGTAGGTGGTTTTGCCTAAGCGTCAGCAGTTATCCCTTGCTTGACGTGGCATCATGACGCGTGTTTTCTCTTACTCTGATAATCCTTAATTCAGAGAAAATGCGGGTTGTGACAGTTGGTATCAGGGGGAGGTTGCTTGACAAGTTAGTTGAGCAACCTTCCTTTGATTGCTTTTAGTAGTTCAGCATCATGTCATTCACACACCGATATATCATCAGCACGTCTTGGCAAAAGCACGAACACTACACTCATATCATAACATGAAGTATACGGGGCATATTATGTAGTATGAGATGCATAATATGTGTTCGTATATGGATCCACCATAGGGGCAATATGTGAGGGTTATGTAGTATGGGATGCATAACCTCACCACATAGCTGCGACTAGCACGTTTTCTTTTTCGTTGCATGAGAATGTTATGTACTATGGGATGCATAACATTTTCATGTGTACGCCGCTCATAACATGCATTAGGGCTTTTTTAGAATGCATAGCACAAACATGCATATCATAACATTGCATAAGCACAATGTGCCAAGCTAAAGACTGGCAGGATGACATATGTACACACATAAGTTTTCAAATTAATATAAAAGTCAAGCATTCCCGATCTAGGCACAAGAGTTAGTAAGGTGATGGTTAACCATCCTAGGTTAGGGCATAACATTTAAATTTTGTTAAAAAGATAAACTCTCAGAGCAAGTTTAGCAGCTTTAAGTCTATATCTATATATGTATTGTCTGTACTTGTATTTGGTTCTAGACATTGTAGTAGGATCTAATTTGTGTTATTATGATTTTAGAATGGCTAGGCGTCCTGCGACTCGATCGACTCCCCTGTCTGAGGGTGAGTCATCTGGGGCTCAGAACGATGCGGTGATCGAGAGTCTGCGTCAGAGTAACGATTCCATGGGCAGACAATTGGAGGAGGTGCGAGCCCAGATTCAGTCTTTGGTGGCGGTCGTGGCAGGTCAGACTCAGGGTGTGCAAGGCCCTGCGGGGGGGTTAGCTGTTCCTCCTCCTCCTGCACCCTTGAGATCTCTAGTGGTGGTGCCAGCAGAGATGGCCTTCATCTCGCAGTTTCAGAGGCTGAGCCCTCCCACTTATGATGGGAAGGCAGATTTCATGGTGATAGATGACTGGCTGATCTCCATGGAGGAGATGTTCTCGTACTCAGGGATTGCAGATGATCAGAGGGTGATGATAGCCGTCTATCAGCTTAAGGGTTTGGCTAAGAGTTGGTGGCTGAGAGAGAAGGAGAGCTTGGTAGCCGGATGCTCTTGGGAGGTGTTCAAGGAGATGCTGTTGAGGAAGTTCTTACCCTCGGTCGAGCGTGACCGCCTCATGAATGACTTCCTCCATCTGAAGCAAAGGCAACTCACGGTGGGTGAGTATGAGATAGAGTTCAGCAAGTTGAGCCGTTTTGCCCCTAGATTGGTCAGCATTGAGGCTGATCGAGTTAAGCGATTTCTCGGTGGTTTGAGGAGCGAGGTGCAGCAGTTGACCAGTGCTTATGGGTCAGTGACTTATGCAGGAGTAGTAGAGGCTGCTCTGAAGGTGGAGGCTATTGAGACCGCGAAGAGCAGAGGTCAGCAAATGAGGTTGGACAAGAGAAAGTCGGTGGAGGAGAAGAAACCCCAGGTACCCGGTGCGGCTCCGGGAAAGAGGGGCAAGGTGGAGTGCAGCTTCTGTGGCCGGTCAGGCCACCCTGCCGAGAAATGTTTCAAGAGGGCAGCAGCTCAGAGGAAGGAGCAGGTTCATGCGATTCAGGGTGCTCCTTGGAGAGATGTCTCCTATTCCGTTTGCAAGCGATCCGGGCATGATGCGGCCCAGTGTTGGACCAAGGATAAAGTCTGCTTTCAGTGTGGGCAGAAGGGTCACATCAAGTCGAGGTGTCCTCAGTTTCAGCCAGCTCTTCCTGCAATTCCATTGCAGGCTTTACCTCCACCTCAGCGTGTGGACAAGGGAAAGGGGAAGCTGAACGTGATCTCTTCTGAGGAGGCTCAGGCTTCGACCCAGGTCATCTCAGGTTAGTTGTTTGTTGTTTTTCTAACCTGGTAGTTCTATTTGCTAGAATGTTTGCAGTATTGTTGTGGTAGTTCCTTAGTTTTCTATGCTCCTATAGGGAAATTTAAGGTAAAGAACTGCTGGGCATGGGTTCTGTTTGACTTCGGCGCTACCCACTCGTTCGTGGCTAGAGCCTTTGTGGAGCGACATCGGTTGACCTTAGATCGTGTTCGGGATTCCTTCCGTGTCAAGTTTCCCTCTGGTGAATCTGTGTTGTCAGATTTGAGCATTTTGGATTGCCCTGTTTTGTTGGGGGAACTTTCTTGCGAAGGCGGACCTGAAGATGATTGATTTGGAGGACTTCGATGTTATTTTGGGCATGGACTGGCTCTCTAGGTTTGATGCAGTCATTCAGTGCAAAGGAAAGCGCTTGGACTTCATCAGGGACGACGGTCAGCCCGGCAGCGTGTATGCTGATCCGTGTCAGGATTCTCCTGTCATCTCTGCGATATGTGCTCAGAGGTTGTTTCTTTCTGGTTGTTGTGCTTGTTTAGTCTCGGCGGTTGAAACCGCTGTTAGCGTACCACGCTTGGAGGAGATTCCTATTGTTTGTGGTTTCGCCGATGTTTTTCCTGATGACCTTCCTGGTCTTCCTCCCGAGCGGGATGTTGAGTTTGTGAACGATTTGGAGCCGGGTACGCGTCCTATTGCTAAGGCGCCGTACCGGATGGCCCCTCGTGAGTTAGAGGAGTTGCGAGTTCAGTTGGATGAGCTGTTGGCTAAAGGTTTTATCAGGCAGAGTTCGTCGCCTTGGGGTGCTCCTGTTTTGTTTGTAAAGAAGAAAGATGGGTCGATGCGGCTTTGCATCGACTATAGAGAATTGAACAAGGTCACTATTAAGAACAGGTACCCTCTGTCGAGGATCGATGATTTATTTGACCAGTCGCGCGGTAGCACGGTGTTCTCCAAGATCGATCTTCGTTCTGGTTATCATCAGCTCAGGATCGTGAGGCGGATATTCCACGGACTGCGTTTAGATCGAGGCATGGACACTTTGAGTTTTTGGTGATGTCGTTTGGTCTGGCCAACGCACCATCAGCCTTCATGGATATGATGAACAGGGTGTTCAAGGATTTCCTCGACAAGTTCGTTGTGGTTTTCATTGATGACGTGTTAGTTTATTCTCGCAGTGCTGAGGAGCATGAGAAGCATTTGCGTTTGGTCCTATCAGAGTTGAGGAACCACAAGTTATTCGCCAAGTTGAGCAAGTGCGAATTTTGGTTGCCTCAGGTTTCTTTTCTAGGCCACGTGGTGAACAAGGATGGGATCTCGGTCGATCCAGAAAAGGTCGCAGTAGTGATGGATTGGAGTAGGCCGAATACCCCTAAGGAGATCAGGAGTTTCCTAGGGTTGGCTGGCTACTACAGGAGGTTTGTGGAGGGTTTCTCTTCCCTAGCTGCACCGTTGACCAAGCTGACTCAGAAGAATGAGGCTTTTGTTTGGAGCGAGAAGTGCGAGGAAGCCTTTCTGGAACTAAAGAAGAGATTGTGCACTGCCCCCGTTCTGACCCTGCCTATTGAGGGTGTGGATTATGATGTATATGTGGATGCTTCGCTTGTAGGTCTGGGATGCGTATTAATACAGGTTGGGAAGGTGATTGCCTATGGGTCAAGGCAACTGAAGACTCATGAGAAGAATTATCCTACGCATGACTTTAAGTTCGCAGCGGTTATTTATGCGTTGAAGTTGTGGAGACACCTACTTTATGGGTCTCAGTGCAAGATCTTCACTGACCACAAGAGCCTGAAGTACGTGTTCACGCGAAGGAGTTGAATCTGCGCCAGCGGCGGTGGCTAGAGTATGTTGCCGATTATGATGTAGAGATCCAGTATCATCCGGGCAAGGCCAATGTGGTGGCCGACGCCCTGAGCCGAAAGACGGGAAAGATCTTTAACCTCTCCGCCGATCGGTTAGTTGAGGAGTTCCTCCTTATGGATATTTCAGTGGGATGCTGTGGTTTGCAGAGTAGTTTGTCAGTGGCAGAGCCGTCCTGGATTTCTTTGACCAGACTGCACCAGAAGGACGACCCGGATCTGTTGCACCTATTCATCCGGACAGAGAAGGGAGAGTTGCCAGATTTTGTTATCGATGATGCGGGTACTTTGAAGTACCGCGGCAGGTTTTGCATCCCCGCCGTTGGGGATATTAGAGGTATGATTTGCAGAGAGGCTCATGGATCCAGTGTTGCCTATCATCCAGGATCTACGAAGATGTATCGTGACTTAAGGCAAATTGCCTGGTGGTATGGCATGAAAGGAGACATAGCCCGATTTGTTGCTGAGTGCCACACTTGCAAGCACGTGAAGGCCGATCATGGAAGGCCTGGTGGCAAGTTGACCCCGTTAGGGATCCCGACTTGGAAGTGGGAGAGTATATCTATGGACTTCATTACGGGCTTACCGAAATCCCCGAGGGGATTTGATTCTGTTTGGGTTATAGTGGATAGATTGACGAAGTGTGCTCACTTCGTGCCTTATAAGATTGATTACCCGATGAAGAAGATAGCGGAGTTGTACTTGAATGAAGTCATCCGACTCCACAGTGTGCCGGTTAGCATCATTTCCGATCGAGACTCCCGGTTTACTTCTCGTTTTTGGCAGAGTCTGCAGGAGGGTTTGGGTACGGATCTGAGATATTCTACTGCGTACCACCCACAAACCAATGGGCAGACGGAGCGGGTGAATCAGATTGTTGAGGATATGATCCGATGCTATATTTTAGACCACGGCGGAGCGTGGGATGAGCGACTGCGACTTATGGAATTTGCTTACAACAACAGTTATCAGGAAAGTTTGCAGATGGCTCCGTTCGAAGCCTTGTATGGGAGGCGTTGTAGGACTCCGTTGTTTTGGACCGAGGCTGGTGAGAGGCCGTTGTTGGGTCCTGATGCGCTGGAGGATATGGAAGTCGCCGTGAAGCTTATTCGGGAGAAGCTTCGTATAGCTCAGGAGAGGTACGAAAAGAACGCCAATCGGCGTAGGTCTGCTTTGGAGTTCTCTGTAGGGGACCTTGTATTTCTTAAGGTTTCCCCAATGGTGGGTGTAAAGAGGTTTGGTAAGAATCGGAAATTGGACCCAAGGTATGTGGGCCCGTTCGAGATTTTGGAACGGATTGGCGTGTCAGCTTATAGATTGGGTTTGCCAGCAAACTTCCCAGGAGTTCATAATGTTTTTCATGTTAGCCAATTGCGGAAGTGTGCGCACAGCAGTGGGCAGGTCTTGGACATTGTGCCCTAGTTGGAGCCCAACATCTCTTTTGTTGAGGTGCCGGTTCGTATTTTGGATACTCAGGAGCGAGTGCTGCGAAAGAAGTCCATACCGATGGTGAAAAGTCTGTGGAAAAATCAGGATTTGGAGAGCGCGACTTGGGAGCTAGAGTCGGCCATGAGGAGGGCTTACCCTCACCTGTTTCCCTAATTTGATCGGTATGTTTCCCTTCTTGTAACTCCTATTGGTTACTTTTCCTTCTTTAGTAGGGGTGTTGTGCGTAAAGTTTCGGGACAAAACTTTCTTTTAGGGGGAGTGACTGTAACGCCCCCGATTTTTTTTCTGCGTTTATTTTTATTCTCGTTTGGCGTTACGATGACGCGTTTCTGTGTCTTGTGCCATTTGTGGAGTGTGGTTTAGCTCCTTAGAACTGAGTGCCCTATTCTGTAGCCTGTTGGCAAGATCTCCCTAGCAAGCCGAGTCGTTTTGGGTGACCCGATGTGGCCTCTCGGGGGATGTTGGTGTTTGGCTTTATTTGGGTATAACTCGTGTTCTGTTCGTCGAAAATTAATTTCGACTTCGCCGTTGTGTTCGTAGCATGGGTATTTAGCTACGGTGCGAATTTCGTCGAATTCCGAGGTAGTTCGGTTTTTGCGTCGTTTTGGTGCTTTATGTAATTTTGTAATAAAATATATTATTATATATTAATATATATATATATATATATATATGATAGAATAAAAAACCCACGCCATCATCTTCTCCAAATCAAACCGCCGCCCCTGTACGAGAGAAACGGAGAAACCGCCGAGCCCTTGCCTTCCACCGCCGATTCCCGGAGCGTTTGTGGACGGAATTCGATTCCGAGAGTGGATTCGGATTGCTCTCGTCAAGACCTTCATTCCTACGGTAAGATTTCCAAGTTTCGTGGCCTTGCTTGTGGTTTTGAATTTCGGGTTTTGACTTGTTTTCCGCCGGCAATGTCCAGATTTTTGGCCTTGTGCTTCGTTGCCGGATTCATGCGTGAAGAGGAGGGAAAGCCGACCAAGCTTCGCCGGAAATCGAGGCAAGTGGTGTTCTCGCCCTTGCCAAGTTGTTTTTTTTCTTTCGATTCATGCACCCTACTTGTTTCTACCATTTCTGTCTCCGGATTCCGTCTCGAATGATTAGGCGTAGTTGGATGGTGTGGTGAACGAGTAGAATAGGTAAAAATTATGTTAGGTGTGTCGTAGGCCGTTTTCGGTGTGTTGTAGTTGTGGTTCGCAGTGTCGGGAGAGTGTGATGCGCGTTCCGGTGTCATTTGGGAAATCCCAAACGGTACAGGTTACCCGCGCACGATCATCAAACGTTAGGGCGCACGACCACTGGTCGTGTGCCACTGTTCGTGCGCGGCTACCTGTTCATTTCTCCAAAGTTCTGTCTCGGCTATCGCACGAGCGCTGGCAACAGTGCGCACGAGCGCTGGCAACAGTGCGCACGACCACTGGTCGTGCGACACTGATCGTGCGCTGATGCTAAGTTTTCTGTCAGGTTTCAAGTTTCCCAGGTTCACTTCGCACGATCATCAGCCGAAGAGTGCGCACGACCACTGGTCGTGCGACACTGATCGTGCGCTCTGAATATTTCCTTTTTGCACCCATATTTAGCTGGCATCGATACGCGGGTTAGGTGGGCATGAGTGTTTTGTGTAGTGTTAAGGTAGTAAGGTAAGAGTTATTGTTGTGATAGTTCGCTTTGCGTGGCACGTTGAGTGAGTGAAGCTCACTCAATGCGGTGTCGAGAGGACCCAGCGCCACGTCGTGTTGAGTCATTTCAACACTTTCTTTTTCTTTTTCCTCGATTTACGTTCCCGAGTGAATTCCTTGTTTATATTTGTAATTTCCTTGTCGGCCATGTTTCTCTTTCCTAATGGCCGAATCGTGGGTCGTGGGTAGTAGTGGTGGTTTGTAGCTCTTTATGGGGGTGGAGTTGTGTAATTTAGCCAAGGCCACTCATGTTTTTTTTCTTGCTCCAGGTATGGGCTGGGCATGTGGGTGGAAGGTCCCTTGTGCTTTCACGTGTAGACCCTCGAGCTTGTTGACTTGGACATGGTGGATGGGGGGACTGAGTTTGCCTCCAATCCGGTTCCTCGTTGTTTGTTTTTACTACCACCTCCCACAGTGTAGGGTGTTAGAAGTTTCTTCCTTGGTAGTTTGCAGCACTTTGGGCTCTTGGTAGCCTAGTAGGCCCTGCAGGATGTTGTTCCTGGGCTGGGTTGTTGCTGTTTCCACGCACGTAGTGCTTTTCTTGTTGTCTTGTTTTGGACAGTTGTGACTCTTTTTACTGCATGTTTTTCAGGTACTTTTCCCCTTTGGTTGACTCTTTCATGCAGTTTTTACTTTGTTTAGCTTGCTGAGGTATTCTGTTTTCTTTTGGAATACCCCAGGTTCTGAGCCGTAGCCAGTTGGGTGGCTAGTTTGCATCGGTGGTGTTGGTGGTCTCTTGGACTTTGGAGTTCCGTTTGCCGTGTTTGTGAGGTAGTTTTTCAGTACTTTCTTACAGACATACATGTGTGTCAGTGGGTTCGTGTCAGGTTGTTGGCGCCCACTGGTAGTTGTTACCTTTGTACTGGATATATTTACTTATGCTGCTACCATTTTTTGGAGATAGTCTACTTGCTCTGAGAAGGATTTATGCTAGGTTGCTAGTTATTTTTAAACTATAATTATTATTATAAATAAAGCTCATGATCAGCATGCTTTATAAAACGTAATCACTATTTTCCAAATCACGTATAAAGACCGTTTTCTTATATATTATATAAATTAAATGTAGGGTCTTGCATAGCATGAGTGATTCTCTTGGGACCCTTATGCGCTCCTTAGGATGTCAAACCTGATAAAGTATTTTTTTTTCTTTCCGCAGCGTTTAAATATAGTTTTCTTTTGTGGACTAGGTGATCCACTAAGTCGGGGGATACGACCTCTAAAATATAACTAATTTTCTAATCATTAATCACATGATTTTCCTTCATTAAGTTGGTAGGTGGTTTTGCCTGAGCGTCAGCAGTTATCCCCTGCTTGACGTGGCATCATGACGCGTGTTTTCTCTTACTCTGATAATCCTTAATTCAGAGAAAATATGGGTTGTGACACTGGAGGTCTGGTGCTAGCATAATCTTTGTTTTGTGCCATGGTTTTGTATGAATATAAGTATAATAAAAATAATAACCCTCTATAAAAGATTGATCTTATCAGAGATCTTTTGGTTTAGGTGTTACCCTGTAGGAAGAACCAATCTAATGAAGATTCAGTTGTTGAGTAACCAACCTCCCTCTGATACCAATTGAAAGTGAGGGTAAGATCTACCTTTACTCTAGAGGGGGGGTGAATAGAGTATATTAAAATAATTTTCCAGATAAAAAATTATTTGCAGTGGAAGACTTGATTTAAGTATAGGTGTAATTGTGCTAGCAGTATATAAAACTAGGTTAGCAAGAAAGCAAAATCACAACACACAGCAAAGTAAAACACAGCAAACCAAAAGACACAAGGATCTATAGTGGTTCCCCAATTAACCTGGGTACATCCACTCTTCTACCACCCTAGGTAGGATTCCACTGCAGGAATAGTTGATCAGGTATCCTGGGCACCAATGAGCTTTTGATAAGGTACTCAAAAACCAAATCAGATTTTTTGATCAGGTGTCTTGCCACCACTGAGTTTTGACAAGGTCTCAGAAACCAGCCACAAAACTTTTGAAGGGAGTTTTGAGAAACCCTTTTACAGCAGATTAAGGAATAAGAAAAGAGTTTGTTGTTCTTCTCTGTCAACAGTCTAAGAGAAGACTAGTGGATGATGTTATCAAAGCTCCCCCTGAGATCAGCAATTGTTCAGAAAGAGGAGCTTTGTATAGGGTGATAGGTCTTCAGTAGATCTAGATCTCCAGCAAAGGATGATTTCAGCAGTTGCTGAAATGTGGAATGTCTGGAGTCTTTGATGAAGAAGCCTTTGAACACTTGGATCAAGAAGATCTTGAAGGAGTAGAATAGAAGAAATCTTTTCTGTTTGATGATCTCCTTCACAGTATTATTTCTTGTGTTCTGTATGAATTTTAAATCAGTAATCTTGTAGACTTGTGTCTCTTGAGTCTATTCCCAGAATTCTTTATTGATATCTCTTGTTTTCTTTTCCTCAATAATTCTCTGGAGATATACTGAAAATCTGTCTATTAGATAGCCGTTAATCAGTCATAAATGACTGCCTTAAATGAAATTTGTCTCTGGAGGAAAGTCCTAAGAGTCATTCCTTTTTGTCTTCCTTGAAACTTGCTCCAGATAAGTTGAAACGGCTACAGAATCCTTTGAAATAAATGCTGATAATAAAACAGATTGAATTTCATAGCTGTCTGAATTTGAATTCCTAAAATCATCGATCTCTTCAAAAAATCGTCGATCTAAGCTCAACTATCGTCGACCTGAGCTCAGAGACTGGATCTAGACTTGAAACAGAAATCGTCGATCTGAGCTCAACTATCGTCGAACTGAGCTCAGAGACTGGAATTATAGCTAGAGACAGAACGTCGATCTGAGCTCGAAGATCGTCGAACCGAGTTCGATGACTCGTTGAATTGAGCTCAGAGATAGTCGAACTGAGTTCGACGTTTCGTCGACCTGAGCTTGATGAAAAATTGTCTTAGTCTTCTGCACTTGAATTCTGATTTTAGAAAGTCTTGGGGGCAGCTTCCAAACCTAAGACTAACCCTTAGACGCATTCTAATTGACCTTTAAGACTATACAAGAAGGTAAAAATAATTTCCTAAGAATATAGTGATCCTTGCCCAAATTAGTAATAGGGTGTTCCAACAGGGGGAGCCAAAATGTCTGAAATGAGGAGGCATGAGGCTCCTTTTATAGTCTCCCGGAGGTGGTTATGGTGGGTCTCCCCCACTAACCTGATGGTTAGTGGGTGGTTACGGCGGCGGCGGGCGACCGACGGGCGGCGGGCGGCCAACAGGCGGCGGGCAGCCGACGGGCGACCGGCGGGCGGTCGGCGGTAGTTATTGAATCGGTGGCCCCCACGATCCTCCTATTGTGGAGGAGATCATGGGGAGTGGGTTGACCGGTCAAACCCATGATCTCCATAATAGGAGAAATCATGGGGGGAGAGTGGTTAAATGCACCCCTAAGGCTTTAAATGTGGCTTCATCCCCATCAATTTTGTTTAATTATTTTTTTGTTTAATATTTTGTTTTAAAATTGTATTTATTTTGTTTAATAATTTAATTTCATTAAGTAAATCTCTTTAAATTAATTAAATTTCATTAAGTAAATCTCTTTATTAAATTTAATACTTTAGTTTCATTAAGGCTTTATTTGTTTGGGCGTTTCGCTACTCTGTTTTGGGCAAACGCCGCCAGATGGAGGGTAAACAAATGAACCTCCGGCGGCGTTTGCTCCGTTTCCACCCGCCCGCCTTGAGAAAAGCCCCAAAAAGCTCCGTTTGGAGCAGCCACCTCCCCCCTCCGATTCGAACACTCCGTTTCCACCCGCCGGATCAACCCGCCACCACCGAACCAAATGGAGCCTAAGTAAATCTCTTTAATTTAATTTAATTAAGGGAAATTTAATTTAATTAGTAGATAAAGCAGCGGATGAAGCAGCGGATGAACAAGGACGCAATTCATCCGTCGCTTTATATTAAATTTAATAGGATAAGTATATATTAAATTTGTTTTTAATTTAATATGCCACTTTAATTTAATATGAGGGGTTTTGTTTTTTTGCCAGTAAATAGTCCCACAGCGCCTGTGGTATTTTATGGGTGCTGTTATTAGCAAATCCTATTTGGCTTCTAGCAAACCATTACTATTAGCAAACCCTCATTTTTCAAAATGGCTATTTGAAAACCATTTTGTTACTAGCAAACCAACGTAATTTTTTTTAAAAAAATTTAAAATTTTGTTTAAAACATTCATTCTTTCAAAATAACTCAGTATATAATGACATTATAAATGATTTCAAAAGTATTCATTCAACCACTTATGTTAACATTAGAAATGAGTCAAAATGCCGCAAAATTTTATTTAGTATGTCCAAAATTCCTTTTTTTGTGTCAAAATCTTTGAACAAAATATTGTCCGGTTTAGAAATATATTTGATTTCCAATTCCTATAAGAATGTGTTGTGCTATATATACGAGTTAAGTGCATATAAGAATATACGCGTCTTTTTGAACTGCGTTTTATACGTGTATTTTCATAGGAAGTGTTCAACATGAAAGTTGTAGATCTCGACGAGATCTACAACTTTCATGTTGAACATTTTTTGATTTGAAGCAATTTAGACCTCCGATTTGGCCCCTGAAAAAAGTCATGCCGAACATATGCACGGACGCGTGACTTTTTTCGGTGGACAAATAGAGGGCTTAAACTGCTTCAAATCAAAAAGTGTTCAACATGAAAGTTGTAGATCTCGATGAGATATACAACTTTTATGTTGAACACTTTTTGATTTGAAGCAGTTTAGACCCTCGATTTGGGCTCCGAAAAAAGCCACGCCGAAAATCTGTACGGACGACTCGTTCCGTGAGTGTCTCATTTCGGGTCTAAATTGGAGGCTTAAACGGCTTCAAATCAAAAAATGATCAACATGAAAGTTGTAGATCACATCGAGATCTACAACTTTCATGTTGATCACTTTTTCAAATGAGAAATATTTGAGACTCAAAATTCAAAAATGCAAAAAATGCAAAAAAATAAGATTGATTTGCTAGTAGTATTTTTTGGGAAGAGATAAAAATGCAAAAAATAGCTGAATCCGTTTTTTTCTGGTTTGCTAGTAACCAAAGTGGGTTTGCTAATAACAGCACCCTATTTTATTTTGGCTGTATATAATGAGTCCGGCATTGCACTTGGCCAGTTGAGTGTGTATGGGCTGAAAGGGGGAGATCTTGCTGGACCATGCATTTTTTTTACTTTGTTAAACTTTCTGGACTTGATCAGTCCCACACAATTTGGAATTTTTTCAATATCTAAGGGTAAAATAGTATATTCACTCTGTATGGTAGAGGAGCCCTATAAAATTTATAGGTTTAGAACACCATAATATGATAGGTTTAGGAGACGAAAAAAGATATGGTCGGTTCTGAATTTTTCATGTGATCGAACGACTGAGATCTCATGATCTAATCAGATCAGACGGTGAAAACTTTGAATCAACGATCACGATTTAAAATATGTATCATATAGTTAACTCAATTATATAGCCATGATATTTCCTTTTGAAGTAATAATATATATATACACGAGCATCGATCACGGACTACGCCCGTGCTCGATGCTCTCGGGCGGCCTTCGGCCGCATGCAGGCGGGCTTCGCCCGCCTCCGCCCGCCTCCTCCCGCCTCCGCCCGCCTCCGCCCAGGTTTCACTTGTACTCGATGCATCGCTGCGGGATGCTCCCTCAACATATACATATGAGTTCTTAAAAATGTTCTTAAAAAAATATTAATATTCCGATTTTTATCTTATAAGAATTGCTCATTTTATTTAAAAATCAATTCCTCTCTATCTCTCTCTTTCCCCCTATCCTAAGTAGGGATAGGAGACCTAGTAATATTCCTTCTCATCATTCAAATTAAAGTTTTTAAAATGACTACGATGAAACGTTTGACATATATTAGATGGTCTAGATTAATTTTGGAAGATTCAAATTACATCTTTAATGTAGTTAAAGATATATATATACACACACACACACATATGTATACATATTTACACACACATATACATAGAACTGTCACGGTTCCGGTTCGGTTCCGGTTCTACTAAAATCATGAACCGAACCGCTAAGGTAACGGTTCTTCAAGTTAGAACCAAAACCTTATTTGGTTTGACCGGTTCCGATTCTGGTTCTGGTTCCATCATAATTTTTGGAATCGTCGTGTCAACGTTTCCGGTTCCGATTTAACGAAAACCAAAACCAAACCGGTCACTAACGGTTCGGTCCGGTTCTATGTGGTTTGGTCCGGTTCCAATCGGTTCCAACTAAAACCAAATTTGACAGAATGAAATTAAAGCGGACTGCAAAAAACTCAAAATGCCTTTAAAATAGAAATAATTAAGTTGCACACTCATTGACGATCTCTTCCACGATCAGTGGGCTAGTATATGTCGCATTTTCCTTGGTGGTGGTTTTTGACCATGAAAAGGTTTGCACACACCTATAAGTCTTCAGTTTTTGATCAAAATCTAGGCTTTGAATTGATATGGATATACATACACAGCAGCAGAAAATTACAAATCACAATGATCAAAAATTCCAGACATTATGTTCACTGTTATTTAGTTTTTGATAATAGAATTCTAAGGGTGTGCAAGCTCTGTATACTATCATTCATTAAATTGCAACTATTAATATTTGATCAAGAATTTTATTAGCATATTCATAAATTACTGACTCGGGTGGAGAGATTATTTTATATACATACATTATACTAATTATCTCTTGTTGTAGTAATCTAAACAATATATAATTTTGTATGCTAACGAGATATGTTAGCGCCGTAGAGTTCATAAAGAAAATACATGTCAACTGTTGTGAACATCCGCTATCACGAAGCATGAGCTCAGAACAAACGACAGTATAAATTTTTGGCACTTCAGTTACCGTTTATTCGAGCTCTATTTTATTTATGTGTTCTTAAATTAATTTAACTAATTAGAAAAGTTAATCTTACATATTACTCAAATGGAGATTATTAGATTTTAAATAAGACGATCTTACATCTGTCATCGCTACATTCAGCGTTTTGTAATTATCCAAAATGTTTTATAATACAATTGCGTAGTGACGCACCTTAATTTTTTTTAACATAAATATTATAGATAGATTATAAAATTATAACAATATTATAATAAAATTAATAATAATAAACGGGTTGCAGTTCGGTTCTACTTCGATCCGGTTCGGATCGGGTCCAAAAATCTTGAAACCGCTTGAGATTTTTATGTTGCGGTTCCGGTTCCGGTCCGGATAATAAAATGTAAGAACCACAACCAAACCAAAGTTGTTCACGGTTCCAAAATTCAAACCTGAACCCGAATAATTTGCAGACGGTTCGGTCCGGTTCTTTGCGGTTCCAGTTCGGTTCCGGTTCGGTTTACGATTTTCGGTTCTAAGTGACAGCTCTACATATACATACATATATATATATATATAGAGAGAGAGAGAGAGAGAGAGGGAGAGAGATACATATATAAAGTCATACAGCCCATCAGGGGACTCTGCACCCGCTGTTCTCCTTGAAAAACTTGATTTCAAGATCAGGGGGAATGTTGTAGCGCACCCTCCAAGAAGCAATCTGCTTTACAGTATGAGTGGAATGCATATGCATCAGCCTACTGTGAATAGCGCACATCAGAGCCTGAAAAAACATGCAGAAAATAAGTTAAAGTCTGAACGAAGGGACACCTCGGAAGCTGCGAGCCACGCACTGCAAACAGGGAGGCAAGCCGCACACAAGCATGACACGACAAAGCACCCTACACGCACGCTCATTGTGTGTATATATATATCTATACATGTATAAATAAAAACTTTTGATTACTACAGTGTGCTCGATGTTGGTTACATTTGCACTTCTCATTTTGCCCCTGGCGTTCGTCCGGCGATCCATTTCATAAAAAATTGAATTCAGGCCACTATAGCCAGGAGCCGGCGGCGGCTGGAGCGAACCCCACCGACGGAATCGCTTGACGTCGGCGAACCCGACGGGGGTAAACCGTAGGCAGTCCGACAAGGCCACCACCGGCGGGTGCCCTGTTCGTGACCGCATGGTGTTCCTTTTAATACCATCGCACTAATTCCTAAACGCCCTCGCCGAGCTCGTCGGAGGCCTTTCTTTGGAGCACCACCATAGACCGTATATATATATATATATATATATATATATATATATATATATATATATATATATATATATATATATATATATATATATATATATATATATATATATATATATATATATATATATATATATATACGAGTGCCAGATAGTATGAGGTCCTAAACCTATAATTTAATAGGGCTAGTACCCTACAATGGGAAATGTCATTTTACCCTTCATTTTTTGAAAAAATTTAATCAGATGAGACTGAATTCAAAGTCCTGCTCTGCACAAATAACCCGCGCGTTCTGCATAAAAGCCCATTGGGTCCAGCCTGCCATGTCTGGCTTGTAAGACCCGAACGTATATATATTCGTAATATATAAAAACTATGTAAATAATCCTCGATGATGAAAATATGATTTCAGTGTCGATTCGATGTCGCACGTTAATTTTGATATTCGGATTTTCCGATTGAATTTGTGACAATCGTTTCATTTCCATTTAATGTTGAATGGCTTGATTTGGCCAGATTTTATATGAGCTTAATGGGAAATGGGGCTTGATTTAGTTTGGGGTTTATGTGTGAACTTTGGTTGGACCGGCTAGGTGCATGGCTTGGCTGTTTAAAATGATGTGGTTGTGGCTGTGCACTGTTTATTATGAGAAACCGGCTGTACAACGGGGTGAACCGGTTGTACGTGTTGACCGGCTGCCTGGGTTAGGCGGTGGAGTCTCCCGTGATATAACAGTATGCGGCATTTTCTTTCCTCTTCATTCGACGGAACGAACCCGACGGAAGCTCCTCTGCCGCGCCGATCCCTCTAGCCGCCTCAACTCTCCTACGTTTTGCACGATTTCTTCTTCTTTAGAAAGGTAATCTCTTTCTCTTCTGTCCTCTCTCTTCTTGTATGAAGTTATGACATAGATTGGAGAGGGCTTGAAACCTAGGGTTAGAATTTTTGAGTTTTGTGTTAATGAAAGGTATATGAAACGTTCCTATACAGCTTTCTTGTGCCCTAATTCTTGATATTGAGTTAATTAGAGAACCAAATCATTAGGGTTCAGATTTGGAGTTTTATTTTGCTTTCCTTGTAAGCTTCTGGCCGACTGTGTGTTGTTGGGGGTTGTTTGTGCTGGCCGACTGCAATTATTGGGGGTTGTTTGTGCTGACCGACTGCTGTTGTTTAGGTGTTACCTAGACTGGCCGACTGTCTTAGATGGAATTTACACTTTAATTTAAGTTGCTATTTGCAGCCCTTGACGTTGCCATTGTGGCAACCCTTGAGGCTGTCTGTAGGAGAAATATGAATTATTTATTGTGGGCATATGAAATCTTTTGTTGGATGAATGGTGCGTTTTCATTTTGAGTCACCCACGCTAGTCATTCCCTAGACAACTCCTAGAGGTCGTAGTTGTGACCGTCGTAGGAGTCCGCTCGTAACTATTTATGGCGCAACCCTAAAATAAATGATTTATTGATACTGCAGAGGATGACGTCCGGCGATAGACGCGACGAGAATCCTATGAGGGACAAGGGCAAAAGAAAAATTTGGGTGAGTCCTTACCGCTTTTTTTTCTATGAACCTGATAAGCTAGTTATTCTTTAAATATTTGATATCATTGAAAATATAAATCGCCGAACACGCTAAAGTGGCTTACTGGGTGATAGAACTCTGAGGGAAACCAAATATAAATAATTTCTATTTTTGAAATAAATTGAACGAACTAAAATGAATTGAAGAAAATGATTCAGAAATGAAATAAGTTGAAATCGAGAATGCGTCGACGCACTGAAATGCTAAGGGTCGGCCTGGTAGGGGGGATGCTTCAGACTCCTACACCTCGTGAGAGGGGGGTAGAACTCTCACACCACGTAGGAGGGGTCGAACTCCTACAAAATATGATAAGAATCCAATTTAGGAGGCGTTGAAGCTTGCTGCACGTGTGAGCGCCCAAAAAAGGATATTGATATGAAGGGTCGACGGACCGATGTTTGAGAAATTGAATGAACCTCAACATTTTGAGAAATGAATCACGAATGAACGAACTTCGATATAGAATGAACGATATATAATTTGATATCAGATATAGAATTGTTGATTATACCTTTTTCCTAGCTTAGAAACATAATCATACTAATATAGATTTGATTGTTGCTGACTCTCTTGTCTGCTTGTAGTGCAAAGCTACAGGTAATGGTAAGTAATTCACTTAGTTTTCAAAACTAATTGGTTTCTGATTTCTCTTATAGGAACTGAGCACCAACATACCAGACCCTGCTAGACGATCTCAAGCAGAGGCAGATCAAAGACAAGTCGAAGACGTGGCTCATCCACGGGTTAGAACATGAGTTTACTATTTGTACATGTTTAGATATTTATAGTTTAAATAATTGTAGACGCTTCTGTACTCGTACTTTAGTTGACCAGTGTGTATATTCTGTATAATATTAAGATATGGTTTTATGTTTTCACCTGCTACACCTTTTTATTATAACTGTTGCGCATATACTTGTGAGAAACCTGCTCGAAATAAAAATTTAAATTGTGGAGGATTTTGGCCGTTACAATTAAGTGATATCAGAGGGTGGTTTCTCGTGGTGCGTGTAATGAAGAAGTACCAGAATGAAACATAATTCACAGCAACGAGATTCGAATATCCGAATATACTGAACTGTTCCATGTTTACCCTCAGGAAATGTTTCAGGTGTATTCGAGCCGCAAGATGCGCGAGACTCTTGATGAACCTGAGGTCTCCAGGGACTCCAGATCTGAGGAAAGTGTGAGTGGGCAATAGTCTTCCTCAGTGCATATCGCTGATATTGCCCAAGCCATCGTCGAAGCAATTAGGCTGGTTCGGGATACCCCTCCAGCCGTGCCTCCTCCTGTCGTACCCTCGGTTGTGCCAGTTGTGCCTCATCCAACATTTATGGAACTGCATCAACCTCATCTGATTGATATTGATATGAGGCAATTCCAAGAATTGAAACTGCTAACTTTTCACGGTGGTTTGTTCCCGATCGAGACGGAAGACTGGATTTTACGGATTGAGACGATATTTGATACTATGCGGTGCCCAACGGAGAGGAAATTGGAGTTGGTTGTTTTTATCCTGGAGGGAGAGGCTAAGCGATGATGGGTGAACTTAATGAAAGGAAAGTTTCAGACTCGAGGTTTGGCGAACGTGACTTGGTCAGAGTTTGTTCGCGAGTTTACAAAATGGTTCGTGTCGTAGACATCAAAGAGGCAACTGCAGGAGAAGTTTTTGCGCTTGGTGTAATGAAATCGCTCTGTCCTGCAATACGAAGCGGAATTCTCCAGCTTAGCATATTATGCAGAGTCCGCAGTGGCAACGGAGAAAGCTCGATGTTTACGGTTCCAGGAAGGGTTACGGGATGATATTCCCGCTTCAGTGGTTCCATTTGATATTACAGAGTATGTGTTATTGGTGGGGAAGTCTCGATTAGTCAAGCATTCCCCTTTGTGCATCTTGCCACACTTGACGCACTTTTTCGACGTTCCTATACAACTTTCTTGTGCCCTAATTCTTGATTTTGAGTTAATTAGAGAACCAAATCACTAGGGTTCAGATTTGGAGTTTTATTTTGCTTTCCTTGTAATCTTCTGGCCGGTTGTGTGTTGTTGAGAGTTGTTTGTGTTGGCCGACTGCTGTTGTTGGGGGTTATTTGTGCTGGCCGACTTATGTTGTTTGGGTATTACCTAGACTGTCCGGCTATCTTAGATGGAATTTACACTTTAATTTAAGCTGCTATTTGTAGCCCTTGACATTGCCATTGTGGCAACCCTTGAGGCTGTCTGTAGGAGAAATATGAATGGTTTATTGTGGGCATATGAAATCTTTTGTTGGATGGATGGTAAGTTTTCATTTTGAGTCACCCACGCTAGTCCTTCCCTAGACATCTCCTAGAGGTCGTAGTTGTGACCGTCGTAGGAGTCTGCTCGTAACTATTTATGGCGCAACCCTAAAGTAAATGATATATTGATAGTGTAGAGGATAGCGTCCGGCGATAGACGCGACGAGAATCCTATGAGGTACAAGGGCAAAAGAAAAATAGGGGTGAGTCCTTACCGCTTTTTTTTCTATGAACCTGATAAGCTAGTTATTCTTTAAATATTTGATATCATTGAAAATATAAATCGCCGAACACGCTAAAGTGGCTTAGCGGGTGATAGAAATCTGAGGGGAACCAAATATAAATAATTTCTATTTTTGAATTAAATTGAACAAACTGAAATGAATTGAAGAAAATGATTCGAAAATGAAATAAGTTGAAATTAAGAATGCGTTGACGCACCGAAATGCTAAGGGACAGCCTGGTAAGGGGGGATGCTTCAGACTCCTACACTTCGTGAGAGGGGTAGAACTCTCACACCTCATAGGAGGGATATAACTCCTACAGAATACGATAAGAATCCAATTTAGGAGGCGTTGAAGCCTGCTGCGCATGTGAGCGCCCTAAAGAGGATATTGATTTGAAGGGTCGACGGACCCAGATGTTTGAGAAATTGAATGACCCTCAACATTTTGAGAAATGAATCACGAATGAACGATATATGATTTGATATCAGATATAGAATTATTGATTATACCTGTTTCCTAGCTTAGAAATATGATCATACTGATATAAATTTAATTGTTGCTGACTCTCTTGTTTGCTTGCAGTGCAAAGCTACAGTTAATGGTAAGGAATTCACTTAGTTTTCAAAACTAATTGGTTTCAGATTTCTCTTATAAGAACCGAGCACCAACTTACCAGACCCTGCTAGACAATCTCAGACAGAGGCAGATCAAAGACAAGTCAAAGACGTGGCTCGTCCACGGGTTAGCACATGAGTTTACTATTTGTACACGTTTAGATATTTGCAGTTTAAATAATTATAGATGCTTCTGTACTCGTACTTTAGTTGGCCAGTGTGTATATTCTGTATAATATTGAGATATGGTTTTATGTTTTCACCTGCTACACCTTTTTATTATAACTGTTGTGCAAATACTTTTGAGAAACCTGCTCGAAATAAAAATTTAAATTGTGGCGGATTTTGGTCGTTATAATTAAGTGGTATCAGAGAGAGGTTTCTCGTGGTGCGTGTAATGCAGAAGTATCAGAATGAAACATAATTCACAGTGACGAGATTTGAATATCCGAATATACTGAACTGTTCCATATTTACCCATAGGAAACGTTTCAAGTGTATTCGAGCCGCAAGATGTGAGAGACTCTTGATGAACCTGAGGTCTCCAGGGACTCCAGGTCTGAGGAAAGTGTGAGTGGGCAACAGTCTTCCTCAGTGCATATCGCTGATATTGCCCAAGCCATTGTCGAAGCAATTAGGCTGGTTCGGGACACCCCTCCAGCTGTGCCTCCTCCTGTCGTACCCTCGGTTGTGCTAGTTGTGCCTCCTCCAGCATTTGTGGAACCGCAGCAACCTCACTTGATTGATATTAATATGAGGCAATTCCTAGAATTGAAACCGCCAACTTTTTGCGGTGGTTTGTCCCTGATCGAGACCGAAGACTGGATTTTATGGATTGAGACGATATTTGATACTATGCGTGTATAACCCGTAATTCGTTGAGATCAGAAGTTCCCAAATAGACAGCTATTTACAGGCCATTGGGCAAGTTTGGGGGAGTATGGGCGAGTCCCTCGCGAGTATGGGCGAGTAGCCCTAGATACTCGCTAGCAGAGGCTTGATACTCACCTATCCCCCCAGGATTTCTCTATAAATAGCCCCCCAGGGGGTACTAGAAAAGCATCTTTGGAAGAGGTGGAGGTTCCCCCAGTGGATACTCGCCCAATCCATGCCTGTCTAGTACCTTGCCCAGCCTTTTGGTTATGGAGGGGAAGTTTTTCCCAAACTTTCAGGTACGTGGTGGGACCTCCCTGCTGGAGAATTTAGGGTGTGCTTGTAGATAGTTTCCTCTTTCTCACTAGCCACTTGAATTGTGACATCGGACCATAGAATCAGTAACCTTAGGTTGTCTTGATCCGAATTCTGAGATCGGGAATTTTCCGGGCTTCAACACTTGGTGCCCAGCGGAGAGGAAAGTGGAGTTAGTTGTTTTCCTCCTAGAGGGAGAGGCTAAGCGATGATGGGTGAGCTTAATGAAAGGAAAGTTTCAGACTCGAGGTTTGGCGAACGTGACTTGGACAGAGTTTGTTCGCGAGTTTACAAAATAGTTCGTGCTGCGGACAGAAAAGAGGCAACTACATGAGAAGTTTTTGTGCTTGGAGCAAGGAAATCGCTCTGTCCTTCAATACGAAGCGGAATTATCCAGCTTAGCATATTATGCACAGTCCGTAGTGGCAACAGAGGAAGCTCGATGTTTACGGTTCTAGGAAGGATTATAGGATGATATTGAAAGTCTTTAGTGTCAACTAATTCCACCTAGGGGGGGAATAGGTGTAGTACTGTCTTTTGCGGAATTTAAATAACCTGCACAATTAAATAAACACAGCACATAAAAGCACACAAGCAATTATAATGGTTCCCCGATTTGGGTACGTCCACTCTCCCCTTCGACCTATCTCCCAACAAAGGGACGACTCGGTCACTTCACCAAACGGATTGAAACTCAATCCTCACACTACGGAAGGCACCCTTCCAACCGAAGGAGTCACTACTCCTCCACCACGGGTTGCACCCAACCCTTACAACAAGGAATCACTATTCCTTTACAACAAAACAAAATTAGAATGTACAAAAAATACAAACTACACTTGTGGAGAACCCGATGTCCCTCTTCGTTCGTTGAAGCGTTCTTGATGAAGACAAAGAGTCCACGGCCGGAGTACTCTCTTGGAGAGGATCTTGACAAGATCGGCGACGGCAAGTGAATGCGGCAGCGATGCTTTGTAGATCCAAACTTCTTGACGAAGCAAGAAAGGTCTACCAACGATCTCAATCGGATCAGTCGTCTCAATCGATTCGGAATGAAGAGCGATCCTCGTTAAATAAATCGAGAGACAATAGATCTTGAAAGAGATGCGTGAGACGCTATACTTAGCCTCAGTTCTGTCGTTGGGAGATCAAAGAAGATCTAAGATCTGCGGCGGCGACAACTTGCGAGCGGCAACAGCGACAGAAGGAGTTCCGCGATCAGCTAGGTTACGCTCGGCGGCCTTTTTATTCTTCGTTAATCGCTACTGTTGAAGTTCGAAATAAGCGAGTATATATACTGTAGAACAACCCTAAATGACCGTTGTGGGGCCCACAAGAAGAAGCCCTAGTTCCGGTCAAAACAGCGCCCAGCATCTTGGTTCGGTCTAGCGTTCAGAGCAAATTTGCCTAAGGAAAATTCGGCGAGAATCATTGGTGATTCTCGACGAAGTCGGCGGGAATCACTTGTGATTCCTGTCGAATTTGCCTTGGCATGATTCCAGTTGAAACTCTAGTCATTCGGAGGGAATCGGCGGAAATGCAACGTCATTCTCGACGAATCGGTGAGAATCAGTTAGTGATTCCCGTCGATTCGCCTTAGCATAAGTCTTGAAGGAGGACAGTCAGCCAGATGAAGTCGGCGGGAATCAGCGAGTGATTCTCGACGATTCGGCGAGAATCACTAGTGATTCCCGTCGAATCGGCGAGAATCACTTAGTGATTCCCGTCGATTTTGACTTAGAAGAATTCTTCTTCCTTCCTCTGAACTTGGTCTTTGACCCATCTTTGCTCCTCTTCTGCTCTTGATCTATCTCGACCCTGTACTTGAAAATAAGTACACTCCAATAGAGAGAACACACATGAGTCAACACACTGATCTGCTCAACGAGGGATTACGTTGCGCAGACCCGTGTATATTGACCCACTGCACCTTGACATTGGTGTGTACTTAGTATGGAATAGCTGCAAGCACAACTTGATAGAAAATCATCAAATATATTGTGAATTCATCTTAGCTCGACAGGAGGCTTCTTCAAATCCAGGTAATTGTGGATACAATACCCAACAATCTCCCCCTATTTGAAGAAGCCAAAATCCTACTAGCTAAGATGAATTAAACCAACCAGAGGAATATACAAAACAACATAAGCGAGACTAGACACAGAATAATAAATGCATTCAGAACAACAATTGAGTCAACATGTGATCATATATATATATATCCAAAAGTTGTTCATATAAATACATGAAAAGATATACATGCATAAAGAAAATGACAGGTCTAGATCCCAAGACTATTTCTCCTTAGCCTGATCATCCTTAAGTTGTTTAGCCAAGAACTTCTTGCTTTGTCTCTCAAAGTACTCCTTTGGCTTCGGATAGTATCTGAGGGGAGGAGCTTTATGTTCCACAGTGTTAGTCCTGAAAAATATGTTTCTTTTAGCTTCATACACTTTGTGCATCTCCCACTCATACTGACTATACACTTTATTTCGATTAAGTTCCCCCTGCTGGTTTAGCATAAATGTGTCCAGTATGATGCTCCTCGATATAGGGCTCCATCGTTCATTCTTCACTTCACTTTCCTTCAATCTTACTTTCCTCTCAGCTGGAGTCTCTTTGGAAGTCCCTTCTTGAAGTTTTCTTTTGCCTTTTTCAATTGCCTCTTGATCAAACATAGCCATGAGAGTAGCTTTGGCAGCAGCCCTAGCAGCCTTCCTGACCTTAGCTTCACTCAGGGGAACCTCCTCTGCACTTGCCACCTCATCAGCAACTGTGGTAATCTCATCAGGAGGAGGAACCGGAATTGGAATTTGTATACCGGATGCTTGTTGAACTAGCCAGTGACAGCTTTCAAAAACATACTTATTTGACTGCATGAAGTTGTCGACCATGATTTGTTCTAGCCCTGCCATCTTAGCTGTATATGCATTCTCCCCCTTTTTGGCTTCTAGGGCAATGGAGTTTGCATAGGTATACAGTGACTCATCTATATGCTTAACAGTCTTAGTGAACTCGTTCAGCAGGGATGTCTGATTTGCGTTGAGTGTCACCATGTTATCATCGAACAACTTGATGTTGTTGGCCACAACATGTGAATTTTGGTTTACCACTGCCAGATCAGCTGTGTTCTTCTGAAGCCCTTGCATTAGAAGATTGACGGCAGTGTCGGCCTCTGCATACTTAGCTTCAAATTTTTGTTCCATCATATCCAACTTATGATTTATCTCCACAACATTTTTAAGCATCAGATCCTCAGATTGCTTAATTCGTTTCAGCACCTTGTTGTGAGATCATTCAAAAGAGGCCTTCAGTTCATCCACTATACCTTAAATGATATAAACTGTGTGATTTGCCAGGTTAGGTCCTAGCGGATGAACATGATGAATGGACTGGTCATGCTCAGGGGGGATAGGACTCTGGGAGTCAGGATTTTCACTTGCAGAAATACTGGTGGAGCTGGATAGATTCACAGTCTCTTGAGGGGGGATTGGGGTAGCCTCTGTTGTTTTTTCTATACTCATCATCCCCTGTCGGGAGGTCTCCCCCTCAATTGTTGCACCAGATACATCAAAATCTGCTACCTGAACCTGTTCCACAGAGGGGAAATCAACATCAATTTCCCTTATGTCCATCTCATTTCCAGCTTGGTCATTGTTCACATCATCAGTGGCCGCATTCTCCACATCATCCTCATCTGCAACATCCTCCTCCATGTCATCCTCCACTTCCTCCTCGCCAGCTTGATCGGTAGCGAGGGTATCTACTGCATCCTTAGAAATCTGGGTAATGTCAGTAACTGCATCTGCATGATCCGAACCTGAGACTTCTGCCCTGAGGGCAGCAGAAGGAATGAGTAACGACTCCCCCTTAGTTCCTGCATGTAGCAAATCAGGAATGTCACTGGGTTCATCCAAGGGATTTATGTACTCCGGAGCTCTGTCATCTTCATTACCCTGAGCTTCAGCTGCACCTCCTTGGCCAATTCTCCTCTCCCATCTATCAAAAACGTTGGAGTTCATCTTCTTTAAGTAGTGAAGAGGAACTCCCTTGCTCATATCAAACCTGTCTCCGTCCATCTGATTCAGGTACAGGCTGATGATTCTCCAAAAGTTAGGAGTTCGTAGAGTATCTTTAATCTTCTCAAACAATATGGCCCCCCAGTTGTATCTTTTTCTACACACCACAACCATCAGGATTTTGAACATATCCCCTAAAATATGATCATAGGAGCCCGGTTTGCAGATCAGGACCTTCCCAATGATGTCAGAGAGGAGCTTTCCTTCCTCATTCATGTCCTTGCGTTTGATGGCCTTTGTCCCTCGTGTTAATCCACAGAACAGTAGTGTCCGTGCACGATCATTCTCATCCAGGTGATCCTCTTGTTCAAAGCTGTTGAGTTGCAGATGACGTGACAATTTTGCTGCAGACATCTTGATCCTTAATCCAGCAATCTTACTCTTTATCAAGGTATCCTCATGACGTAGCTTGGCAGTTGCATAGAATTCAAGAACTTTTGTATCTAGAATTTTGCATGGGTGCTCAAGGATAAAGGAGAGCCCATCTTGCTCAAGCATCAGGATGATGTTCCTGAATTCATCAGAGGCATGGGAGAAGCCAGTCCTAACCAACTCACTCCCGATGAGGAGTCCAACCGTGTTTCGAGGAGCCATAGCAAACCCTTTCGCCGAGCGGAGAGAATCTCTAGTCGACTTACGACGGGTCAGCTAGCGACGGGAATGGGAGTCGAAGAGAGGGGAAATGCTGGCGATGAATCGGCAAGAACCTTGTGCCAAGTTGATGCCGGGGATAGGAGCACGAGCCGACGGAGAGAGGACAGCGACGGACTGCAATAGACGGAGCTGGAGTCGACGAGAGGTGATCGGGAATCAATGAGAACACCAAGAGACTGAAGTACGGGAGGAATTTCCGCACGAACGACGGGAATTGGCGAGGTTTCCGCAGAGTCGACGGAATTTCCGCAGCGTCCAGAATGCGAAGGGTCGGGATTTCCATGGTTTACGCTATTTATCTCCTCCGAAATTTCCAGAATGAAGATGGCCGGGGTATCCGATATTTCCACTTACCGTATTTATATTGATAAATTTAAATTGTCAATTTGAATTTCGAGACTTTGCCCTTTTTATTTTCTGGTCAGAATAGCTAAGCTGAGTCGAAGGGATGTTAACCCTAGAAATAAACACTGGCTATTTCTTGGTGAGTCAATAAAGTAAAATTTTCGTTACAACTACCGGCACACGTCCCTTGAATTTCATCGGACCGATTGACACCCATTGTCACCCATTATCGATGATATATAAACCATTCACCAGATTCCAAACTAAGAATCATACAGTTATTAGCTCTCGTGTCCTACCATCAGGTGGGTGTATATATATCTATGTATATTTATTTTAGAGAGAGAATCTACATATTTGTTGTGATATATATATAAACATCTATGTAATGCGATTCAATTTTTCGAAACTGAATGCGCGTACCTGGGATCATTAAGTTGATCATCGTATCCTCTATTTGAAGTACAACAGGTATCCAGTTAAAGTATGCCATTTAGCATTATCACTTATCTCATATACTTGTTCCATACCGTTCCTGGAACATCTCTTGTCTAGGTCCCATCATGTTCACGGGAACCTAGACTATCCTACAAAAGCGAATTATCTTACCTTAGGAACCCAATATGCATTGGGTCCTAGGTTCCTGTTAGCATAAACTACTGAATGCCTTCCTACAGGATTTCTGTCAGGAAGGCTATCTCTAGCCAAAGGAAGTGGACATACCCTTGCCCTTGGCACAGAAGGATTGCGCCAACAATCTATGGCAAAGTGACCCACTTTGCCACAGCACCAACACTCATGAATGTTGTATCTCCTTTTCTGACCAGATCTACTGACTGAGTTAGTCATGATCCTTGGTCTGACAGGGGCAAAGCAGGTTCTGCTCACAGATTTGCCCTTTCCACCGAGACACGAGGGAGGGTGGATGGAGAACATATGATGAGTGTCATGAGGCCTGGGAGGTGGTTCCTTTTTTTCAGCCAGCACACATCCGGGGGCCCCATGTGTACTTGCTACATGTTTCCCAACCCCCTTTCCCTGTGTCCTAGGGTGGTGAGAGTTACTATGAGAGCTGGTTCTTGCACTTTCATGACGAGTTGGGACTAAGGCCGTGAATACAAAGGTTCATGATGAGCCTTGTGTATTCCCTCATGGGTAGCTATAACAGCTCTTGCACTGTGGGTATTTCCACATGCGGGCTGATTACTCTTGCAGTGACCATAGTTGTTCTTATGGTCATACCTGAAAGCATAATGTGTGCGCTTCCTACTCGGTGTGGGGGGGGGTCTGAAAACAGTTTCCCCATTTCTCCACGATTTTATAATTCGTGAGATCCACCCGTTTTCTCCCTTTCTCTTAATAGCATCTACCTTGGAAAAGTTAGATACTATTCTCTTCTCGGTCTCTAGAGAAAACTCTAGATCCGAATCTTTGAGTCCTTCACCTTGATGGATTCCAATTGGAGATCCGTCATGGTCCTCAACTGAGCAATTTCCATATCTTATTTCTCCACAAGCAAGTTGCTCTTCTAAAGGGCACTGCGAAGGGAATCAAGAGTTTTAATCCTTTGATTGAAGCTGTCCATCACCCTTGCATCACTTGATGGACACCCCTCTGAACTACTCCTGTCTTCAGGAGATTCAAGAGGAAAGGAGCATGATGAGGAAAATACCTAATCCTGACTGTGATGATCAGGGTTAGCGTTAAGATCTGCAGAGACTGATGTGTCAGCTTCATCAGAATTACATTTCTCAATCTCTTCTTCAGTCTCAGATAGAGACACGGGAGACCTTATATTGAGAGATTGGTCTTGACTTTCATCTTCAGAGATGAGGACCCCCACATAGGCTTCATCTCTTGCTGGCATCCAGTCCCAGCCATCTCCATTCCCTCCATGAGGTCAGAGATAGTTTGCCACGTAGACTTTGCAGTCTTACACTTGTCCAATCTTGAACGAGATGATCCAGACCAAACATCAGTGATGATCTGACGAACCAGCTTGTCCAGGTTGAAAAGTGAGAGCTCAGTCTCAGACATCTCTTCGGGACTCTTGGGGATTTGGAGATCTTTTCCAGGTCCGGAAGCCTTCATGGGAATGAAGAGACCCTCTTTCATAATGAATGATGCGCGAGGGTCAATGGCCTCCAGATGAAACATAACTCTCATTTTCCAGATGGGAAAATACTCCGTTGTGCAGGCAGGGAGTCTTAGAGGAGAGACATCAGAGTATAGCTCTATGCTTGAGTCTTGTTTTCTTCTTGACACTAGAGGCGGGATCTTACTCAAGGTGTTAGCCTTATTGACGAGTAGCCTCCCCCTGAAACCACTTGAAAGTCTTTAGTGTCAACTAATTCCACCTATGGGGGGATAGGTGTAGTGCTGTCTTTTGTGGAATTTAAATAACCTGCACAATTAAATAAACACAGCACAGAAAAGCACACAAGCAATTATAATGGTTCCCCGATTTGGGTACGTCCACTCTCCCCCTTCGACCTATCTCCCACCAAGGGATGACTCGGTCACTTCACCAAACGAATTGAAACCCAATCCTCACACTACAGAAGACACCCTTCCAACAGAAGGAGTCACTACTCCTCCACCACGGGTTGCACCCAACCCTTACAATAATGAATCACTATTCCTTTACAACAAAACAAAATTAGAATGTACAAGAAATACAAACTACACTTGTGGAGAACCCGATGTCCCTCTTCGTTCGTTGAAGCGTTCTTGATGAAGACGAAGACTCCACGACCGGAGTACTCTCTTGGAGAGGATCTTGACAAGATCGGCGGCGACAAGTGAATGCGGCGGCGGTGCTTTGTAGATCCAAACTTCTTGACGAAGCAAGCAAGGTCTACCAACGATCTCAATCGGATCAGTCGTCTCAATCGATTCGGAATGAAGAGCGATCCTCGTTCAACAAATCGAGAGACAATAGATCTCAAAAGAGATGCGTGAGACGCTATACTTAGCCTCGGTTATGTCGTCGGGAGATCAAAGAAGATCTAAGATCTGGGGCGGCGACAACTTGCGAGCGGCGACGGCGACGGAAGGAGTTCCGCGATCGGCTAGGTTACGCTCGGCGGTCTTTTTATTTTTCGTTAATCGCTACTGTTGAAGTTCGAAATAAGCAAGTATATATATATACTGTAGAACAACCCTAAATGACCGGTGTGGGGCCCACAAGAAGAAGCCCTTGTTCCGGTCAAAACAGTGCCCAGCATCTTGGTTCGGTACAGCGTTCGAGCAAATTTGCCTAAGGCAAATTCGGCGAGAATCATTGGTGATTCTCGACGAAGTCGGCGGGAATCACTTGTGATTCCAGTCGAATTTGCCTTGGCATGGTTCCAGTTGAAACTCTAGTCATTCAGAGGGAATCGGCGGAAATGCAACGTCGTTCTCGACGAATCGGCGAGAATCAGTTAGTGATTCCCGTCGATTCGCCTTAGCATAAGTCTTGAAGGAGGACAGTCAGCCAGATGAAGTCGGCGGGAATCGGCGAGTGATTCTCGACGATTCGGCGAGAATCACTAGTGATTCCCGTCGAATCGGCGAGAATCACTTAGTGATTCCCGTCGATTTTGACTTAGAAGATTTCTTCTTCCTTCCTCTGAACTTGGTCTTTGACCCATCTTTGCTCCTCTTCTGCTCTTGATCTATCTCGACCCTGTACTTGAAAATAAGTACACTCCAATAGAGAGAGCACACATGAGTCAACACATTGATCTGCTCAACGAGAGATTACGTTGCGCAGACCCGTGTATATTGACCCACTACACCCTGACATTGGTGTGTACTTAGTATGGAATAGCTGCAAGCACAACTTGATAAAAAATCATCAAATACATTGTGAATTCATCTTAGCTCGACAGGAGGCTTCTTCAAATCCAGGTAATTGTGGATACAATACCCAACAGATATTCCCGCTTCAGTGGTTCCGTTTGATATTACAGAGTATGTGTTATTGGTGGAGAAGTACATTAGTCAAGCATTGCCCTCTATGCATCTTGCCACACTTGACACACTTTGTCGACGTTCTTATACAACTTTCTTGTGCCCTAATTCTTGATTTTAAGTTAATTAGAGATCCAAATCACTAGGGTTCAGATTTGGAGTTTTATTTTGCTTTCCTTATAAGCTTCTGGACGGCTGTGTGTTGTTGAGGGTTATTTGTACTGGCCGACTGCTGTTGCTGGGGGTTCTTTGTGCTGGCCAACTGCTGTTGTTTGGGTGCTACCTAGACTGGCTGACTGTCTTAGATGGAATTTACACTTTAATTTAAACTGCTATTTGCAGCCCTTGACGTTGTCATTATGGCAACCCTTGAGGCCAATGGCGGATCCAGAGGGGGGGGGGGGGAAGGGGGGCCCAGGCCCCCCAAGGATTTTGAAGTTTATGTAGGTTTAGTTTTTTTAATTATAAAATATAAGTTATGTATATAATATAAGTGATGAAATTTATAAATTATAAAATATAAGTTATGTATGTAATATAAATATATATATATATACAGTTAATAACTCCTGTGAACTTATTTTCAGATCCAATTTCTCTCTCATAGACAGAAAGAGATCATCTCTCTCGCTTCTCTCGTCTGATTCGTCTCGCTCTCCCCTTTTCGCTATAGCTCGTTGAGAGCCTCTTAGGAAGAGCTCTTCCCTGACAGTGACCGTCGGTTGACAAGCTTATTCGGCTAATTTTTACAAGCTAATTCGGCTAATTTTGACACTTCCGGTCTCAACAACGACTACAAAACGATCATTTTCTGCTATGAAGCTTATTAAAACAAGACTGCGCAATAAAATGGAGGATGAATTTCTGGCAAATTGTATGACTCTTTACATAGAACGGGAAATAACAGAGAAAATCGAGAAAGATATGACAATTGATGAATTCTGTGAGTTGAAAAAACGGCGTGCACAACTAAAATAAGGTAACATACATACTGTAATTTTTCTTTTATTATTAATGCTAAAATTTCAAATTAGAAATTTTTTGCTTATTATATTTTGATTCACAATTTTTTTGGGCCCCCTTATTTCGAATCCTGGATCCGCCCCTGCTTGAGGCTGTCGTAGGAGAAATTTGAATTGTTTATTGTGGGCATATGAAATCTTTTGTTGGATGAATGATGCATTTTCATTTTAAGTCACCCACGCTAGTCCTTGCCTAGACAACTCTTAGAGGTCGTAGTTGTGACCGTCGTAGAAGTCCGCTCGTAATTATTTATAGCGCAACCCTAAAGTAAATGATTTATTGATACTATAGAGGATGACGTCCGGCGATAGACGCGACGAGAATCCTACGAGGGACAAGGACAAAAGAAAATTTGGGGTGAGCCCTTACCGCTTTTTTCCTATGAACCTGATAAGCTAGTTATTCTTTAAATATTTGATATCATTGAAAATATAAATCGCCGAACACGCTAACGTGACTTAGCGGGCGATAGAACTCTGAGGGGAACCAAATATAAATAATTTCATTCTATTTTTGAATTAAATTAAACGAACTGAAATGAATTGAAGAAAATGATTCGGAAATGAAATAAGTTGAAATCGAGAACGTGTCGACGCACCGAAATGTTAAGGGTCGGCCTGGTAGGGGGGATGCTTCAGACTCCTACACCTCGTGAGAGGGGTAGAACTCTCACACCTCGTAGGAGGGGTCGTACTCCTACAGAATATGATAAGAATCCAATTTAGGAGGCGTTGAAGCCTGCTGCGCGTGTGAGCGCCCTAAAGAGGATATTGATATGAAGGGTCGATAGACCCAGATGTTTGAGAAATTGAATGACCCTCAACATTTTGAAAAATGAATCACGAATGAACGAACTTCGATATAGAATGAACGAAAAATGATTTGATATTAGATATAGAATTGTTGATTATACCTTTTTCCTAGCTTAGAAACATGATCATACTGATATAGATTTGATTACTGCTGACTCTCTTGTCTGCTTGCAGTGCGAAGCTAAAGGTAATGATAAGGAATTCACTTAGTTTTTAAAACTAATTGATTTCTCGTACCAGACCCTGCTAGACGATCTCAAGCAGAGACAGATCAAAGACCAGTCGAAGACGTGGCTTGTCCACGGGTTAGCACATGAGTTTACAATTTGTACATGTTTAGATATTTGTAGTTCAAATAAATGTAGACGCTTCTGTACTCGTACTTTAGTTGGTCAGTGTGTATATTCTTTATAATATTGAGATATTGTTTTATTTTTTCACCTGGTACACTTTTTTATTATAACTGCTGCGCATATACTTGTGAGAAATCTGCTCGAAATGAAAATTTAAATTGTGGCGGATTTTGGCCGTTACATGGCCCAGTCCGCTCTACCTTACCTGCCGGCTCTATATCAAATTTCAAAGGATACAATCCTCTTTTATTATTTATACCTAAATTACAAAGTTAAACCAACGATGTGAGACTAAAAATTAGAAAGAATGAAAAGAATAAAAAACAAATTAGTATAACGTGTCTGTGAGACTCGAACAACAGATCACTTATTTAGAAGTGAGACGCCTTCTCCATTAGGCAAAGAGCGTTTTTATGTATAATTAAAAATTGTATTGTATAAAATACAATCTCCGTCCAGCTTTATAAATATAAAAAATCATGCAACACATATACAAATATACACATTTTCTTTTAACTTTTTAAATATAAAAAAATTAATAATAACAAATATATATATATAATTATAACCAAAATATATTATAAATTCTATATGATAAAAAAATATTTAGAACGGTTGGGGGCGGGCGATGTCTGCCACCACAGACCGGGTACTATCATGCGAGGCACTTTTTTACCCCCAAAAAATCTCGAGCGCGGTATATAAAAAATCGATTGAGAGTGCCCATCGCGCTGCTCGGCTTTTTTCCCCCCGCTTAGATCTCCTTCCTCCCCATCACGCTGGTTGGCTTCTTCCTCTCCATAGCAACGCTTGGCTTCTCCGCGGGTTAGATCTTCTTCCTCCTCATTGCGGCTAGGTATTCTCCTCCCCATCTACAAGCCTTTTGATTCAAATGTCTGTAATTATGAGGTTTTCTGCTATATGTTTGGTATAATGTATTAATGAATAAATTTAATGATTATTTTTTATTTATAGCTTCATATCATTTTCATCTGATTCATCAAATTCTTGAAGTATGGATGATGTTGAAGCTGAAACAAGTATAGATTTTAATGAGCCCAGTGTTAGATAACCGCATGTTAGTTTGGTATTTGAAAGTGTTGATGAAACATAATGGTTTTATAAAAGTTATGCTATTCATTTTGGATTTTGAATTAAGAAAACTTCAACTTCTAAATCATTTAGTTCAGGAGAAGTTATTGATAAAAGGTTCAAATGTAATAAATATGAAATAAAAACTTCTAAAGAGGGAGAAGAATCTTCAAAGGCCTCACATCGATTGATAAGAGTAAATTACAAGGCCAAATTAAATATTCGTAAGAATAAAAACGATAAATGGGTTGTCATTGGATTTATAATGGAGCATAATTATGAGTTAGACACTCCAAGGAGAGCTAAGAGACATCACTCACATAATGTACTTCACAAAAATAAGGAAGTTAAAATATTGATGGATCAACTTTATAGTGTCGGAATGAGTCCTGCTAAACTGATAAGAATTTTAAATGAAACAAATATTAATAGCTCAATATCTGCAAAACAAATTTCAATGCATTTGAGTGAACAATGAAAGAATAATATATGAAATAATATAGTGAGTAGCGAAAGAATAATATTAGTGTTTAAATATTTAAAGAAGCAATAAGAGTTAGATCTAAATTTCTACTTTGACATTAAGTTGGATTCTAATTTAGTCCTTCGCTCATTTTTCTGGGCAGTTTAAAGGTTAAGAAATGATTTTTTAACATTTGAGAATGTTTTTTTGTATTCGATGTTACTTATAAAATCAATAAATTGATGTCATTTACACTTTTTACATGTGTAAATTATCATTGACAATCAATTTTATTTGATTGTACTTTATTAGTAGATGAGACAGAAAAAACTTTTTAATTGTTGTTCAACCAGTAATTAAAATATATATAAGACAAAGTTCCTTAAGTTATAATTACTGATATGGATAGAGCAATGTACAATGCATTTAAAACAGTCTTTCTTCACACACGTCATAGATTTTGCTCATGACATATCGAAAAACACCTAGTTGAGCATGTTTTTGAAATCTGAGATATTCATAGGGATTTCAAAAAAAGATTATTATGAATGGTTTAATAGAAAGGATGTGAGCTCAAGTGAATTGAGATGACAACTATTTATTCAAAAGTATAACATTCAAAATAATAATTGGCTATCAAAGATGTGAGATCTAGGAAAACATTGGGTTCCAGCTTCTTTAAAAGATCATTTTGTTGCGGGAATGACATCAAAATCATTTTAATAGATGCTCGAATGTAATATATTTATCGTAAGGGTAATTACTGACAAAATGTGTTAAAAAACATAACATGTATACTCAAGCATTTTTTCTTTAAAAAAACTTGAGCTTATATATTTCAATCCTTATAATATATAATATATATATATATAGTCGTGTTAAAAAAGCCCGATCGGGATCGAACTTTTCTCAAACCGGGCTCGGCCCGGGCTCAATTTGAGTCGGATCGGGCCGGGCTCGGGCTCCCTCCAAAAGAGGGAGCCTGATTAGGCCCTTCAGGCCGGCCCAGGCCAGCCTGAATTAAAAAAGGCGGGATAAAATCCCGCCTAAATTGGCGAGATTTTATCCCGCCTAATTAAGCGCTCGCCTAATCATAGGCGCGGGATTAATCCCGCATGATCAGGCGGGATTAATCCCGCCTGGGATTAATCCCGCCTGATTGATCGATCAGGCGGGATAAATCCCGCTTGGCGCCTGATCAGGCGGGATTAATCCCGCATGGCGCCTGATCTGGCGGGATTAATCCCGCATGGAATTAATCCCGCCTAATCAGACGGGATTAACGCCTGGTGGGATTAAAATCCTGTCAGGCTTTCCTTAGCCCAGGGCCGGGCTCAGGCTAGCCCGGCACCCGGGCTTTGCCCGGCCCGGCCCGGGCCGAGCAACCGGCCAAAATGGGGCCCGGTAAAGGCCCCAAGCCCGCCCTGGCTGGGCCGGGCTTTTATCGGGTCGGGCCTAGCCGAGCTTTTGCCGGGCCGGGCCCGGGCCTTTTGCCCACGACTATATATATATGTATATGGATTTAATGTAAAAACGCAGCCTGTGCACATTTCTTAGGTACGAGACTGCATTTTTAGGAAAATTGGTCAACATGAAAGTTGTAGATCTCGACGATATCTACAACTTTCATGTTGATCACTTTTACTAAAAATGCATTTTACTAGGTGTATTTTCAAATGGCGTGGAACCGGGCGGAACTATTGCGATTCACAATAGTTCCGCCCGGTTCCGCGCCATTTGAAAATACACATAGTAAAATGCATTTTTAGGAAAAGTGGTCAACATGAAAGTTGTATATCTCGACGAGATCGACAACTTTTATGTTGACCACTTTTCTTAAAAATGCATTTTACTATGTGTATTTTCAGATCTACAACTTTCATGTTGACCACTTTTCCTAAAAATGCATTTTACTATGTGTATTTTCAGTATTACGAATCCCTGCGTATATAACTTATGTGCACAATCCGTGTATATACATTAACCCCTAAGTATATATATATATATATATATATATATATATATATATATATATATATATATATATATATATATATATATATATATATATATTAGAATAACATATATATGTATATATGTATGCATTACATATATATATATATATATCTACTACTATAAAAAAAAAATCAAATGACATTTAAAAGTCATGTTTTTAAAAGTTATTGAAGAAATCGTGACCGTCCACTCATAATCCAATCAATCGGACCGTTCAATCATTCTATATCAACATCTCAACAGTTCGATCACACAAACACATCAGGACCGTCCGTCTGTATTTTTGTAGGTTTCCTAAACCTAGGATAACAGTGGGTCCTTAACCTATAATGGGAAATTACTGTTTTACCCATCAGATTATGAAAAAATTTGACTGAGAGGAAATTAAAGCGAAATCGGCCCGATCCAATCCAACCCGCTCAATAACACAACATGCCCTATTTAGCACGCCCGCTCTGCATAGTTTACCCGCTCAATGTTCAAATATTGATATCTTCTCTTATTATTAAGACCCCAATAAGCTTTTTAAACTCACAATGTGAGACTAAAATTCGAAAGAGTGAAAAAAATAAAAACTAAAGAAAAATGCGCACCCAATGAGACTCGATCCCGCAATGTCTTGGTTAAGAGTCAGACGTCTTACCCATTATGTCAGCAATGCTTTCAATTATATTTTGAAAACTATAATTAATTAACACATGTTCTCCGCCCGCCTCTATTTTTAATTTTTTTAAATTCTGTTTAGAAGTTAATCATTTATTAAATTATTATTTATAATTTTTTAATAATTTGTTTATAATTTAATAATTAAATTAATTAGATTAGAAAAAGCAAAAAATATTTTAATAAAAATATTTTATAATAATATTTTATATTAATATAATATTTCAAAATTATAAAAAAACTATAAAACCATCAAAGGCGGGTCGCGAGCGAAGCTTGCCGCCATAAGTCAGATAATATCACGCAGGGCACGTGGGCCGGAGGCCCGTGCTTGCCACTTGTATATCTCTACTAATATACGAAAACTACTCTTTGGTGAAACATTGCCTGATATCCCTATATTGCCCTTATAGTTGTATTCATAATTACACAATTATACCAAACTTTATATTAGTATATTATAAAGACAATATCCTTTTAGGTAATTACACAACTTTAAAATATTAAAATACAAAAAATAAAAACACTAGATACCCTAAACATATTGTCTCTACCTAGGAAGGACAAGAGAAAATTTAATGTTTTAACGTTAAAATATAATTTGTTTTACAAAATAAAAATTGTATTCTTGATTTATATTTTTTTACGGTCATTTTGAGTACTCATATGTATATGTTGTGGGTCGGGCGGAGCCCGCCGGGAGCGGGCGTAACCCACCGAGAGCGGGCAAAGCCCGCCAGAAGAGGTCGGGTACTGTCGCGCGAGGCCATAGGGGCGGGTACTGTCCACGACAAATGTTGCCTCCCACGACAAATGTCGCCGCTCACGACAAATGTCGCCGCCCAGGACAAATGTCGTCCCCACGACAAATGTCGCACCACCAACGAATGTCGCATCCCGGCAAATGTCGCACCCCGCTGAATGTCGCACCCCGCCGATTGTCACACCCCCGCCGAATGCCTCCAATGTCGAAGGCACATGCCTGTCACTTATATATATGTATATATATGCATTATATATATGTATATATATGCATTATATATATATATGTATATGCATTATATATATGTATATATATGCATTATATATATGTATATGCATTATATATATGTATATATATGTATATATATGCATTATATATATGTATATATATGCATTATATATGTATATTTATGGGGTTACTCTAGTGCGGGCGTACGGGCAAGGGTCAAGGAAGCTTAAAATTGAAAAAAGATCAACATGAAAGTTGTAGATCTCGGCGAGACAAACAACTTTCATGTTGATCACTTTTTGATTTGGAGCCGTTTAGAACCTTGATTTTGGCCCCGAAATCTGGGGCAGCGGAACTGCTATAGTAAAGCGTACGCCGCCCCAGATTTCAGAGCCCAAATCGAGGTCCAAAACGGCTCCAAATCAAAAAGTGATCAACATAAAAGTTGTTTGTCTCACCAAGATCTACAACTTTCATGTTAATCACTTTTCGATTTGAAACCATCTTGACCACAAAGACGGCTTTTCTGTGCGCCCACATATTAGATTGCCCGCATTTGAGATATATCCTTATATATATATGTATATATATGTACGAGTGACAGTGCACGGGGGGCCCCCCGTGCCCTCCGCGACAGTACCTAGGCCCCCGGCGGGCTTCGCCCGCCCCGGCGGGCTTCGTCTGCCCGCCCGCCCTCTGTAGGAATGTTTTAATTATTTAATATTTTGTTTAATTGTATTATTTAATATTTTGTTTAATTGTGTTTGTTTATGTTCGTAAATTATTATATTTTTTTATTAAATGTTTTGGTTTTTAATTATTATATATTTTTAATTATTTAATATTTCAGTAATATATAAGATTAAAAGATTTCAAATTAATTAAATGATGCGCTGATATCATTTTGTTTTGCTCAGATTAGTCCCACATCGTGGGTAGTAAAGGAAATTTGAAATATATATTATGAAATCCTTTGATTGCATGATGGGCAGCAATGGAGGTTTAGCCTGGGCCCCATTTGCATAATTGATTGTGTGCATCTTAACCGGATTGGATGATCCAGATTGGTTTTGTAGTAGGCCCGCTATTACACCTGCGGGATCCAAGCTTGGCCATGAAATTGACTTATATAATAATTCATTTTTTTTATAATTATAGGGGTAAAATAGTAATTTCACTTTGTATGGTAGGAGCCCTATAAAATTTGTAGTTTTAGGATACCCTCAACTTAGGTTTAGGAGGCCTAGGAAAAAGAATTGGACGATCCTGATTCATTCCAATGATCAAACGGCAGAAATCTTCTGATGTAATCAAATCGGACGGTTCAGATTTATCTGGCGGGCTTCAGGTGTTACGCCGCGGCTGAAAATATACATCTTTGTATATAGTAAAGATATATAGTAAAGATATATACGTATTATAGTAAAGATATATACGTATTATAGATATGTATTGTATTATATATATGTATTATATATATGTATATTTGTATTATATATATGTACGGTTTTATGTTTGTACATGCTGCGCGTTTTTTGATCAAATACGCGCAAATGAAAAAAACAGTTATATTCGTGCATTTATTCGAAAAGTGTTCAACATGAAAGTTGTAGATCTCGACGAGATCTACAACTTTTATGTTGAACACTTTTTGTTAAAATAGACGGTTTAAGAGTATTTTGAAAAGACGCGAAACGATGCATAACTTTTGCGAAATTGTAATAGTTACGCAATAGTTTCGCGCCTTTTCAAAATACTCTTAAACCGTGCATTTTTATGAAAGGTGTTCAACATGAAAGTCGTATATCTTGACGAGATCTACAACTTTCATGTTAAACATTTTTCCAAAAAAAGCACGTATATAGGTGTTTTTTTCATTTGCGCGTATATGACCGAAAAACACGCTGCGCGTATAAACAGCAACCCGATATATATATAAGTATTATATATATGTATATATATGTATTATATATATGTATATATATGTATTATATATATGCATTATATATCTACTACTACATATAAAAAAATCCATTTTTGACATACCATGTAATCATGGCGGCCCTTCCAATCAATCCAGACCGTCTGATCTGATTTGATCAGAACATCTCAGCCATTCGATCAGACGAACGAATTTGGACCATCCGACACAAACTTATGGTTTAACACAACCCAGTCTCTGCAACTTACCAGCTCTAACATAGCCACACCAAAACCATCTATGCATATCCACGTACGGAAAATAATATATACCCTAACGCCACATGGAAATTAGCGATGTCGGACTAATCCGGCGTGAAATCATCTATACTACTATTATAAGCCAACGATTCTGTAAGTGTATGTTACTTTTGATATTCCGCTTTTGCCTCTGCTGCTCCGCCACTTCCGCTCTTTTTCGTGTATGTTACTTTTGATATTCCGCTTTTGCCCCTGCTGCTACGCCACTTCCGCTCTTAAAAAAAATTGATTTGACGCGTCGTTTTCCGCCCCTCTCCTCGCACGCACCATTGTTGCCATGGGAAGCGTCTGCAAAGTCATTGCTCCACCTGCACATCAGCGAAACCCCCGACCGCTTAACCCGCCGTTGTCCGCTGACTCCGTCGTCTGACGTGGTAAAAAACCAAAACATTCATTTCCACGGCTTCCTCCTCCTTCGTCGGTCACGCTCGCTGACGTCGTGAAAAACAACAATATTTATATCCACCGCTTCCTCCTGCTTCGTCTGCAGGCGACAACACGAGTTCACTTCTCCGCCGCTTCAGGTGCGTGCGCCACGACGAGCCGCTTAATATTATCTTCCTGCTCTGCTTTAAATATAGATATCTCCACCACCTTCTCGGGCATCTACTCCAGAACTCCGACCATCTTTCACGTCTCACGCCTCCTCATGGCGAGCTCCTCCCATGGCCGATCGTTCCCCCGGCGAGCTGTCAACTCCAGCAAGGTGTACCTCCCCTCTCTCTCTCCATCTTTATCTCTTTAAAACATTGGAAATCTGGCAAACATATGCGGGCTAGGAAGCAGCGGATCTACGCCGCTGGGGATCTGCCAAACATTGGCGGGCTAGGAAGCAGGGAATTGCAGGCCGTGGCTCCGGCGAACACGCCGGTGAGGGTCGGGCAGGCTGGTGGTGCTTTGCGGACGGCGTTGGAAGAGGGCGGCGCAATCAGGCAGCCGGAAGAGGACCGGTGGGGGTCGGGTAGACCGTCGGTGCTTTTTCGACGGTGGTGGGATGAAGGAGAGGATGGCGGATGCAGGCGGCGGATGCACGAGAGGGCGGCGGATGCAGGTGGGTGGGGGCCGGGCAGGCCGGCGGTGCTTTGCGGACGGCGTTGGAAGAGGGTGACGGAATCGGGCAGGCGAAAGAGGACTGGTGGTGGGATGAAGGAGAGGGCGGCGGATGCAGGAGGCGGATGCACGAGAGGGCGGCAGATGCAGGAGGCGGATGCACAATTAAATTAAAAAAAAACTTTTGACTTAGGGCACATTATTTAATATATATTTATTTATATTGAAAATTATTGTAATATATATATATATCTACCGTACCTCTAAACTGTCGTCGCTCATATTGCTGGCTTAGTTGCAATGTTGCTATACTTCTCCTATGTATTAGTTCGCTCGAACTTGATGTCAATACATATTGATACCACAAGACTATCAGGGGAGGGCAGAGAGGGGCATGGAGAGAGAAAAAAGCTCCGCCTGCTGGAGTTACGTTTTTTGCTACGGTGGAGGGCGCAGCTGCCGCCGACAACCTGAACGGACACCGTCAAATGGGTCGGCGGCCTCCGGCAACACCGTCGACGGGGGCCGCCCATGCCACCGCCTTATCCGCCGGTGGCGGTGGCCTCCACTGTTGGATTTATTCTGCTATTTATTTTTCGTTTCCAGGGCGCCAAAGATCTGTAGCGGAGGCGGCCTCCTCCAGAGTAGTTCGTTTTGAGCTCCGATCTCCGGGCTTTGCTTCTTGCGTTCGGTCGGCAACTGTGATGGGGGATGTAACACCTCCCCTGTAAAGACCATATAATATGGGTCCGGCCGAGGCCCCACAACATACGGACGCCACAACTTTAGTATTAAAAGATGATATGAAAACTACCCAATCTCAAAACTCCAGACAAACACAGCGGAAACAGAACACTAACAGACAAGTTATCAACTAACAGAAGAGTATCAAATGGTCTTAAGGCCTTACACAATATAAGTCCAAATATAAAAAGTGTCAAGCACTCCTAGGCTACCTAGGCATGCAAGCCGGACATAAACATAACAAGGGTAGCAAGCACAAAAGGAAAATCCAAGCACAGCAACACTTCATGAGGCTTAGGGCTTTTCGCCCGGCGCGCTAGCTCCTGCATGCGATCCTTGCCCTGTAAGGATTTGAAGTAACGTGGGTCAGCAAAGGCTGACCTCTACTGTGTAACAAACACATCTCCTTCCGGCCGTCCCTAACGGACCCCGGGGTACCACTCCACCTGCAAGTTAGCACTTCGTATACCCAAAAGAGCATATATATTAAAGCGGTAAAACAGGCTTGGATGTCTCATACAGCATACATGTTTTCTATGTTTTGTACAAGGTGAAAGGGGCCTACTATGCAACATGAATGCAACCCGGGATTCACCCAAGACACCCTAGCTCGTATGCATCTAGCACAACATCAAACATTGGGTACTTCCGTTTCCCCATTGGCTTAAAGCCGCAAACAAAAGGGAGCCACCATGTCCCTAACGGCACACACGCCGTCACGCGGAACCTTGCGAAGGCCCCACCCGCACAAGGGTCATAAACCCCGGGCTTGCCCGCACATTCTGACTTCGCACGTCAGGGTTCCGTCTCAAACTGACCGATTCTAAGAAGCCTTGCTGGACCCCACCCGCTCATAGCTACACTGCCCGGGCTTGCCCTCCGCTCGGCATTCTCGTCAGTCTCACACAAGGGGCTAGTCTCGCTGGGACACTTTCCCCACATGACTTGCGCGTCATGGGATAGCCAGCTGACCACGGAGACATAGCCGCGCCTTAGCACAACACAAACAAAGGCTTCCCCACCCAATCACCATTCGCACCGTATCTTTCCCGTGCTCCAAGGAAACCATCTACCACACAAGCGGAGCTAACCTTGTCCGGTTCCGACTACGAGTACTCTCTCAAATAAAAGGGGGAAAACGCATACACACAACGGCGTATTGCCGCAACGGATTTCTACCGAATCCTCAAATCTCGCTATGCAACATCACCGGGTCGGACTAACGGTCGCGACCACAGCTTCACCCACAATGCCTAATCCGCTAACGGAGCGGATCTCTAATGCAAGCATGTCGGGATGAACGTACTCAACCCGGAGGTTCCTATTGAACCTAGGCTACATGAATCCCTCTTATTTGAGAGATCCGGTGCTCAAAACACAAAAGGAAGGGAATGCTATTCATGCATCCTAAATTCTAAAAACTGAGAGGAGAAGTGTCGTTACCTTCCGTCCCCTCTTCCTAGCCATGGAGAAGATTTGTTCGGTTGAAAACCACCGCAATGCTCCCACCTTCACGGATCTGAACTCCGCTCGTGAAACGGACCTTCGAAGCTTCGCCGGCAGCCGGATCTTGGCCTTCTTCCTCCTCCTTGCTCTCCCTTCTCTGAAGAATCAAGAGAGATAATGATAGGAGAAAAGTGAGGGTTTCAAACCCTATTCCCGAGTTTAATCCCTCAGATCTAGCCCCCAGCCGTTGGATCTCATACCAAAGAAACGAACGGCCACGATTCAGCCTAAAATCACAAAAACTGGGCCGAACACGGGTTGCAACACGGCCGTGTGCATGGCCGTGTTACCCATTCGCCGTCTCGACCGATTCGAAAACCAGCACATGGCCTTTGACATGGCCTCCGACACGCCCGTGTCGCCTTTGACACGCCTGTGTCGAGACCCGTGTCACGCCCCCCACCGACCAACCTTCCCAGTCAGAGAAGGACACGGCAAAAGACACGGCCAAAGACACGGCCAAAGACACGCCCGTGTTAGCCCCGACACGGCCGTGTCGTGACCCGTGTCACGCCTAGCAGAATAAATCCTGCAAACAGCCCGAGAAGGACACGGCCAGGGACACGCCCGTGTCCCAGGCCGTGTTCCTAAGCTCGACGAACGTCGACCCTCAAAACGTCGACCACAAGCTCCGCGGTCGACCACGCCCTGACACGCCCGTGTCACGCCATTGACACGCCCGTGTCGCCTGCTCCAAAACCCAAACTCGACTAAAACGACGCCGTCAATTCCCCTTCCAAGTTTTGGGGTGTTACAGGGGCGGTGGCTTTTCTGCTTTTGGTTGTCAGGACAAGTTTTATAAGAGTGACATGGACAGAGAAGGAAGCTCCGCCTGCCGGAGTTATGTGTTTTTGCTACGGTGGAGGGCGCAGTTGCCGTCAGCGACCTGAATGGACACCGCCCACTGGGTCGGCGGCCTCCGGCAACACCGTCGACGGGGGCTGCTCAGGCCACCTCCTTATTTGTCGGTGGCGGTGGCCTCCATCGTTTGCTTTATTGTGAAAGTGAGGTGATAGATCTGATATGCTTAAGAGTTTTTAGAAAATGAAATGCAAAATAAAATTCACAGCACATAAGGAAGAAAACAGATCAAGCAATCCAGACAACACAAGGATTATAGTGGTTCCCCAAATCTGGGTACATCCACTCTTCTACCACCCTGGTAGGAATCCACTACAGGATGAGTTGATCAGGTGTCCTGGGCACCAATGAGCTTTTGATAAGGTGCTTAAAACCAAATCTAGATTTTTTGATCAGGTGTCTTGCCACCACTGAGTTTTGATAAGGTCTCAGAAACCAAGCAAAACTTTTGAAGGGAGTTCAAGAACCCTTTGTACAGGAGGAAGGAAGAGTTGATGTTGTCTTCTCTGTTCAACAAGCAAAGAGAAGCACAAGTGGATTGTTGTTGTCAAAGCTCCCCCTGAGATGTAGAATAGTTCAGGAGTGGAAGCTTTGCTTCAGGGTGTAGGCCTTCAAGTTGATGTTGCTCTCTAGCAAGCTTTTAGACTGATGTTGATTTTGTGTCTCTTGAAAGCCTGGAGCAGATGAAGAAGATGAAGATGATCTGTATATGCCTGCTTCTTTTTCTCTGTCACTTTATGATATATATTATATATATTTTCAATCTTCTGTATATCATATATATATATCCCTTGAACTAATTCAAACATTTGAATTCTTGCCTTGAAACGGCTGAAGCCTTTTCCCAAGAATGGTAATTTCTTTTGGGAATCAATTGTCATTAAATCTATGATTTAATCCATAATTAATGCAGCCTCCAAACGGCTATATTCTTAAGAATATATAGCATTAATTCTGATAGCTGTAATCGCCTCAATAGCCTTAATTAAATCTGTCAGCTGTAAATAATTCTGTCTGAAAAACGGCACAGGAAAATGCCAAAAATGAATCTTTTAAAGCTTCCTGAAAAACTGCACAGAAATAGTTGAACTCCGTTCGACTATTTCTGGACTGCAATAGTTGAACTCCGTTCGACTATTTCTGGACTGCAATAGTTGAACTCCGTTCGACTATTTCTGGACTGCAATAGTTGATCTCCGTTCGACTATTTCTGGACTGCAATAGTTGATCTCTGTTCGACTATTTCTGGACTGCAATAGTTGATCTCCGTTCGACTATTTCTGGACTGCAATAGTTGAACTCCGTTCGACTATTTCTGGACTGCAATAGTTGAACTCCGTTCGACTATTTCTGGACTGCAATAGTTGAACTCCGTTCGATTATTTCTGAACTGTAATAGTTGAACTCCGTTCGACTATTTCTGGAGCTAAAATTTCTGAACCTCAAAACTGATTTTCTCTGGAATTCTTCTGCACTTCTTCTGGGATTCTTTCTGAGGAATACCTGGAAAGACCTATGACCCTTAGACTATACATTTTGGGTCAAACTAATCATCCTAATAGTGATCCTAACCCAAATCAGAACCTAAGGTTCCAACAATCTCCCCCTATTTGGGTTAGGATTACTATTTACATGAAAATGAAAATATTACAATAAATGTTACAAAGCATAAGATATAAAAAGAAAAGCTTTGCATAGCTGTCTTCTGTTGCTGTTAAAAACTGACTGCTGCTGGCATTATAATCTCCCCCTATGTTGATGCAGTAACTGTGATTGGAGGAGGCTGGGATGACTTTGAAAATTGGATTTTGATTGAGTCATCCAGCTAACTCTTATAGATGGTACCTGCAGAAAGCTATGGTAGAGATTGCTCTCTCCTTGAAAAGGATATATTAGCAGAAAAATGATATTTGTCCAGCAAATTTTATTAGGGTTCTGAATCTGAAAAACAAAGTCTGATATCTTCCGTCCTATAGAATTTCTTTTCATCAGAAGAGATTCAAACTCATTGCCATGATCACTGCTGACCAATGCAACAAGTGTAGAGGACTCAATCTAGATGAATTTAGAAAAAGATCTATAAGAAATATAAAGTTATCTGACAGAGGATTCTCATACAGAAGTCCTAACATAATTTTGAACAAGATATCATAAAGATAAAAGCAGACCTAAGAAAAGATGTTTCCTAATAAATTTGTTCCAAATAAGAGAAGGATTTGAAAATATTTTAAATAATTTATCCTTATAATTATAAATCAAATTTATGAAACAGCAGACTGAGTTCGACGATTTTATATAGGATCGTCGATCTGAGTTCGACGATTTTATATAGGATCGTCGATCTGAGTTCGATGATTTGAACTCATTTCGTCGATTAAAATGTTTCTTCTTCCTTTGAATATATTCTGAAAACATTCCTCTGAGAAGTTTTGTTTCCTCCTCAGGTTTTATTGAATCTTGGCAGCAAAATTGAAGTTCTAAGTTAACTGAACTGAAAACAAAGTTAGATAATACCTGATCCTCTTCAGGTTTTGATTTTCCTTCTGTTTGTTCAACCTCTAAGCTGCTACAGGAAGTATTGATGGCCATTAAGCAGAATTTTTTGGCCCTTGCTTCCTCCTCTTCATCTTCAAATGATGATTCATCATCTGATACATCCCAAATAATATCTAAGGATATTGATTCTCCTCCTTTAAATAAGATGTTGTGGCTTCTTTCTGTTGTTCCATCCACTGGTTCAGAAGCTATTTGATGAAGAGAATCCCATATCTCCTTAGCTGTTGAGCATTCAACAACTTCCTGGAACAAGTCATCAGATAATGACTGTGCTAGGATATTCATGGCTCTGGCATCAGCTAGCCTGACCTTTTTTGTTGTTGCTGAGGTTGGGAGACCTGTCATGATGGCATAAAATATTTCTTCATCAATATTATCCATAAATGACTTAATTCTTGTCTTCCAAAGTGCAAATTTGTTTATGTTGCACTTAGGAGGTCTGGTGCTAGAATATTCTTCATTTTGTGCCATGAAAACTCTTAAAAACAATAAGATCTATCAAGGATCTTTTGATTCAGGTGTTAGCCTGTACAAACAATCAACCTCGCTCTGATACCAATTGAAAGTGAGGTGATAGATCTGATATGCTTAAGAGTTTTTAGAAAATGAAATGCAAAATAAAATTCACAGCACATAAGGAAGAAAACAGATCAAGCAATCCAGACAACACAAGGATTATAGTGGTTCCCCAAATCTGGGTACATCCACTCTTCTACCACCCTGGTAGGAATCCACTACAGGATGAGTTGATCAGGTGTCCTGGGCACCAATGAGCTTTTGATAAGGTGCTCAAAAACCAAATCTAGATTTTTTGATCAGGTGTCTTGCCACCACTGAGTTTTGATAAGGTCTCAGAAACCAAGCAGAACTTTTGAAGGGAGTTCAAGAACCCTTTGTACAGGAGGAAGGAAGAGTTGATGTTGTCTTCTCTGTTTAACAAGCAAAGAGAAGCACAAGTGGATTGTTGTTGTCAAAGCTCCCCCTGAGATGTAGAATAGTTTAGAAGTGGAAGCTTTGCTTCAGGGTGTAGGCCTTCAAGTTGATGTTGCTCTCTAGCAAGCTTTTAGACTGAAGTTGATTTTGTGTCTCTTGAAAGCCTGGAGCAGATGAAGAAGATGAAGATGATCTGTATATGCCTGCTTCTTTTTCTCTGTCACTTTATGATATATATTATATATATTTTCAATCTTCTGTATATCATATATATATATATCCCTTGGACTAATTCAAACATTTGAATTCTTGCCTTGAAACGGCTGAAGCCTTTTCCCAAGAATGGTAATTTCTTTTGGGAATCAATTGTCATTAAATCTATGATTTAATCCATAATTAATGCAGCCTCCAAAGGGCTATATTCTTAAGAATATATAGCATTAATTCTGATAGCTGTAATCGCCTCAATAGCCTTAATTAAATCTGTCAGCTGTAAATAATTCTGTCTGAAAAACGGCACAGGAAAATGCCAAAAATGAATCTTTTAAAGCTTCCTGAAAAACTGCACAGAAATAGTTGAACTCCGTTCGACTATTTCTGGACTGCAATAGTTGAACTCCGTTCGACTATTTCTGGACTGCAATAGTTGAACTCCGTTCGACTATTTCTGGACTGCAATAGTTGATCTCCGTTTGACTATTTCTGGACTGTAATAGTTGATCTCTGTTCGACTATTTCTGGACTGCAATAGTTGATCTCCGTTCGACTATTTCTGGACTGCAATAGTTGAACTCCGTTCGACTATTTCTGGACTGCAATAGTTGAACTCCGTTCGACTATTTCTGGACTGCAATAGTTGAACTCCGTTCGACTATTTCTGGACTGCAATAGTTGAACTCCGTTCGACTATTTCTGGAGCTAAAATTTCTGAACCTCAAAACTGATTTTCTCTGGAATTCTTCTGCACTTCTTCTGGGATTCTTTCTGAGGAATACCTGAAAAGACCTATGACCCTTAGACTATACATTTTGGGTCAAACTAATCATCATAATAGTGATCCTAACCCAAATTAGAACCTAAGGTTCCAACATATTGTGGTATGTATTTTTCGTTTGCAGGGCGTCAAAGATCTGTAGCGGCGGTGGCCTCCTCCGGAGTAGTTCGTTTTGAGCTCTGATCGCCGGGCTTTGCTTCTTGCGTTCAGTCGGCAACTGTGGTGGGGGCAGTGGCTTCTCTGCTTTTGGTTGTCAGGACAAGTTTTATAAGGGGATATTTATGTCAAGTTTGGACGATAAATTATGTATTTAATTGACTCTGTAATCATAAATTATTTGCATTAATCCGCCTGTCAGAATTACGTTTTTTGCTACGGTGGAGGGAACAGCTGTCGCCGGCGACCTGAACGGACACCGCCAACTGGGTCGTCGGCCTCCGGCAACACCGTCGACGGGGGCCGCTCAGGCTCCCGCCTTATTCGCCGGTGGCGGTGGCCTCCACCGTGGGATTTATTCTGCTATTTATTTTTCGTTTGCAGGGCGTCAAAGATCTGTAGCGTCGGTGGCCTCCTCCGGAGTCGTTCGTTTTGAGCTCCGATCGCCGGGCTTTGCTTCTCGCGTTCAGTCGGCACCTGTGGTGGGGGTGGTGGCTTCTCTACTTTTAGTTGGCAGGACAAGTTTTATAAGGGGATATTTATGCCAAGTTTTGACGATAAATTATGTATTAAATTGACTCTGTAATCATAAATTTATGCATTGATGTACAATACAAATTATTTTATCTATTGAAAACATCAAAATTTGTTAGGTAAATTAAAGTGTGCAAGTGTTAAACTGCAAATAATATCTACAGATTATTTTGGACTTATTAATATATAATAAAGATTGAGCCTTCGTTTGACAGGATGGTGGCCGTCGCAAGTGTATGAGTTAAATCGTCATAGGTTAAGTATCACCTAACAAACATCATCCACTTGAACATAAAAGTGGATGAGCTTTCATAGGTCAGCACCAATGATAATTTTACTCACATGTTCATAACAACAATCACTTTGTCAAATCTACCCTAAAAGATTTCCTCCTCCTCCTCCCCCGTTATAATTTCCTACCTACCTACCTCCTCCTCCCCCCCCCCCCGCTGTAATTTCCTAACTACCTCCCCCCCACTGTAATTTCCTAACCCAGCCTCTTGCCCGCGTCAATGCCCGCTCGCTGCTGGAAAACCCCTGGCATGTTCGCCGGGCCTCAGAAAACTCGCCGGTGGTCACCGGTCAAGCCGTCCCCGGCTCCGCCAGCGGCGGCGTCGGGAATTGGCGCGGGCAGGCGGAAGCGGAAGGGAGGGGGTGGGGCCAGCATGCAAAAGCAAAAGGGAGGGGGGTGGGGCCAGCATGCTGAAGCGGAAGGGAGGGGGTGGGGCCAGCAGGCGGGCTCCGGTGTGCACTCAACGCCTGCTGGCGTTGACTCTGCACTCAACGCCTGCTGGCGTTGAGTCCGCACTCAACGCCTGAACAGGCATTGAGTCCACACTCAACGCTTGTTCAGGTACCGGGGGCGGGCTTCGGGTGCGGGCGAAGCCCGCTTGAATATTTTTACTATTATTATATAAGAGCATCTTCGCACGGGCTACGCCCGAGAGCATGCTCTCGGGCGGCCTTCGCCCGCCTGCGCACGGGCTTTGCCCGTGCTTCGGGTGGTCTTCATCTCAGATTTCATCTCAGATTTCATCTCAGGTTTCAATACAATTTATATTGCAGGCTTGCATGAATTTTGAATTGGAACAAACAACGATACTACTGAACCATGCTTTCACCACCTTCATGTCATCGCGTCAAGAGTCAAAAAATTTTGGACTATCGGTCAAAAGTATATAATTCAAAAACTACTTTTTCAATTAATAAGTCAAAAGAATAAAATAATTTCTATTCTAAAAATATTTTTAAGAACTGTCGGGGACGGGCGCTCGCTGCCGCCGCAGCCCGGGGGCCGGAGAAGCCGTTGAATATAGGCCAGGTACTGCCGTGCAGCGACCGGTCGGGGCGCATAAATATTAGGTGCTGCCGCGCTGCATCTAATATTTTGCTTTTAGACAGTACTGAGTTCAGAATTTGCTCATATTTAAACTTCTGTAAGGTTCATGCTACTACCAATAAACGGTAAAAGTGGAAATGATGCAAGTTCAAAATTTACTCATATTTAAACTTCTGTATAATTTTATGACATGTTTTTGACTGGTCTCACTTTAAAACTCTCAATGATTCACCAAAAAAAATTAAAATCTCCCAATGATTCCCAATATTTTTGACTGATCTTGAGGCGTTGATTGCACTCAACGCCCCAATCATCTCTGGGGAGCTGCCCCAGAGAGGGGTGTTAAGTGTGCCCTCAGAAAGGGGCGTTCAGTGCCCTCATCGCCCCAGAACAAGGGAGTTGAGTGCACTCTGCACTCAGCGCCATGATCATGGCGTTGAGTGCATTATCATAACTTTGAGTGCACTCAATGCCATGATCATGGCTTTGACTGCACTCAAAGCCATGATCATGTCTTGGAGTGTGCACTCAAAGCCATGACTCGAGGCCATGATCTTGGCGACGATCATGACTTTTAGTGCACTCAACGCCATGATCGTGGCTTTGAGTGCACTCAACGCCATGATCGTGGCTTTGAGTGCACTCAACGCCATGATCGTGGCTTTGAGTGTGCACTCAAAGCCATGACTCAATGCCATGATCTTGGCGTCGATCATGGCTTTGAGTGAACTCAACGCCATGATCATGGCTTTGAGTGCACTCAACGCCATGATCATGGCGTTGAGTGCACTCAACGCCATGATAATGTATTTATTTTAAATTTTAATAATTAATTGATAGAGGTGGAGCCTCTAGTGTGAGAGCGAGTGAATTTTAGGTTTGTTAGGTTTGTGGCTTCCTTATATTGTTGAGTGATTCCGTGGAACCACCTTGTGTGAGAGAGTGACTTAATTCCTTGGTGCCCGTGTGCGATAGAGCCATAGCGGCCGACCTCGGAGCGGAGATCGAAGGTGACGAGAAGTTCCTCGCGTGATCGCCATCGACTTCGAATACGGAAGACGCATCTTCCGTGGGTAATTATTTCTTTCTTTTCCTTTGTGTGCGCCTCTATATTTTCTCGTAGGATTATAGGCTCATAGCTGGATTTTCGCCCGAGTTTTGACAGTAAACGCTACGTCGAAAACTCCAAACGGAAACGTATTTGGAGTTCACGATTTTCATTGTGCTACGACAAGGGGAACAGAACGAAAGTTGCGAACTTCCTTCCCCAAATTTAAAATGGAACCATTGTTTAAGAAAATTCATTTTTAAATGAAGAAGTAATTTTGTGCTTTTCATAAAAATTCCAAGTTGCGTAATTTATTAAGTGATGCGTCCGCTCTAAATTTTGCAAAAATTAGTTTAAGAATCGCATGCATTTAAGGCTTCCTAGAAAAAGCCGACAGGCGCGTAATCCCTACGCGTCGTCCTGCATCACTTTCTCTTCCAGATTCCCATGGAGGAAGACGTTTTTGACATCAAGTTGTCAAAGGTCTCACCCTTTACAAGCAATGTAGGATAAAAAACTCTGATAGTGTTCATCTTTGCTACAGGCGCAAACGTTTCCTGATAGTCGATCCCAGGTGTTTGAGTATAACCTCGTGCCACCAATCTCACTTTACACCCATTTGCATCCAACCGGTTTCTTTCCAGGAGGATGAGGCACCGAGTCTCATGTGTTGTTTTTTTCAAGTGCGGCTATTTCCTCAAACATCGCCTCTCTCCACACAGGAATCTCCAGAGCACTCTGTCAGGATGTTGGTATGGATATGGATGCAAGGGAAGACACAAAGGCCTTATGAGATGTGGAGAATGAGTCATAAGAAACATAATTAGAAAGGGAATGTTTAATGCGGGACCGGATACCTTTGCGGAGAGCAATTGGAAGATCACAAGGCCCCGAGTCTGGGTCCAATAATCGTTCTGGTAGCAGGTCAAGGTTGTCATTGGGCATCTTTCTCCTCCAATTGTACACCTGCAAAGGAGGAATAGTAGAAGGAATAGTAGTAGGAGTAGTAGTAGTATGGATATCACTCACTTTTGACGGTAGAGACTCCCCCTAAAGTGAGGGATACAAAGTAGGAACGAGCAAAGGTATAAACGGTAAGAGCAAAGAGGAAGACGACACATGGGAAGCAACACCCGGGGCAGGATAATATGCCTCAGTTTCACGAAACGTGACATCCATGGTAACAAAAACCCTCTTCGTATGAGGATGAAAACATTTGTACCCCTTTTGAGTAGGATAGTAACCAATAAACACACACCTTATAGCTCGAGTATCTAGCTTGGTGGGAGGAGGGTGATGGATATGGACAAAGCAAACACAACTAAACACCTTAGGAGCGAGCTGAGAGGACGCGACTCGAAGTGTCCCAAGGGGATGTTATTCCCAAGAATATGAGATGGCATGTGATTGATAAGATATGGTCCCATAAGGAAAACATCCCCCCAGTAATACTTGGGAAGATATATGGTGGACAAGAGACAACGAGCAACCTTCAAAAAATGATGATTCTTACGCTCCGCAACCCCATTTTGGGCAGGAGAATAAGAACAAGAGGTTTGGTGTATAATGTCATGATCAGTCAGGTTATCCGCAAAGCGTGAATCCAAATATTCACGATCATTGTCACTTCGAAGGATCTGAATTTTAACATGAAACTGAGTGAAGATCATGTTACGAAACCTTTTTAAGGTGGGAAAACGTCGCTCTTGTTCCGTAATAAATATAACCAAGTAGTGCTGGAAAAACAGTCAATAAATATAACAAATCAAGTACAACCAGAAATAGAAGATACGGGTCAAGGACCCCAGACATCAGAGTGAATCACAAAAAAAGGAACAGAACTTGACAACGAAACATGATTAAATAAAGTACGACAATGTTTGTTAGCAGTACAGACATCACAAACAAAGAAAGTAAAAATAGCAACAGTCATAGAAGGTAACAATAACTTCATAACACGGATAGATGAGTGTCCTAAGCGACAATGCCAGGAATATAGATCGGATGTGCTGGAGTGAAGAGCCTGAGGAGGTGCCACCGGGCAGGAGTCGAGCACGTACAGACCATTGACCAAACTACCAGAGACAATCACCGTCCCCGTCGTCAGGTCCTAAAACACACAAAAGGAAGGGCGTGCACTGTTCATCCGCCGGGTCAAATGGAAACACAATATTCATTAATATTTTCTTATTAAAAGTGGCGTGAAAAGATAAAAGCAGACGGGTGAACAGTGGCGTCATCCAACCATTATTTTTCTTATTAAATTATAATGTTTTATTTTAATTTATAAAATGTTTCATTAATTAATTAAAAATATATATTATATTAGGTTTTAAATTTATAAGAAGAGAACAGGAGCGTGGGGAGCCCGCTGCCACAGCTTAGGTATTATCACGCGGGGCACAGGGGGCCTGCCGGCCGGGTGGGCGAAGCTTGTCGGGGTGCAGGTGAAGCCCGTCGAGGGCCGAGTGCTGTCGTGCGGGGCACGGGCAAAGCCCTATGGGGGCGGGCAAAGTCCGCTGAGGGTCGGATACTGTCTCACGGGGCACGGGGTCCCCCTATACACTGTCACTCGTGTATGTATATATATATATATATATATATATATATATATGCTTGAATGTGTGTATGTGTGTGTGTGTGTATATATACAAAGATATATCAACAAACAATCAGAATTTGCGGTGTAACATCAGTGTAATGCGACGTCCATCAAATAAATTTTGACCGTCCGATCTAGTTAGATCATAAGATCTCAGTCGTTCGATCACACAAGCGAATCAGACCGTCGGTCTTCATTTTCCTAGGTCTTATAAACCTACGATGATAGGGTGTCCTCAACTTATATTTTTCGTAGGCCTCCTACCCTACAATATGTAATTACCATTTTACCAAATTAAAAAAATTAGCACAACGAGACTCGAACCACCGATTAGCTGCTTAGAAGTCAGACGCATTATCAAATAGGCCACACACACTTTTGTGTATTATCTAAAAACTATATTTTATTAAACTATATCTCTGTTCAACTTTATTTTATCTATGACGTGCAATATATAAAAAGACATGTAATACATACACGTACACCTATATATTTTAATTTTTGGGTTTCTCTTTTAACCTTTCAATGTAAAAAAAATTAATAATTAAAAATTACATTAAAAAAACACATGATAAAAAAATTATTAAGAATCATCGGGGACGCCTAAGTACTATCGCGCGAGGCATGGGGGGCCACCCGTGCGTTGTCCCTAAACTTTGACTACTTTTTAAGATCAGTCCCTAAACTATTAAAGGGTTGAAATCAGTCTTTAAACTACCAAAATCAGATAATTTCAATCCTAATAGTTGTTTCTGTCACTTAACTTTCGTTATAGGACTTTATCACTCTCCATTGTTAACGACGCCATGCTCAACTATGACGACAATGAAGCCCAGAACGCCCGCATCGTCCGCACCCTCATCCTCAACACCTTCGACCCACTCGAAATCCATGTCCTCCGAGCTCACGCCTCCATCTTCCCTAAACTCTACCCCATCGGCTTTCTCCCCCTCGTCCTCTCCGGCCAATTCCCAACGGAGGCCGCCTCCATCTGCTCCAATCTCTGGAAGGAAGACATCACATGCCTCCAATGGCTGTACGCGCTGGAACTGTCCTCCGTTATGTACGTAAATTTCAGAAGCATCACAGTGCTCATATTCATCCAGCTCCCGGAATTCGCTTGGGGTTTGAAGAGCAGTGACTTCCCTTTCTTGCGGATATTGAGGTTGGACCTAGTGCGGCAGGGGAGGAGGAGATGGCAAAAATTACCGACGATCTGAAGGTCGGAGGGAAGGGGAAGGTTGCGAGGTGGTGCGTGCAGGAGGAAGTGTTGGTGCACGGGGCGGTGGGGGCGTTGTTGACGCGCTGCGATGATCTGTTGGCCGTTCTTTCCAGAGTAGCCGACCAATTGTAAGTATGCATGTGGGGAGTGGGGAATTGGGGTGAAGATTGAGCAACCTGAATCTTGATTAAGCATCAAAAGTATTTTTTAGATAAAAAAAGTTTTTATTAAATTAAGTTCCACATAGTTAACAAAAACAAGAGAATGAGTTGACAGAAATAGTCTTTAGGACTAAATTGGCTTGGTTTTGATAGTTTAGGGACTGATTTCAACCATTTGAAAGTTTAGAGACTGATTTTATAAGATAGCCAAAGTTCAGAGACTGATTTGACATTTTTGATATATATATATATATATATATATATATATATATATATATATATATATATATATATATATATATATATATATATATATATATATATATATATATATATATATATACACACACACAATATATATATATACACACACACACACACATTCTATATGAAAAGGGGAAAACACCATTTAGTTAAACATTCCTTTTCTGATTTTGTCTCTCTTTATTAAAAGAATTCCAATTTTTAAAATTTATTTGTTATTTCTTCTATTTTTAAAAAATGTGCTCTCATATAGACAATGCCCCCTACCTGCAATAAAAAATGTGTCTCCTCTCCTCTCGCAAACCCCCGTGCACACCGCAAAAATGAGTGACAATAGGGTATAAACTTAGGGATTTGCGTGCGGCGGGAGTGCTGTCGCGATAAGACAATTTCGTGGCAAGGATAGTATCGTACGGGGCACGAGAGCCCCTTGCACTATTGCAGTTTAGGCACTGTCGCAATTGGCCATAGGGGTGGAGCCCCGTGCCTGTCGCTCTTATATATATAAAGAGGAACTTCGAATGAAAAAAAAACTAAGTTTTATATACATGCTGCAGTGGAACTGCATGGGCACACAGGTAACTTGCCTCGGTCTGATTATCACTTTTTTTGTTCACACAACCTAGAAATCTTTAAGGGTCCGTTCGTTATGTCGGAATTGGAGTGTTGGAATTGGAATTCAATTGACAATTCCAATTTCAGCGTTCAGCGGCCATAAAAATACATTGGAATAGGAATTCATTTCAATTCCTATAAGAATTGGTTGTAAAGGAAATATGCCTCCCTCAATTCCGACCTCGCGATGTCTGCATTCACAATTCTCACCCCTACCAGTGCACTCCCGACTCTCTCAAAAAGACCTCGACGCCAACTCTATTGTTTGACTAGGGGAGCATTCTGTAAAAAAACCCTCCCGGAACACAAAACACAACCGAGAGGAGTTTTATACCCAGAACAACCGCCTTGTGGTAGCATAAGCACACAAGCTAATCTGTACCACAAGTCGCCTGATGGCTAATTTTCGATATCACAATGTCAAGCCAACCAAAGAGAAGAACACAGAAGTCATGATCTACAAAAGTAAATGTCCAAAATAGTACAACATAACAAGAAGCTACATTAGCTCCTGTAATATCAGAGTACAAAAAAGCCCGAAGGCTACATCATAATGCTTAAAAATGCTCACATCTATACTGAGGGGAGTGAAAGCATCGTAGTATCAGGACCAATCACCCTGGCCTGACTGCTCTCCTGCACAAGGTGTTGTTGCTGCTCCGTCTGCTGGGTGCCCTCCTAAAATGGTAGGCGTAGCAACCATTAGTCATAAAGACTAAGTGGCTTCACATCCACTCACCCGACGACTCTTAGGCACCGGGCAGAGGAAAAAAATGAAGGGCACAATATAACAGTAATATATATCAAGCAAGTGATAGGAGAGTATTGTTAAATCTAGCAGTACATGTATATATCAACACTTTATTAATAAGCAGGTAACAACAGTAGGTATCAACATTTATAAAATCACATCTACACTAGCAACATATCAAATCGTAAGTACATAATTTAACTCAACTTATTAAAATGCTCATACAAATTTAGAGGTTAAGGGTTGAGTACATCAAAGTAACTCATCATATAAAAGTGCTCATACAAATTTATATGATGAGGATCTTATACGGTGCAATGCATTTAGATCCGGAATCGAAGTATGGAATAAGCATGCTGTGTGAAGCTCATCCGGACAGGTTGGTCTTGATTGGTGATGTTTGCATGTTTTGTATTCCGGAAAAGACTTTGTGGTTATCACATAGATTTCAGAGTTGCAGGGTGTGCAGATGGTTGCGTTGAGAGTACTGGATGTAAACTCCAAGAAAACACCCGATTTGGGGGAAGAATTGATAGTCTATCCCCCTACCGCGCGGCGGTAGTGCTACCGCTGACGATAGCTCCCAGTGAGCGTTGTGTTGTTTGTTGAGGCATGTCTTGTGAGACCTAGGGGTCGTGATGGTCTATCTCTCGAAAACCTGGGGGCAAGTTTTGTGAGCGTGAGCTTGAACTGCTCAGCTTTGGTAGCCATGAGTGCTAGCCTAGGATCCTTACAAAGTTATGGATCATGAGGAAAAGGGAAAGGGGATGCTGACCCGCGTCAGGCTTGCGAGCCGAATGATTTGAGCACGAGGTATGGCTGAACTGTACCCTCCCTATGCTGATCGACTTGGAGTGGTCAATGTGTAAAACACATGACTTGTCGTAGCACTGGGGCGTTGTCTCTGGCCTTGGCCCTTGTGAGACTAGAAGCTCATGTTGTTGACTATCACAGAGAACGGTGGTGCGACCCTTGTGGTCCTATGCACCAAGAATGTGCCCTGAGAGCATGGGGCGTTGGGTGTTTGCGCCAACGTCTGTGGCGAATGGTGCTTAAGTTGTACGTTTTGATTGCCAATATATGATTATACTAATGCCTGCAGGGAAGGAGCACCGCTACCCCGGGTGAGGGGTGAGGTCGTTATAATTTTGTCAGCTAATGATGACCGTTGCTATTGTTTGCCACCATGCGGTGGAATGTTTCGTGCATGAGAAGCCGAGCCAAGCGGGATATAGCGGGCTGAAGCCAAGGATTGCTAAGTTGGCCCTTTAAGGCCAAAGTGAATTACATGCTTATTTTATTGTTCATGTGTGGCCGACCTGCGTGTCGATGTATGCAAGACATTTTAATTTGAGTTGAACAATGTAAGGCCATAAGGCCAAGACCTTATTTGTGTTTTTGTTTTACATTCCTGGTTGTGGTAGTGGACATTCATGTTGTTGTTGAATTCTATTTATAACCTTTAAACTACTCCCGCTAGAATGCACTCTGTGTTAGGATGAGTGTACATAGTTTAAGATTTCAATTAGTAACTCCTTCGACTGTTCGTAGTATATGGTGTCGGGCTCCGACCGGACCTTCTGTTATATGTTATGTGACGGACGAGGATGTTACATGCGCGAGGACCAAAAGTTTGTGCCCGGGCAAAAAATGCGTGTTTGGGCAAAAATATGTGCGCCTGGGTGAAAAAATCGCTCTCGGTTGAAAAAATGGCGCCCGAGCGAAAAAATCGTGTCAGAGCGAAAAAAAACTCGTTTGGGCGAAAAATTCACGCCCGTGCGAAAAATCAAGTCTGGGCAAAAAAATCCCTCCCTAGCGAAAAGTACCCGCCTAGGGAGAAAAGTGCGCGCCAGGGCCAAAAGTGCGTGTCCGGGCCAAAAGTGCGTGCCCGGGAGAAAAAAGAGCGCCCGGACAAAAAATGCATGCCCGGGAGAAAAATGCGCGCCCAGGCGTAAATTGAATGCCCGGGCAGAAAAAAAGTGTGCATGTACGAAGAAAAGCACGTCCGTGCAAAAAATGCACTCCCGGGCGGAAAAAAGCATGCCCGGGCGAAAAAATGCGTCCCTCGGGTGAAAAAATGCCAGCCCGGGCAGAAAAATGCGCACCTAGGTGAAAAATGCGCGCTCGGGCCACAATTCTAATATACAACCGAATAGTGGAATTACTAATTCCAATCATTGTGATAGAATTCCCGCATTTAGTCAAACAATAGAATTGGAATTGACTTCAATTCCAATTCTTAAGGGAATTGAAATTGAATTGAATTCCAATTCCTGTGAAACGAACAGAACCTAATAGTAAAAAAAATCTCAACCGCTTAACAAAATTAAATACCAATGTGAAGTTGAACTTCTCTCAAAAATCCAATGTTTTAAAAACCGGACCAGACCGGTTCACCGGGCGGTCCAATCTAGGGGTGCAAACGAGTCGAGCTCGAGTCAAGCCTGGTAAAATTTCCTAGCTCGAGCTCGAGCTTTTCTTTTCGAGCTCGAGCTCGACGAGCTCATTTATCCCAGCTCGAGCTCGAGCTCAATGCCAAATTATCGAGCTTGAGCTCGAGCTGCTCGCGAGCTTTTTAGCTCATGAGCTTTATTTTCTTATTTTTAAAATATTTTTTTCATATTTTTTATATATATATTTTTAAAAAAATTGGAATAAAAAGCTCGCAAGCCGGCTCGCGAGCTCATAAACATTAATATTCGAGCTCGAGCTCGTCGAGCTCGAGCTCCACAGGCTCGAGCTCGAGCTTTTTTCGAGCCGGCTCAACTCAACTTGCACCCCTAGTCCGATCAGGTTCTTAGAACCGCCTCCACCAAAAACCGGCCAGAAACTGGTTAACCGGACGGTTAAATCAAAAACCTGGCCGATTATTTGGCAGCCGGGCGGGCCGAATAAAAATATAAAAAAAGGTGAGGACAATGAGAATTGAACCCGAGCATTGCCTAACACAACAAAGATGTTGACCACTCAAACATCTAATATTTGTTGTTCAATTTCAAACTAATTTATATATACTTACTTCTTAATAAATAACAATAGTTTAATGACAAAGTCTAATTTATTTTATGTAATAACTAATATAATATATATCTTGAAAATATATATATAATTTTAAAATAATGAAATATTTATAATATATATACACACACATAAATGAAATATATGATTTATCATATGTGTCTAGATCATATTTGCATAGAATTAGATAGTAAGATTAAATTTAGATAAATTCATAATATTATAATTCATAACAATAAAATGTAAATTCGGAATCTAAGATTACGTCTAAGCATGTCTCAAACTTTGAATTTTTTATAAGGATTGTCATTTTTGAATGAGAGAAATATCAAAAAAGTTCAAGAGACGGGAGAATTCATGAAATTTAAATAATACACACACATATTTAATTATTGTATATAAATTATTTAAAATTATTTTCTCAAATAAAGAGATTATATAATGTAATATGAACTTATGATTCATTATATGTGATATGTTATTATCTAGCATCACGGTTCAACCCCCAATCGGTCGAACCGATCGGATCTTGAACCTTTAGTCCCACCGGTTCATTCACCGGTCCGATTCTAAAGTTTTCATGAAATTTCGGTGATGCTCAAACTTCATGAAATTAGGTGGAAACTGTGCAAAAAATTCAATAAAATTTTAAATTAAAAAATTAGGTGAAATACTTTTAGCTTTTACTACTACGATATACTCCCCTAATCAGGCACTCTGGCCATATATTTAATGCTTATAATCAAATTAAAAATGATATTTTCTGGCCACCCCTCTTAAGCTTTATAAAATGCATAATTCCATCTTCATTATTTCCATTTGAAGTAACCTACACAGTGTCTTCAAATTTATTTAGTTAGCACATAGGAGACTGAGGCTTCATTTGGTTTAGTGGTTGCGGTTGTAAAAAGAGTTGTTGTAACTGGAGGTTTGTAAATGGAGCTGTTGGAAACTGGTTGGTGAAAATGAAGATTTGCTTGAGTAGTCTGTGTTTGCAGAGCTATTCGGAACAGAGAACCATTTGACAATATAACGGTGACGTTTTATAAAAAAAATCATAATTTTTTTTTCTAATCTGTATATTAAATTGCAGAAAATATATGTACGTCGAGGTATGCAGCAGAACAACATACATACAAATATCCAAACATCAAAATACATGCAAATATCAAAATATCAAAAACATGAAATACATATGTTGACTACGCAGATACCCCAAGTACGTTCAAGGACCATGTAGTTGTTCGGCAATCGAGTCACGCAATGCCGACATCTCATTAACACCAACTCGAATTCCTATAACATGATCTTTACCCGAGCTTTCATCATTTTGCCCTGATCTTCTTTGACGGCCCACTGGGTAAATGAAAAGCTCGTCTTGATCACAAGCCTGAAAATGACCGTCTGAGCGGGATGGGTGCCTACGAATATAATTATGCAAAGTCATTGTTGCAATCACAATGTCTCTTTGCTTTGCCAAACTATAAGACGACATATCACTAAGTATCTTCCATTTCTTTTTCCAAACTCCGAATGACCATTCTATAACACTTCGTAAGGAATTGTAGCTATTCCGCTGTCTGTAACATTACAGTTAATACATAAGTCCACACAGAACATTACATTTAACATTATAGTTAATATTACAGTTAACATTACAATCCACATTACAGTTAACATTACAATTCACACACAACACAACACACATCCACACATACACTCAAAACACACACAACAAATCCACACATAATACACTTAACACATATGCACAAACAACACAAACACACAAAGCACACACACATGAACACACACACAACACACATCCACACATATGGGCAAACAACAAACAAACACACAATGCACACACACATGAACACACACACAACAATAATTGAAAGTAAATACAGATCTGTGAAGCAACTTGTAAAACAATCTACGATGAGTATGGATGCCACACATACACATGAACATACACTGAACTACAGATCCACAGTAAACAGCTACAATTCACGATGAGTATGGATGCCACTTGCACATAACAGTACAACAATCTAACAAATCACCCAAAAAATTTGGAGGGGATGCGTTGATATACCTGTTGCTGTTGATTGTTGCTGTACTGGATAGCTAGTTGAACGGAAGGCTCAAAATGCTGCACACAACGGAGGGCAAGGAGGGGGTCAGAGGTCTGTGAAGATGCAGCAGCAGATGCAAGAAGAGCTGTGCATAGTACAGTACCTACAGATTCGGGAAGCTACAGGTCAGGGAAGACGGGGGATGCGTCGGAGAATCGTCCTGCACCGTCGCTGGATACACCGGAGAATCGTCCTGCACTGTCGCTGGATCCGATCTTCCTGCACCGCTGCCGGATGAGATGCGGGAGAGGAATCGTCCTGCACCGTCGCGGAAGAGATGTGGATGTCAGCGGAGTAGGTAGCAGGGAAAACCCTAAACGCGGGAGACGGAGCTCGGGGAGAATGTTTCGGCCCGCAGTTTTTTGAGCTGCGATAAAACACGGCGCTGAACGAAAGGGAGCGGGTAACCAAATGAAAAATATCGGAAAGGATGGCTAATTATGAAAACGGAACGCCCAATAAGCTTAACCAAATGAAGCCCGAGGCTCTGTTTGGAATGTCTTTGCTACTATGGCTCCGTTTGGCACGGTGGTGGCGGTCATGAACATGAGGGTTAAACTGTCATTTGCTAACGCCTAACTAAGGAAATTCATCCACTTTTATATTTAAACAGATGAAGCTTTTTAGGTTATTGTCAAAAAATGACGGTTTAACCCATGCGTTCACGGCCGCTACCACCGTGCCAAACGGAGCCTAAGGCTTTGTTTGGTTCAGCGTTTCGCCACCTCCGTTTGGAGCAAAAGCCGCCAGACGGCGGGTAAACAAACGGCCTCGGACGGCGTTTGCTCCGTTTGCACCCGCAGCAATGAGGAAATGGCATTGATCCGCTCCGTTTCGACCCCCACATCTCGCCCTCCGGTTTCAAAGTGCTGTTTCAACACACCGAATGCACCCATCACCGTCAAACCAAATATACCATAAGTTTAGAAAAAAATTGTCAGCATTATAAAATGTATGTTTGGCATGACAATATTTTTGACAGTCACACAGAAAAAAATAATTTTAAACATAAAAATTAATTAATTTTCTTAGATGAGATCGAAGATTCACGAACGACTGCTCATAACCCTGAGTTCACAAACACGCTGCCGCTTCAAAGGGAGTCTGCAAATTCAAAATGCTTTAGATTTCTTCACAAATTTGAAGCATGTATAACCACTTTTGAACTTCTCTTGCACATCAGCAAAGAGGCTAGTAAAATAGTTTTTTAATGAAAAAATAAATTATCAAATAATAAATATTTTGAAATTTAATTATATATCTATCAATATTATATTAAAAAGGAAAATATCATTTCATTAAACATTTATTTTCTCATTTTTACCTCTTTATTTAAAAATTTTCACTTTTAAATTATATATATTTTTTTTTAAAAAAATGTGTTTATCATATAGGCTAAGTCTCCTACAAACAATAAAAATTATACTATCCTCATCGCTCGCAAACCTCCGTGCACAAGGCAAAAACGAGCGACGGGCAGAATATAACGCTTGGGGGGTTTGCGAGCGGCGGAAGTGTCGTTGCACAGGGGCAATGTCATGACTGAAATAATGTCTCGCGGGACACTAGAGGGCTCACGTGCACTATCACAGTTGGGATACTGTCGCGATTGGTTGTAGGGGCGAAGCCCCGTGCCTGTCACTCGTACTATATTAAAAGAGAAAAATACCCTTTGGTTAAACATTCACTTTCCGATTTCACCCCTCTATATTAAAAAAAAAATCCAGTTTTTAAAATTTATATATTCTTTCATTTATTTAAAAAATGTGATCAAAATCCTCAACCTACAATGAAAATTATATTACCCTGCGAACCCGTGCACATCACAAAACAAAGCGACGAGTGGAGTATCACTCAGGCGTTTGCGAGCGGCAGGAGCATGTTGCGCTAGGGATAATGTCGTGTCCGGAATAATGTCGTGCGGAGTGTGGTCCCTCCAGCATGCGCGGGGCTAGCTATGCATTTTTAAGCTTTTCGAGGGGTTTGACACTCTTGGTGGCCAATTTAGGCTCAACCTGCATAATATACTACTAGGGAGGATGAAATATTTGTCTTCCCCCGACCCCTTTGAGGGGTCGCCCCGACCAGTACTCGCCTAGTCGCCGAGCCCGCCAGGTCACCACTCGCAGGCCACCTATTCGCCAGACCGCCTCTCGCGTCTCGCCTCGCAGGACGCCTCTTGCGTCTCGCCCCGCAGGCCTCCTATTCGCCCAGGCCGGCTCTTGCGTCTCGCCTAGCCAGCTCGCCAGGCCGTCTCTTGCGTCTCGCCTAGTCGCCGAGCCCTCCAAGCCGCCTCTTGCGTCACGCGCCAGCTCGCCAGGCCGCCTCTCGCATCTCGCAGGCCGCCTATTCGCCAGGCCGCCTCTCGCATCTCGCCTAGCCGTCTTCTCGCCAGGCCTCCTTCTCGCTTGAAAGCTCGCCTTGCTGCCTGCTCGCCCGGCTTGAGGGTCTACCCCTGGTGGACTGCAATTAGCCGTTTAGAACAGCGGGATTTGGCTGTTGGCAGACTAGCCCGGGGGCATTTCAGTAATTTCAGAGGAGCGGATGTTAGTTATTTGCAGGTCATTCCCAGAAAACTATAAATAGACCATTGAGGATGCCTTGGAGAGTATTGCTTCTTAGCCACAAAAATCCCTCTGCTTTCTTCCTCCAAGGCACCTAGCTCAAGCATTGGCTAGGGAGGGGGAGATCTCAAAGGTCTTCCGGGTGTGAGGTGGGACCTCTACGCTAGAGCCGAGGGTCTGTTCCTACCTTCTTGAGTCTTTGGCCCGTGACGTTCTCCTGAGTGTAGTAGGTGTGAGGTCACCCCTTTCTTGGGATCCCGAACTTCACGAGAGACCAAATTTTTGGTTTCAACAGGGCACGGGGCCCCCATACACTATCACAGCTGAGGTACTTTCTCGATTGACAGTAGGGGCGGAGCCCGTGCCTATCATATATATAGATATACTTGAAAATATCATATATTATTTTAGGGTTTAATAATGTCAAGACCCAAACAGCATTCTAGCTGACCAAAGCAATTGACCAATCTTCGAAAAAGTTATATTTAGTAAAAAAAATTTACAAACATCAACATTAGTTCCGAAATTTTAATTGCTTATACAAATTTTCATGTTACAAAATAAATATAAATCATTAGACCATATTATAATCACCCAAAAAATTGACTAAGGCTCTGTTTGGCACGGTGATGACTATCCTAAACTCATGAGTTAAACTGTCATTCGTTAATGATCACCTAACAAACATCATCCGTTTGAATATAAAAGCGGATAAAGTTTCTTAGATAGCCATCAACGAATGACAATTTAACCCCCATACTCATGACCGCCACCACCGTGCCAAACGGAGACTTTAAGCTTAACGAAAATTGTTTGTGTGCATTGTGAAAATTAGGCTCTGTTTGGCACGGTGGCTGCGATCGTAAACGCATGAGTTAAACCGTCATTCGTTAAGGATCACCTAACAAACATCATCCGTTTGAACATAAAAGTGGATGAAGTTTCTTAGATAGGCATTAACGGATGACAATTTAACCCCTATGCTCATGACCACCACCACCGTGCCAAACGGAGCCTTTAAGCTTAACAAAAATTGTTTGTGCGCATTCTAAAAATTAGGCTTCGTTAGGCGCGGTGGTGGCGGTCGTAAGCACATGAGTTAAATCGTCATTCGTTAAGGATTGCCTAACAAACATCATCCGTTTGAACTAAAAAGTGGATGAAGTTTCTTAACTAAGCGTTAACGAATGACAATTTAACGCCCATGCTTATGACCGCAACCACCGTGCCAAACGGAGCCTTTAAGCTTAACAAAAAAGTTTGTGTGCATTTTGAAAATTAGGCTTTGTTTGGCACGGTGACGGCAGTTGTAAACACATGGGTTAAACCACCATTTGTTAAGGATCACCTAACAAACATCATCCGTTTGAACATAAAAAAGAATGAAGTTTCTTAGGTGGACGTTAACAAATGACAATTTAACCCCATGCTCATGACCGCCACCACCATGCCAAACAGGGCCTTTAAGCTTAATAAAAAATGTTTGTGTGCATTCTGAAAATTAGGCTCCGTTTGGCATGGTGGTGGCGGTCGTAAACGCATGAGTTAAACCGCAATTCAGTAAGAATCACCTAACAAACATCATCCGTTTGAACATAAAAGAGGATGAAGTTTCTTAGATAGGCGTTAACAAATGACAATTTACCCCCATGCTCATGACTGCCACCACCATGTCAAACGGAGCCTTTAAGCTTAACAAAAATTGTTTGTGTGCATTCTGAAAATTGGGCTCCGTTTGGCATGGTAGTGACAGTCGTAAACGCATGAGTTAAACCATCATTCGTTAAGGATCACCTAATAAACATCATCCATTTGAACATAAAAGTGGATGAAGTTTCTTAGATATGCGTTAAGGAATGACAATTTAACCCCATGCTCATGACCGCCACCACAGTGCCAAACAGAGCCTTTAAGCTTATCAAAAAATGTTTGTGTGCATTCTGAAAATTAGGCTCCGTTTGGCACGGTGGTGGCAGTCATAAACGCATGGGATTAAACCGTCATTTGTTAAGGATCACCTACCAAACATCATCATTTGAACATAAAAAAGAATGAGGTTTCTTAGATATGCGTTAACGAATGACAATTTAACCCCATGCTCATGACCACCACCATGCCAAACGGAGCCTTTAAGCTTAACGAAAATTGTTTGTGCATAAACCGCCATTTGTTAAGGATCACCTAACAAACATCATCTATTTGAACATAAAAAAGAATGAAATTTTTTAGGTGGACGTTAACGAATTACACATGTTCATGACCGCCACCACGGAGCCTAAATCAGCCCAGAAGAAGAGTCTCAGTCTCTAAAACAATATATAAATCATTAGACCATATAAAACAATATATAAAGCATGATCCAGTGTGGCATGATAATAATTAAATCTCAAAAATGGGTACTCTGCAATCAGCAGAAAGCAAACAACAAGGTATCCCCTCATCTCAGCTAGAGGTGGAGGCTACTCTAACCGACTATTCTAAGCTAGGGCGCTCGATCTTTTTTCCCGTCAAAGACGAAGCTAATAATACAAAGAGAAATGAACATGTAGGTCTACAAAGCCCGCTTAGCAAGGCATACAATTAGAAGGATGTCACGGTCTGCGGCACAAGCGGCTCAGGTGCACTCGCTCCTGGAATTAAAACAAAATCACGTTAGAAAGATAGCGAGAAGCAGCTCAAATTGGCTGTTACTCCTGGTGTTTAATAGAAATGTTTAGTAGACAAGTAAATAGAGTTGGGTTCAAAGGATTAGGTATCAGGAGGTGGGAGACACAAGGTAATATGGATGAAGAATATTAAAGATTATTTATGTAATCTAGGTTTAAAATCTCAGTACAACAACAGAACCATAGTCCCCAATCATTGGGGGTATGGGCGGGAGAAGATTGGAAACAGACCTAATCTTTGGCACTATGCACAAAGTGGTTTCTCTCAGAGGAGAAAGACCTAACCTTTGACAATAAATGCACAAAGTGCCCCCCTATACCGTCACGTTTGCTGCGGAATCATGCCCTCAAATAAAAGCCAAAGACATCAGAGAGGGCAGACCCAAGAATCTATTTTGATTTATGTGCACATAACCATGCTTCATTCAACATCCAGAGCATTGGCCTTGCAAATAATTGGGATAAAGAATCCATTTTGATTTTGATTTGGTTTAAAATTTCAGTATTAAAAAAAAGATGATTCATAAAGCCTATCCCAAATAATTGGGATAAAGAAACCAAATTGATAGGCATGTAAGTAAATATGGGTGGTGATGGGTAGATATTGAGAATGGGATTTATTAAAACTAGGAGGAACTTCTTTTGACATGTGCTTAGGCATGATTCTTAGGCTCCGTTTGGGAGGACTTATTTTCACCGGTCAAGCGGTCATGACCGCATGAACCGGGACTTAAAATAAGTCCTCCCAAACGGAGCCTTAATTGCTCAAATGAGGATATTATGTTCTTGTTAGTTCAAGGCTTTGGTGCATTGAGACACATCAAGGCTGCAACACCCCAGTATGATCACGCCGTGTCTCCCAAACATGATCAAGCTAAAGCCACTTTTTTAAAAATCTGGTAGCAAGAAAGAAAGTTTTATAGCAACAGACATAAAACTGCTTGGGTGTTTGATCATGATCATATCGCATCAATAAGGTCTCAGAGATCTTATGAAGTTTTATGGAAAAAAGACCAGGAGGTGAAATTGACACTTCTCAATATGAGATTATGAGAAGAGTCCATCGAATTGGTCATTAGGCAAAATTTTTAGGGAGAGATGAGAGATCTTAGAATAAGGATAGAGACAAAACAAGGGTCCGTTCGTTTGGACATTATTCAAAACTTAAAATTGAAATTGAAGGTTCAATTTAAATTTTGTTCTTTGTTTCCACGCTCAAAGGATGGAATTGGAACTCAAAACGAGTTTCATGCGATTCATTTTGAACTAAAGCCAATTTTTATGATCTATATAAGAATTGGATAATTCCAACAAGCCACGGTTCGTATGCATGAATATATATATGACATTTTCCACATTAATAAATGATGATTTCTCTATTTAAATCATAAATATATTTCATGCGACCAGATTAAAATTCTTACAATTTGTTGGGGTCGATTCATTCGGCAAAAAATGTTGACTAGTGTAGGGACATGACGCTACCAACTCTCCCAAAAGCCAGGACTATTTGAGCACGGCGCTATCACTCCTTTATGGAGTTGGCTACCCTAGGCAGGATCCACGGGGTGGCCAGTTAGGCCCAGGGGACACGCCCTTCTGTTCGACTAGTGTGGGCCACAGGCGTCATACCTCCCAACAACGGGGGCATTGCTGAACCCCAACAATCCCCCCCCCCCCCCAGAAACGACCTCGGGGTTTCGAACCCATGACCTCCTCTGATACCACTTGTAGGGACATGACGCTACCAACTCTCCCAAAAGCTCGGACTGTTTGAGGACGACGTTACCACTCCTTTATGAGTTGGCTACCCTAGAAAGGATCCACGGGGCGGCCAGTTAGGCCCAGGGGACACGACCTTCTGTTCGAATAGTGTGGGCCATAGCGCCTCGCGCCGCACCTCCCAACACCGGGGGCATTGCTGGACCTCCAACAACTAGGATAACCGGTAGTGGCAGTCGTCTCGTCATCAAATGAACATCGTCAGATCGTCCTAAAAATTTCATAGAAGCTTCTTCTCATTAATCAGAGGTTTATGGAGATGAAAGTTCGTCGATCCAATCTATGGATCTCAGAAAAGAGTTGTCGAATGGCAGTCCCCAAAAAATATTGAAGTTGTCGGATCATCCTACAAATTTCACGACAACGCATGCCAGGATACAAAATTTATTAGCCATGATTTAAGGTTGTAGATTTCAAAGAATCGGGGGTGCTTTTTAAGGGAAAATTTACATTGTTGAACTTGTATTAATTAGATGGGAGCATGATCCGTGGTGCATTTGTTGGCACATAGAACCATAAAATTGTTTAATAAGGCAGGTTTGTGTCCTCAGTAGAGGGTACGAAGAAATTTCACAGTATGAATGAAAAGATTGCGTCACTAGGCCAACAACACTTTCACAGTTCGGAGGGTAAGATAATTGAGTACCTTATAAGCATGAGAAGAGGTAGACCCTAAATAACATGGATGAAAGTTGTTAAAAAATGATATCTCTTTTCTACATTTAGCACCTTAGGTGGAAAATATGAATGTGTGGAAAATAGGGTTTCCTAAAGCAGACCACAAATAATTGGGGTAACATTATTGAGAATGGGGTAAAAATCCTATGAGAAATTCTTTTTGGCATGTGCCTTGGTGCAAATTTAATATAACAAAAGAGGAGATTTGGCCTGTATGAAGATGCACAACAAGCCTCGTGTCAGAAGGATACGTTTAGCCTTCCCAACATGATGAGGTGTAAGAAATCAGGACTTTTATTCCTGAATGGACTACCTACCGCTACCTCTTTAAAAAACTTGATAGCAAGCAAGAAGAAAGTTCTTTAGCAACAATGTTAAACTATTTACCTCATTCTGATCATGATCGTATCGCATCAAGAAGATACACCTACAGCCTCTTATATCATGCATCTTTCTCTCAATTCCCGCAACATGCGCATCGAAGTAGTTCGCTGCTTCATCTTTCTCCTATGGAAACAAAAAAAATTAAGTTGAACAGAATAGATATGATACACTGGTGATGTGGTTCATGGCATTCGGTTGGTAATATTACATACTCGGAAACAGAGAAGAAGATCTCCTTCTTTAAGCTTCCAGCATTCAGAAGACTCCATTGGCACAGAGCGCTCACGTACAGCTTTCCTCACATTAACCCACTCATCTTCATCAGGACCAAACCCAACAAACCTCACACGAACTTCCTACGGAAACAATGTCTAGTTATAGTAAAAGAATTACTGTAGACAGCTGTCATAAAAAAGTCAAAATAGAATAATATAGCTCTATATTGATTATGAAAAGCTCTATGATTGGAAGGTTCACAAAAATAATACAACCAATTTTAGTTTTTGTTGGAAAAATTGCTCAAAATGTTCCTGAATTGAAGTTCTCACAATGTAGACAACACAAAATATTTGATGAATATGTTTAAGTTGTGTTGATTTCAGGTACTCAATAGTGCAAGCCTAGCATTGGGCTAGACTTAGTGTCACCCGACAGTTTTGCCAATGTAATCAATCATTGTGCAAAACACCATGTCGGTCTAAGATCTAGACTATGTTGGACTTATCACTCACTCATTAACAACAATAAAAAAGGTTTAGAAGGTTGTTGAAGTAAAAGAACGGAATTCAGAAGAATCAAAATTTCTTAAGTAAAATGTCGGCTAGACATCAAGCCGATCGGCTAGACATCAAGCCGATCGGCTAGACATCAAGCCGATCGTACAGAAGGATCGGGACGATTCAGCTAGATGTCTTTAGAAAGTAAAAATCTGTCCAAGTAAATAATCACCTACACAGCTAGGAGATCTTGGAGAAGTATCAAGACGACTCAATTGGATGTTTTTTGAATATCAAGATTCTAAGTAAAGAATCGCCTAGACATCTAGCCGAACGTGGAGAAGTATCAAGACGATTCGCCTAGATATCCCTTGAAGCTTCAGTTGACTAGAAGCAACGCAAAAAGAGAAAAGTTTGTCTAAGTCAAGAAATGTTTAGAATATCTAGACGAGGCTAGACCCAATCTACTAGAAGAGCTCCTGAATGACAATTAACTAGAAGAAATAAGGCTGGAAAACATTCTAAGTGTTTTATCGCCTAGACAGTGAGCATACCGACTAGAAGAGTTGATATAGGCCAGACCAAAGCTATATCGCCTAGAAGCTTGCCATATCGCCTAGAAGGTTATTATATTTGCTAAAAGAACTACAAAATAAAGTTAAGGCTTTGATGCATCCTTCGTTGCAGCCAAATATAAATGGCGTCATCATGCGTCGTGGATCTATTATTATTATGCTTTTAATTATTGCCTTGCATTTTTTTGCGCACTTACGTTATTTGAGAATCAATTGCAGAGAAGATGGGAGAAGCTCGACTAAGATGGTTTGGACAAGTACAAAGGAGACCATTAGAGGCACCTGTTAGACGTTGTGAGAGTCTAGTCAGTAGGCATGTTAAACAACGAGGGAGAGGTAGGCCAAAAAAGACTTGGAATGAAACTATAAGGAAAGAAATGATGTACTTAGGCATTAGTGAGATTATGACTAAAGATAGGGCACAAAGGCGACAAAGTATCCATATAGCCGACCTCACTACAGTGGGATAAAGGCTTGAGTGTTGTTGTTGCACCAACATTATTTGAATTTATTTGGCTGATCGGTTTGACCACCCAGTGAGACCTTGAATAAATGGTTCGATAATTTATGGTAGTTAGACGGGAAAAGACAAGCTTAATTTATTTAAGATCGCAAAAGTTTAATTAGGAAATAACAAAAACTTCAACTTCAAAGGAGACCCAAGAATCAATTCAGGCAAAAGTTATTTGAAATACACAAATAGGAAGTTAATAAAATCAGACCTTTTATTAGAGAAAAAAAAACAGAAATTAATATTTGGAACCACAATTTTGTAAGGATATATTTAGGACATATATTTGGAAAGATATTTAATAAGGCTGAATTTACATCTATTAAATGGGCCTACCAGGAAGAAGAAGGCAGCCGAAAATATTACGGAGAACGAGTCTACTCACGTTTTCTTTGCTTTGCTGGTGGAACCGTCCACCAACGCCAGCAAATTTGACTCTGCACAGTGCTACAGCCTGGAGAAGCACTAGGAAACGACCGCCTCCACTTCAACCCTGCGCCCATTGATTGCTGGAGTCACTGCCTTGTTGCCGCGACCCGATCTGCGCCGACACCTACTGGAGACGCCCACAAACTGCCGCAGGATTCCAACGCCGACCTCTCCTGCTCCGCCAGCCCACCTCGACGCTGACGATACAAGCCGTCTTCGCCGATCCAGTTGTCATCGCCCGCTCTGCAGACCGGGTGTCGTTGACCACGCCCCTCTAATACGACACCCCCTCTGAGATTTTTCTTGTCCGTCTGTTGACGTCGACTTCAGCCCCAAGCTCCGTCAACTGACCAAAGATTGCGTGGGTGGACATCTCCTCTGCGGTATCCTGCACTACTCTCTTGCTCCATTTATTAGATTAAATTTATGTGAACTACTTAAATAATTTTGAGCTTCCCTTCGAACGTTCTTAGTGCTTTAAATTCCGCTATTTCATAAATTGTTATTGAGGATATGCTTGTGGTTGTAAGGATCTCGCTTTAATTGAACTCGTTAACGCTTATTAGTCCAATCTAAAACAATATTAACGGCCTCATCAAAGTCCAAGCGACGAATGTAATTTTGCGTGCGAAAATTAGATTTGGCCTGCTCGGCCTTCTTTCAAAATTAAATTGGTCAGTTAAAGTAACGTATTTTCAAAACCCTAATTTTGGTTTATATCAATTTTGTATCAGAGCCATTTGATTCACTCCTATCGCGAATCATCGGTTCGGGTTTTCAAAAAAAAAAATGAAAAAGAAAATTTAAAGAATTTTTTTAATCTATTTAAAAATATATACATTATTAAATTTACTTTTAATTTAAATCCTATTTAAAAACCAAAAAACAAATTTTATTTAACTTGAATCTTACAATTTTAAAAGAAATTAAAAAAAATCTTTTTTTACTCGCTCACTCTCTTATTTTAAATAAACTTTAAAAAAATGGAGTCACATAAAACGAATAGAAACCAATGTTGTCAACTTAGCCAATCGAATGAGTGATCTGATGAAGGTAGTTGATGCACTCACAACTAATATGAGAGATAACAACCAAGTCGTGAACGGGTTAAACACATCCGTTAATAATTTAGAAGTCGCTCATCACCTAGGTCTGAACCCAGTGCCACACCAAAACCCTAGACACGAGAATCAAAATCCTACGCCAGTCGAGCCTGGATAAACTGAACCACATAATCAACCTTGTTGGGATGTAGGAGTTAAATTGGACGTTGGTGATTTTGAGGGATATTTAGAACCCGAGGGTTGCTCAGACTGGTGTGAGAGGAAGGACCGTTTCCTGGCTTGGAAGCAATTGCCCCAAGCTAGGCAAGTTGAGTATGTCACGCATAGATTGAAAGGGTCCTCCCTAATTTGGTGGGGACAACTAGAGTATTTTAGATTTAACTAAGGTATTCCCTTATCACCACATGGGCATAAATTAAAATACAACTTCAAAAACGGTACGTTCCTCCCGATTATTTATAGACCCTCTATCGTAGGTTCCACAATCTACGACAAGACAAATTATCGGTGGACGAGTATACGAACAAGTTCCTAGTACTGCAGTCTCGCCTCAATCTCCGAGAGGATAATGACATGGCTGTGTCCCGTTATTTGAATGGGTTACACTACTCTATTAGAGACAAGCTAGAACTCTTTGATTATAAGGACTTAGGAGAGATTTCGAGTCATGCACGGAGAGTGGAATCTTTACAGAAACGAACATCTAGAGTTAGGTCAACTGATAGATCCACATCGAGCATCACCACTACCACCACTGCTAGGATCTCAGATTACCATCACCCTCGCATCACTGTCGGGACTCCGACCCCCATCCACTATCCCTTCCAAGGGTAATAAGATTATTATGGTTAAGCCCAACACTGAAGTGTTTCGATGCTCCAAGTGCATGGAGCCGGAGCACAAATCATCTGAGTGTCTGCGACGCCACTTCGTGGCCATTATTGATTCCACTGATGGACGTGAGCCTGAGCATGGAGTTTACGTTACTAAATCTCACCCCGAGCCTGAGCCTAAACTTGAGCTGAGGATGTCGTAGAAGTGGAAGGTGAACACGCTGAGCACTTAGTCTGCGTCTTACGTTATAGTCTGATTACCTCTAGTGAGTCTACGGAGGATGACCACAGGAGACATAAAAATTTTCACACCACTGCACATATTTAGGGACAATTTTGTTCCATTATCATAGATAGTGGCAGTATGGAGAACTTCGTTTCTCAATGCATGATCAACATATTAGGACTTGAGACGCACTAGTTAGAACAATATTACAGCTTATTAGGAGTCAATAGTCATTTGACTATGTCCGTCACACACTATTGTCTAGTAGAGTTTTTTATAGGAAGCACATATTCAGATAGAGTATTATGTTATGTCGTTGTTATGGATATTTGGCACATCCTATTAGGGCGATCATGGCAATACGATCGACATGTCACGCACAATGGCACGAGGAACTCTCATTCCTTTGAACGCGAGGGACACAAGATTGTTCTTTTTTCCCAGAAGAACTGTCTTATTCCTCAGGCACGAGAGATGACCTCTTCGTCTTCTAATTCACTTTTTGTTCACTCCACCAAACTGCTACTTACCTCACTTCCACCTTAACCCCCACCCCATAAAGATGGTCACGATCTAGATGTGTCACTCACTCCACTTGACCTAGGCACATTCCCACGTGTATCGGACATTGATGTGTCACCTATTATATCTTTTTTTTCTTCCCACATTATGCATGTTGATCACTTATCTCACACACCTCACTACATAGACTTCATATTTAGAGATCACACATTTATTTCACCACATCATCATTTGGGCATAGGAGAATTTGTGAAATTGCAACACACTGTTAAATACTTATGACGTATTTTTGGAATATGTTATGGGGTTGAAAAGAAACCAAACTCGAGTTCAGTAGTGTTTATCACTCTTTGACCGAAGGACGGATCGAGTTTGTTAATAAAGTCTGAGTAGCCTACTTAAGCGCTTACTGGGGAGAATGCAATGCAATGTGATCATGAACTTCCACAAGCACAATTCACATATAATAATTCTAAAAATCGCTTCCCTAATAAATCTCCTTTCGAGATTTTCTCTGATTATTTGTTACCCCACCTACTAACCTCCATCCCCTCTCATTCTATAAATGCATTTCATTCGACGCGCAAACTCATATTAATTATTTAAAAACATTGCATAAATTTATTTCTAAAAAGTTGCGAGCAACCTTTGAACATTATAAACACACGATAGGCCGTTATCGCCATGAGTTGTACTTTTCAAGGGAAGATTTTGTGTTTGCTTATTGCAGCAGGTTTGGTCACGTTATTCAAAGTGGTTTAGCTCAACGGTTTGACCACTCGGTAAGCCTTGAATAAATGGTCCGGTAATTTATGGTAGTTAGAACGGGAAAAGACAAGCCTAATTTATTTAAGATTGCAAAATTTTAATTAGGAAATAACAAAAACTTAAATTTCAAAAGGAGACCCAAGAATCAATTCAGGCAAAAGTTATTTGGAAATACACTAATAGGATGTTAATAAAACCGATGAGCTTTGATAATAGTTTTTTTGGCTAGGCTATGGCCTAATCATTTTAACCTTTTTTGCGGTCGACTTTAGTTTCGTTCAACAAAATGATATACCCCCAAAAATTCAAACTATCGGTCAAAAAAGTACACTTCTTAAGATTCACAAAGAGTTTATTTTCTAGCAAAATTTGCAGAACCTGTCATAAGTGCTCTAATTCTTAGTCGGGCGGTACTATAAATAAGTATATCATCAAAATAGATGACCACACAAACTTCGGACAAAGGTCGCAGAACCCATTGCATTAATCACATAAAAGTACTAGGGCATTAAAAGCTCAAAAGGCATAACAAGCCACTCATAAAGTCCTTAATCTTAAATGCAATTTTCTATTCATCCACAGGTCAGATCCGGATTAGATGATAATCGGCCTTGAGATTGATCTTAAGAAAGGTCTAGGATCTATACAATTAGGAGATTGTAAAATGATACTTAATAAGTTAATAGTGATCTTATTTATGGCTCATCTGTCAACACACATGCGTCAAGTTACATCTTTCCTTGGAACTAAGAGTGCAGGAATGGCGCAAGGACTCGTAGTCTCTTTAATGTATCACTTTTGAATGAGCTCAGTGACATGTAGATGTAGCTCTTCGTGCTTTTTAGGACTCATATGATAGTGGGGAAGGTGTGGGAGACTAATGAACACCAGATACGAGATTAATATAGTGTTGTGTGTCTCGCACGAGGTAGCTGATTAGGCAACTCATTAGGCATAATGTCTGAAAACTCGGCAGTAAGAGGTCGGACACTACTAGGTATGTTAATAAGGTCTGGATGGGAGTCTAATCTTGCTAATATACAAATGGCACACTACCCGTCATTTCTTCCTGGAACTGAGATCAAAAAAGAAGCATGGAGGCTGAAAGGAAAGACTTTGAAGAAATAAGAGGTAAAATGCAACTCCGGGAGGAGGTTGAGGTTCTCTCTGGTGGTTTGGGCACAAGCATGCTCTTCTGGGGGAGAAGAACAACCTTAAGCTCATTCCTTTTAAAGGTGAGAGAATTTCTCATGACATCGTGAATCACGTGTTGGTCATATTACTACGGTCACCTAACAAGATATGACAAACTCATATTGTAGCGACATGACATTAAACGAAATCTTGATAATTTCCTCCTATTGAGAATTCCAAAAGGTAATGTTGGGTGATAGGTATTGTGATGGAGTTGGTGACCAAAGATATACTATAAGGCTTTGATAAGGGTTGTGTTTTTAACTTTTGATTTTAAACCCTCCGTTGAGACACAAAGTTCATCATACTACCGTTATCTATTATGATAGAACAAAATTGCCTCTAACAATATTATTCGCAAGGAGACATCACATGTCATCCTCAGTGGGGTGCCCGGTGATTGCTTAGAAGAATATTATTCTTTGTGCGTGAGGAAAGTTGATGCAAACAACATTGGTCTTGCCACATACGAGTAATGACGGTGAGACGCTCTATGAAATGAGAACAATGGTAGATGACAATGGTTGGGTGACATTTGGGTTGGCCAAAACAACAATGAATTGTACTTAGTAGGGCAAGATCTTTGATCATGTCATGGGTAGATCTGTGGGTGGATCCGTGGATGGATACATCGTTGCATTAAGTCTATGATGTTTGGCGAGGGTCGTAAAGTAAAATGCTTGTCATGCTGACTGAGAGCCCGCCAGGCTTGTCGTAGCTTGTTTCATTTTGTCGTACTAAAAAATACACTAAAAATATATATATATTGCTACTCAACAGTGGCATCCAAAAATTTCTGCGAGGAAACATCTTTTGATGTCACGGTAATGGTCTACGTGGTTACAGAAGAAGGCTTGACTTTACCACAGACATAATGTCATGGATTTCCTATAGCCCAGAGAGGCAAAAGATATTTTTATATGCACCAGGTGAATGATGGAAGTTGCCTACATTAATAAAAAGGACCAAAATTCTAATCTTAATTTTATTAATTAACTAACGTAATTCAGGTACCCTTTTACAATCTATTTATAAGTAATTAATTAATACCGACATAATTAATTAATTAAAATAAATGAATCAAGTTTCTTTCTTCTTTTTTAATCAATTACTTCAGCAAATTAGTTATGATGTTCTCTGCCCTAGAAAAGGCGTTGGGCTCAAAAACCACGTGGCTCGAAGACAGGAAATACTGATGGCTTGAGCAGTTGATTGGACAATGTAGAGCTCAAAATGATAGGATCCAGTCTTGTTCCACGCTGGGATATGTCTGACAGATGACCATGCAAGGACAGTAACAAGTGAATGAAGGAATCATCGATTAGGAGCGCTAGACGTGATCAACAACGACAATGTGGTGGGTAGTCGAGTGAGAGTGGCACGTGCATAATAGATGCGGCTCCTGTGCTGTCAACCGGTCGTGAGGATCTCGATGAGACGTCTACAACATGCTAGTCATGTGAGATGGACAACTAGGCGAGAAGCTGCAACTCGGCTTCCCTTATTGTCGACGGGTGAAAAACAGCGAGAGCTTGAGGCTGTATTACAGTCAAGTTTAGCCACAGAGACAACCCACTTGCTCTGTTTGGTAGAGAATCAATTTGCAGGGATGGAATCAGTAAAGAGAGAAGCGCTTTGGTAGGTCGTGAAATGGGGACATGGCGAAGGTGGGGGAAGAAGGCTCAAATGCCAACATGTTAGGATTTCCTAAAACGTGATTAGAACTTGTGGGAGAAGTGGACAGAGGTAGCAATGACAATGGAGATGTTTGAGATACAAAGGGAGTCTTCCGAAGGGAGCTGAGCTCAACGTATGAGATGCGATGGGGGAGTTTGACACAACCTCATCGAGTGGGTATCGTTTAGGCCCCGTTTGTTTGAAGGGTTTTCAGAGAAAAGAATTGGTTTTGGTCCAAAACAAAAAACTCATAGGTTTTAGAATTGGGACAAACCTAATTCCTTTGTTCATTTACATGATGGTTTTGAGGCTTTGAATTGCAACACGGCAACAAACATTGCTCAAATGTCATATTCTTCCCTTCTTCAAACCATTGACACTCTTCATTCACCTTGCGATCATCAAATCATTCATCTTCACATCTAGAAGGAGTCAATGATACAATCTGGACTTTCCTTGTAACCCTAAGAACATAATAAGCGAGGAAAACAAAGAACATATTATTGAATACAATAACAGACAAGAATTGTGATACAAGCCTCCGATTACAAGCGGGTGTACAGTATTGAGAGGAAGAAATCTTGGAAAAGATCGTCGCAACCCTTCCTCGACCAAACCTTCCCAATGGTGGGAGATACAACGGAAATCGGGCTCGACCGAGAGAGGATGGAAGAGGGAAACCATGTTCAACTCTAGCCCTAGCCAAGAAGATGAGGGAAGAAAGAGACAATTAGGGTTTAATTTCTCATAACTATCATGCCCACTGTCCCCACCTATATATAGTGAGAGGAAAGGGTATAACAAAAAGTACTAAATATGCCCCAAACCTGGGCTACATAAAGCTTGAGAGCAGATATAAGAAGAGATTAACAATTAAAGACACAATGTACGAGAAGACACACATCCTCCTGGACACGCATCGCCACCCCCGACGTGAGACCATAACAAATTGCTGCTCTAATTAGAAGTTGTACATGTTTGCTTATAATGCCGCATATCCACTATACTTGTTGCAATGAACTGCTCGCTTACTCGTAATCCGAGGTTCCGCCAGATTCTTCTTCAGCTTGCCCGGCAACCTTTTTTCTCGACACAAAAACAACAACAACAAGTGGACTAGATCGGCTATGGGGTTAAATGAAGAAGAAGCATCATCAAAGAAGAAGAATCGAAGAAGAACGAAGAAGCAGAAGAAAGAAGACCCATCAAAATAAGGAAAACTGACCAAAAGAGATGTGTTTTCATTCATGCCTAAATTTCAAAGGAACGAAGCTCGAAGTTTTGCTCGAAAGTCAATTTCAACTAAATAATACAACAAATGAACACAAGAATTTGGAATTGGGAGACCAAAACCAATTTGTCCCTCCCAAAGTATTCTAAACAAAATATAACCTTAGGGTTAGAAAGAGGGGGGGGGAGGGACCGAAAAAGAGAAAATATAGATTACTTCATGTTTCGTTCATTCCAACATTTCATGCTTTTAAATAGGCTTATATGACTCTTACCAACAAAAAACTCCTAATAAACTAATAATAACTTAAAAAATACAAAAAACTTATCATAATAATTAATTGGGATGATCACAGTGGATCACAACATCAAAGGCCCTGGGCGCTGGCCCATAACATCATCAAAAACAGGGGCATAATAAGATACAAAAAATATGCAATAAAAGGGTGACTAACATATGCCCATAATAGTATAACTTTGTAGAATTAAGAATTATTGAATGAGATATGCATTTGAATTCAAATCACATAATTCATGTGTTGGTATGCTCATGGAATTGAAGTTTGGGGCATTATCTAGAGTTCATTGTTTGAGGCACAAGGTGGAGTTTGAGGAAGAATTCTAAACTTGATGTTTGGGGAAGAGTGCGAGGTATGACGCTCAACGGAGAGTTTGAAGCTTGAAGCTGGAAACAAAATTCAGAATTCAAAGCTCAAGACTGGGGTCAAACAGGGACCTAACTTGTGGTAAAGTGATAGAACATTTTTCCTCATTGTGAATTCCAAATTGCCCTAATTTCCAAAGCCTTGCCCAATTTCCGAAGGAGTTGTCAAATTCACCCAAAAGATGTGAAAGTGAAACGAGCATGATGCATGTTACGCAAATACCTCACTAATTATAACGTCTTAGAGAATCAGGACAAGTATAGTAACCAACTGATTAATTGTGCAACTTCTTCAACTTGGTCTGACCCTGTAATTTTTTTCCTTTCCAAATTTTTCACGTAAAATAATCATAGTTAATTTTTCTGTTAACTGTGTGAACTTATTGAACCCTCAATCTAAAATAATTTACACTCTTGACTCAGGAGATTTTAGCTAGGGCTCAATAAGTTGACACCTTTTGTGGGAAACAGTCTCACAACTGGAAATAAATTAACAATTGTTTGATGTTGTAGTAGTTTGGTGTCATCCACATGTGCTTGTATTCCTTTCATAATAATATCATTGACTAAGGGCGAGCCTTTAATGGCGCCCTTTGTGGGAAAGGGCATCAAGACTGAAAATACATTAACAATTGTTTGATGTTCCAATAGTTTGGTGTCATCCACATGTGTTTGTATTCCTTTCATAATAGTATCGTTGATTAAAGACTCAATAAGTTGGCTCCCTTTGTGGGAAACAGTCTCACAATCAAAAATACATTAATAATTGTTTAATGTTGCAGTATTTTGGTGTCATCCAAGTGTGCTTGTATTCCTTTCATAATAGTACCATTGACTAAGGGCGAGCCTATGAAGTTCTAACACCAATCTAGGTATATATGAGAATGCAAGCAGACGTGCAATCAATGAACATGCTTAACAACTAGCTCTAATGCTACGAGGCAATGCATCTAGATAATTCAACATGCAATTATTTTTCGATGCACAATTAATTAAACAACAATTACTTAAAATTCACGCAAGTAGTCACACTGATTACATAATCCCAATAAGGCTAGCAGATAATGATTACATAAGAAAGTGCAAGAAAATAAAATTATGGGCGAATAATAATTATAAGGGTTTATTGAAAGTAAATTATCAAAGTAAACCGAGTAAAATATCACTAGAAATAAAAAAAACTATTTGTACAATGTGAGTAAAGTGAAACTAAATTAAATAGAATCATCGAACACTTGGAATAAATGTGGAAAGGGTGCACCTGATGGATTTGGGAGGGAACCTTGTATGGGTTCGGATGTGCGGATAGTGGTGGAATAGATATGGGATTTTGGGAGTTTGTGGATTTGGAGATTTAGGGTTTTGAGGAAGTAGGGGATTTTTTTTGGGGGGGGGGGGGGGGGGATGTTGTGGCTATTGGCGGTCAAGTGAAGCGGAGGGTTATGAGGCCCGACTGGTGAAGGAGATGTCCTGGCGTGGAAGAGGATGGGAAAGGGTGGGGAGGCCAACAGGAGCAGTAGAAGGAGGAAATGGCTGGCAACTCGGGGGAGGTTGTTTTGGAGCTAGGGAGACTCAGGGAAGGGTTGGGTGGTTTGTTAGAGGTGACGGTGGTGGGTGGAAAATCATGGGAGAGTCTGTGAAGCTGAGGGAGCTCATATGAGGATGGCGGAGACTTGAAAGCTGATGGAATGTGGTGGCGATAGTAGTCTGTAGAAGGGTCGAACGGTTGTTGGCGGTGGAGGAGATCCAAAAGGTTCGTTGGAGGCGCGACTAACGTTGAGGGAGCGGGTGATGGATTCAACATCATCATGGGGTGGGTGTGGGGATGGGGGACTTCAAAACCGGTTCCTACACGGCCTAGCGACTCTTTTCGGAAAGTCCTCTCGATGTCATAACCCGAATAATTCGTGGTGTCATCTCATTGTTGTAGATTGTGTTGGTCCCAAGCATGGTATAAGTGATGGCTGCGGGAAAGAAAGGAGAAGAGGGTGAAGGAGTTGTTGAGGCTGTAATGGGGTGTCAGGTTGAAGGTCTTAATAACTAGACGTCTCATAATCTAAGATTAAATCTTGTACATCAAATACATGATAAGTACTCGCAGAACAATGTCAGACAGTGTATGATAAGTACTTGCAAAGCCCTAAAATCGATAGCAGTTCCAAAAAGGACCGATAAATCATATGTGGATCTTCACCAAGTCGCATTCTTTGAATTTAAGTTCTCACATATGACTACTTCACTAGATTTTAAGAATTAATTATTTAATTTATCAAAATGTCTAATAAACACAAGTAAAGCATGTGGAACATGCAAATCATGCAAATAATGATCAACATACACAATAGACTCACTAGATGTGACTATGGCTTTGTCTGGAACAACGTTTGGGTCTGGTACGTTTCAAGCAAATGAAACGCGCCCCAAAAAAATTGTTTGTTTTTCGACATCTATTCGGAACGTTGGCGTTTGTCTCCTATAATTTTGTTGTTTGCTGCCCCTGCTCCCGAGCTCCAGTTTAGGGTGTTTTCTTCTGTTCTGCTCTTTGAAAGAGAAAGGGTGAGCTCGCGTTTTCTTCTCTTGCTTCGAACTCCACGCAGTAGCTCGCTCAAGTTTTCTTCTGCTCTACTCGATCTCCCTTGACGGAATGGCACCCTCTCATCTTCTTCCCCAACCCGAATGAAGGTCATCTCATGTTTTCTTCTCTTTCTTTGAACTCCACGCAGCAACCATGGAATTTGCCATACATTTCCTCGAATGCCCCGTCTCTCTTGCTCTTCTTTCCTCATTCTCCATCGAAGACGAGCATCAAATCTTTCCTCATTCTCCATCGTATCTAGCATTCCCTCTGGATCCTGCTCGGGATCTTCCTCATCAGACGGTTCACCACCATTGTTTCTTCCTAATCTGCAAGGCCTTCATAACAGAAATTAATATATAAATATATATATATATAATTATTCACCACTGATGTTTTGTCAAACGGTTCTCTGTTCTGAACTGCTCTGCAAACTCAGACTATCCAAACAAATCTCCATTTGCAGCACCAAGTTTCCAACAGCTTCATTTTCAACCACTCTTTTCACAACTGCAGCCGCTCTACCAAATTAAGCATTGGAGCCTATATCTTATATCAAGTATCTCTCAATAGAGATAGTTTATCAAAAGGCTCGTTGAGCAAGATATAAGAAAATGTGTGACAAACACAAGAATGACTACAAGAGACACATACTAAGTCACAACTCTAAGGGGTGTTGAATGAATCCTAGAGGAAATGGATCATCAAGAGGTTTGTCGGGCGGGGTATGAGAATTTTTTTCGTGAATCACAGAGCATATGTGAGACAAACACTAAATGCTCACTATTAGAGAATAGACTCTCACTAATGAGCTGACTCGTAAATATAACGTGGAGAGACATCAAGGATTATGTACATGTAGACGAGTTTTCCACAAGAATCTCATCCACATTAAGTAGTAAACATTCAACAATGCCTAATTTTAGGGATCTATACTTAGCTCGATGTTCAATGAAACATTGGCGATCGTCACAACACTATCTCCTTCAATCTGCGCTACCACATTAGGGCATGACTCATTCTCACCATCGAGCAGTAGATTCCTAATGAGCACTAGGACACTACATGTCCTTTTCTCGATCATCTAATGCAATGTATCTCAACATAATGGGATGACCCTAAGGTTGGATCCTAGACTGTCATGTGGGTACAACTAGGCAAAGTGGCGGCTGAAGGGGTTTTCCTAAAAGTAGATTTGATAGGGTGATTAGTGTAGTCAAAAGTCTCTCTTAACAACTCAAATGGGAATTAGGTAGGGCTCACAGAGGTGGAGTGGCCTAACCTAAAGACCTATGCGCCTTTAATTTAGTGACTTTTGAGATTAAAGTTCCAAGTTGAGTGCCAAGGCATTCGACATTTCTGTACAATGGAAGTTTTGTGCATCCTAGTCATCAAAAGCAAGCACCCCATAATCTAGCGCATAATCTTTATGTTCCTCCTATTAGAGTTATTATATTTGAGTAATTTAGTATGTTTAAGGTTTAGTCTCACACCGTGGGTTAGGTTTGTGAGTCTTATTGTAATGTTATAAATTCCCTCATGTGGATGAATGAAAATGCACCAAATATTTCTATTTTCATTCCTTTCTACATGGTATCAAAGGTAAAAAAATTCGCTTGTCATGTGACGCCCTAATCTCGTGGCCGCCAATTCTCGTTCTCGTTGCCTGTTCCGCCCCCGCTCTCGTCGAGTTGTTATGCCCGGGGTCCTGCCGAGCCATTCCTATCCCGCTCTCGTCGACGAAATCGGTCTCTGATTCAGTCGAAGAGAGCGACATTTGGTCCCACGGCGTTCATATTCTGCGAAGAAAGTTGCATCCTACCCGTCGATGCCCTCCTTCTTGATGAGTCCTCCTGACCTGTTGTTGCTCTCGCGCATGCCTTAGGGTGTTTATGCTCTCGCACGACCTGATTCTAGCGCTCTTTCCTCTTTCATTTCTCATTGACGATCCCATTGAGCTTGTTTATGCTCTTTTGTCGAGGAATCCGCCGGCTGCGTTGTAAGAACCCTTAAAAAGGGGGGATTTTTTAATTAGTTTAAAAACCAAGGGCATATTTGTAAATATGAGTTTAGGTCTTTCTACTGCTCAACCGAGCCACCCCCCCCCCCTATTTCACGTGTCCGCGAGCCGCCAACATCACGATTCCCGCATCCAACCCAATCCCACCCCCGCGAGCCACACGCAAAAATCCTGCCTCCCGCTCATCGCTCGATTCCGCTCTTCCGCCGCTCCCGTGCGTCGGCTTCCGCTCTCCACGATTGCGCCTCCTGCTTTTCTCCCTCAAGCCTTCAACCACAAATCCTCCTCTAGTCGGCAGATTCTCCTCCTCTCGTGGTCGGCGCCTCTTCTTCTTCCCCTAGCCGGCAGTTTCTCCTCCGCCCAAAGCCAACAACAACGTTTTCTCCTCCTCCCAAAGCCGGCAACATCTCCCCCCCCCCTTTCCTCAAGGCCAGCAGATTCTTTCTCCGACAGCCCTAATTTCTCACCCTTCTTCTTCGCCTTGGCCGGGGATTTGCGGGAGGGATAACTAGGGTTTCCTCACTCTCCAACTTGGACTCGAATTTGACTCCTTTTGGAAAGATTCTTCCTCCATCACCTCTATTCAGATTTTTCTTAGTCCTCCATGAATTATTTGTTTCCAAAATTGCGTATATTTTGTGATTCAAGACTTTTGCCCTCTTATAATCGTCTAACCCCTTATAATTTTGACTTCCAATGTCACTCATCGGATCATTTGGTGGGATCTCTCCAAAGCCATCTCCAATTTAGGGTTCTTCCTAACCTAAGTGCCGCCAAGTCTTTGATTCTCCATGGTATCTCCTCTCCCCTCACCAGCAGACTGATGGGCAAACTGAAGTAGTCAATCGAAGCTTGGAAAATTTATTGAGATGTTTGGCAGGTGAGCATCCTAAGCAGTGGGATTTGGCACTAGCCCAAGCCGAGTTTGCATACAAGAGTACATTGAATTGCTCCACCCAAAAGTCCCCCTTTAAGATTGTCTATGAATTTCCTATCCCTCATTTCAATGACCGCCACTCCTTACCTTCTCATGAACGCATTTCCTTTGATGCTTCTACTTGGATTGACCACTTATAATTGCATGAAACTATTAACAATAAGCTACAGGTAACATCTTAAAAATACAAGGCCGACGCTGATATACATCGACACGACATGTCTTTTTCAGAAGGTTATTAGGTGTTGATACATTTTTGGAAGGAAAGATTTTCCGCGGGGACATATCACAAGCTCTGAAAGTGTCGTTTTGGTCCTTTTCAAGGAAATGGTTGGGCGAGAACGCCTACCTTTTAAATCTACCTTTGGAATTCGGCACATCACCAATTTTCAATGTGGAAGATTTCTGCTTTTCCATGGATCCCCACCCACCGTTTCTATACCGCCACATACCTTGGAGCCAGGGGGACGGCAAGGTTTCAACCGGCCTTCACACCCACCACAAAGGAGATTGATCAGGTGCTTGATGTTCGGAGTTCCAGACTCGTGCAGGGTCCTACCAGCGATACTTGATCTCCTGGCAGGGAAGGGGCATTTTGGATAGTAGTTGGATCAGTGTCAGGGAGTTACAACGTCGATGTCCCGATCTCTCAGTCGCATCCATTAGCACAGTCTCGCCGAAGTCGAGTTCTCCCAACCCCCGGAGAACTGATATAACCTTTCCTAGGGCATTCTAGCTCTATTTTAGTTATTTTCCTTTCGTCGTTACGTTCATGTATTTTCATTTTCATATTATGATGTTCATTTGGTGTGAACTCCTTTTTTTGCAATCCGGCACGTGAAAATGACCACCTCGCGTGACGCTAAATGAAATGGCTTGGTATGGAAAGAGTGGAGCGGGACGTCGCATTCCTTTATTTTGAACTTGCTGAAATTAGGGGGAATAAATAAAATAAAATCAAAATATTTGAGAGGGAAGAAATAAAAGCCTATAAAAGGATCCTTGCTGCCCTAATGGTGTAGGCTGGAAATTTGAGAAAGGAGTATAACTCCTCTCTCGACATTGCCAGCCGCCAACACTTCCACGCGCGCCGGTTCTTCTTCACGCGGATGCTCCTGTTGCCGAATCCCACTCTAGTCGCTACCGCTGTCGCCTTTTCCAAAAACTATTGCCTCCGCCTGTTCCAGGTGCTACCGTCGTCCCTGCTCCAAGCCGCTACCGCCTCCCCTGCTCCTGTTGTTGTTGCAGTCTCCTACTCAAGTCAATTGTGTCCCTCACGCAAGCCCATCGTCCGCAAACAATCCTTGCACTTCCTCCCGCCGCAGTTGGCAGTCCCAACAACGACTCCATCTACCTCCTCCTGCAAAGCCTCCAAGCTCTCCCTCTTCTGAGTACTGACTAACCACCCACTGTCAACTCCTCCTTCCAGCCCCATTAACAACCGCTGCTACCTCATTCCATTGCTCGTTCGTCGTGACTACACCGTGAAGGGGAACATTCGATGCCGTTGGGGCACCCCGGGTGAGATCTCCTCTTTCCCCTCCTCTGAATCTATTCACTAGTGGTTTATCGCTCTAGTTTCAGCAAGTGTTGACAACACAAGTGCAGCGTGCCCCGTTCTTATTATTCCTTGTCGTTTTTTTTTCATTGTGCTCTTTCTCATTGTTAGTTTGTAAATTTGCAGCATTCTCTAAATTTGTCGGTGGTTTTGAGAGATTTGCTTTTTGTTATGTGATGACATAGCTAGTTTAATAGAACTTAATCTTGTGTCAAGTTCTGCTCTAGTTGAATTTAAACTTTCGCAAAGCGCCGGTTTGCATCAAGCATGTAGATCATTTAAGTACAATCATGTGAATCAATTGTGCTTCGAATTTTTATGTGTAGAAAACTAGAATCTTTTCAACAATCTTAAGGGACAAGATCATGAATAGTTCCATTTTATTTGTAGATGACTTATTAATGTTCAAAATAATCTTGAATATCTTCCGAACTAATATCCTGATTGCATCCAAGGTGAGAACATACTTTAGAAACCTCATCCTCTTGTTCACAGCATTGGTATAATTAGACCAAGTATTGTGAGTCCCATAGAACACAATGACATTCTATATAGTAGTGCACCCATCTAAAGGAGATAGACAGACTCGTTGATCAAAGATTCGGGGGTCGCTTCTACAAAGTAAAATCCAGAATCCTATGACTACTGAAAAACGTGTTACGGAGAAACTATCACACACATATACAAGAGTACCAATATTTGAATGTTTTATCAATAAGATTGAACTTTTATGCCTAAAAATCATAAGAGATTACAAATATTATTGTATGCCTGAAAATATCAATGCTATGACATGAGCTACTCAAAACTTGCTTAAACTTCCAACAAAGAACAATTCCTCCATTCAACAGTGCATCTATAGTTAACTCGATAACTCAAGAAGTTTGCATGTTGGCCCGACCGGTTAATAAATGTTCATAATCTAAGTCAACACCATAAATGAAGAGTTAGCGAGTTCTTAAAAATAGTTCTAATTAAAAAAACACGGGATTAGAACATAGCCTTCAAATCTCATTCTCATTAAATCTCACAGGTATTTTAATTTCTGGGAATGGAGAGTTATCCACACTCTCAAGTCAGTGACGAGCTTTCTTATCAATAAAAAAACTGCTTCTCTTTAATTCTGCACCATGCTTCTCAATTTTAAGTGGCATAGTGATCAATGGCATTGAACTAGCATTTATGGGCATTCCATATTTTAACACCGCCAAAAGTGTGGTTTGTGGAAAGCTAGTACTTGATATAAAAAGGTTGTCTAATCATTCAATCTGCGAGGTACAGTCACTTAAAAGTGGCAGAAACATCTATCATACATGGAGGAATAGAAATAAAACCAATGAGAACGATGAGTGTCAAAAGGTATTGGGTGAATGGAGTGGCGTTGACCTCTATGTCTAAGCATGTGTATGTCGATGGTTCAACGACTTTATCCAGTAGACATCCTACTGCCCAGGAACATGCTCAACGATGCCATCATAACCAAAATCAAAATGGTAACTTATGACGTTCAACAAATTACGGCAGACACTAGGAGTTCGGTGAACATAATATTCAAAAGTAGTATGAGAGAATTGAGCTGAGCCTGGATGCCCTAGAAGTAAATATGATCCACTTAATGGGATCTTTGGAGAGAGAAAAGAAGTAGAGGGATAAAATGTCCTCCTGATCAATTGGTGAGGACTCAACACCATGATTCAGTTCTTCCAGGTGAAGGGATCGGATAGATACACCGCCGTCTTTGGCCTCCCTATCATAAATTCCTACCAGGTTATGTGTCAAACAGACCATCTGACAGACAAGTTCTGGGGAAATGGGAGAGAAGATACAACGTATGGTGTGCTCTATACTACAAGGAAATGTAATATATGAGCAATCAAAAAATGAGGAGAATGACCAATGTGTGGAGGAAGAGAAGTCGACACGACTGAAGGTACTAAGGAAGAGGAATTGAAAACTTTGACAAAAACATCGAGTTACAATCTGTAAAGAAAACTACCATATGTCCTAAAGAAAAATATCAACCTATTCGCGTGGTCCACTGTTGATATGATCACAGTGGGACTCAATTGTTCCTGCCAACAAGTGAATCTCAGTCCAAAGGTAAGGCCTAAGAAACATGAGCTAGGCACTTTGAATTATAGAAGAAAGTCAAGAAAAGCCAACATGCGTCGACTAGAAGTCGACGCAACGACTAGAAGTCGACGCAACATCGACTTGATATCGATGTTACTGCGACTGGAACTCAGAACAACTACATATGCCAAGTCGACGCTACTTCAAGACAGAAGTCGACGCATGCGTCGATAAGATACCGACACAACTTCGACAACAGATTTGTTTCTCTCTGAAGAGAGAAGTCAACGTTACTTTTACATGAAGTCGACTTAGCGTCAAATACAGTCCAAAATGAAAATTTCAGAGAATTGTTTCAGGCTTAATTCAATGGACTTTCATTGAATTAATTCAAACAATTCTAACTGTTGTAAGAAGGTCTAAATGAATTAATTCTCTATCAGATTCAGAGAAGATCTTATATAAAGTTTTTGAAGAGGATGTCGAGATTGATTGAAGTATTTTTAGAAGAATATATCATCATTCTTTCTGAAGATATTATGCCAAAAAATGGACAATTCAAAATTTATTCAGATGATATTGATCACAGAAGAAGAAAAAACAAAGAAGACATCAAAGCTATAATGGTTCCCCAAAATCTGGGTACATCCACTCTTCTATCACCTTGGTAAGAATACACTATCCTAGTATCTGAGTCTTTTGATAAGGAGACTATTAGAACCAAAGTAAAACATAAAGTAACTGAAGCAAAATAAAAAATAAAGTAATAAGGAATAGAAATTCTGCTCACTAGGAACATGCGTCGACTTCACATCAACGCAACTCTATGGATACGTCGACTTCTAGTCGACGAAGGCATGCATCTGCGTCGACACCATATCAACGCAACTCGCTGTATACGTCGACATCAAGTCGATGCAACCAGAAAGTTGCGTCGAGTTTAAGTCGAAGTAACTTCCCAGTATAGAATTTATAGTCTTTATGCAACTAAGTTCTCTAATTATCATCAGTATAAACTCAAATGCAATAATTGCTTAAGACATGGTCATAGTGCTGAAAGTTGTTGGTTTGATAGATCAACACTCTTTCATCCAAAGGGGTATCATGAAAGGCCTTCATATACTTTTATCACCCCATATAATAGAAAAAGAAGCAATGGGTCCAAGGTAACCTGGGTTCCAAATAATGTTTAGTTTCCTGTGCAGGTAAACGACTGTCCTTCCACAAGCTAACTGTGACATTTGAACAGTGGATGCTCCAGGCACTTGACTGAACACAAAGGAAATTGTTGGGAAAAAACAGCATAAGAGATGAAAATTTTAAGACAATTCTCGATGTTACAATCAAATGAGAGGAAAAAGAATTGTATTATTCATCCGCATAGGGGGAAACATATATATATATATATATATATATATATATATATATATGAGATACAAGGAGAATCTCATCCACACATAAACCTGAAATAAAATAAGGAGATATAAAAATAACACGTCAATACTCCCCTCAAGCTGGCGCGAAGAGGTCAAGCAAGCCCAGCTTGCCACATGTAGAGAGAAGTCTGGAAGGCCCAACCGCCTTGTTGAAGGCATCTGCAATCTGCTCTGCGGAGGGAACATAGGACGCTTCAAGAGTCCCTGAACGGATGTGCTCCTTGAGAAAGTGAATATCAACCTCAATATGCTTAGTCCGCTCGTGCAGAACCGAGTCGGAGGCAAGCATGAGAGCGGACTGATTGTCGCACACAAGAGTTGAAGAACTAGAGGGAGGAGAACCAAGCTCGGTCAAGAGAGTACGCATCCAAAGGAGCTCAGTAGCGTCATGGGCCATAGCCCGGTACTCAGCCTCAGCAGACGAGCGGGAGAAAACACTCTGCTTCTTGTTTTTCCAGGAAATAAGATTCCCACCATAGAAAGTACACATCCCCGAAGTAGAACGTCGATCAGTGAGAGAACCAGCATAGTCAGAATCCGTGTAACATGCGAGACCGGGGGACGGAGATGAACGGTAGAAAAGCCCGAGGCTAGGAGATCCCTTCAGGTAGTGGAGGATCTGAAACGCTGCATCAAGGTGAGAAGTCCGTGGAGCATGCATGAACTGGCTGACCACACTCATAGCAAAGCTAATGTCGGGGCGAGTGTTGGTCAAGTAGATAAGTCTGCCAACAAGACGCTGGTATCTGCCCGGCTCAGGGAGAGGATCTCCAGACACGGCGTGAAGGCGGTGGTTTGGATACATGGGTGTAGACACATGAGAGCACCCAAGAAGGCCAGTATCACTCTCACGAGGTCGAGTGTATACTTGCGCTGAGATAAGGAGAACCCCTGCTGAGATCTTGCAACTTCAATCCCGAGAAAATACTTCAGAGACCCCAAATCTTTCACTTCAAATGCCTTCTGAAGAACCCCCTTGATCTGAAGTATCCCCGAGTTATCGTCACCGGTAAGAATGATATCATCAACATAGACAAGAATAATGACCCTACGGCCATCAACAGCAGTCCAAACAAAGCACGTGTGGTCTGCATGACATCTGGTGAACCCACTCTGAAGCACAATAGTACCGAACCGCTCAAACCACGCACGAGGAGACTGCTTCAGCCCATACAAGGACTTCTGCAAAAGGCAAACATGGCCCAAATACTCCCCCTGAAGCTTGTAACCGGGGGGCGGATCCATATAAACTTCCTCAGCAAGATCGCCATTGAGGAAGACATTCTTCACGTCCATCTGATGAAGAGGCCACCCATGGTAGGTAGCGAGAGAGACAAGTAGACGGACAGTAGAAAGCTTGGCTACAGGTGCAAAGGTCAAGCCGTAATCCCTAGGAGTCTGAGTGAAGCCCTTCGCGACAAGACGGGCCTTGTAGCGGTCAAGAGAACCGTCGGCATTATACTTGACAGTGTAAACCCAACGACAGCCAACAGTTTTCCGACCTGCAGGAAGAGGGACCAAACGTCAGGTGCCCGCCTTCTGTAGTGCAGACATCTCATCCTCCATGGCCGCCACCCACTCAGGGTGCTGGAACGCCTCAGTCATCGAACTCGGAGCTCTGATCTGGTCGATAGCAGTCAGGAAAGCCTGGTAACCCTGAGAAAGACGCTAGTAGGACACATAGCTTGCCACAGGATGGTCAGTAACACAAGAGCGCTTATTACCCTTGCGAAGTGCAATGGGTAAGTCAGAGGAGGGAAGAACATCACCTGCCGGAGGATGTGGCACAAGGTCCTGTGAGCTGGGCATAACCAGGGGATCCCGAAGAATGGGGTGGACATGGGAGGGCCCGCGTGGGCCACGAGTGTATGTCTGCAATGGACGAGAGTCGTGCAGCGGAGCAAGGGCAACCGGAGCCGGCTGTGGTGGAGCAGAAGGAGCAACATGGACGGGGGAGGTACCATAGAAGGGGACATCCTCAAAGAACGTAACATCTAGGGAGTGAAAAGTCCTGAGAGAAGAGGGGTCAAAACACTGATAGCCCTTGGAAGAGGAGGAATATCCCAAAAATAAGCACCAGATAGCTTTTTCATCAAGCTTTGTCTGAGTCGGACGACGGTCTTGGACAAAACACACACACCCAAACACTAGGAAGAGGGACGGGAAACAGAGGGCGGCGAGGAGATAGAAGACTAAGGGGTACCCGACCCGCTAAAGGCTGACAAGGCCGACGGTTGACCAAGAAGGTCCCCGTAAGAAGGGTGGCACTCCAAAACGACTTGGGGACGTGAGATCCATGCAGAAGATACTGGGTCACATTCAAGAGATGACGGTTCTTGCGTTCCGCCACGCCGTTTTGTTCTGGTGTATAGGGACAGGAGAATTGATGAAGGGTTCCTTGGCTAGCAAGGAAAGCAGTGAAAGAGGAAAAGGTATACTCTCCCCCGTTATCGGAGCGAAGGACCCGAATACGAGAGGAAAACTGAGTCTTAACCATACTAGTAAACTGGGTATATAAATCAAAGACATCAGATTTGGCACGCATAAACTAGACCAAACAAACAACGAGTAAAATCATCTATAAAAGTAACAAAATACCAAAAAACATCATAAGAAACAATCGGGGCAGGCCCCCAAACATCTGAATGAATAATATCAAACGGTGCAGAATTACGAGAAACAGAAACAGGATAGGAAGTGCGTGTATGTTTGCTAAGCTGACACGCATCACACTGAAAAGAGTTCTCAAATGAGACACTCGGAAAAAGAGACGATACAATCTGGGGACTCGCATGCCCTAGTCTAGCATGCCAAAGAGCAGGTGAAGTAGTAGCAGCTGCAATGGATGGAGGTGAGAGATAGCGCAAAGGAGATGGAAGATCCAGCTGGTATAGCCCGTCGCGCTCACGGCCGTAGCCAAAAGTCCTCCTCGTGGTCAGGTCCTGAAAAACACAGCCAGAAGGAAAAAATGTCACCAAGCAGTGCATCGAACGAGTCAATTGACTAACAGAAAGAAGATTTAAAGCAAGTTTGGGAACATGAAGAACTGAACCCAAGGAGAAGGAGGGAGACAGAGGAACTGTGCCCCGGTGAAGGATGGGGGTCACAGATCCATCGACAAGGCAAACCTGTCGGTGGACGCTCGGAGACTCAAGAGAAGAGAACAATCGTGTCTCACCAGTCATGTGATCAGTGGCCCCAGAGTCAATCACCTAGGGAGAAGGAGACCCCTCTTGAGTGACATGAAAGGCCATCGGGGTACCTGACGCAGACGCTGAAGTCGACGAGAACGACGAGGAGGCAGGCAACGACTGAGCAGGAAGAGGCTGATACGGAGTCTGAAATGGAGATTGCAACTGGAGCTGCTGCACTTGAGCCATGAGCTGACTCCAGTAGGCGGAAGGAGCCCCGGAAGAGGCACTGCAATCAGGTTGGCCCCCAAAGTCGGAAGAAGTAACGATGGCAGCACGCGTGGTGGGGAACTGCTGGCGTAGATGAGGAAAGAGCAGTCAGCATCGGGCCTTCTCATGACCAGTCCGAAGGCAGTGCTAACACTGAACAGAGGTAAATGGGCTGTCGCGGCCACCCCCGCGACCTTTAGAGGTAGAAGTTCGCCCCCCGCGGACAGAAGAAGTACGACCTGAAGCCATGGTCATTTGGTCTGGAAGAGGAATAGAAGCTGGAACGGGCGAAACAGTAGTCAGGCAGGTACGACGCTCATGCTCCTCTGCCATGGAATAAGCATCCAAGATATCAGGAAGAGGGTTCATGCTGACAATCTGAACCCTAATCTGCTCAAACTCGGGCCTCAAGCCCATCAGGAACTGATAGGTCTCCCGCTTCTCTTGCTGCTGCTTGGCAACAAGCAGATCCTCTGGATGTAGAAAAGCACTAAGCGGCTCAAGGTCAGAAAGCTCCTGGAATCTCCCTGAGAGAAAGGTAAAGTACTCATGCACATAACGGTCCCCCTGACGAGCAGTAGAAATCTCCTGGAAGACAGAATAAATCTGTGTATCAACACGTGTGTGACCGTAGGTACGCATCAAGGCAGCCCAAAGAGACGACACTGAATCGAATCGCATGAACTGCTCGTAAATTCGGGGTTCCATGGAGCACTGAAGACACCCGAGAATCTTGAAATTTTTTCGTGCGCCATTGACGGATTGCCTTTTCATCGGAAGGCTTGGGAACACCATTAGGTTCAAGCCAATCAAGCTTGTCATGTCTGGTAAGATGGACTCGCACGAAGTTGGACCAAGTGATAAAATTTTTTCATTGAGAAGGGCGGTAGTAATGCGCCGAGCAAAACCATCATTCAAACCGAAGAGGGAGGAATCCATGGGATGGGAACAAGAGAACGCAAAAAAAAATGTCCAAGGGAGAATAGCAGGGAAACCCTTAAACAGAAGAAGAACCCATCCAAAAAAAAGGAAGACCGTAGATCACAGATCTAGGTCATGGGAAGAAAAGAAGTGAGGGAAAGGGCTGTAAACACCAACCAAATCAGCGGCGGAAAGAAATGATTGAAGGGAAGAAAGGATCGGCGGCAGCAAGCAGAAACGGTGAGGGCGTGATCAGCAGGGATCAACAATTCACGCAGCCAGGTGCGGAAGATGCACGAGGCGGAAGACGCACGATGCGGGATCAGCTATCGGCGCGGCTGGGTGCGGAAGACGCATTGACGTGGAAGACGCACGATGCAGGATCGGCAACCGCGCGGGCGGCGAAGACGCACGATGCAGGAAGATAGGGCTCGGCGGGATCGGGGCATGCCTCCTCTGATACCAAATCAAATGAGAGGAAAAAGAATTGTATTATTCATCCTCATAGGGGGAAACAAATATATATATATGAGATACAAGGAGAATCCCCTCCACACACATAAACCTGAAATAAAATAAGAAGATATAAAAATAACACATCAATAGTGCAATGGCATACAAAGAAATTAACTTTGCTCGAATTTCTAAGCGAGACACGAGCACTCGACTAGGAGCACTACAAGAGTCAGCATTTTACTCTGTCTCACAATCTTATACCAGCAAAATGAATTTCCCAACCACACATGAGACAAATTATACTCGTGACGCATCAAAGATAAGTGCGCGCTCCTGTGGGTGTTGTAGTGTGCGATGAAAATGAATAAAAAATATAAAACTGAATTAAAAAGCTTCAAGCATGCTACTGAAATGTGCGCGTGCAATGGGTAACGACAAAGATAGCTCTCCCTCAGACTTAAACTAAGCAATACTAAACAAGATATAACAAGTAAGATTAAGGCTTCATTTGGTTTAGCGGTGGCGGGTTGATCCAGCGGGTGGAAACTGAGTGTTCGAATCGGAGGGGGGAGATGACTGCTCCAAACAGAGCTTTTTGGGGCATTTCTCAAGCCGGGCGGGTGGAAACGGAGCAAACGCCACCAGAGATTCATTTGTTTACCCTCCTTCCGGCGGCGTTTGCCCAAAACAGAGCAGCGAAACGCCCAAACAAATAGAGCCTAAAAAGGAGATTAGAGAAGAGATTACCCAATGCTCAGAAATGAGCATACCAGAAGACGCATGAAAATCCAAGGCAAAGCCGCCATACAAAGAATCACAACCACCGCCTCCTAGAATAGGTACCTGCAGGGTGAGCTCTGCAAAACCAAAATAGACAAGTAAAGACTGAATTAAAGGAAATGCAAAAAAAATAAGATAACTAGTGGGGTTATTGTTCTCCCAACACGACTTATTTAGGTTTTATGAAGTTCTAGCTGATAGCAGTATGAAAGGAGAAATGAACAGGTAACTGTTCTAATATCCGTATCAGTAACAGTTGCTGATACGGCGATAAAACAATTACCTATCTACTTGAATAGTAATACCTGCTCCTCACAGGCAGAAGGAAGATGAAGTAAGAAGAGAACAAGGAATCCTCACTCTTCTCACCACAAATATCCTTGCCGAGCAAGGTGCTATCTACAGGAAGGAGGTCCAAGTACTCCTGGAATACCTGCGAAAGCTCAACCTGCACAAGCTAAGATAGAGAAGGGTGATCAAGAAATAAAAGAGAAGAAGAACATAAATAATCATCAATTTGGGAGTGGTCCTGGTCTCACTCCCATGAGGTTGAGGCAGTAGGATATTGTCGACAATGTTGCACGGCTCAGTAGAATCATCAGTGGCCTCCTCCACGATTTGGATTTCCTCCTCCAGTGTCGTGGTGATCTCCTCCTCACCTTGGAAAATATCCTCCTCCATTGGAATAGGCACAACACACAAATCACCTGCCTTATCCTGCGAAACATTCTCAATAATGCTATCAAAAACAAATGTAGTAATACACATAGAAGGGGGAGAAATAGTGCTCAGAGAAAAATCGAGCACCGATTCCTCATAAAGAATCGAATCCACACAAGGTGATATATGAGCAGAGGAGACAGGCACAGCCATGTCAGAACATAGATCCGCCACAACTCTGATGGGTGTATCCACATCATTCCCTTCAAAACATGAAGGTGACACAAATATATAACTAGAGATAGGTGTTCTGCCAGAAATAGGAGTCGGGATGATCCGGATATCCGACTCGTTATCCTCGTCCAATTGGTGAAGATACTCAGCACAATCCTTCGGAGTATGGTCTGTGCTACGACAAAACATGCATTATTTTGTATCCTTCTTCGGTTCAAATGGGACCGGAGACGAATTCAAAAACGGCATGTGCGGTGCAGCAAAATAGCCATAGGACTTCGACATAGTGTATGAAGTCCCGTACGATGTAGGTGCCTGATACACTGAGCTTTGTGAACTAGGGCTACTATCTCCCGATGAGCATCTATCACTAGCGTGGGAGGCATCTCCACACCAAAGGCAATGGATATTGAATCCAACCCACATTGAGCGAAGAGAGCCAGATTCACAAATAGGGACAACTGTGCAAAATACTACACCCAACAAAGTACAACTAAAGCAACTTATACATAAAACAAGAAAAAAAGGAATATGAAGAAATAAAACAAAAAGGAAGCTATTAACAAATGAAAAACTTCTTTCTCTCGATTCCCTCTCCAGAAACTCACACGATTGTGTTTCCCGACAACGGCGCCAAAAACTTGATGCGCAAACGGTAAGTGCACCGGTCGCTCAAGAAATATAAAATGGGCGAATGTTTCCCAAGTATCAATCTCACAAGGAACACAATAAGGCAGAGTTTGCTTTCGAGGAAGGACTTGAGATTGAAGTCCTTGCGGTCGGAAGAGATGCGGCAGGCTTGGATTGGTTTGAGTAAACAAAAGAAAAGAAACCTAAATTAACAATGCGGGTCGCCGGCACCGCTTCGCAAGGTGGGGGATTATGCAGGCCGCTATGCACCGCTTCGCTTGGCAGATGGACGAGTAGGCATACAGAATAGACGAGAAGGCTTGCGGATGGAAGAGTAGGCTTGCGAAGTGGAAGAGTAGTTAAGCGGAGTGGAAGGGTAGGCTTGCGTAATGGAGCGGGGGTGATGGTGGTGGAATGGCGGTGCACCTCATACAAACATATAAACCAAATGGATTCATATATAATGAAATAGAAATTATAAATAAGGGTCTATAGTGCACACCATCAATAACATAAGGATCTAGCTGCAAACATCAAAACAAGAGTAGAGAAGCAATGAATCGACCGCATCCGAAGACTCGCTGAGATTCACGGTAGGATTCGACGGGTTGTCAATCCGCGTCCTAGCTCGGTCCGCAACTACGTCCGGGGTAGAAGAGTGTTGTCACTTCCTCCCAGTTGACCCGTCTTCTTTGTCTCACGATCCGATATTCTCCGGTGCAGAGCTCTCCTTGCTTAATGATGAAAGTAGGGCTAGAATCCTCTCCTTGGAAGTTCTTGGATGATGGAGGCGGCCTAGGGCAAAAGCCCTAACTGATGGCGGAGGAAGGAGCCGGAGCTCTCCCCTAGGGTTTGCGGCGGAAGGATTCGCGAAATGAAGATCAATCCAGCCAAGGGCGAGGAACCTGTGGCTTGAATAGAAAAACGCATCAAAAAATGGGCACGCACGGCCGAACGCACAACCGTGCGTGCATCATGCGATAATTAACGCACAAAAATCGCCCAGACCGTACAACAACAGACCGTACGATTTTGATCACGCACGGACGAAACAGCCCGTACGAGAACAAAACTCACGGTTAGCAACAGATCACAGGGAAACCAGGCCAAACAGACAGATCGTGGGATTTCCTTCGCACACGGTTGAATCCAACCGTGCGTGAAGAAATCACACGGGCGATAATTTCATAAATTTTTAGACAAAAAAGACAAGGTCGTGCGATTTGATCACGCACGGGCAAAACAGCCCGTGCAAGAACAATCGCACGGCCCAGGGCAGATCACAAATTTTGAGCTCTGTAGGAATCGCACGGCTGCATCAATCGTGCGTCAAGGAAACGCACGATCGTGTGATTTCTACAGGAAAGAAATCTGCAGCAATTGGGATCTGCCCACCTGCACAACAACATCACAGCCTGGAGCACCCCTCCAGCACACACAAACAGAAATAAAAACAACAAAAAATCAAGTGGGGAGCACCATGTGCTTACCCCCAACAAAATAGTGCGCAATTGCACACCACAACATGCTAAAAGTGCACTTCGTGCGAGAATTGCGAACAAGTGAAATATGAGCAATAAGGAACTAAATGTGAAGTGTAAAAGTGTGTAATCGAGCTCAGATGAGTCCGAAAAATCCTATAAATATCGGACTCATCAGGTACGCAAAAAAACTCGCAAGATGATCTGCGAACAGGAAGATGTCGCGCGTGCGAACAGGGGAGACCGCGACAACAGCGCCTACCAGTGGTGAGCAGACACGCTGGAGTTGCGACCAGGAGCCGCGAACAGATGGCTACACGAAGAAGAAAGCTTGCACGAAGATTTGCGAACTGGAAGTGGACTAGCAGAAGCTCTTGCGGGCAGGAAGACTACGAATTAGACGGAGCTGGCGGTCAGGTGTTATGAATAGAATCATCCATCGGTAGCTACGAACAGGGGAGCTAGCGCGAGGAGCGAGTTGTAATCAAGTCGTATTATGTAATGTCTTTTTGGTTTGTTTTGGTCTTACCCGCATAAGGGTATTTTAGGACTTTGTAAGTTTTTCTCCCTTACTCTATATATATGAGTAAAGGGAGCTCATAATAACTACTTGGTTTTATTCTCAACTTGGTATCAGAGGAATTAACCTAATCCGACCTAATCCGCGTCATTTCCTTCAGCCGCTAGCCTCTTCCCGTCAACGCTCGCCCGCATCCGCCTCGCATCCCACCTCTGCTGGTTTGACGTCGCCTCCATGGTGAACCGCGGCTCTCTCGCCGGCGGTGGTGCGCGTTGAAAGAGACCGCCGCCTCTCCCCATGATTTGCGTCGTGTTACCGATGTTTCTCGTTCTTCTCTCTGCGTTCGACGACTATTTCTGAGCCAGTCGTTCTCTCCACTGCTGCGCCGGCCATCCACTGCGATCGACGATCGACGACTGTTGCGCCATCATCTGCTACGCCGTGCTACGCTGATTTCTCCCTGCTGCTGCTTCAAGATCCGCTGCTGTTTGCGATCGACGACTGCTTCGCCATCCTCCCTGCTGCTGCTTCCAGATCCGCTGCCCTCCCAGATCCGCTTCTGTGTCAGATTCTGCCGCTGATTTCTCTTATGGTTGGAGTCTGCATAGAGATGTTCTACTGGCAGATCTGTTATCTGCCCATTGTCTGCATTGCTGAGGTTGATATTATTTGATCCTGTTCTTTTTTTTCTCATGAATGATTCTTCGGCGGCCGTTGATTCTGCATCGCCGAGTGTTGTGGCACCCCGGATGGGTGACCCTCAGCGGTCTTCGGGTCACGCTGGCTCCCTGAAGATCACCACGGTGCCCTTAGATGGGACGAATTACCTTGAGTGGTCTCGGGCAGCACAACATGTCATCCGCAGTCACCAGCTATTTGGATATATTGATGAGACCATTGTGGCGCCTCCTTCGGGTGATCCTTCTTTGAAGAGATGAGATTCCGAAAATTCTCGGTAGTATCCTGGCTCTTATATTCCATGACCCCGAAGGTGTACCGAAGTTACATGTTGATGGATTCTGCCTATGAGATCTGGACTAGGGCACGTGAGACGTATTCCCAGATCGGTAACTCCACTCAGATTTATGAGTTGACGCGTCGGATGCTGGAGTTACGTTAGGGAACCATGACTGTGTCGTCTTACTTCTCTGAGTTCGAGCGTATCTCTCAGGAATTGGATTATTTTGAGCAATTTACTCCTGTCTGTACTGTCGATGCAGTGTTGTTACAGAAAAAGGACGAACGATTTCGTCTTCATGTGTTTCTGATGGGCTTGAACATGGAAATGAATTTGGTTCGAACAAATATTCTACACTGATCTCCTCTTCCATCTCTTCGGGAGGCCTTTAGCATGGTCCTTGGTGATGAAGACTGTCGGAGATCCCTTAGCACGGCTGCTCCTCACTCTGATCGCTCTGCCCTTACTACTGTTGGCCGAGGTGGCTACCACCCTACCAACACGGTTCCTACTTGTGATTACTGTGGTCGTCGGGGCCACACTAGGGACGTGTGTTTCAAGCTCCATCCTCACTTTGCTCCACCTGGATCCGGCTGTGGTCGTGGACGTGGTCGCGGCCCGGGACGAGGACGTGGCGTGGCGCTTATGATGTTGCTTGCTCCACTGAGGTTCATGACGACATCCATGGTCCTCCCTCAGTACATTTTACTACCTCGGAATTGGATGCTCTCCGCCGCCTCCTGCACTCCCAACCTGCCACTCCTCAGAGCAGTACCTCTACTTCTTTTGCTACAGCTGCTATACCCAGTGTCAATGCTGCTGCTACTCCCTCGTTTGAATGGATCATTGACTCGGGAGCTACCGATCACATGACCGGCTCCTCCTCAAGTTTCACTTCCTACTCTCCCTTGTCTGGTAAGGATAAGGTTGTCTCTGCAAATGATACCTTGTCTCCCATTGCGGGCAAGGGCCATTTCATGTTCCTCGTCTCTTTCCCTTTCTTCTGTTTTGCATGTCCCTTCATTTCCTCACAGCCTTCTTTCAATTAGCAATCTCACTCGGTCACTTAATTGTTCGGTAACCTTTTTTCCTGATTCTTGTGTTTTTCAGGAACTGGGTACGAAGCGGATCATTGGTAGTGGTAGGAATCGTGGTGGCCTGTACTATCTGGAAACTACCTCATCGACTCTTGCTCTCTTACCGCTATTACTGTTGCTGATGCTCGACGCTGGCACTTGCGTCTTGGTCATCCGTCTTCAGTCTATCTACAGAAACTATTTCCTACTTTATCCCCTTTTGTTAAAACTTTAAAATGTGATGTTTGTGAACAATCTAAACATGTTAGACATTCCTCGTCGCATTTATCTTCCCCTGGCACTATTCCTTTTCGCTCTCATACATTCTGATGTTTGGGGTCCTTCCCCGGTTGTATCTTTAACTGGTTATCGTTGGTTTGTTACTTTTATCGATTGTTTTTCTCGTACTGCTTGGGTTTATCTCTTAAAGAAAAAAAGTGAGGTGTTTTCTGTTTTTCAAACCTTTCATAAAATGGTGCAAACTCAGTTCAATGGTAATATCCGTGTTCTCCGAAGTTATAATGGGGGGAATACGATGATCGTGGAGTATTTGGCTCCTACCTCGCTAATCATGGCATCATTCATCAAACCACTTGCGTTTATACTTCCACCCAAAACGGTGTTGCTGAACAGAAAAACCGGCATCTCCTTGATGTTGCCCGGTGCCTTCTCACTACCATGCATCTTCCTAAATCATATTGGGGTGACGTCATCCTAACCGCTACTCATCTTATCAATCGCCTTCCTTCACGGGCTCTTAACTATACTACTCCTCTCACCCGTCTTTCCTCTACTTCTGTGGTTTATACCTCTCATCTTCCACCACGCATTTTTGGGTGCGTATGTTTTGTTCATATCCATCTGCCGCATCGTGACAAGCTTGATCCACGAGCTCTCCGGTGTGTTTTTTTGGGCTACTTTATCACTAAAAAAGGGTATCGGTGTTACCCCCCCCCCCTTCCAGACGTTTTTTTTGTACCTTAGACGTGACCTTCCGGGAGGAGGAATCTTACTACTTGGATTCGTCTCACTCCGCTCGTCAGGGGGAGAGTAGTAATGATGGCATCAAGTCAGTGCCACTTCCTCTGATCACCCCTACACCTATCATGCCTTCCACTGTTGTTACACCTAGCATGCCTTCCACCGTAGCTACTCCTACTACACCCCCTTTGTCTCCTACACCTACCTCACCTACACCTATGTCGCCTTCTGCCATATATCACCATCCGTCCCTCATCTCGCCGTTTCCTCATATATATCATCGTCGCGAAACAGGTAAACAATCCTACGTTGTTCCGCAGCTGCCAGTGCCGTCTTCGGACTCTGATTCTGATGTTGATCTGCATGTTCCCATTGCGGGGCTAAGAGGTAAGGCTATGTGTATTGCACACTCAATCTCTAATCATGTAGCTTATGATCATCTCTCTTAGCTTCATCAATGTTTTATATCTTCCCTGCCCGTCATTACTATCCCAAAGACGTGACAGGAGGCGGTTCGCATTCCGGCATGGACTCAAGCAATCCAGAGGAAATGTCCGTCTTGAATAAGAATCACACATGGGATGTCTCTTCTCTTCCACCTGACAAGAAAGCCATCGGTTCTAGGTGGGTCTTCTCTGTTAAGCAAAATCAGGATGGTAAAGTTGAGCGATATAAAGCTCGTCTGGTGGCTCGTGGTTATGCCCAGACTCAGGGGGTCGACTACCAGGAGACCTTTGCCCCTGTAGCAAAGATGGACTTTGTGCGTGTGATCCTGTCTTGTGCGGCATGTTTGGGTTGGGACCTACATCAGCTTGGATGTCAAAAATGTGTTTCTCCATGGTAATCTCGATGAAGAGGTGTACATGACCTTTCCCCCAGGTTTTGTGAAAAAGGGACAAGAAGGTCTAGTCTGCCGTCTAAGGAAGTCTTTGTACGGGCTCAAACAGTCTCCCAGAGCTTGGTTTGGAAAATTCCACAAAGCCATGATCAAGTTTGGCTACAAAGAGGGTCATTCAGATCATACTTTGTTTGTCAGGAAGAATGAGGGAAAAGTAGTTGTCCTTATTGTTTACGTTGACAACATTGTGATCACCGGCGATGACTTAGAGGAGATCTCAAAGCTGAAGACTCTTCTGTCACCTGAGTTTGAAGTTAAAGATTTGGGAAGGTTTCGCTACTTCCTAGGTATTGAAGTGACCCGTTCTGATCAAGGTATCTTCGTCTCGCAGCGCAAGTATGTTTTAGATTTGTTAACAGAGACTGGGATGCTGGGTTGTGTTCCTGCGAACACCCCTATGGAGGAGAATCATAGGATTGATGAAAACAGCGATGGGGATCGCATGGATGCTTCAAGCTATCAGAGATTGGTTGGAAAATTGGTATACCTCTCACACACTCGTCCCGACATCACATATGTTGTTGGGATCTTGAGTAGGTATATGCATGTCCCAAGGATCAGACATCAGGATGCTGCTTACCGCGTCCTACGGTACTTAAAGAAGGCTCCGGGTCGGGGGCTGATGTTCTCAAAGAACAACCATTTAAAGATTGATGTATTTACTGACGTGGATTAGGCCGGAAGCCGTGATGATAGGAAATCTACAACGGGGTATTGCACCTTTGTTGGTGGAAATTTGGTAACGTGGCGTAGCAAGAAGCAGAATGTGGTGGCTAGATCTAGTGTTGAAGCCGAGTACCGGTCTATGTCTCAAGGCCACTGTGAAGGTCTATGGTTGTGCACTTTATTGCAAGACCTGAACCTCCAGGAGGATGCCCCTATTTCCCTGTTCTGTGACAACAAAGCTGCTATCAGTATAGCTCACAATCCGGTCTAGCATGACAGAACTAAGCATGTCGAGGTTGATCGTCATTTCATCAAATACCATCTTGAAAAAAAAACGTAGTTACAACTTTCGTTAACTCTAGAGACCAGTTGGCCGACGTCTTCACCAAGAGCTTAGGGTGTGATGTCTTTGTTGATGATATCCAAAGACTCAGAATGACGGATATTTACCATTCGACTTGAGGGGGAGAGTTGTAATCAAGTCGTATTATGTAATGTCTTTTTGGTTTGTTTTGGTCTTACCCGCATAAGGGTATTTTGGGACTTTGTATGTTATTCTCCCTTCCTCTATATATATGAGTAAAGGGAGCTCATAATAACTACTTGGTTTTATTCTCAACTGAGCGAAGGGGTGAGGAACTGCAATTAGGAAGCAGGCTAATAGGAGGCGCTCAGCGGACAACACAACAGTGACCATCAGAAAAGCCAAAGAAGTGGGCCCCAGATCTGCAGAGAGAGAGCTATAAAAGAAGCAAGGGGGAACGAAGGCAGCACAGATCAAAACGAGAGGCCCAAAGATGCGGTCTCGGGAGAGCTGACTGCCCAGACAGGGAGGTGCTGGCGGAATCCGGGCAGAAAAAGAGAAATTTTAATTTTTTGGATCGATTGGCTCTGATACTGTGTAGATAAATATAAAATAGAAATTTGGGAAATATTGTTGAATTTTATTTCTTAACACAATCATCTAAATACATGTATTTGTACAATTATATAGGAAGAAAAGAAGGAGAGAAAGTCTCATTTCTAAGATGTGGGACTAAAAACAAAAAGAGAAATGGGTCAAAGCTGGGCCATACAAAGGGCCTTTATTTTTCCATTTTTCCTCTAACAACATGCAATATCAATTTTAGGCTAATAATGCTCCGACCATGAAATATTTTCTTATGGGATTTAGGACTCTGGTTGTCACTTTTAAAGTCTCCACTAGAAGAATAATTATTACATGTGAAACTTAGTGGTGGGTTTGTCGGTCCCTCCGAATAAATACACACTGATGGAGAGTTATACGACGAACTCTTAAGACTGGTGGGTAATGGACTTCTTTAAGTTTGCCCTATATTAGACTCTGATATAGGTGTTAAAGTGGAAAGATGTTTTTGTATTCAGACGCCCTATAAAACGAGTAATAACATACATATATATAGGACCACAACACGTGACATATCACGTGGATTACATAAGTGCGATGGCGGAAAAGAAACGTAAAAAAATAATGCGTATATTCAACTCTCCCCCTCAAGTTGAGAATATATATTGATTATTCCCAACTTGTCAGTGTTGTCCTTGAAGTTGTCACTGCATAGTCCCTTGGTGAAAACATCGGCAAGCTGGTCAAATGAGTTCACAAATGGAGTGCAGATATTCCTCTTGTCGAGGTGATCTTTGATGAAATGTCTGTCAACTTCCACATGTTTGGTTCTGTCATGTTGTACTGGATTGTGAGCAATACTAATGGCTGCCTTGTTGTCACAGTAGATAGTAACAGGTCTGTTCACCTAAAAACCCATATCTTGAGAATAGTCTTCAACCACAATCCCTAACAAACTCCTTGCGCCATAGCCCTATATTCTGCTTCAACACTTAAGCGTGCTACAACATTCTGCTTCTTTCTCTTCCAAGATGCAAGGTTGTCTCCCACAAATGAACAATACCCAGTGGTAGATTTTGTCATCTTGACTACCAGTCCAATCAGCATCTGTAAACACTTCAACCTCCAAAGATTGATTAGCTTTGAACAGAATCCCACGCCTTGGTGTCTTCTTGAGGTATCGCAACACCCTAAAGGCAGCTTGTTGATGACGTATAGAAGGAGAGTGCATAAATCTACTTAGGACGCCAACAGCGTACGTAATATCAGGGCGAGTATGAGACAAATATATGAGCCTCCCAACCAAACATTGGTATTTTAATGCATCCACTTTCTCCCCACTAGTATCCGCATCAATTTTATAATTAGCCTCAATTGGAGTGTCCACGGGGGCACACCCAAGCATCTCAGTCTCCTCCAGAAGGTCAAGTGTATACTTCCTTTGAGAGATGAAGATCCCCCATCGAGACCTCACAACTTCAATTCCCAAGAAGTATTTCAGCTTCCCCAGATCTTTGACTTCAAATTCCTTGCCCAGTTTTTTTTCAGGTGACTAATCTCCTCCAAGTCATCTCCGGTAATGATGATGTCATCCACGTACACAATATGAATAGAAACCTGTGCACTTTTTCTCTTGATGAAGAGAGTGTGATAAGCTTGACCTTGGGTATATCCTAGCTGAATCATGGTCTTGTTAAACCGTCCAAACCACGCTCTCGGAGAATGTTTCAGGCCATACAGAGATTTCTGCAGACGGTAGACCTTCCCATTGGATCCTTCAGTAACAACCGGGGAAATATTCATGTAGACCTCCTCTTCCAGATCACCATGCAAGAACGCATTCTTGACATCGAGCTGCTGTAGCTCCCATCCACAACTCGCAGCACAGGAGAGAAGCACTCGAATTGAGTTCATCTTAGCAACAGGAGCAAAGGTCTCTTGGTAGTCAATTCCTTGAGCCTGGGTATACCCCTGAGTCACCAAGCGAGCTTTGTACCGCTCCACCACCCCATCTTGATTCTGTTTCACTGTGAAGACCCATCGGGACCCGACCGTTCGCTTCCCAGGAGGAAGGCTAGTAAGCTGCCATGTTTCATTTTGTTTCAAGGCACGCAGTTCCTCTTCCATTGCCTGTTTCCACTCAGGTATCTGAACAGCCTTCTGCCAAGTCTTAGGAATCATAATAGATGAAAGAGATGAGATAAAAGCTTTGTGGGCCTGAGAGAGGTGAGTATAGCAAATGTAGTTGGCAATGGGGTGTTTGGTGCCACCCCTTTTACCTATAAGACGAGCAAGAGGAACATGAAGGTCATCATCAGAATCTGGAGCGGGAACCGTCATCGACACTGGAGGAACGTCAACAGTCTGCACTTGCTCAACGACCTTGGGACGACGGGAGTATGCGTATATAGGTGGAGCGGAAGGGGAAGAAACAGGGGCAGTAGTCGGACCATTGGAAGGGGAAATATGAGGAGGGATAACAAGAGGAAGAGGAGAGTCGACAATCGGAAGAGGAGAGTTGAAGTTCTCGCCACTGCTACTACTTGTCTCCCCCTGACGAGGACCAAAGTACGACTCCCCCTCACAGAATGTAACATCAACAGTGCAATAGTAGCGATGAGTCGGAGGGTGATAGCACCGATATCCTTTGGTGGTAGGAGAATACCCAACGAAAACACATCGAATGGAACGCGCATCCAGTTTATCACGGTGCGGGGTATGAACGTGGACAAAACAGACGGAACCAAAGATACGAGGAGCAATATGAGAGGTGTGGACGATGTGGTTCTTGGCGAGACGAGAGAGGGGCGTATCATAGGAGATGGAACGGGACGAAAGACGGTTGATGAGATGCGCAACTGTGAGAACTGCATCACCCAAGTAGGATTTGGGAAGGTGCATAGCAAAAAGTAAACAACGAGTCATCTCCAGCAAGTGCTTATTCTTCCGTTCGGCGACCCCATTCTGAGTGGATGTGTGGACACATGTGGTTTGATGAATGATGTCATGATTAGCAAGATAGGCCCCAAACGCCCTCCGATCATCATATTTCCCACTATTATCACTACGAAACACATGAATTGTGTCACCAAATTGTTGGGCCACCATCTTATGAAAGGACTGAAAACAAGAGAGCACGTCACTTTTCCTTTTAAGTAGATAAAGTCACGTAGTGCGGGAATGACAATCAATAAACGTAACAAACCATTTATACCCAGATAAAGATAACACCGGGGATGGACCCCAAACATCAGAATGAATAACATCAAATGGACATAAACTAGGAGCAGACAAATGGCTAATACTTTGACGAACATGCTTAGATTTTTCACACGTGTCACAAGAAAACGACTGAATTAAATGATGAAAAATAGGAAACAGCTTAGTAAGATATAAAGCAGAAGGGTGGCCAAGGCGCTGGTGCCAGCGCCGGATGTCATGAATAGTCGGAGATCTGGTGGATGAAAGAGCAATGGTAGAGGTCTGGTCCAGTAAGTACAGTCCGCCAACGTTCCTACCACTACCAAGCATCTGCCTCGTATCCAGATCCTAAAACACACAAACATCATGGTAAAAGGTTACAGAGCAGTTTAAGGAGGTAGTCAAGTGACTAATGGAAAGCAAATTGCGAGGAAAAGATGGGATATGCAAAACAGAGGATAGTGATAGGTCGGGAGAACAAGTGACAGTCCCTTTACCAGCAATAGATGAGAGAGAGCCATTAGCAACAATAACCTTATCACGCCCAGAAAGAGGAGTATAAGAGGTAAAACCTGAGGCAGAGTCAGTCATGTGGTATGTCGCACCCGAGTCGATAATCCACTCGGAAGGGGAAGGGGACACAGCATGAGCACTGGACAGACCTGAAGTAGCAACAGCAGCATGAGAACTAGCAGGGGTAGAATCTGTATGGGAGCGCAACAGATGGCGGAAAGCCTCTAATTCAACAGCAGACAGGCCCTAGGAGATGTCCTCCAGAACCTCAGTAGAGTGCGCAGAAGACTGAGAGTGATCACCAGAGTGACGTCCACCGCCACGGTATCCACCTCGACCATGAGAACCAGAGCCCCGGCCACCAGGGGCAAGGTGCGGGTGCAGACGAAAGCACGAGTCTTTGGTATGGCCCTTCTTCCCACAATGACTACAAGTATGAGGTGGTTCGCGAGACAGCCCAGCGAGCGCAGAGTGATCAGTAGGGGGGCCAAGAGTGTGATGACGATTCTCATCACTGAGGAGCATGTCGAAGGCCTCCCGAAGAGAGGGAAGCGGCTCACGATGGAGAACATGCAGGCAAACAACGTCAAACTCCATGTTGAGCCCCATAAGGAATACATGAACCCGGAATCGATCTTTATCCTTCTGAAGGGCCACCGCATCAGCAGTACAAGTCGCAGTAAATGTGTTGAAGAAATTCAGCTCCTAATAGAGGCGCTCAAACTCAGAATAGTAGGCAGCAACAGTCATATTTCCTTGCTTCAGCTCCAGGACACGGCGAGTGAGCTCATACACTTGCATCGAACTGCCGGCCTGAGAGTAAGTATCACGGGCCCTTGTCCAAATATCATAAGTAGAGTCCAACAACATATAACTGCGGTACACCTGATGGGACATCGAATGCAGTAACCACGAGACGACCAACGAATAGTCTGTATCCCATTTTCTAAATGAGGGATCGACACGAGGTTGCTCAACGGTGGTACCATCAATGAGTTCCATATAGCTGGTGACTGCGAATAGCATGTTGGGCCGCCCTGGACCATTCCAGATAATTTGTGTCATCCAAGACAACAGTAATAATCTTCAACGAGCCAGAGTGTCCATGACTCCGCGGAGGATCGCCAGAGAAACCGATAAGAGTACCGTATTGAGTATTAGGGGATATGTCGGATTGATCCTCCATCGGAGAGAATGCAAATCTCATATCAACCAAAAGCACGTCCTACGGGTGTTCCTTAGATCACGATGCCGGAAGGAACACCGGAAGGATGTGAGCACGGTGTCTCCGGCAGCCCTCATGGAGGACAAAACAGCCGGCCGGAGATGCAAGGTCGGAAGAAGAGGGAAGCGGCGGCGGCTGGAGCGGCTGGTGTGGGTTACGGATCCAGCGATAGCAAGCGGGGCAGCGATAGCAAGCGGGGCAGCGATAGCAAGCGGGGCAGCGATAGCAAGCGGGGCAGCGATAGCAAGCGGAGCAGCGATAGCAAGCGGAGCAGCGATAGCAAAGGAGCAGCGATAGCAAGCGGAGCAGCGATAGCAAGCGGGGCAGCGATAGCAAGCGGAGCAGCGACCGCAAGCAAGATCGGGTTACGGTGCTACGGCGCCAGCGACAGCGAGCGGTCCAGGATCGGGTTACGGTGCTACGGCGGCAGCGAGCAACGAGCGAGATCGGGCGCCAGCAACAGCGAGCGGAGCGGGATCGGGAGGAAGCGACTGAGCGAGATCGGGCGTGCGCGACGGAGCGGGAGCGGGCGGAAGCGGCGGAGCGGGATTGGGCTATGCCTCTGATACCAAGTGGAAAATAATTTTAGGTATCCAGATGCCCTAGAACCGGGCAATAGCATACATATATATAATTTCACAACACGTGACATATCACGTGGATTACATAAGTGCGATGGCGGAAAAGAAACGTAAGAAATTAATAATGTGTATATTCAACTCAATCCCCCTGGAAAGAAGCTAACCATAGCCCTCTTCTCTAGATGGACCAGGCAAATCACCAAGCCTGGATACCAAAAGGAATCTTCTCCTTCATCCTCTCCACAGGAAGATACTCCCTTCTCCACCTGTCCTGAACAAATCCCATCACAACCCCATGCATCCAATTGTGCACCTACTTCACCTTCTTCAGCCACTTTACATACCCCAACACCACAGTCATTTCCCAATATTTCACCTACTACACCAACAACACCTCCCATCATTTCTTCCTCCATCATATCCCAGACAGTCCAATTGGCCTCCAACACTCTATCATCAATGCTCAACTCACATGCCTCGCAAATCCAAACCACATTGACAATATTCATTCCCAGTTGGATATGATCATTGCTTCAGTGCAGTACCTTCAAGCAAGGGACTCTTCCTCCTCAGTTACAAGATCATTCTTAACTCTCTTGCTTATGAGGTAAAGAAGGGGAGAGTTGCGAGGAAGAAGAGAAAGCAGAAGAAGTGACATTCTATCCACACTGTCCATATCCCCTTAAAATTGTTGGGAATGAGAATGTTTTGACAGAAGCAGAGACTGAAAATGCACCAAACCAGAGGGAGGATAGGAAAATCTACAGTACAGAATCTACATCAGTCCAGGGGAGGTTGTTGCTTCTCCATTGCAACAGAAAACCAGGGTTGAAGATGAAGAGGAAGACGAGGAAGCACTGATATTCTCTAAGAGAGCAGTAAATGTCAAATACACCTCAAAAGGAAAGCAACTACAGCCTAGAAAAGATCATACTACATCTAAAAAGAGAAAGCTGCCAGTCGTAGGCAGTACTCGGTCAGATGAAAAAGTTTTTCAAACATGTATAGGAAGCTGCAGTGGCACATTACTCTTTCTGCCATATATAATTCCTATCTCTCTAGAGCACCTAGATGTCGTGTATATGGACAAGGGATCCTACAATATTCCCCTAATACCACTATCAAAATATCCAGCTGATAGAAGAACAAAGAAGCAAAGGTTTGATGTTGTAGAAAAACTCATCAAAGGAAAAGGTGTGGTAGATTCTGTCAATGAAATAGAAGAAATCAGGAAGAATATTGGGGAACTAAAAAGAAGAAAAATAAACCTAGAGGAAGTATATCACAATACTCAAAGGGACTAGGAGAGGTTAATTTATGTGATAGAATTTCTTAAAGACAAAGCAGCCTAATGGAGATACAAAAGCCTACTTCAGTACTCAGAAATAACCAAAGACAATTTACTGAAGAAACTCTACAATTATCTAATGGAGCTATTCACTTCTGAACTCCTTGACAAAACAAGCTGATATGTAAGAATATTAGTCTGCTAAAAGTTGTATATACAATTCATTTTGAAGATATATACATATACAGTTGTTTCTCATGCTTATGTCCTTGCATTTATTTGTGTTGTTTGCTAAAAAAATTATTATATGTATAACATGCTTTATTTTTATAAAATCACAATTGAAACTTTGTAAATTTTGTTAAGCTAAATAGGGGGAAATTGTTGGGAAGAAACTTTATGATTTAACTTAACAAATTATATTTAAAGTAATTTTACATCCTAGGTTTATAACTCATGTTGTATAGAGAGGGTAATATTGTCATAGAAGTTCTAGAAAGTTAGTAGAGTCAAGGACATGAGTTAGACACTCTGAGTTATAGAAGAAAGTCAAGAAAAGCCAACATGCGTCGGCTAGAAGTCGACGACGCAACATCGACTTGATATCGATGTTACTGCGACTGGAACTCAGAGCAACTACATATGCCAAGTCGACGCTACTTCAAGACAAAATTCGACACATGCGTCGATAATATATCGACGCAACTTCGACGACAGATTTGTTTTTCTCTGAAGCAAGAAGTCAACATTACTCTTACATGAAGTTGACGTAGCGTCGAATACAGTCTAGAATGGAAATTTCAGAGAATTGTTTCAGGCTTAAACTAAGGGACTTTCATGAAATTAATTCAAATAATTCTAACCGTTGGAAGAAGGTCTAAAAAAATTAATTATCTATCAGATTCAGAGAAAATCTTATAGAAAGTTTTTGAAGAGAATGTCAAGATTGATTGAAGTAGTTTTGGAAAAAATATATCATCATTCCTTCTGAAGATATTATGCCAAAAAAAGACAATTCAAAATTTATTCAGATGATATAGATCATAGAGAATAAAAACAGAGAAACAAGCAGAACAAGAACAGAAATACACATAGCCAACTACTGTTCTTCATTATCTTCATCTCAATCTTCTCTACTAGTGCTTCCACCATCCATCAACTAGAATACTCAGAGAAGATCACTGATCTAAGGCTAATAAACCCTGCAAATCTTCTTTCAGCAAGGGTTCATCATATTGGAGGATCAGATACACTTAGTGTCTAATATTCCTCAGACTCTTGCTGAGAGGACTCATCCAGAAGAATTTCTTCACAACTTTCTCTCTTAATCTCTTCTTAACTCTCTTGTACTGATTGGGTAAAGAATTTTTAGAATCACTCTTCAAAGGATTCAGGTTGTGGTTCTGAGAATCTCATTATCAAAAGACTCAGATTGGTTGTGGTTCAAGATCTCCTTACCAAAAGATCTAGTTGTTGGTTCTAAGAGTCTTCTTATCAAAAGACTCGGGCACTGAAATAGTGTATTCCTACCAAGATGGTAGAAGAGTGGATGTACCTAAATTTTGGGGAACCACTATAGCTTTAGTGTCTTTTGTGTTCACATTTTCACCAAGAATTCCAATGAGTACATTTGCAAGAATAAAACTCAAAGGAATTGACAGGTGTTACACAAGCAATGGAGCATGTACTTCAATTTGATGCAAAGCAAAAGAACCTTACTAAGTCTTGACATGTAATGAACCCTCATGAAAGAAATGGGTGTCTTCCGGAGCACAGGTATAAGTGGAGCAAATGGTTTCCTATTGATCCTTTTCATCTCCAGATCGCAAACAGAGGACAACCAACCACCCTGCATCTTCTGCCATTCTCTACGTAGATGATAGTCGATGATTAACAAAACACAGAAATCATAGAACCTAGCATAAATGTCGATCTTCTTCATTAGTTTCTCCGCTCAAATTCAATTTCATGGTATCTGTTGGCTTCTCTTGCACTTATTCGTCTCCAAACAAGTGTTCATTAGTACTCTAATTCATGCACGCCTACCTAGTTCATCTGATGGTGCACACTCTTTCATCCTCTCACGGCACAACTCACCTTCATTGACAACAACTATCTCTGAGCTACATCAAATCACTCAATCATCATCTGCTACTACTGTAATTGTGGCATATGCTCTTGTTGCATGGGGCTGAACACACTCTGACTTCTGATCGACGCAGTCATTCTGGTTGTTGGGGATCTACTCGTGCTCAAAGACCGGCGTATCCTTTTCATAAGAGTGGTCAAGGTCGTACAGGTTGTGGGGGCCTATACAATAATTGGTGTATTCACACCAATTGATGATAAATGCTTGAGAAACATGGTTATCCTATATTTTTCATACTTTTATGCTTCAATTGCATCGACTACTCTTCCTACTTATTCCTTAGGAGGGAAATTTTTCTTAGCTATCTAAATTAGTTATGTCACCTTATCTTTTCCTCAGTGAAAAAATTGCATAATGTATTGGTATTTAGATGTTTAAGGTGAAGAATGGATGCTTACATGGAGATTTAGAAGATAAGGTCTATATGAAACCATCCCAGGGTATGGTAAATTTGGATATGAAGAAACAAGTTCACAATATTTATGAGAAGTCCATATATAAACAGGTCCAATGACATCATACACACTTGGATATGAGTAATAATCACAACACATCTTCTGTATATATATATGGCATTATAGTAACAGAAACTGAAGTTATTGAAGGATGACATTTACGAGGTTATTCAAAAATTTGAGGTCAAGTACCTTAAGAAGCTTAAATAATGTCATCTCCATACAATATCCATCTTAATCATCCATACGCGAAGTACAATTTGGGGTATTGTAATTACAATTAATGATATTACATTTTTATGTTCTTTATCATGGTTTACATGCATACTCTTGTTTATGAATAGGTTTACAATTAATGATATTACTCTTGAAAGAGCTCGGACCTTGTATGTATTGCTTGTGTATCAAAATACAATGAGAGAATACAAATATATAGGAGGGAGAAGGAGAGAAGAAATCCTATACAAGATGTGAGACTAAGAAGAGAAGAAGGAAATACAATAAAAAAGGGCCCAATAATGGGCTCTTTACATGGGCTTTTCTAACACTCCCCCGCAAGCTGGAGCGTACAAATCGTATGCGCCAAGATTGGACAAGCACTGGTAGAAGAGGGTACTGGAAAGAGCCTTTGTGAGGACATCCGCAACTTGTTCAGTCCCTGGAACATGCTTCAGGTAGAGCTTCTTCATTTGAACCTTTTCCCGGATGAAATGACAGTCGACTTCAATATGCTTTGTTCTCTCGTGGAAGACCGGGTTCTTGGCTATATGTATAGCAGCTTAGCTGTGACAGAGGAGGAGAGCTAGGGAAGGGAGTTTTACACCCAGATCGGTAAGAAGACTTTCAAGCCACGTCAGTTCAAAAACCACTGATGTCATTGCCCGGTATTCTGCCTCAGCTGATGATCGAGCAACGACTGGTTGTTTCTTGCTTCGCCAGGTAATCAAATGTCCTTCAAAATATGTGCAAAAACGACTAGTTGATCGTCGATCATCAAGGAACCCAACATAATCAGCATCAGAATATGCCACCAATGTTGGAGCTGAAGATGAGGTTTTGTATACCAGTCCTTGACCAGGAGCCGTTTTAAGGTATCTGAGAATGCGTTCAACGGCCTGAAGATGATATCTTCGAGGGGAATGCATATACCGACTGACAATACCAACAGCGAAGAAAATATCTGGTCTGGTTACCGTGAGGTAGATCAATTTCCCAACGAGACGACGATAGTATTCTGGATTCTGGAGTAGGAGATCTGAGTCAGATGCCTTCGCGCACAACTTGTGATTTACATCCATTGGGGTGTCAATCGGCTTACAACCTGAATAGCCTGCATCATGAAGGAGGTCGAGGCAGTACTTCCGCTGAGAGAGGACAAGACCATCTGGATGTCTGGCAACCTCAAGACCCAAGAAGTACCGAAGGGGCCCCAGATCTTTTGTTTGAAATACGGAGCTCAGATGTCGTTTGACCTCCTGTATTCCTTTCGAGTCATCTCATGTAATTATGATATCGTCAACGTACACTAATAGAAGAACCGTTCTCGTTGTTCGGTGACGAGTGAACAACGAGAAATCTACCGAGCTCCGAGTAAAACCAACCTCCCGAAGGGCCTTAGTGAACTTGTCAAACCATGCCCTTTGGGGATTGTTTGAGACCATACAGAGCCTTCATAAGACGACAGACCTGAGACTCCCCCGTAGTCTCAAAGCCGGGAGGTTGCTGCATATAAACTGTTTCCTGGAGATCGTCATTAAGAAAGGCATTCTTAATATCCAGTTGGAGTAAGGGCCACCGACAATGGACAGCCACGGAGATGAGGATCCAAACGGTGTTGAGTTTGGCCACCGGAGAAAAAGTTTCTTCATAGTCGAGCCCTTGTTGTTGGGTGAAGCCACGAGCCACCAGACGAGCTTTCAGACGGTCAATCGTCCCATCAGCAGCATGTTTGATGACAAAGACCCACTTACACCCGACCGGTTTCTGACCCGGAGGAAGGGGTACGAGAGTCCATGTCTGGTTGGCCCAGAGAGCAGCCATTTCCTCCTCCATGGCGGCCCGCCAGCCAGAATGTTGGAGCGCTTCCTGCACAGAGTTAGAAACCGAAATCGAGGAAAGAGAAGTAACAAATGTGTGAAGGTGGGGAGAAAGGCGATGTAAGGAGACATAGTTTGTCAGAGGATGAGCAGTGGAGGTCGGTACATGATCAGCAGGGCGCGGAGTAGCCGAGGTCGAGGACGACTGCGGAGGGGCAACGGAATCGGAAGGGCGACGAGTGTAGACACGGATAACAGGCAGCCTGGCGGGAGCAGGAGCCGGAGCAGGTGGGACCGGAGGCAGAGGTGTAGTAACGGGGATAACAGGTCGTGGGATGAATGGCGGGAGAGGTGTCGGTGTGAGAGGAGTGGGTAAAGGAGAAGAGAAGAACGACTGATCCTCCCGGAAGGTAACATCAGCAGAAACGGAGACCTTGCGGGTAGCGGGAGAATAACACACTTAGCCTTTCTGCGTACGTGAATAGCCGACGAAGATATGTTTAGCCTCCCAGAGATCCAACTTGTCTGAGCACGGACCCAGTTGGTGGAAGTAGCAGGTGCAGCCAAAAATGCGAGGCAGGAGAGGGAAGGCCGGAGTAGAGGGAAACAGTAGGCTGAATGGAGTAGCATAGTGGAGGACGGAGGAAAGGAGACGGTTGATAAGGAAGCACGCAGTGGAGACCGCAAAGTTCCAGTAAGGATTGGGAACATGCATTTGAAGCATGAGGGAGCGGGCAACATCAAGCAAGTGTCGGTTCTTCCGTTCGGCAACGCCGTTTTGCTGGGGTGTGTAAGCACATGATGTTTGATGAATAATCCCGAATTAAGAGCATAAAGCCGCAAAGTTGTGGCTAGTGTATTCGCGAGCATTATCAGTGCGCAACGTTTTGAGGGTGGTGTGGAATTGCGTACGGGTTTCAAGGATAAGGCCCATAAAACACGGGGAAGCTCGGTGCGATCACGAAGTAAAGCCACGTCGTGCGAGAGTAATCATCAATAAACGTGATAAAGTAGCGATAACCAGAAATACTAGTAATTTTAAAAGGACCCCAAACATCTGAATGTACTAAGTCAAAAGGAGCAGTGCTCCGGGTACAATGTGTAGGAAAAGAAGAGCGCGGCTGCTTGCCGAAGATACATGACTCGCACTGAAAAGGATGAAGAGAGATATCAAGAAGAGCCCGCTGGAGGACCGGGAGAGGGGCATGCCCAAGACGTTCGATGCCACTCACTGGAGGAGATAGAGGATAGGATGGTGGGATAGTCATCGAGAAGGTAGAGCCCGTTCCGCGGTGTGCCTTTACTAATGGTAGTCCGCGTCCGCCGATCTTGTATGAAAAATGAAGAGGATGTGAATATGACAGAGCAATCTAGATCGTTAGTATGGCGACCAACAGAGAGTAAATTGAACGTGGAGCTCGGAACATGAAGAGCCGAGCAAAGGGAGATCGATAGGTTAAGAGAAGGTCAGCCGAGCCGGAGACTGGAACCGTCTCCCCATTTGCCACGGTGATACATTTTAGATGAGGAGAATCCGTGTACTGGAGTGGCCGTAGCGAGGTAATGTGATGAGTGGCACCCGAGTCCACGATCCAGCGCGGACTGGTGGATAAACAAGCAGTACTTGTGTTGGAGACGGAGGCAGAGGGCGGGTTGAGCAGCCCTTGGAGTTGCTGGAGCTGGAGACGAACGGCCTCAAGGTCAGGAGGGGCGGCAGAGGATGTGTCAGCAGCAACCGAGGCCGACGGACGAGAAGGATAACCATTCTTCCTGTAGCAGGTCGCCTCAAGGTGGTCGTCCTTGCCGCAGTAGGAACACTTCGGCCGACCCCGACCACCGCGCCCCCGGCCCCAAGATCCCGAACGTCCACCATGAGCGGAGATAGGTGGGGGAAGTAAGGGGGAGGGGTCTGCTGAAGAAGGGCCGAGGGGGAAGGCGCAGAAGTATCTGGAGGAGGTGAAACACGGAGGAGCATGGAGCACACATCAGATAAGGACGGTATGGTGGAGGAAGCCAGAGCCTGAGTTCGAATACTCTGAAGGTGAGGCGGAACACGAGCCATCATTATGGCAATGCAGACGGCCTCTTTCTGAGCCAGCTGAGTAGCATGATCATTAGTAGACGGGCAGACGGTTGATGTTGGATCCAGGCTTAGTTATTAAAGGCGCAAGGCACACCGAGGCGCAAAGGGGTCTTGGAGCCTAGGCGCAAGGCTCAGGCGCAGGCGCGCGCCTGACGAATGCAAGGCGCAACCACATTCATTTAAAAAAATCAAAATCAAACATCATTTTCGTTTCTCGATCAAATTCTTCATCTAGTCTACTAATTAATCATTCATTATTATCGTTAATATCTCTTAAAAAATAGAATCAATGTGATCTCTTGCATCATATCTAAGTCTTAATGCACAATTATCTTTCACAAACACTAAATCAATTAAAAATAATTGAGTTCTTACATTATTATTTTCTTAATTTTTGAAGAAAAAATTTACAAAAAAATCTCACTCAGGCGCACCTTTTATATTCTAAAGGAGCAAATAAGGCGCACGGAGGCGCAAACCTCTGAGCCTGGTGAGCCTGGAGCCTTAGGCGCGCCCGAGGCGCGCCTTTAATAACATAGGATCCAGGCCTCAGCAAGAGTCTTGGCGCGAGCGACAAAAGAGATCATGTCTGAAGCCCCCCAGTGTCGAGAGCCAGAAGATCAGTGAGGATGTCATAGAGATGCTGGAGACTGTCTTTGCCCGAGTACAAGGAATGCAGCTCATCCCACATAGCCTTGTCCATTTCGTGATACATGTCCATCTGATAAGGTTCGTCATCCAGGGAATTGAGGAGCCATGTCTGAACACGGCCATCATTTCGAAGCCAGTCGTCGGTAGGAGGAGGAGGAGCCTGAATGAGGTGAGGCAAAAGGCCCTTGGCCTGAAGAACCCGTCGAACAGAATGAATCCAAGGGATAAAATTCTTCTTCTCAGAGAGGGAAATGGTGGCGATCCGCAGCTCATCGCGGATGTCAGTCGGATAAGTCGGGCGGTCTGCAGGCGGAGTAGCATCCTGGCCGGTAGATTCAACGGAAGAGCCCATAGAAGCAGAAGGCAAACCGCAGCGACTAGGGAAGAGACCGCTGCGAGTAGCAGGGAGACCGCCGCGAGAAGAGACAGACCGCTGCGAGAAGAGACCGCTCAGCAGGCAGGCCGAGAACTCTTGCACGACAAGGCCGCGCCGGACCAGAATACGCAGCGGGCAGTCACAACGACAAGAGCAAGCGACCAAGGAGAGATAGACCGCGACCAAAATGCGGGAGAAAAAGACAGACCGCACGGTCTTCAGTGAGCACACTAGCGGTCAGAAGAAGAGAGACAGGAGAAGGTAGCGGACAAGAGGAGAGAAAGACCGCAGCGGAGAGGGAAGCGGGTAGGCGGGAAGGAGCAGACCAGGCGAGTAGAACCGGAAGCCGCGAGGAGGAGAGCTCGCGTGGTAAGAAGAAGAAGCCGCGAGTAAGAGGACTCGAGCGGCAATAAGAAGAAGAACCCGCGAGAGAGCGAACTCGAGCGAGATAAAGAGGCCGCAAGTAGGAGAACTCGAGCGGCAAGAGGGAAGTGGGAAGCGCCAAGGCGATCGGCAAGAGAAGAGCGACCGTCGCGCGACAAGAGCAATAGGACCCGTGCGACGAAGAGACCGCACGGCAAGGAAGGAGCTCGCGCGACAAGAGAAGAAGCCGCGGCGAGAGCACCGGGAAGAGGCCTCGTAGCGGACAAAAAAACATGTCGCAGCGGGAAGAGCTAGCCGCGGAGAAGAGAGACTATCCGCACGGGAGTGGGGACCACGGGAGAGAGGTGGATCCACGGCTATAAAAGAGCGAAGAAGAGAATGAGGAGGTGGATCCACGGGAGAGAGGACGGAAGTGGATAGAAATGAGAGACCGCAAGAGACGAGCGGTTAGGCAGAACGTCGGGCCGCCCGGCTAACAACGGAACTGGGCGGTTAAGAAAAAAACAGGTCGGAGAATCTCCCTCTGATACCATGTTGAAAGAGCTCGTACCTTGTATGTATTGCTTGTGTATCAAAATACAATGAGAGAATACAAATATATAGGAGGGAGAATGAGAAAGAAATCCAATACAAGATGTGGGACTAAGAAGAGAAGAAGGAAATACAATAAAAAGGGGTCCAATAATGGGCTCTTTATATGGGCTTTTCTAACACTCTTGTTTATGAATAGGCCAAATTGTTCCTTTCAGATATAAGAAAAAACATTAGATATTTCTTTGTCAGATTATACATACATATATACAGATACATACATATATATATATATATACTATATATATATATATGCATAGATACATAAATTCATATACACACACTAGCAATAGTGTATGGTGTTAAACTTGAATGGTTAAAGGAAATTTTAGGCATAAAGTATAAAGGAATAATTTAATGATAATTCTTACAACTTCCCCGGAACTGAGAACCTTGTGAGCAAGAAATGTAGAAACATCGTACCTGCAAAAGAAATGATTTAATAAATTAAATTAAAATTAGCACATGCTACTATAGTGTTCAAGTGTTTTTTCAAACTTTTTCATGCGTATAAATGCTAAGAACTAGATATCAAATATGTCAAGCAAATTTTATAAACTATTTCTAATATTATGTTTTGAAAAAAAATTAATATATTGAAGGAACTAAAAATCCAACAATGAAAACTGATTAAAAACACTAGATTACCAAAAATACGCCCTCCACTCTACAAAAAAATCCCAAAATACACAGGAATCTAATTTGGCATGGCATGAAGGGGAATGTGTACATAAAATCAGGGCATTAGGTATATTAAATATACAAGATGTTGATGCATGGGAGTTACAGCTATGTACCTTTGTCAGAAATGGATAAACTCCGTTAGAACATCAGAATTTATATTTTATTCATGTATTTTTCATTTCCTTTGTATTAGCACCAATGTGATTATTAAAAAATATAAGGACCTGACATCACATTGAGGTCAAGGTGTTTTTCTCTCCGGAATTATATTTCTACATGATATCAGAAACCCTATGAGAGAAATAAACAAGCTGCCACTACTTCATCTCGTGCTAAGGTTAGCCTCCATCAGTCGCGGGTTGTCATGAGCCTGTCTCAGACAATTGACAAGGATGGCACATCACTCGTATGTTACCATTATGAGTGCAACTCGGGTCGGTTCGAATTAGTTACCCCAAAAAGAAAGAAACAATACATGTAGGTTTCGATTCCGATTTTTTGGAACTGAAACCGACTCATGTACCCAAGATATAGAAGCGGATCTAAACTTGCATGTGCTCGGTTCGGTTCAGGTTTGGTTCTACTCATGCAGTCATGCTTCACAGTTTATCGCATATACTCTTATATTAGTATACATTCCAAACTATTGAACTTAAAAGTTGATTTTTTGCACATAGAACTATTGGACAGAAAAGATCAAGGGCACAAAGGGAACATAAAAACTGATGTTAAATTATAAGCTATTATGAACAAGAATTTTTTTTTTTTGAAAATAAAGAATAAGAGGAAGAAGAAAAAAAGATGAATTTTCGAAAATTAAGAGACCCACATGTAAAACTATCTCATATGTGAAAAGCAGCTTGAATTAAATTTCAATTCAATGACTCCAAAACTCCACGCCTAATTTCAATAACCAATTTCAGGTCGGTTCTCAAGGTACCCGAGCATAAGAATTGAGAACCGAACCAAACTACCGGGTTCTAATTTATTTTGGATCCAGAACCGAACAGAGATTCGTGATAACTGACGCGAACGACTGTTCAGTTCGGTTTCGGTCTGGTACTCGGGTTTTCAGTTGTTTTTTTTTGCACACCCCTAGTTATATCGGACCAACACTCGTAACTTTCGCAAGCCCCTCTTCCTCGTCCGACTAATCTGTTGCGAACCCATCGATCAAGAATCACCTATAACAACTAAGCCCATCTACCGGCGGGTCTTCTACAGTTGTTCCTTGCGGTAATTTCAACCTATTAGATCTTCAAATGCCAGAATCGGATAGGTCATTCTCTTGTATGGTCTGAGGGCACATCCTATCAGGGTCGTAAACCTCTTGTGGCGTCCCGTTTCAAGTCTTAAACAGTTATTATGATCTAAACTACAAACTCAGCATTATATTGCATTTCTTTTACCAAATTCAATTACCTTGCCATGTTTCTTATGATATTTCTTCATTGATCACATGCCCAACACATCTAGTTATGCTTGAATATGCTTCTTACAAATGTTGAAGGACACTAAAAATATTTATGCCATGTCGCATGTCAACTAAAACATGTTTCTTCCTAATGATAAAAATTTCACTACCATCCTGGGCTCATCTAATTTTTCAACTGCAAAAGAAGGGTATGACTATGTCCCTGGCAAGCATTCATTATATGACACTATCCTAACTATCTTCTAGTTCATAATGTAAATAGTAGCGAGTATAAAGAATAGTTTAATGATGATTGTCGGATCTTCGCCCTCCTGTTCAGGTCGATGGATCACTCAATTTAGCAGATGTGCAAGAAACACAATAATAAGAACGAACTTTGGGATACTTTTTATATGATGTTCTCACAGGAGAACAATCTTAATCACCTCGGTGAATAGTTCCCGAGGATAGCATAATTGAAGCAAGATACTGTCTTGTTACTAACCACTTTGTGAAGTGGAATATTATTGCTAATGAGATTCTAGGTCTATTGGAAACCCCTTCCACCGGAGAAAAGCATCAAGCACAACGAGAACATCTTATCCAGCTTTGGTAGTTTGAATGGTCTTGCCCAAAACTCTCCACAATCAAGATAGAGATGTTGTCCAACCCATCTACCTTTAAGCGTGCAAGAGGTTCGGTTTGGGTCAGTTTGGACCCAAATTGAAACCAAACCGAAAAGAATCGGTTTAAAATTTCCCCAAACCGAACCAAACCTAAACCGATTGGTGTGGTTCAATTAATTAGTGCGGTTTGGGGTTGTTTTTTGAGGCAGTTTTCGGTTTATTAGAAAAAATTTTAAGACACAAAATTGATATTATTATTTTTATATTACATGATGTATAAGTGTAATTTAAATTATGATAAACTAATCTTTATTTTAAATTTACTATTTGCAAGTTTGTTTCGATCAATTTATGAGTCAAGAATATTATCTTTGACAATATTTCGAAGAAAGAAACGCATACCATAAGTAAGAAAATATTAGTAAATTTTGAATATTTAAAAAATAGTGAAACTATAGAATGTATTTAAGACAATTATTTGTATTAATTTTGAATAATCATGAAAATAAAATACAAAAATTTATGATATATACATTGCTTCTCAATCATCATTCTACAACTTATCATGCACCAAATCAACATGTAAATTTGATGCGATAAATTTACTAACAAACACATGTAAGCAAAGTTGACATAATTGGGTCGTGAGAGTTTGAGGAAAAGACTAAAAAGACATGAAAAAACTTAATTAGACTTTTGTGAAGGTTGGCCATATGACAGAGTATAGACTATAATGTACTTATATATTATTAATTTATTTCAGTTCGGTGCGATTTTATCAGTTTTTTAAAAATCGAAAACCACACCGAACTGTAATAAGGGCGGTTATCGTAAATGAAAAACTGGAGCTACACTGAATCGAGTTTTTAAAAATTTGGGCGGGTTTGGTTTGGGCGGTTTCGGCTTTTTGTGCACACCCCTATCTACCTTACAAACAACTAGTGTGTGTCATCGCCTGGCCAAGACAAGGTCAGTCACAACTCACAACAAATATAAATAAGTAAATATCCTCGGCGTCCATTTCACTTGTCGCATGGAGGTCGTGGCAATGGTCGTATGACATAAAAACGCTGCACTAATTGTGGGTGTGCAAACCAAAGACTTGTTGGCTATTGTGGGTCTGCAGTCTGCTTCTTGAATCGCTTTAATTATGCTGTAAAGGGTTGGAAGACAATTGAGTGTGAATTGAATTCCCTTCTAGGTTTGATTTGGCCCAAACCATCCAGCGGGTTGAAAGTGGTTTGGGCGACAAAACTTAATAGTTTCGGCCTTGTTTGTGCACTGTAATTACCTTGGAAATCCTATCTAGCAAACTAGTTATATCTATCACAACAACAAGAATTTAGCAATGTGTGTCCCCAAACATCGCACTCTTCTACCAACAAGGTGGAATCCACCAGGTTTTTGAAGGTGCCCTGACAAGGTCAGGTAGTCAAGAGACAACTTTTGATCGTCTAAAAACCAACAAGGTTTTTGATCAGATGCCCTGCCACTAAGGGATACTTTTGAAGGGAGTAATAACCCTGTCAGGAGGGGGAAGGGGGTTAAGGTGTCTTCTCTATTTTACAATAGATTAGAGAAGTAAATATCCTCTAAAAGAATCAAGGCTCCCCCTGGTCAAAGAACGTCCAGGTGAAGTCTTGCTTTGAGTCCATAAGAACTGAAGGAAGAACTCAAGAAGATATAAAATAAAGAAAACTTGCTATCTTCTTCTTCTTCAAAAGATTCGCAGAACTTCCTGGAACAGAAGAGGTGAAGAAGAGCAGAAGGCTAACACTTCTCAGTTGAATGAGGATTGTGAGAGCAGTAAACTTGTTCTTGGTGGCTGAATGAATTTCTTATGGAACTCGTTTAATTTCTTCTTCAAAGAAGTCTTTATATATAGCAGACACGGCTCTAATTGAAATCTTGTCGTTTTCTGAACCGCTGCAAAAACATAAAGCTACAGCAGGAAGCTATAAAAGTAAGCTTTCTAAGAAGCTGCAAATACTTCTGGAAATAATATAAGTAAAGTCAAGAAAGATCTCTTTACGGCCAAGGAAGACTTTTTGAGTCACTATAAAGGACAGCCTGGCAGATATCATATCTCAGCTACAAGACAAACACTTTTGTGGGTAGAACTGATATTGCATGGAAAAAGTCAAAATATTGATAATCTATTATAAAATTCAAAATAAATATTAATTTAGTCACTCACAGAAGACCACTAAATAAGAGCGTACAGCAGAACTCGAACGACCTCGGAGATCGTCGACCGACGCACGGAATCGTCGACCTATCGGGCAGATAGTCGAACGATCCAGATAGTCAATAAAGAAGATAGTCGAACTACCTCGGCAGATGGACCTATCAGACAGATAGTCGATATCAGATAGTCGATCTATCCGGACAGATTCGAACTTCAAACACAAACAGATAGTCGACCTATCAAGCAGATAGTCGACCTATCAAGCAGAAGTCGACCTTCACAGAAAACAATAGTCGACCTTCAACAGATAGTCGACCTATCAAAACAAAACAGAGTCGACATCAGATAGTCCTTCGTCAGGACAGAATCAAAGACGACAGATTCAAAGACGACAGATAGATGGCCCGATAGACGATACGAGCATCGACTATAGTCGAACGCCTGGAAAAGCAATTCTACACAACTAGAGAATCTAACCTATCAACTAACCTTTACCATAGATAAATCTTGGGTCAAGAGACTAACAAGGAAAAGACTAAACTCAAATCAAACTAGGGTACCAACACAATGGTTGACTGATTCTGATCCATTTGATTATCTTATTAGCATTATAGGTATCTTAAGTTCATATCATTCTCATAGTGCTACATCCACAACAGTTCTTGATGGGTTCAACTATCTCAATTATTAGACTTTGTAATCGTGTTGTTACTTCCGAAATGATTGTCCTCTATAGCACAAGTGTCGCAATCAGCTTACAATTTGAAGTTTATTAGTAAGCTTACTCATGATTAAAATTTCAATGATATCTTCACCACTTATTATTGGTAGGGGGAAGCTGAGCGGTTGCGTGTATGTCCTTGATGAGGCAAATCTTGTTGTGTGACCTGTTGTCTTTACTCGGATCATGGATCTTCATTACAATCACGGTCAGCCTTTAAATCTATGCACCAAAGAATCTATCCCGAGTTGGGGTATGTTCCTCAATTCAATTTTACTGAACATCGTAGAGTCAGTTATGCACCTTGCCAAATAAATGAGCTTAAGCACATTTTGATTAAAATAGTCTATTATGATGTATGGGGAGATTATCAGGTTCCAACAATATTAGGTAATCATTATTAAATTACTTTTGATCTGGAGCATAGACTAGAATTTGCAATGGATGACGAGTTTTGGGCCCGTTCGGGTCCAATTGGCGACTTTCCATATATGGCGTGCATGGATCAACGATCGGACTCCGCAGATGTGTCTGAATTCGCGTTGCAAATCGATTTGATATATTACTTCATTAGTTTGCATTGTATTTTGATGTATTTGAGTGACACTACCTCCTACCAATCATAGTCGTTGAAGGTGGGACGTCCTAGCTTTTATTTCATTATAAATAGGCTTGTAGTGGGTTGGTTTACGTTATTGCAGAATTTGGAGAGTTGATTCCCGGATTCCCACGATCATCCCACGGCGCCGACTCTGTGGAACCCTAGGTGACGACTCCTAGGTGTGTATCTCCTTCCTCAAGGTTTGTTCTAACCCTAGGCTCCTTCTTCCCCTCCCAAAATCCCTCTGCAGCCACTTACAGCCCCCAAAATCCAGCCACAATGGTTGTCTAGAAAATCCTGTTCTCTATTCAATTTTACAGTTCAAAAATGAAATTCATTATTCATTAATGAAGTTTTCTTCAACCCTGAACCACCGCCAGCCTGCTGCTGGACCATCCTTGCACCGCCGGTCCCCCATCTAGCAAGCAGGTGGTCACTCCCCTATCCACTCCTACCAACAACCGGTCAAGCCCCCTCACTTCCCTCTCCCCGCCGCATCTCACACAGGACCTGGCAGCACCGCCAGACACCTCCCTCCCTCAGCTACAGCACCGAGCCCCTCTCCACCGTTGTTTCCAACCCCGACAGCCCCCCTTTCCGTGGAACCACCTTCCCAAAGCCATCCCCCTTCCGGATTAGCCCCGATCTGGAATTTTTCAACCCGGATCCGATCTCATATCGTCGGATCTACCCTTCCTCGCCCAGATCTATCCACACATGGTCAGATCTATTGATTTTCGGTCCTGATTCCGTCATCCACCGCCGAGGACAGCCACCTCCATTTCCACATCGCCAGTTCCACCTCGGATCGTCCAAGCCTCAGTAATTATCCTACAGAACTGGGAGGTGTGGCAGTCAGTCCAAGCCTCGTCGGTCGTGCATCAAGTGCGACAATCACCGCCTCAGTAATTATCCTACACATCTTAGCAGATGGTGAACTTGGAGCAGTTGAAGCAGACATACTACTAACTCTAGTCTCACAGGATTGGAAAAAAGCTGCACCGTTCCTAGTTGCCTATACATGTGAAACACACAGTTCAACGTATCAAATAAACAACATGTATGGAACACACATGTTCCCAAGCAAACAACCATGTTTATTCTCAAGGGACATTCTTCTTAAACAGTCTTTTAGATACTCTAAGACTTTCGCACTACATGTGCATATCACTTGTTAAAAGGGTTTGTCCACGAACCTAAAACTACGAGATAATATTATTAAATCTCTGCTACCAAATTGTAACACCTCACATATAAATGGTGTATAATATGGGTTCGGCCGAGCTCCCACAATATACAAACTTCACAAGCTAAATATTAAGAAATGATAACAAAAATAGAAACCACTATTAAATAAAGAGTTTAACCAACTAGCAGAAGCATATAAGAAACCATATACTCAAAGAGAATATCCACATCTAAGACCCAAAAGAAACACGACATTTGGACTTGCGGCCATTACACAACACCATACAAAAGTTCTTACATTCAAACTAGAAATACATCTCAAACTAGGCTTGGGGCACACATTCCTGATACATAAAATGAAATGGAACGATGCTTTCTTTTTTTCTTAGCTCAGTGTAGGGTTTGGCACGCTATGTTCTACCCCGCACTAAGCCAACCTGCAATCAATTAAGGATAAGAAATAGCGAGCACCAGTAATGAGTTGATCACAAATCGCATAATGACCCCTTCCTCCGGCAGTCCTAGTGGACTCTGGGGCGAGTCATCCCACACCTGCAAGGGCACATCACGTCGAAAAAGTAATATGTATCGAAACTACGTTGAATATACAAAATCTCAGACATCAAACAATTTCTAGGTTGAGCGGTAAATAAAATGAAGTATATTATCAATTGTGCATGATGATTAGGTTCACCCGAAGGATCACCACGACCCATATCACATCATCGCATGAATCTAGTATCACATGAGTCAAGTATCACATGAGTCAAGAGCGCTCATGGACATCCAATTCGAAACCTCAAAGCATCAACATGAACACCCTACACCATAATTAAGGTGCACCCAACTCTAGAGTTCTCTTCTCCTATTATGTAGAGTCATGACGGAAGGACTTCCCCATCAGGCTCACTTCAAGAAGCATCTCGTCCTAGTAGAAAGTATAGACTGCCTTTACACTGACATCTCGTATTCTCGTCATAGCGAGAGGTATAGGATTGTCTTCACGCTGAATTCTCTTCATAGTGGGAGGTGTAGAATCGTCGACACGTTGAATTATCTGTATCACGCAACTGATCCCAACTGCCTTCAAACCCATACAATTAACATCGTAAACATTCATTTCTTCACAGGTGACGATCGCTAACTATACCCTAGTTACCACCGCACTGAGGAATACCACAACAACAATTTACTGTCGCAAACTTAGGGCTGCCCTAGGGATGACTAAACCTTCCAAATGCCCAAATCCCCGCATACATAACGACAATTTTTGCGGAGTATTCTCCGACCGCAAACTAGGATTCGCCTAAATGCAATCGTCACAACATCATCACAAATCTGGGTCAACGCCCCAAAATAGACTTCGCACATCATGCCTAATTCGGGACCCGGACGTCGAATCTCTAATGAAAAGCATGTCAAGGTCACAATACAAAGGATGGGGGGTTCCAACAAACCAAAGGAGATCATTCCTCCTTTGGTTTAAATGGCAAGCAAACGACCTTAAGACCGTAGGAAGAGATGATTACCCTTAATGTTCTCTGTGGCGCCATGAATCCTTAAATGTCTTGGTAGAGAATGACCGAAGGAAGGATCTCTTTGATTCTATAGTTTCGGATTGGCGAACGGAGCTCTGATGCTTTAATGGCAACTCCTTCCTCCAAAAGTCCTAACTCCCTTCATCCCCTCTCTCCCACTCCCTCACACTAAGGACGGTGAAAATGAGAGGGTTCAGCCCTCCTTCGCAATTTTAGCTAAGGGGAAAACGATCTAGGTCGTCGGATCGAGATCCATGGCTCGAATTAGACATTTAAACGCCAATTTATGCCGATCACATGATCGTGCACACGGTTATCACTATTTGTTAATTGCAGCTCAAAGCACGCACTGAATGCGCGCACAATTGTGTATATGGCGCACAATCATCTACAGGTCTTCCGAAATTTGTCCATTTGCGTCTGCCTTCATGCAAATGACCACGCAGGACCAATGGTCATGCGCATAGGGGGGCCACTACTCGTGTGTGAAGAAAAACACACGAGAATTGGTCTCCTCTTTGAAAAAGGACTGAGACGCGTGGGGATAACACCACAATCACCGGTACCTAGAGGAAAAGCAGTTCAAGACACCCAGATAAAACATTCGCAAAGCTAATCACAACACATCTAAACATAAAAATAGAGTGAGAGGGAGAAAAGGTCTCCCTCATGTATGAAATGACTAAAACATGGCCTATCTAGCTCAAATGTTCCCACATGGTATGCAAATAGAATACAAATGATTTTATGATGAGAATAACTAATGCATGAGAGAAAAGACAGGAAAACTATGCTAAAAAAGGGCCAAAAATACGATATGAACTTCGCTCATCAAATACCCTCAGACTTAAATTATTGCTCGTCGCGAGCAATCCATATATCTACGGGGAGTAGGAAAGGCTAATTACAAATCAAAATCAAAATAAGAAGTGGATCGAGAAGTCTCGTGTCCATGGAGAATAAAAATAGGTTAAAAAAAATTTAAAGCATAAAGAATAACTACAATATATTTATATCAACTATCAAATAGCTATATCCACTACTAAGCGAAAGAATTAACGAACCGTTCTAAGTATAATGCAGGTGAAAGTAGCAACGTTGAGTGTGATATTATAAGCTCAGAACTACTAGAGTGACCTCCAAAGAAATCCATCAATGACGATGGTCATAGGCTCACCGGTCACACCCCCACTACACTCAATACCAATCAACTCTACCTATCATTAGGACTTAATTTATGATGAAAATGAAGGCTTACCTTTAAGGGTGGGATATAACAAAGATAAACATGAAGGCTTATTACACTTCAACAACAACACTCAAGCCTTTAAGTCTTATTACATTTAAACAAAAAAAAATTGAGCTTAATAGAAAAATGACTACCACGAAAAAGAAGAGAGTGATACCCCAGTCTTGATATAGAAGTTGTCTATGGGATAAGTAAAAAAGGGAGGAGAAGAATTGTGCCTCAACAATTGCTATAAACGGAGCAGCGAGTGAGAGAGAAAGGTTAATTGGTTGAGTGAAAAATGATGGTGTGACTAGGAAAATTTCAGAGGGAGCTGGGATGGGGAGGAGGATCAAAGCATAAAAAGGGTTACAATGGTGTGAAAGGAAGACTATGGGCATTATTATCATTGGTCGCAGGGCGTAAACTGTCGCCTAGTTGACAATGGAAAATGAGGCATATGAATTATAGCATTAGGGGCTCGAGAGGTTGGTGGAATAGGAACAATGATTGGTGTTCACGAGACTGGGATGCCAATGACGAGGGTGTGTACTGCAATGTCTTCGGAAAAGGAAAGTCGAGATCATTGACGTAGCTGGAGAAGGCATAAAAGGAGACAAGGGCGACAACAAGGGAGGGAATAGAGATGGAGAAAGTAGAGAGGAGGGAAAACGTCAAAGGACATGGTGGGGAATCTCGCTCGCGTCGTTGTAAGTATGTCGGTGAGGACAAAGCCCATGAGACTAAAACCAGCATGAATGGAGGTGGAAGTTGTGTTCTATATTCATAACTATATATTAGGGAATATAATTATTTGATGCTAGCACCATTAAATTCATCTGAGACATCAATAAACTCTATTTTTAATTAATTATTGTATGTAATATATAACTATATATAAAAGAATAGAGCTATTTGGAACTAACAATATCAACTTCATTAGGGTTGTCCAATAAACTGCAATTTTAATTAATCATTTTTTACAAATTTTGTACTAAATAAGATTAAGTAAGAAAATTAATTAAAATTAAAATTAAATAAAAAATATACAACAACAACACTCAGCCTTTATCCCACTATAGTGGGGTCGGCTATATGGATCATTTGTCGTCATTGTGCCCAATATTTTGTCATGCTCTCACTAATGCCTAAGTACATCATGTCTTTCATTATAGTTTCATTCCAAGCCTTTATTGGTCTACCCCTCCCTCGTTTAACATGTCTAGTGACTAGACTCTCACAACACCTAACAGGTGCCTCTAATAGTCTCCTTTGTACGTGTTCAAATCATCTTAGTCGAGCTTCTCGCACCTTCTCTGCAATTGGTGTTACTCCTGTCTTATTCCTGATACATTCATTCCTAATTTTATCCAGTCTCGTGTGTCCACACATCCACCTAAGCATTCTAATCTCCGCAGCTCCCATTTTTTGCTCATGTACACAATTCACTGCCCAACACTCAGAAACATAGAGCATCGCTAGTCAAATTGCAGTGCGGTAAAACTTGCCCTTAAGTTTTAATGGTACTTTACGAACACATAAGATCCTTGACGTGCCTCTCCACTTCAACCAACCCGCTTGGATTCTATGTGTCACATCTTTATTAATACCTCCGTCTTTTTGAATTATCGATCCAAGATATTTAAAATACTCACTACGGGAAATATCATCCGCAAACAAAATAACGAAGTCATATGTCCTTGTACTGCTAAATTTAAGCTCCATATACTCCGTCTTTGCCCTGCTAAACCTAAAACCCTTCTTTTCTAAAGTGTCTCGCCAAAATTCAAGTTTTGTGTTTACATTCTCACACGACTCATCAACCAAAACGATATCATCCGCAAACAATAAACGCCAAGGTATTGCTTTTTGGATATTTCTGGTGAGCTCATCTAAGATAAGGGTAAAAAGATAAGGGCTTAAAGCTGAACCTTGATGTAAGCCAACAGTGATAGGGAATTCCTATGTTAATCCTCCAGATGTCTTCACCCTTGTCACTGAATTTGCATACATATTTTTTATTATGTCAATATGTGATACATTTACACCTTTCTTTTTTAAGACTCTTCTCAATGAGTCTACTCAAGAGATGTATAAGCTTCCATGGTCGACCGCCCTAGCATGAATCCAAATTGATTCTCCGAGATGTTAGTCTCCCGTCTTACTCTTCTTTCTATTACTCGTTCACATAAGTTTCATGGTATGACTCATCAATTTAATTCTTCTATAATTAACATAATTTTGTATATCTCTTTTGTTCTTCTACAAAGGTACCAAGATACTTTCTCTTCATTAGTCTGTCATCCTCTTTGACTTCAGTACCTTATTGAAAAAACATGTAAGCCATAAAATCTCTTCATTCCTGGACATTTCCATATTTTGATGGGTATATAGTCTGGCCTCAACCGCCTTTCCATTTTTCATCTTCTTTAGAGCATCATTTACCTCTGATAATTAAATTTTATAATAAAACGTTGTGTTGTTATACTCCTCTGACTTAATTAACTCTTGCAGGTTCAATTTATTGTTTTTTGTTTCATTATAGATTTGATACAAGTATCTTTTCAATCGCTTTTCAATATCTATATCTTCCGTCAAAACTATAAAAAACTAAAATAAAAGGAGAGAAAAAATAAAATATAAATAAAGAGGGAAAGGAGTCTAAACTCCAAAATTGATAATATAATCATAAAAGATGCATGGGAATTATAGCTTAGGAATAGAACAAGATATGAAGTTATTATTTTGGTCGATCAGCCCATGGCTTCATATATATCTCCCATCGAGACGTTGTGAAGCAATAACTGACTCAAGTCTTTTCCTACCACCGTCTTCTCTGCGCCTTGAACCAACATGGCCCGATTTCCTCCCCACCATTAATACATTAATGTCGCTTAAAGATTCACTCGATGATTGGTTCCCTCGCCCAACACAAGCCACTCCAAAATAATAAAATGAGGTACTGATTCCCATCACAACACACTCCATAAATAGGCTTTCTAGGCATGCTAAAATAAGAAATACAATAATAAACACAACAGATTAAGTATTACTTACAAGAAACTCATTTAATATTGGTTGGGTCCCCAATGTTGCATTGGCGGCTCTGGGTTCCTCATATCATGGAGAGGATTTGGGGTGTATAACTAACATTTCACTAGTTACTTTGAGATGTTGTCTACTCAAGCCTACAGAATGGTGCATGAATACATTGTGAAGGTTACAATATAAAAGTATACGGCAGGCATGGTTTTTTAAACTAGGCTAGTATAATCCCTTTTTACAATGAATATATAAAAGAATGAAACAAATTCTATGTTTTCAAGCCAAAGAAACAAATCCAAAAATCACTAAGAGGCATTTCAGATAAGGGGAGAATAAAAAAGCGAAATTGAGTCCAGAACACTTTCAAACACAATATTAGAATTCATACCACGCATGATCTCTGCATGACCTGGCCTCAAATTCCATTTCAACTTCCGAAATTTTCTCCCCGTTCTCTAAATAAACATTTTAAGAAAATGAAGCTTAAATACCTATAATGAGCAGATGATGTTTAAGTATAAAAAATAGCAGATGTGAGTACAAGAAACATTAGGAGTATTCATTCTTAAGTTATTATAGTAAAGTATGACATCAGTAAATGGATAAAAAAATACTAGGTGCGAGTACAATCAACAAGAAAAATATTCCTTCTTGAAATTGTATATAAAACTATGATTGATCAACATGATTAAGAGCATCCAAACTGACCTACCTAAGCACTAATAGACAGAGCTATAGGTTTTGCAAAAGGAGGCTAGGGAAAACAGAAAGGATTGTTGGTTCCCCACTTCCCCTCTTTGAGATAGAAGATAATCCAAAAGTTCATATAATACTAGGTCCTCTCTGTAATTGTGTAACAGGAGCTCCTACTGATGTGTAACGGGGGGGGGGGGGGGGGGGGGGGGGATGTGTAACAGGAGCTCCTACTGATTTGTTTGACTGCACACGCCCATCCCCCTACTCTGTTTTGCTAAACTGCACACGCCACATCTACAGGTTCTGCTTTTGCTTTTATTATATGAATGTAATTTAATGTCAACGGCTACTTTGCAACGATTATGTTTTGTAGGCCTATTTATATCAGATTATGCAAGTCTTAAGGGATATATGAAATTTAGTATTGTCTTCTATTTTCTTCAAGTATGTCTCAACCAGAGGGCAAGGCCACTTTATTAACACTTGAGGAGGACCGTTCATCCCAACCTGACTTCGACTTCGAGCTTCCCGACGACCCGCCTATGGAGCCGCACCCCGACCTGGCCACGATTTGCCTAAATGCGTTAGTCAATTCAGCCTCTCAAAAATCTCTCCAATTTCAGGGTTCCATTCATGCCACAACCGTCCAAATATTACTCGATTGCGGTAGTACTAATATTATTTTTACATACTCGTTTGGCCGATCACTTGAAATTCCCAATCACCGTCATTAAACCGTTTTTCGTTTGCGTTGTCAATGGCGCTAAAATGCCTTGCATAGGCTTATGTCTTATAGTACTGGTCTCCATTCAATACAATATATTTCCTATTGATCTATACATTTTGGATTTTGTGGACGCGGATATTGTTCTTGGGTATGATTGGCTCGATACTTTAGGCGATATCACCACTAATTATCGTCATAAACGAATGACATTTACTTATAATAATCATCCGATTCAACTTCAGGGCATTACACACTTACAACCCTCCACTATTTCATCTTCTCAAGTTTCGAAACTTATGTCACAAGACGTCATTGACTCATATGTTTTTTGCTTCACATCCATGCAATCAGAGACCCCCACAGTCTCCAACTTCGCCGCATACCCTCCGTCAATACAACCCTTGCTTCATGACTTCTCTGCCATATTTGATAAACCTCATGGGTTACCTCTGGTCCGTCTGTGTGACCTGAGGATTCCGTTATCCGATCCGTCCAAAATCGCCAAAGTTCGTGCTTACCGCAATCCTAATGTTCAAAAAAATGAGCTTGAACGCCATGTGATAGAATTGTTGAGCGATGGTCTTATCCGTCCTAGTACCTCCTCGTTCATCCCGACACGTGGTGTTTTTCTATCGTCCAGGAGTCCAACCTTGGCATCACACCAAGAGGCCCACCTGGAGTCAGCACCAGACGGCTTTATCGGGTGCTCTACATCAGCAAGGTTGTTGAGGCCAGGGCTCGAACCTCCTAGATTCAAGCAACCTCTCATCACCAATGAGATCAGTTGGTGATGAGAGGTTGCTTGAGGGCTAGGAGGTCAGGGGATCGAGCCCTGAAATGTCGTGGCGGAGATTGTATTGATAAAGCCGTCTGGTGCTTTTATGATGCGGGGACAGGAGTCCACCTCTTGGCATCACACCAAGAGGCCCACCGTCAGCACCAGACGGCTTTATCAGTAGCTCTCCGCCACGACATCAGCACCGCGCGGCAGGTTGTTCAGATCCCCTGACCTCCCCCTCAAGTGATCCGCGGATCAGTTGGTGATGAGAGGTTGCTTGAGGGCCTCTTATCTAGGAGGTCAGGGGATCGAGCCTCAACAAAAGACGACTGATAAACTGACTCCAGGTGGGTTTTTGCGCAGACTATCGTGCGTTGAATTCTCTAACTCTTAAAGACTCATTCCTTATGCCCACCATTGATGAATCAATTGATGAATTACATGGTGCACAGGTTTTCTCCAAACTCGATTTACAATCTGGTTATTCACCAGATTCGTATGCACGATTCGAATATTCATAAAACCGCTTTCCGCACACACCATGGTTTATTTGAATTTCTCGTTATGCCTTTCGGCCTTACAAATGCGCCAGCCACTTTTCAGGCCCTTATGAATTCCCTATTCTCGGCCTACCTTCGCAAATTCGTCGTGATATTTTTCGACGACATACTCATCTATAGTTCTGATTTCGAGTCTCACTCTCTCATTTACGTATCGTATTTTCGGTTCTTGCATCGGCAAAATTATTTGTCAAATTAATAAGTGTTATTTTGCGGTTTATACCATTGATTTTTTAGGACATACTATCTCACCAACCGGCTTACTCCCTAATTCGGACAAAATTCAATCTATTTTAACATGGCTGGTCCCCACAAATGTCTGCCAACTCTGAGCCTTTTTAGGCCTCGCCGGATATTATCGGTGTTATATCCAACAGTTTGCAACCCTCGCGGCTCATCTATCCGACCTATTAGTCCAAAACAAATTTATATGGACTCGAAGACCACAAATACCTTCCAACAACTTAAACGCCTCCTCTCCACCCCACCCATTTTAAGGCTTCCTGACTTTTCGATGTCATTTATACTCGATACTGATGCTTCTGATTTTGGCATTGGGGCGGTCCTCATTCAGGACAATCACCCGCTAGCATTTTATAGTAAGAAATTGACTTCCCGGGAGCGATCTCTGTCCACCTACGCCAGAGAACTACTAGCATTTACCGTAGCCATTCAAAAATGGCGTCATTATCTCTTGGGGTCTTCATTCATCATTCGCACTGATCACAAAACCTTACATCAGTTAACGGATCAACTAATTACTACCCAGGAACAACAAAAGTTTTTATATAAAATGTTGGGTTATCACTTCTCGATTGAATATAAACTATGGTCTCAAAATAAAATTGCGGACGCTTTATCCCGGCGTGACTAACCCAAGGAGTCCTCGTTACTTGTCGTTCAAGTTTGTTCGTACCAAACCTTTCCCCTCCTTTAGGATTTGCGCACTTTATATACATGGAACACAACTTCTCAGAGTATTATTCATCGGTTAAAAACTCAGCCTAATTCTTGTCAAGAGTGGCTCAACCACGGTGACAAATTATTTTATAAAAACCGACTATATATCCCGGACTGTCCGGTCCGCCGCGCTTTGATTTCAGAGGCCCACAACCTCAAATCCAGCGGTCATTCAGGCAATTACGCTACATATAAACGTTTGTCCACGTATTTTTATTGGCCTAATATGTCGGCCGAGGTCGCCGCATTTGTCAAAAATTTGATCTCTGTCAAAAGTGTAAATCTCTCAACACGATGTTGTTTAGGTTATTACAACCCCTACCGATCCCTACCTAGATTTGGGCTGATCTAACACTATTTTATTACTCACCTACCGTCGTCAAATAGTTATACGGACATTCTGGTTATCATTGATCGTCTATCAAAAGGTGCTCATTTCGCACCCTTACCATCGGGTTTTACGGGTCCAGTTGTCGCCCGTATCTTCTGGGATTCCTGCGGCAAATTGCATGGCATGCCAGAGACACTTATCTCCGACCGTGGTTTCATCTTCCTTAGTGCTTTTTGGCATGAATTATTTGTGCAAAACGGTACAAAATTATCATTTAGTTCGACTTACCATCCACAAACCGATGGCCAAACTGAACGTGTCAACCAATTGTTTGAGGCGGAATACTATTATAATATTTATGAATTTTTGCTCATGCTCACCCAAAATCGTGGTCCAAATTACTAAATTAGGCGGAATACTATTATAATACCACTTTTCACTCCTCGGCAGGAATGACTCCCTTTGATGCAACGTACGGTCGGCCACCACCTTGTTTTATCCCTTGTTTTACAGGTGATAGCAAGCTTCTAGCCGTCCAGGCTGATCTGCAAACTCGTTCTCAACTCATTACACACTTAAAAGAAAATCTATATAATGCACAACAACGGTTTAAGCTCCAAGCCGACCGCCATCGAACAGAATCTCCAATTCTCGGTTGGCGATTGGGTCCTCCTAAAACTTCATCCGCGACGACAACTTACACTCCGCCGGCACTCTTGCACCAGATTAAGCCCTTGATTTTACGGCCCGTTCCAAGTCATCGAACGTATCGGGGAGACCGCGTACAAATTACACTTACCAGCACATTCACAATTACACCCTGTTTTTCACATTTCTCGCCTACGACCATATCAAACTGACCAACCGATTTCTGTTACCCCTTTATCGCGACAATCCACCTCCACTCACCCCCTTCACGAACCACTTTCAATCTTCGATGAGCGAACTATTTTCGTGCAAAATAAACCTATTAAACAGGTACTAGTGCAATGGAAAGGGCAGGATACCGCGGATAGTTCATGGGAACGCCTAGACGCACTGGGCTCTCAGGTATGTTTACCCTCTTTTGATAGTGTGCCACCTTCTGATTCGCATTTTTCAACAGGTCTTGGTGATCCACCACCCATTAAGCATTTGGCTTCTACTGGCTTAGATCCAGCCCCTGCACCGGAACACCGGCCCACCGCAACGAATCTGTCAGCAATTCCCCTCCGCCTGCCTAAAGACTTTCAGCTCCCAGCTCCCATTGCCAATAGTGCGGCCGATCAACCTCTTCCCCGGCGTGACCAATCTACCGTGCGGCCGTGGCCACCGGCTGCGCTTATACCGTCTTGGGGCCGCTGCCAATCCCGCTCTGACAACACCTTCCCAAGGTGCACCGCTCCTTTCCTCAACTGGCCGCTAGACACCCGCCATCTTCGCTCAGCCCGCCAAGCTCCGAAATTGGTTATCCCCTCCACGACGCCGCCTTCCAAGGATGATCCGGAGATCATCAGCTGCCCGCGTGGGGGACGAATGTAACAGGAGCTCCTACTGATTTGTTTGACTGCACACGCCCAATCCACCTGCTCTGTTTTGCTAAACTGTGCACGCCACATCTACCAGCTCTGCTTTTGCTTTTATTATATGAATGTAATTTAATGCCAACGGTTATGTTTTGTATGCTTATTAATATCAGATTATGTAAGTCTTAAGGGATATATGAAATTTAGTATTATCTTCTACTTTCTTCAAGTATGTCTCAACCAGAGGGCTCCGACAGCCACCCCGTCGAGGTCCTCTGATTACATGATGACGCGTGTCTAGGATGACGCGTGTCTAGGATGACGTGCATCTATTGCTGAATTTTATCTTTATTTTTCCGCACTATTATATTTCGCACTTTATTACTCACGCATTATGCATCCCAGGTGAGAGAAATATTTGGTTAATTTTGTGAAACCTCTCACTATATATTGGTGAGGAGGGCGGGCTTGAGGATATGAATGAAAAATCTAATTTCCCCATCTCTTGAATTTTCTTCCTCTCCTCTCATCATCGCTAGGGTTGGGTTGAGCAAGGCTTCCCTGTCTCCTTCAGTCTAGGTTGAGTCCAGCTCCCGTTGAATCTCCCATCATTGAGGAGGCTAGCTCAAGGAATGGTCAAGAAACCACTCTGAGACTTCTCGCTCTCAACATTGGACACCCGCTCGCAATTGGAAGTCTGTAACATCTTGGTATCAGAGCCTCTTTCCTCCTCCGGCCGCGTCATCCGAATCCAACCTCTATGTACCGCGAAATATGCGCAAAATGAACCCTCGTTTTTGTCATTTTCCCATCCAACGGCAATGATTAACCTCCTGCCGCACTACACGCATTCGATGATGCTAGCTCCGACCAATGCCGACCCCACACGATCCTCGACTTCCTACGAAAACTCTCACAATGACGACTCCTTCAATTGCAGTTTCTTCCCAGGTAGCGACACATCCACCGCATGATGAGATGAAGGCCCCAATGGCTCCTCCCTACTCGACTACAACGGTGGTTTCCCATACTCTAGCCCTATGAACAGACCTAACCGAACCTCCGTCGAGCCTCCAAGCATTCCACGCCGCAGTTCCGCTGCTTCCACACACGGCAGAACGCCAAGTCAGCAGAATTGGGGCATACAGCCCGATGACCCAATTTATACCACCTCCGGACAGCCCCCACGCACCTTCTGCACCAATGGAAGAAAGCGGTCTTACTCTTGCTCACATTATGGAGTCCATGCAAAATTCGATGACCATTCAAGTCAACAACATGCCTCGATCGCGATTTTGACTACCCGTGTAGATGGCTTCTGTAACAACTTTAAAAAGGGCTTTTAATCAAATTAGAAATTAATGATAGTTTGGAAATTTTAAGCTTAGGTTTTTTTTCTAATACAAACCGAGCAACCCCCCCCCCCCCATCGGGCCCCACTCTGGTTCACTGAATCGGACTGAAAATTAAAAAAAACATTTAAAAAATGTTAAATCCCGTATCCCTTTCTCCTCCCAATCCCTCCTCCAATCCCGGCCCTAATTTCCCGATCAGCAAGCCATGGCGAGACCGGCACCGGTAACATCGTCGAGGCCAACTTTCGAGTCCCCTTCGTCTCGGCGAGGCCCTTTGCCTCATCCGCGAGGGCGCCGTCATGATCTGAACCATGGGCGAGGCCGACACCGGCAACATCATCGAGGCCGTGCGCCATGTCCGCTCCGTCATGGGCGACATTTTCCTCCTGCGCAACATGGATGACGACGAGGTTTTCTCCTTCGCCAAGAAGATCGTCGCTCCTTACAACCTCGTCATGTAGACCAAGCAGCTCGGGCGCCTTCCCGGTTGTCCAATTCGTCGTCGGTGGTGTCACAACTCCCGCCGATGCAGCCCTAATGATGCAGCTTGGCTGTGACGGTGTCTTCATTGGCTCTGGCATATTCAAGAGCGGCGACCCTGCGCATAGGGCCAGAGCGATTGTGCAGGCCGCCACTCACTATTCTGACCCCGAGATCCTGGCTGATGTTATCGTTGGATTGGGGGAATCCATGGTGGGAATCAACCTCAGCGACGCCAATGTGGAGAGGTTTGCTTCCCGTTCCGAATAGAGAAGTAGTTTGTCATCTCGGACGGCCGCAATAGTAACATGGACACTTCCTCAAAAACTGATCACATTCTTCCATTCTTCATATAGTTGCTCTAAAGACTATGACTGAATCCTACTTTATGAGTTCTTCTGGCTTTGATCATGACAGAAGCCCTATACATTTTGGAAGAACACCCTCAGGTGATCTCCTATTATGTTTTTATTTTCTTCTAAAATAGGTGATGCTCCCGACGCTGCGCTCCCGACGCTGCGCTCCCGACGCTGCCATGTTCTCTGATATGTGTTTTCAGTTTTTCAGTTTTTTGTGTCGTAATCTTCTCTACCATTTTCAAAAACTCAAGCATAAGTTTCCTTAAATTTGTTGATGTTGTTATTTATTTTGTATCCAAAAATAGGTAGGTTCATAAGTAGAAGGGAATAAGAACATCAACAGACTGCTATTGGTAATTGTTGTATAGAATTGTTGTATAGGATTATTGTTTAGGATTGTTGTTTGGTAACTGTTTAAAGTTGTCGTACTTATTAATCAGGGTTGGAGTTTGTTGAATGCTGCTTAGGCATTACTTTGTTGTTTTCGCCCAAAAGGTCTTTGATGAAATTTCTCACAGATTTTGGTGTTCTTAAAATTTTTCTTGGATCCTTAAACAACCAACCTCCGCCCTCCCCAAATATTAACCACACTTACCCAATCACTGTCAGGGAATGCAAATAAACCAAATTGTTACAATCTTAGCAGCTGCATAATGCAGTTTGTTCCCTTCTAGTGATGTATTACAATCTTAGCATCTGCATAATGCACTTTGCTTGGATTTTCCGTGAATCTAATAAGACTATGGCTCATATTGGCCCGGCATTTTTACTATGACGAGTTTGGACAAAATTGCAACCCGCATAGAGTGTATGTTGCAGGTCTAAATGATATTATCAACATAGAGATAAATTATAGGTAACTTATCACATTTGTCTTCACATTTAAGTAGTCTCTCTGTCACTTTTTGATAGCTTTTCATATATTAATACGAGTCATTGACTGTTGAAATTTATGAGTCGGCTTAACCCTAACAAAGATCTTTGCTTGCTTAAGATTATTATATACACAGCAACTGTGACCCAAGGTTTCCCGGGCAGGTGCAGTTCCATGCATAACTTGTTATAGATTAAACTGTTTATATTTGCAAACAATAGTAATAATAATAAAAATAATAATAATAGATATATATTAGTTCATTAAACTTATTAATATTTACACTATGCGTGATTCTATGTTAGTTTTAGCTAGCTATTTCTTTGAACATGCCCTTCATATCATATTATTCATGTATAGGGGAAAACACCCCTCACGGCCATAATTATGTGAGATAATATGATAATTCTTAGCTTCATACAACTAATTTCTAATATACTTTTGTTGTTGTACATTATCACACAACCTTGGCATTTGAATTTGAATGATTTTTTGGAGGTATTTCACTTTGCTGGAGCATAAATTTTAATGAATAATCACTTTGCTGAAGCATGAATTAGCAGCAACAGCCATGATATTATCACTTTGCTGGAACATAAATTTCACTTTGATAGAGGTATCTCAAACCTGGAGGTATGTAAAATTTTCAATGAAATTTTTTAGAATTTCACACTTGCTGAATACATTTTACATAATTACAGGGACCTCCCCATCTTCCAATTTTGCATAATTATAGGGACCTCCTTTTCTCTTTTAAAATTATCAGAACTTTCCATCTAAGTTTACATTGTTAGCATAAATGCACACAAAAATAATGGAGTGGTCTTCCATGGTTTTTTTGGGTACATGTATATAGGATCCTTGACATGGGAAAAGGATAGTATTGTAATTTTTTAGAAGTCGTAATTGTTCCTTGAGCTACAACAGAAAGGGTTCACCCCGTTTCCGGCAAAGACAAAGGATAGTGTTGTAATAGCCAGGTCCACAGAGGAATTTGAGGAGGCTACAGAATCGATCAATGGCAGTGGAACCTCGAGCGACTATGACTATCTACTCTCCATGGCAATAGAATCCTTGACTTGGGAAAAGATTAAGGAATTGTGGGCTGAGCAGGATAAACTCAAAAGTTATGTGGAGTAATTAAGAAATTCATCACCAAATTCACTATGGATCAAAGATTTAGATGCTCTTGAAAAAGAACTGGAAGTGAGTCTCCAAATACCAACTATTTTGAACTTCCTGTAGACAAAATTGGTTCAACTGTTAAGTGTAAGTGTTAATTCCACTTTGTGCAGGAAGTTGAAAGAAAAGATGTTGAAGTTGAGGTGCAGAGGTTGAAGATAAAGGCAAAACCTGGTAATGGTGGTGCTAAAGTTTCTAAGCAAGGTCCAAAAAACCGAGAAAGAATAGCATGAGCAAACAAGCATCACCTTCTATAGAATCTGGTATATTTTGTCTTAAACCTATTTGATTTTTCTAGATCATTGCTATTTTATGTAAGCATCTAGTATTATTCCAAAAATATTGAAGACATTGTCATCCCTAAACCTAAAGAGAGATAAAATAAATTTACGGCTAAGGTCTTTCTAAAATTAAACATATTTAGCATTCAAATATGTAGTCAAGTTCAGAGTTTGACACTACTAAATGTCAACTCTCAACCTGCATCTGCCAAAGTAATGAAGATGATGAGCTTCTAGACCTCAAGACAGATTGGTTGCACATAATCTCGAGGATTCCCCGGATAACAATGACGGTAATACTTCTTGCCTCCTCTATAAATTTCATTGAACAAATACTTCAATTTCTAACTCTCTTTATTGCCATGGAATCTAAAACAGTGACTGCTACTGAAGCTGCTAAAAACGCACCAAAGAATAAAAAGAAAGCCATGATTGTGGAATCTGATGAAAATGATTCAGACTTTGACATGGCCGAAGCCCCAAATGGAAAGAAAGGTAAACCCCCCTCCTCTATTTTATAGACTTTCAAATGAAGAAATGGTGACATATATATCCTTTTTTTTTTGCAAAATGATAGCAGCGGCCAAAAAAGAAACAAAGAAGAGAGCCACAACGCTGAAAAAGACCACAACAACAGCGGAGTCGTATGATAAGGAAATCGAGATGGTTGGAGCTCCCGAAGAGAAGAAGAAGGGAGGAGGAAGAGGACGAACAACAACAGCCAATACGACCAAAACAAAGGCAACAAGCGCGAGGAAGGGAGCGGCGAACCAGAAACTCATTACTGATATGTTGCAGACTGCGACGATCGCCGAGAAATCTCCGGAGAAGAAAGTGAGGAAGATGAGGCCGTCTCCTTTCAATAAGAAAAGCGGTTCCTTCTTAAACAAGGTGGCGGGAATTGGAAGTGACGGAGTTGAGGATTCTTCTTCAACCAGAGCGTCTGTGGAGGACTCTGCCACGGTGAGGGCGAGGCCGAAGAGAGAGACTAGGACAAAAGCGGTGTATATGGAGAGTCTGTCTGAAAGTGAGGAAGACGATCGTGGTGACGATGATGATGTGTCGTCGGATTACTCCAATTTTGGGGCGGAAGACGACGATTAGTCGGATGTGTTGATGATTATGACAATGGGTTGCTTGCTTATTAGACTCGTTTTCACATAATTCTATGATGATTTTTCTAGCCAAAATTTTGTATGTCTCCCAAACATCTTCATATTATTATATATACATAATATATACTCATTTTAATGATGATTTTTCTAGTACTTGGTTTTTAGGTGAGGAAGATGAGCCCCCCTTCGGCCTCATTCTAAGGAAAGTAATCCATTTTTATGTTCAAAATTTAATTTTCTTTTTCTTTGTAAAGGTCATAACAAAAACATTTCATTACCATGATGTTTTTGTTCGAATTCACAGGAGAAAATGTCGCACCAAATGGATGACGGTTGATTCACGACCGTCACCGCCGTGCCAAACATGCCCCCGGGCCTCAATGTTTCAAGAACTCTCTTATTTGTGATCAGTTCATTGACAAAATCAGGAATCATGAGGCGGTTGCTTTTAGTGATATATTTTTTAAAGATTTTCATTGACATTGTTATATGTTCTGAGTTGTAGCAAGTGAGAATTTTTTTAGTTTGTCAAACAGGGCTTAGTGGTTGGTTTTTATGTTAGATTTGGGTAGATTTTTTACTTTTACACATATAAGCAGCGACAGACATCCATTGTTTTTTCGCCAAATATAAAATTTAATTCATAGGAGGATTGCATTCTTTAAATATATATATATATATGAAGTAAAGATAATGTTTCACCAAATGATGTTTTCCCTGAAGAAATGTTAGGTCGGCTAACCTGTAGACTTTTCCCTTTGGTTTCTTCAACTCAATGCATAGGAACCCTATGGAAGGGAGTGAGAGGGGAGAGAGTTTTCTAGGAGATTCAAGAGGGTGAAATGTTAAAAGGAAGAGGAGAGGTGAATGTGCATCGTTGTGAAGGTGGAAAAAATGGTTACTTTTTTTTATAATTGGTACCCCCAAAAGGTTAAGAAAGATGCAAGGGAGGGAATTTATGAAATGTTGTTAACAAAGAGAGATTATGAATCACAAACAGAAGAAACTCACTCAAATTTTATTTAGTAAACCTAATGACATCATAAACAGAAGACCACTAAAATTTTATTTAATTAATTGTTATTATTATTAAAGCTAATATCCAACCATGCTATCTCTATACTATTTTTCTACCATTATTAAGAGCAAAAAAATCTTGAAGGGTCCACTTCGTTGAACGGAATAAGAGCTTGCAATTAGAATTGAAGGACTTTTCAATTTAATTTAATGTCCAATTTTAATTCTGAAGCCTCAATTTCACCCAATCGAACGGAGTCTTAAGTCTAATATAATAACCAACTTTCAAAAAAAAGTGATGCAAGCAGAGAGGAACCAGAGAGGAACCCGACACATAAGAGAGGAACCCATTTTTCTTCTCTCTACTATTTTCTCTCCCCCTTTTCTTCCCCTCCCCTCTTTTTCTTTCTCTCTTCACCCCCCCCCCCTTTTCCCCCTCATACTAGAGAGGAACCTGGCGGACCCCCCCCCCATTCCCTCGTATTGAACCCGTTTGGCGCAAGGTCTCCTGCTCCCATTATCGCGAGCCGCACGCCGCACCGTGCCTCCTGCTCGCTTCCGCCTCCCGCTTGCCTCTGGCGTCTCCTCCTCCTACTCAGGCTGATGGCAGCAACCCCTTCCCTCCCCAAGCCAGCAGTAACAGCTTTTTCTCTTCCAAAGGGGTCGGCTGCAACTTTCTCTCCTCCAAGGGGGGCCTATGTTGGGAATAAGCTCGCAATATTCCTAGATTTGAAGAAGTACATCATGCAATGATAAGTGCATCCTGTATTTGATGTCTATCTATATACATGTTTATAGGCTCAACAATTATTGTTGCTTATTAAACTTAGTAGGATAGGAGATAAGTTCAGACCTAATTTGAACTAAAGTATAACTCAGAATTGGTCTAAGTGATGTTTTGTGAAGTTCTGGTTAATATCGTTTTGATGGGCATAAAGAACAAAAAGATACCATCTTGATGGGTATAGAGAACAAAACGACATCGTTTGTTAGAAGACTACACAACGATAGGTTATCGTCTTGTTACCCAGAAAGGCAAATTTGAAATCTGCGTAGCGCAGAAAGCAAATGTAACATCAATACCTAGAAAGATGTTTTGACTTATTACCAAAAATATTTTTCGACCGTTTGAGAAGTCAGACTTATAAAAGTCAAGAGAAGGGCTCTGTAAGAAGAAGAACTCTCCAAGTAAGACACCCAAACATCTTACAGCCGCCTTCAAGCAGAAAGATAGCAGCAACAAGCTAACACAGAAGAACTTTGTGATCCTTGTGCTGCAAGGTTGCTCACACAGCAAAACAACCTGAAGCTCATTTTCCTACTGTAGAAAAAGAAAAAGATCAAGCTATATCTTCATTCAAGCCACTCAGCTCTGAACTTGCTACCAAGATCAAATCAATTCTATTCAAGTGCTGAGAAGAAAGCTTTCTCTCAGAAAAGCTCAAGAAGACTCAAAGCTTCAAAGTAATATTTATACTTGAGTTATTTCCTGTAATCTATCTTAAAAATCATTTACTGTATAAGATCTCTCTGAGATCTGAGTTGTAGGGATGTGTTGTCAACCTGAGTGTAGGGTTGTATAAAGGGCTTGAGCATAGGACTATTGTAAATCTGAGGTAGGATTCAAGGAGTGAATCTGAGATAGGAGATCATTTGGATCTCTGAGCTGTAGGAGTGCTTGCACATTGAGGTAGGGTTGTGGACAGCCTGAGGTAGGACTTGCTGAAGTTTGAGGTAGGGTCTTGTGAAGACCTGAGGTAGGATCAAAGAGTGGATCTGAGTTGTAAGATCTTTGATCTAAGAAGTTGGAGTTTGCGGAGTCTAGCACACTGCTAGATAGGTTGTGAGGGACAGTGGATGTACCCATACTCTGGGGAACCACAATAAATCTTGTGTGTTATTTGTGTGTTGTGGATTATTTTTTGTTTCATGCAGTAGTTAGCTTAATTAATTTAAAACGCTTAAATTCAGCAAAGCACTTATTCACCCCCCTCTAGATGATTTAGACTACCCACAATCTTTCAAGTGGCATCAGAGATAGGTTGGTTGAAAAGGACTTAACAGTCTAACCACGTTCCTATCAAGGGTAGTTAGTCTATCACCATGACTTCCAGTGAAGGTCATAAGGAGATGAGTTCTATGAAGCTTCTAATATGCAGAAAGGAAAATGTTGGCATCTGGAAACAGAGAGTTGAATTATTCATGAAAGCTTCAGATCCAAGAATCTACATCACAGTTTAGGAGGGGCATTTCATCCCCATGAGATTTCCTCTATAGATGCAAATCTGCAAGTTCCCAAGTTGTATTCTGAAATGACTAGGGATGAGGTTGTTCTGGCCACTATGGACAAAAGGGCCAAGAACATAATTGTCAGTGCAATTGATGGTTCAACTTTCCAAAACCTTATCCACTGCCAAATTGTCAAAGAAATGTGAATACACTAATTGTGTATATGGAAGGTACTGAGGAGGTTAGGGATGACAGAAAATCCCTTCTGAACTAGGAGTATAAGGCCTTCAGGCAAGGGATCAGGGATTCCATTGTTGAATGCTATGAGAAGTTCTTCAAAACAGTAGATCAGCTGAAGACGTATGGAAGAATCTTCACTGACTATGAGCTTAATGACAAGTTCTTAAGGTCCCTAACCAGATAATGGGACAACAAGAACTGTGTTATCAGGGAAATAGGGAATCTGGTCAACATTCCTCCCCACGCTCTTTTTGAAAAGCTGCTCTCCTATAAGATGCAATTCAATACAAGAAAGGAGGAAGATGTTATTGTCAGATCTCACTAAAAGGAGAAGTCTGTGACCTTCAAGGCTGAAGACACAAGAAGAAGTAAGGAGAGAATTCCCTCTCCTCCTAGAAGGGTTGTTGAGTCAGAATCCTCTGAGCCCAGCACCTCTGATGCTGAGTTAACTGATGGAGAATTTGCAGCATTCTCCAAGCAGATCAAGAAAATGATGTCCAAAAGAAAGCAATGGAAGACAAAACCTTCTTCCTCATCCAGCTCTAGGAAAGACTGAAATAATCCAGTCAGCTCCAAGAAGAACCTCAAAGGGGATAGGTATGCCTCTAAATATAACAAACATATTAATTCTGACATAATTTGTTATTGTTTCAATAAGGTTGGGAAAGTCATTGTTGACTGTCCAGTCAAGAGAAAGAAAGGAATGATGTTGGTGATAAGAAACACCACAAGAGGAAGAGAGCTGAGAAGACCTTCTTGGCTAAGAAGGAGAAGACCTGGAGTGAAAGTGACTCTGACTCATCTGAATTAGAAGATGAAGAAGCCTACATTGGGCTCTTTATTGTCACTGAGAAAGATGACTCTCCAGCTGCAAGGATTGGCATCAGGGCTCTTTTGTCACACTCTGACAGTGACAATGAAGAGGAGGAAAGTTGTGGTCTCATGACCATGTCAGATAAGGATGATTAGGATGACATCCATCTTGATAAGGTAATTCTTCTACCCCCTTCATCTTCATAAGATTCTGATTATGAAACTGGTGCAGAATCTGAGGCACTCTCATCTTATGAGGAGGGTGACTCAAATTCTGAAGATGAAGTTAACAATTTGATTGACAAATAAGGTGCTCTTCTGGAGGCCCTGGAGAAAAGCAAGCAGCTTGCTAAGAAGTAAACTGAAGAGATTATATCTCTCAAACTTGTCAAATCTGAATGCTCTAAGACTGTTAACCAGTTATCTCAAATGAGTTAGAAGATCAGCAAGCTGAGAGAGATGTCAATTATCCATCTTGGCACCATTAGTCATCAGATCAAGACTATTAGGGATCTTGAAGAGAAGCTCCTCAAGGAGAGGAAGCTTGTGGCTCAGTTCTCCAAGCCACAAACTGTGCTGCTCATCATTGATACCTTTTCAGCCCAATTTAGAGGGGGAATAGGTTATAATAGAAAGGCAGCATCAGTCAAAAATAGGGGAAAAGCTAAAGTTGTTGTGCCTCAAACCATCTTTCAAAAGGTGTTTTTTCCATCCAACAGCTATGACCAGGACAATAGGTATGGTCACCTGAAAAATGGATGTTCCTCCAGTGAGGTTAAATGCTCCTCACTAAGGAGGAAGAAATGGAATGAGGTTGAGTGCACTGAAGACCCCCCATGAAGAAATTCAAATGGGTCAATAAGAACCATTTGTATTTGGTACACCAACACCTACTCTCAAAGGAAAGGAAGTAGAAACCCACCAAAGGCTCCTTCCTAAGAAGCAACAACTGGCTGACAAAATGATACGGGCACCTAACAAAACAATACCGTTTTGTAAGGTCACCTACCACCACTCTCACAGCCAATTGCTTGCAGAAAGAAACCTGAAAAATGCAAAGGCCTTCAACTCTGAACCAACTCAATCACATACACATTCTACCCCTAAAGTGGTTCAGAAGAGAAGATATAACATTCATGAGTGTTGATGTTGTGGTAAAGTGGGGCACTTTATAGTGGACTGCTGGGACAATCCAACAATGCCTCAGTCAAAGAAGGTCTTTCCAGCTGGCAGTTATTTCAATAGAAAGTTTTTTTCAAATACTGAAAGGAATCAAGGACCCAGGGTTGGTTGGGTTTCTAAGGTAAACTAAAATTTTCTTGCAGGATAGTTCAAGTACCCAGTCTCAAGCAAATATGGTACTTGAACAATGGATGTTCCAGACACATGACTGGAACAAGGAGCTTTCTTAAGGAGTATGCCCTAGTAAAGAATGGACCAAATGTCATCTTTGGAGGTTATGATGGAGGAGTCACCAAAGGTTATAGTATGATCACCAATGACATAGTCTCTATCACAAAGATAGCTTATGTGGAGGAGTTGCAACACAACTTTATAAGCATAAGTTAACTTTGTGACTTAGGCTACGTCATTGAATTCCACAAGGACAAGTGTTTGATCAAAAAGTCAGCTGACTTTGAGACAATTCTCTCAGGAACTAGGAGTGAAAATGTTTATTGTTTAAATTTCATGTGTTATGGTTCTTTTGTTCCAGTTTGTCTTGTAGTTAATGAGAAGGAATCTCTGTATGTACAATTACACAAGAGATTAGCTCACATTAACTACAAAACAATTTGCAAATTGTTCACTGAAAACCTAGTTAGGGATGAACCTAAATTAAAATGCATTAAAATAATTCATGTTATGCGTGGAAAATGGGCAGGCAAATAAGGTCACTTTTAAAAGCATTGCACACAAAGATTATATTAGATGTCTATATTTTTTGCACATGGATCTTTTTGGTCTTTTGCTCATTTAAAGTTTAGGAGGAAAGTTGTATATTTTTGTGATAGTAGATCACTCTGGATATACATGGGTCTTCTTCTTTAGAAAGAAGTCAGATACACTTAATGTCTTCATGAAATTTGTCACGTCTATTCAGAATAAAATGAATTGTTTTATGGTCAAAGTAAAAAGTGACCATGGAACAGAATTTCAATATGGTGTTATGACAAATTTCTGTCAAGAACAAGGTATCTATCAAGAGTTCTCCTCTCCTAAAACTCCACAACAGAATGGAGTGACTGAGAGAAAGAATAAGACTCTAATATAGGCAACTGGAACCATGTTGAGTGACTCCTCATTGCCAGAAAATTTTTGGGCTGAGGCAGTCAACACAGTCTACTATGTATTGAATAGAAAGTCCATCACCAAAGATCACAAGAAAACTTCTTATGAACTGCTGAAAGGGAGAAAACCAATTATTTCATATTTTAGAATCTTTGACTGTGACTGTTTCATTTTAAATAATAAAAAATCTTATTTAACTAAATTTGCAGAGAAGTGCAATGAAGGTGTCTTTGTTGGATATTGCTCACATAGCAGAGCCTATAGAATATTCAACAAGAAATCTCATGTGATTGAAGAATCAATCAATGTTATTTTTGATGAGACTAGCCTGATACACAAGGGCTGGTCTAGTTCTCCTGTTATTGCAGGTACTAAAGAAAACATGAATGAACTGTCCTTTAATGACAAACCCGATTCAAGTAAGATCTCCTCACATGATACAATCACAAATGAGCTAGATCATCCATCAGATGCAGATCAGGTTACTAAAGATGTGAGTCAGCAGGCCGAAGACATCCCAAGAACACAACCAACTGGAGTAAGGATGTCTGCAACAACCAGGCATCTAAAGGATCACCTCAGCAATCTAATCATTGGGGATGTCAGACAGGGGTCACAACAAGAAGCAGGATACATAATAAAGCTTTATATCTGAGCTTCCACTCACAGGTGAACCAATGAAGTTTAAAGAAGCAAACTAGGACCCTTTCTGGCTATGCAGGAGCTTCATCAATTCAAATGATGCAAAGTATGAAAGTTGGTTCCAAAATCTCAAGAACACAACATCATTGGGATCAAGTGGATCTTCAGAAATAAATTGGATGAAAATAGAGTGATTATGAAGAATAAGGCAAGGCTGGTTGCAAAAGGGTACAGACAAGAAGGCATTGACTTTGACCTGACATTTGCTCCAATAGCAATGCTAGAAGCAATAAGATTGTTCTTTGCATATGTTGTCTACAAGGGATTCAAGGTCTACCAGATGAATGTGAAGTCTGTCTTCCTGAATGGTGACCTCAAAGAGAAAGTCTATGTAGAGCAACCATCAAGTTTTGTCAATCCATCTCACCCTGATTATGTTTTGTTTTCACTATGGCTTGATATGACTATGTTTACCTTCCTCATTAAGAATAAATTCTCCCTCAAGGGAGAAGATAAACAGTACATTATTTCTTAGGGAAATAAAATGTAAGAGTCTCCTAGTTCAAATATATGTTGATGACATTATATTTAGGTATACTGATGACAACCTTTGTAAGAGGTTTGTTAACTTGATGCAATGGGAGTTTGAAATGAGCAGTACGAGAGAACTTTAAGTATTTCTTAGGTCTACAAGTGAAACAATCTGAAGATGAAAACTTCATCTCCCAGACCAAAGTATATTAGGGGGTTAATAAAGAAATTTGGTATAGAAAGTGTCACTACCATGAAAACTCTCATGAGATCAAATATATCTCTGGATAAGGATGATAAAGGGAAACACTTTGATGAGCCCATGTACAAGTGTATAATTAGCTCCTTGTTTTATTTAACTGTTAGTAGACCTGATATTATTTATGTAATATGTGTAAGTGCTAGGTACCAGGCATGCTCTAAGGAATCTCATTACTCAACTGCAAAGAAAATTTTGAGATACCTTAAGGGCATTCAACATCTTGGTCTTTGATACCCTAGAAATAATGATTTTGAACTTACTGGTTTTTCAGATGCAGATTTTGCAGGTTGCAAAAAAAATACAAAAAGCACTTATGGAACATGTCAACTCTTGGGAAAAGACTTATTTCCTGTAGTGGCAAGAAGCAGACCAGTGTTGATATCTCAACAACTGAGTTAGAATACATTTCAGCTGGCAGCTGTTGTGCTCAATTATTATGGATTCAGCATCAGTTACAGGACTACAATCAAAAGATAAGTAGAACTCCTATGTTTTGTAATTTATTCAGTGTCATCTTAATTGTTAAGAATCCTGTGTCACACAGCAGGACTAAGCATATTGAGATAAAGTACCACTTCATTAGAGAGCATGTAGAAAAGGAGGATATTTGTCTTGAGTTTGCCCCCACTGACAAACAAGTGACATATTTTTACAAAGCCTCTGGATGAAGCCAAGTTTAATTTCTTTAAGATTGAGTTGGGTATGCTTAACTTAGAATGATTTTGCATGCTCAATTGTCTTTTCTGTTTATCTTGGTTGCATAATGTTAGATCATGATATCTATATCTAGTGGAATCTAGAAACATCTAGATGAATCAAATAACTAGTGTTTGTCGGACATAAGGAGGTCAAATGTAATAACTTAAAGGATTGGATCATTATTGGATGTATGTATGCATTGATCTGATCGGTTACATCGTTTTGTTCGTCTTGATGGATCAAGACGGCAAATTTCTGAAGTTGTTGTTCTATCTTTCTCAAATTAATCTCATCGTTGGATTTAAATAAATCCAAACTCTTTAGAGATATATATATATACATATATATTAGTGCCAAAGAGTTTAAGTTTAAAATGTAAACTTCCTTGCCCTAGTCTCCGTCTCGCGCTCTCCGTCTCTCTCGACAACTTGTTACAACAAGCTCTCTCAGAAATGGCTCCCAACAGAAAAGATTACTTGTATGAGGGCAGTGAGGTGGCTAGGTATGGCTTTCAGGAAACTCCAGAGGAATTAAGTCGGTAATCAGGCAACTTGATGTCGTTTGTCTTGAATTTGTACTGTCTGAGCCGACAGTAATTCTGAAGAAGGAAGTTTTGAAGTTTTATTCAAATGCCAAGGTGTCTCTCTGGTAAATCCATCAAAAGCAAGATAGGTGGATTTAAGGTCAAGACAAGCCCTATGAGGCTAGCTAAAACTCTGAAATTTCCTCTTGCTCTTGAGAAAATTCATCAAGAAATCACCAGGCAGGACACTATAGATGCTTTAGACAGAAGTGAATACTCTAGAGAGCCATATGGATCATTAGAAAGAAAGTATTTTAATCAGAAAGGAAAGCTCCTTGCAGATTTCATTAGGAAGGTCCTCCTGTGCAAAGTGGGGTCTCATGACAGGATAGACAAGTATATGTTTGAACTAATGAGCAGAGTGATTCTAATGAAAAAGACTAATTGGACTCAAGTTGTCTTTTTAAGGATTAAGGTTTAAGGAAAGTGACGGCGCGCCACAACCGACGCGCGTATATTCCCGCAGGAGGCAGTGATTCGCTGCCCGGACGGACGATCGGAGCCCGTGGTCGCGTCCGGATGATCATTTCTAGTCACTTTCATGTTTTATGTTTTTTTTTATTTTGAGGTGTATTTAGCCCAATCGGACCAAAAAAGTATTAGCCTTCCGATCGGGAGGTTTATTTTTTGATTAGGGTTGCAGTAACAACAAGGAGTTTTGATATTAAGTTTATTTATAGAGGCGGCGGGCGGTTCGGAAGGGCATCGAAGGTTTGGAGTTTTTCGGAACCGCTCGGTCTTCTCGCCTGGTGCGACGCCAAGAGCCTTCAGCAATCCCATGCCTGGTGCGACGCCGGCAAGTATTCTCCTTCCACCGCTCTCCTTCCCCATTACCCGCTCTCGTGCACTGCCATTTCGCCCGAAGACGTTCCGCTTCTCCCTCCTTACCCACCTGCAGCCCCTGCAACTCACCTGTCGGCATTTCCCCTGTTCAAACCAGCAACCCCACAGCATCCACCTCTTCCCTGCGCCTACACCTCGTCGGTTTCCACCTCCGCCTGAAACATACCCCCACCTCCTCCACCTTTATACCCTCTCTTCCTCCCTTCCAGGTCATCCCGCAACCCCTCCTATTTAAAGTCACAACCTAGCCTAATTCCCTACTCCTGCTTTCAGCCCAACAACATTACCCCTTCCTCCCCACCATGAACTACACTAATAGCCATTCAACCCTTCCATGTCCGAACCTGCAGCCCACAACCAAGTCAAACCCTTAACCCCCCTCTTCCCTAGTCTCCCCGTCGTGGAACCACTTCAAAGCTGCCATCCTCGACGCTACTTCGATCTAGGATGCCTTTCATACCCTTCGCCGCCGCCGCCGCCTGCACGTTCGAATTGTGGTAAAAGACATTTCTTCTATTGTTGTTTATTTTGGCACATGTACTGTGTAGTGGATGTTCTCTCTTGATTGTTATTAGTATTATTCGTTATATGACCTACAGGGTTTCTTCTGCGTTCGCTTGAAAGTAATTGTCCCTCTTTCGTTTTGCAAAATTGATCATTTGTTCTCCATTATTTAATTATTTGCCACCACCCGTGCACCCGTTGTTAACTTATAATAAATAATTACTTGTTTGCAATTTTAACGGACCACTTGTGCATTTTCATTACACGTTATTGCATGTAGGACTGCATTAAGCGAGCCCACCCCTATGTCTACTTTAACACTGCATCAGAAAGTTTGCAAGTCCCTAATCCTGAAAGGATCTCGTCTCTTTATCTCCTAACTACATATCCAGATAACTTCAATCAGAAGCAAGGTACAAGAATCCACCACATGAGGAGAATGGATATTAAGACTCTGGAAAGATATGAGAAGGTTCTGATGAAGTCTTCAAAGGAAAAGAAGAAATTGAGTAAGAAAAAGGGAAAGACAATTGTTGTAGATTCTGAAAGTGAGGAAGAATCCTCTGATGGAGAAAGTACCGCTGGAATCAAGTCCTTTGAGGAAGTAAAGAAGATGAAAGGAGTGAACTCATCCATGTCCCATACCTTTCATCTACTGATGACATGGAGGTTGTTCACCAAGATGTCAGTACTCAAGTTGATGACATCCCAACTGATTTGGAGAAAGATGCTTCAGCTGAGGGGGAGGCAGGAAAATTTATTCCACAACAAGTCACATCAGTTGAAGCAGAGTTAGCAGAAAAGGAACCAGAAGATATCCTTGACAGGTTCTTAGATGATGATGCAGATGATTTGCTAGAAGTGGATGCTGACAGTGAGGGGGAGACTCACACTGAGCTCCCTGCTCCAATTATCAAGTGTTTGTATCTAAAGAGGCTGAGGATGCAACTCATACTGAGTTGGCAGTCCAAGAGGACCTAAGTGTGCTGAGGAACAAGTCACAGCCACCTTCTGAAGATGCTGCTCACCCCTTAGGGCCCTCCACATACACCCCTGCAGATTCCTCAACTTGTATCTGGGCTTCTCTGAAGTTAATGCTGGATGAGCAAAGTACTTCTCCTAAGGCTCACATAAATGCAGCAGTTCAATGAGTTAGAGAAAAAGTGATGGGGAAATAAAGATCATCAAGGAAGATATTGCCCATGTGAACTGTGAGATCTCCAAATGGTTTGTCAAGGCTGCAGGGGCTATGGACAGCAATGTCAAAGTCATGAGGACAATGGATGAAAATCGCAGGCTCTGCACTTAGAACTTAACTGGAATCAAACAATTTGTCAGCAAAACAAATGAAACTATTGAACAAGGTGTGAACCATACAGAAAATTATTTGTATGCCACTGAAGTTGAAGTCATGAAGGAGATTGATGAGGTGAGAGATGCCCTTCTTGATGAAAATGAAAATTTTCTTTCGGACTCTCTCAAGCAGAGTTGTGACATGCACAATTGATCTTGAAAACAAGATAGTTGAAGAAGCTAGAAATTTGGAGAATATTAATGTTGATCAAGCTTTGTGGGTCCTTCAAGGCACAAGGCTAGCACTCAACCTGCCCCTACTAGATGTAAATAAGCCTTCAGAGTTTGATTTTGCCGCTAAAGAAAGAGATGCTCCGAATGTTCAAAGCTCCAAGAGAAGAGAAAGGGAATGCACAATGCACCCTAAGGAGTTCATGTCTAAGAAAAGGAAAGATCAGGTCAGGGATCCTGATCATGAGCAATGGAGTGATGATTCAAGATCAATCATTATGAGCGTCTGGGCTAGTAATGGACAGATCAGAAAAGATATTGACAAAGGTCTATCCTTCTGAAGAGTGGATCAAGAAGAAAGATAGCAGCAGCAAGCTAACACGGAAGAACTTTGTGATCCTTGTATTGCAAGGTTGCTCACACAGCAAAACAACAGGAAGCACATCTTCCTGTTGTAGAAGAAGAAGATCAAGCTATCTCTTCATTAAAGCCACTCAGCTCTGAACCTGCTATCAAGATCAAATCAATTCTATTCAGGTACTGAGAAGAAAGCTTTCTCTCAGGAAAGCTCAAGAAGACGCAAAGCTTCAAAGTAATATTTATACTTCAGTCATTTTTTGTAATCTATCTTAAAAATCATTTACTGTGTAAGATCTCTCTGAGATCTGAGTTGTAGGGTTGTGCTGTCAACCTGAGTGTAGGGTTGTATAAAGGGCCTGAGTGTAGGAATCTGTTGTAAGTCTGAGGTAGGATTCAAGGAGTGAATCTAAGTTAGGAGATCATCCGGATCTCTGAGTTGTGGAGTGCTTGCACTATGAGGTAGGGTTGTAGACAGTCTGAGGCAGGACTTGTTGAAGTTTGAGGTAAGGTCTTGTTGAAGACCTGAGGTAAGATCCAGGAGTGGATCTGAGTTGTAAGATCTTTGATTTGAGAAGTTGGAGAAATTTGTCGAGTCTAGCACACTGCTAGATAGGTTGTAAGAAACAGTGGATGTACTCATACTCTGGGGAACCACTATAAATCATGCATGCTATCTGTGTGCTATCTGTATGAAGTGGCTTATTTTTTATTCTCTGCAGTAGTTAACTTAGATAATTTAAAAAAACCCAAATTCAGCAAATTACTTATTCCCCCCCCCTAGGTGATTTAAACTACACATAATCTTTCAGCTGACAACCTCTTCTTCCTCGAGGACAGCAGCCTTCTTCCCTCTCATCCCAAGGGCCGGCAGCCCTATTTTTCCCCTAGTCCTCTCCATTTTGGCCAGTGATTGCAAGAGGGACAACTAGAGTTTCCTTCCCTCTCTTTCTTGGGCTCGGATTTGACTCATTTTGACAAGGTTCTCCCTTCAAACCCCCTTATTCAGATTTTTCTCTGAATCCTTAAAAATTTTTGTGCTCCAACTTTGCATGAACATTATGATTCAAGATTTAAGTCCCCCTTATAATCACATAACCACCTTGTAATTGTGATTTCCGGCACCGTTCATCGCGGGATCACTCAAAATTCCTTCTGGTTTAGGGTTTACGAAGCCTAAGCGCCGCCAAATCTCCAATTTTTCATGGTAACCTCCTCTCCCATCACCTTTGAAGAAGGTAAATTTTGCTAAACCCACTCTTGATTAAGTTATGCGATAAAAAATGTCTATGTTAGCGTATGGATTTTCATTATGTCAAATATCACTTTTGTTGTTTTTAAAAGGTATAAAAAGGGTTTCTAAATTTGCTTATGCCCCTTAATCGTCATCGTCGGATCCAACCTTACTTAAGGCAAGTAAAGAAATCTCTTTCGTTTGCAAAAATTGAACTTAATTTTCATGCACCCCAATCTTATGTCAGAGAACTCATCAATGAGAGGTCGTACGGTAATAGGGATGTCTAATGTAGTGGGGGGTGGAATCGACGTCGGACAACATATAGAAGACCTCGTTATCCTTCATCTCTTCTTGGAATTGGGACCCAGTCAATAACACGGTGGCGGAGGGAAAGGATATTGCAGAGACAGTGGTAGAAGAGTGTGAAGTCCTCTCTGGGTCTTTGAAAACAAGACTATTCTTCTGGAGGAGGAACAATCTTGCGCCCATTACGCTCGAAGGAGTGAGAGCTCTTTACTCCGTCGTGAACAATGTGTCTATAGTACTGTCAAGGTCGTCCTAACAGGATGTGACAAATCTCGATAGTAGCAACATGACACCATATTGCGTCATGATACGTACTTTCCATGGAGAACTCTACGAGGCACTGGTGTGTGATAGGAATGGTCGTACTGCTAGTGACCCATAACAAACTATAGGATTTTTCTAAGGGTTGTGTCTTCAACTTCAACTTATCAACCATGCGTTTAGAAACAAAGTTCTTCATACTACCGTTATTTATGATGATGGAGCAGAACTGCCCATGTACGAGGGCGGTGGTACAAAAAATATTGTTCCACAACAAGTTGTCGTCAGCGGAAGTTTTAGTAGTTAGGAGACTATGTTGGAGAACACGTACTAACTGGTCGGGTTGTTCTCCCTCAACTTCACATTCACTCTCTAACTCGGTCTCAGGGGTCGGGTCAGTCTGGGAATCACATAGAAATACCCCATACTCAGGTTCTGATCCACTCTCATAATTGATGACGACGACGAAGTGGCGTCGCGGGCACTCAGAAGATTTATGGCCCGGCTCCATACACTTAAAACAACGAAACGTCCCAGGCTGAGGTCTAGTACCTATAACTTCCTTGCCTTTAGCGAATGGGGCATGGAGTGTTGGGGTACTCGTAGGTACTGTCAGTCGAGAAGGTCCGGCAGTCCTGTCAGCAGGTATGTAGGTGTGAGCCGATGGGTGCCTATCAATAGACTTGAATCCAGATGTCGGCTTCTGTGAGGACTCTACTCTACTAGCGCGTCTCGAGATCACTCAGAGGTCCTTGTAGTCGAATAGTTCTAACTAGTCTCTAATGGAATATCGTAACCCGTTCAGATAACGAGAGACGGTCATATCATCATCCTCTCGAAGGTCGAGGCGAGACTAGAGTACTAGGAACTCGTTCGTGTACTCATCCACCGACATTTTGTCTTGTCGTATATTGTGGAATCTATGATAGAGGTTTTGCAAATAGTCATGGGGTACATATCGGTTTCAAAGTTGTGTTTAAAATTCCGCTCACGTGTTGATGGGGGGCATGCTTAAATTGAACCGAGACCTCTCTAATTGTCCCCACCAAATTAGTGCAGATCCTTTTAACCTAAGAATAGCGTATTCGACTTGCCTAGCTTGGGGCAATTGCTTCCAAGCCAGAAAATGGTCCATCTTTTCGCACCACTCTAAAATGCCCTCGGGTTCTAATCGCCCTTTGAAATCACTCACATCTAACCTGATTCTTATATCCCAACAGGGTTGGTGATTTGGTTCGTTATGTGTCTCTGGGTCAGGGTGTGCAAGTTCTAGAGGTCGAGGGTTGTGGTTGATTTCGACCACTAGGGCAGGTGCTCGGTTTATGTGCATGATTGCTTTGATATTATTAACCAAAGTGCACAACTCGTTCATGACATGTGTGACACTACCCACATCGGCGGTGAGAGTTTCGACTGTTTTCATTAAATCGCTCATGCATTGGGCCAAATCCCCGACACTCGTCTCTAAGTGGTCTACGCGTTTTTCCATTGGAAACAATTTGATTTCCAAAGATTTTCAAAATATTTTAGATGCTTAAAAAAATTATTCAATTATTTTAATCTCTTTTTATTTGAAATTTTTTTGTTTAAAAAAATAATATAAAAGTTTAATAAAATAAAATTTTAAATTAAAAGGACATGAAACCAAAAAAATTGTTTAAAAACAGATTTAATAAAAAAAGTTTGAAAACCGGATCACGTCATTCGTGATAGGAGCGAATCATTGTCCCTCTGATACCAAATTGATGTAAACTTAATTTAGAGTTTTGAAATTTTATGCAGTGTTTTTCCTTAAAAATGCGGTCGGAGAATAATTTTAGGAAAAACAAATGGACCGAGCGGCCAAAATGAATTTTCGCGCACAAATCAAACTAGTCGCTTGAACTTTAAGAGGTTCGTTAATATCGCTCAAGTGAAACTCTCACGTGTTCTACGAGTCGATTCTTCTACGGAACAAACACTACAAGCAAAACTACAAACAACAATTTATGAATAAACAATATTAAAAATAGTGTGAACGTAAAGGCATGCCAGAATCATTTAATTGAAGTGCATAAAGTTATACTAATGCAAAGCAAGTGTACGGCTTTACCACAATCTAAAGCGAGCAGTGATTTGTCCAAGGCTTTTCACGCAAACGGCGAGAGGCGTCGGTGTTCTTCCCGCTCAAGTAGCCGGAATAGAAATTGAAGTCGACGGCTGAAAGCGCAACCCAGGTCGTCGGATTGGAGTTCTGACGTTGATGACAACCCAGCGAAGGGCTTCCTGGCAGAATGAGCGGCGGCGACAGCGGATTTAGACGAGAACGGAGATTGCATCTTTTGGCACCGGTCAGGCTTCTGGAGGAGGTTCTTCACCTGGTTGCAGTCGGACGGTGATTCTTGCATTGAAGTCTAAGGAGGTCAGATCGGCAATGGGCAGAGAAATGAAGCGTCGTTTCTCTGCTTTGTCTGATTTTTATCTTTCTCTCCTTCACGGTTGGGTTTTAAATGACTGGAATAGGCTCCTTTCAGCAGGCTGTAATTGCCATTGTTATCGTGGCTTTTCCAAAAATGTTTTGATTTTGAAATTATTTCTAAGCTTCTCACGGTAGTTTCCGCAAATGTTATGTTTTTTTGAAATTATTTCCAAAGCTTATCACGGTAGCTTTTTTTGATGAATTACCAACATAGTTTATTACTTTTCTCAATTGATATATTTTAAATTTATACACTCTTAAATAGTTTAGGCTTGCCTTTACGGTCCTACTACTAATAATACCGGGATTTTTTATTCAGGGTCTCATCGGTCGGTCAAACCGATGAGCCAAACGAGCACATGAAATAAGAACGAGTACAAGAAATAATAAAATGCATAAATAAATATATGAGAAAACTATGATGCGTCGCAGGATGCATCAAAAACTTTTATATTTGGGAATGAAGGAATACTTGTAATTAATATAGATTTATTGTTCACGTCATTTTTTATTATGTATTCCTGTATTACCTGATAGGTTATTAACATCTTTTTGGTTCCCCTTACTTAAGTATATATATGAGTAAAATGACTTTCATTTGAATGAGATTATTACTTTCTTCAACTTGGTATTAGAGCTAAACTCTAATCCTGTGTCGCTCTCCCACCACGCCCCTCATTGCATCCACCTCTTCTCTTCGCGCATCTCACTTTGTCTTCCTTCACGCGGATGTCTCGAGCTATCAGAGATTGGTTGGGAGACTTTTATATCTATCATACACGTCTAAATATTGCATATGTTGTATGTATCTTGAGTAGATATATACATATTCCTAGGATCCGACATCAGGAGGCCGCATATCAAGTACAACGGTACTTAAAGAACGTCCCTGGTCATGGCCTCATGTTCTCCAAGAACCACTTAAAGATCGAAGTCTTCGCAGATGTTGATTGGGCTGAAAGTCGTGACGACAGAATATCCACAATGGCATATTGCACCTTTGATGGTGGAAACTTTGTGACATAGTGTAGTAAGAAGCAGAATGTGGTGGTCAGATCTAGTGCAAAGGCTGAGTACTGATCAATGTCTCAAAGTCTTTGTGAAGGTCAATGGTTGTGTACTGTGTTACAAGATCTGGGACTTCAAGAGAATGTCCCCTCTCCTTATATTATGACAACAAGGCAGCTATTAGTATAGTTCACAACCCAGTTCAACATGATAGGACTAAACATGTTGAGGTCGATCGTCACTTTATCAAAAACCACCTGGATAAAGGAAACTTGGTCACTCCTTTCATTCATTCAAAAAGATCAATTGGCTGATGTCTTCACCAAAAGCTTAGAATGTGATGTGTTTACTAAGGACTCCTTAAACTCGGGATGACGGATATCTTCCATCCGACTTGAGGGGGAGAGTTGTAATTAATATAGATTTTTCATGCAAGTCATTTTTTATTATGTATTACTCGTATTACGCGATCGGGTTATTAGCATCTTTTTGGCTCCCCTTACTCAAGTATAAGTATAAGTAAAGGGCCACTATCATTTGAATGAGATTATTACTTTCTTCAACTAAAATACCAATGGTTGTTTGCATCGATAATGAATCAATCTGTAAAGTCCCCCATTTTTATTTTTATTTTCCTAATCAAACCTCATTGCCACTCAACATAACTGAAATCGTAGATTTGAGAAATTTCTCGGGAAGAGCTTTAGACACTGCAAAACATCTTTATTATATGTTGTTGCTTTTGTAGATTCAAAATTTATTATATGTTGTTTGTGTAGATTCAACCATTACTATATGTTGTTTGTGTAGATTCAAACATTATTATATGTTGTTGCATAAGCATTTTATTCATGGCCATAAAAATCACAATGTTGCTACAAAAAAATCAAAAAAGTTATCGCGGAAGTGCGGAACATTTTTACTCGGGCCAAAAGTGCATCCGTGTGGTGCAATTTCTGGGTCCAAATCACACCAAATTGCGCACCATGCAGACCTAGAAATCCCATAAAGTAAACTCCTAAGCAATTGAACATGAAGAATAACAATAATCCAACTACTGCTAGCAAATAATAATCCAGGTGGATAGACAACCATATAGCACCATGCAAACTCCTTTACAAACACCTTGCACTTCACTTTTTCACTATTAGTCACGGCTGCTTCAAAATTGCCATGGCAATTTGACTCAAGACCGAACCATCTAGCAGGCTTGTGATTCCAAGTACTTCATGAATCTATCTATAGGTTACCATGTGTTTGCCCATCTTCCCTTGAACTCAATTCACTTGAGGAAATTTGACCATTGATATTGCATGTAGTTCACGGGTACATCTTCGTAGCACATAATTTCATCAATATGGTGTTCATCGGACATAATTTCATCATCATCACACCAACTTATTTCAAGAAAAAATAATTTCTTACAGTGACGGCCAAGCCAAAACATTTCATTGCAGTTGAAGTATAATTGCAGGGCTTTCCTTTTGCTTATAACACAGCTAGAGTAATACATCTATTTCAAATTCATGTATTGGCTTTGCTACCGTCAGGTTTCTAGATCTCGATCAAAGCATTTCTTTTAATTGTTAGATTTAATCTCGCATGATTCAGCTAGACAGATGATGGCAGGCCAGACAGTAGGTTTGGCAGCTTGCATCCCCACCTTCATTCCTTTGTTGACACTATTAACAAAGTTGATAATTTGTTCCAGTTACAAATAGTCCGCTTGAATTAACTATTGATCACATTATCTTTAACACTCTCTAACTGTTCTTGCAGAAGCTTTGCCAAGTTTCCAAATATATATTTACATATATCTATACTAATATGTAAAGATATCCCCTTATGACATAATGGTGTAAATGTGTGGACCATTAAAGAAATTCGCCCTCCATTCAATCATCCTCTCCTCTCTTTATTTTTTATTTCATTAAATAAAAATCTCTTTCTCCTCCCGATGCCCTTGTGACTGCAATCGTGTGCTTAGGGGAACTGTCACGATCGGGGTACTATTGATGGACGTACGGAGAGGAGAGGTGTGCACTGACACTAATATACATATACATATGTATACGAGAGAGTGCACCCCCCCCCTTTGTGCAGTCGTGGCAGTGCGATAGCACGCATCTTTAATTTTTGATAAATGAACGAATAACTAATACATTTTAATAATAAGAGAGGCAATGTATGGGGGCCCCGTGCAGCCGCGCTAGTGTCCCGGCACGAGGCACTCCCTGAAACGCCCTAAATTTTAACGTCGCGATCTTTTAAAAATTTCAGGTTTTAATCGCGAACAAAACTAATCGAGTCGGAGGAATTTGGAGGTATCATTCATTTTAATTAATGCTTCTTAGTGGTAATAATAGCACACAAAATAATAATAATAATAATAATAGAATTAAACCCCCCTCTCCGGTCCAAGTTTAGACCAGCGCAGGTTTCCCGTCGCCTAACCATGAATCCTCAATAACCGTCGGTGCGGCGCCCTCACATTATATCCCCCTCCCGTAACTTCACGCCTCTTTCACTTCTGTAAACCGCACGTGGCGTTAGCAGTCGAACCCAAGGCGACGCCTTCCTCCTCGCCAGAACCCAAAGTTGGTCCCTCCTTCCTCCGCTGCAGCTTCGGCGGCCCTCTCCCCCTCCAATCGAAGCCCCCTCTGCATATCCAGGCCGTGATAGCCCTCTTGCGGCAGATTCATAGCCCGATTGTTTTCTCCTCCTCATTTTGTCCAGGTAGACCTCGGAACCATGCTCAGAAATCATTTATAGGGTTTCTTTTTCCTTCCTATACGGATTTTAGACTTCGTGAAGGCGATATTGTTCTTTCAGAAACGGAATCATCCTTCTTCGCCTCTGATCAGAGGAGTTCCTATTGCAATGAACTCTGTTAGACGACTTCCTCTTGCAATGGATTTTCCTTCCTTCGTTCATATTCGTGTACATTGTGGGTTCTAAACCCTAGGGCAAGAAATTTGTGGAATTTAATTTAAGATGGAATTTCTCCTAATTTCAAATTTATTGAAGTTTTGGTGCTAGGAGTCAGAGAAGTTTCGTATTTATCTTCGATCCGAGGTGAGATCTTTGTCTCTGATTCTCCTTGCAATCGTTGTGATTCCAGTCAACGAATTATAACCTTTTTGGGAATCATTACTAACCCCGAAAATTTTATGGGTTTTATTTTATGATTTTCCCTAGCGTTCGGGATCAGCGAACCCCATCTTTAATTGAAGAAGTTCGTGGTGATCAGATTTATGGGAAGGAGAATAATGTCGTCTCGCCGCATGTACGAGCGTCGAAACGCCGTTGAAAGAAATTTGACTCCTTTTACATGAACATTTCAGACTATTTTAATTAATGTTTTGATTATGTCAGTGTACGCACTTGAAAGTTACAAGTTCCTATAGTCAGAACAAAATCAAAGAGGTAGGTTCACTTAGGCTAGATTATTAGATTCAGTTATATAAAAATCCTAAACTCAGTGTATTTAACTAGGACGCTATCCCGTGATCTTCTCACTGAACACTAGTCTAGATTAATTCAGAAAATGGTGAGAGAGATTCACCCTCGTGTTTTTGGTGGAGGAACACCACTATGTTCTCAGGGTCAGTAGGCCACCACACGAATTTCAGGCTTAGGGTCGATGACCCTTGTTACAAATATGAAACTCCACAGATAGGAATCTGTGTTCCACCTGAGGTACGTTCAAATCAGGGCACCATCAGATTTGCCACTCAGACTACAGTTTTCAATTTGTGTGCAGTCGTCATTAATTATAAGATTCAATAAGTCAATCAAGAAATTTATTAGAACTTACAACAGACAATTCAAAAGCTTCAGAAATCATTAATCAGTAGAACTCAGGAAATGAGAAAAAACACATATTAAATCGATTACATGAACGGAGCAAGTGTACAAATGATAAGATTAATGGTATTTAATATCACATGTTTTGCATATAAGAAAAATTTACATCTTGTTTTTTTAAGTGCTGCTGGGAGGAGTATTCTTTCTTACTCTCCAGTGGGTCTGACCCAGTTGGAACTTGTTTTTACAGGAGACTCAGATCAGGGGATCCGCTTAGGATAGGGGATGCAGTCTTCACAGTCGTCAGCTTCGTTCAGTTGTACCACTTTGTTAGTGTACTTTATTGCTTACAAACATTATGTGTTATTGTACTTCGATCATGTTTTGATGTATCAGTTATTTCAAACTTGCAGTTTTATAGTGTTATTTTCAGTTCTAGTTGGCTCTGTGAATTTAGCTATGTAAGGTACACTTTTACCCATATAATTTTTCTTACTCTACTTCCGCTGTAAGTTTTCTTTAATCACTTTTACTTTTTACCTTCTTTATACCAGTTTTTATATTGTTACTTAGTTTACTTTTTATTGCGGGCTCAGTCGAACTGCTGATTTCCTGTTAAACTAGGTTGGGGTGTTACACTCCCGCCGCTTACAGCCCCCTGTGCACATTAAGAAATCGAGTGACATGCTTGGGAGGGTTGCGAGCGTCAGGAGTGCCTTGGGGTCAGGAGTGCACTGTTTGGTATTAAAGATGAAAATCCATCATCTAAAGTTTGATGATAGTAAAAAAAAACTCCTTCACTCTAGAAACCAAGGTCATAGGATCATCATTGCCATCAAACTAAGGAAAATCTAATCTAACCAGCCTTGAAAATAAGATCTTCATGAAATGAGTACATTTCTTTGAATTTTCTCTGTTGCTCTTTTATGCTTCACGTGTCTCACTCAAGACACCCCATTCCTATTCTACTTTTTCCCATTTCTAACTCGAGTCTGCCAAGTATGCCTCTGATACTGCTACAACTTGGAGTGTAGACCATGTTAAGGCTACGTTGAATGATAAAGAACAGTCTATTGAGTCAACCTATTTTGAACGGTCAAGGAATACAGAGGGTAAGTGTTTATTTTGCGTAGAAATTGAGAATAAAATAAGCCAATATTTTATTATTCTCATAATCATTTTCCCTTACATACATACATTGTACAATGAGTCTCCTTTTATAGAAAGAGTGAGCTAACTACAAACTCAAGATGAGGGACTAAAGGAGGAGCTAGAAAAAAGAGGTCTTATGGGCCTAAATACATGTACTTTTTTATTTATTTCTTGTAACACTCCCCTGCAAGCTGGAGTGTACAAGTCCTATGTGCCAAGCTTGGAGAGGAATTCCTGATATAGTGGGGGAGACAAAACCTTAGTGAGAATATTAGAGATTTGACCAGCAGCTCGCACATGTCGTAGAATCAATTTCTGAAGCTGAATCTTTTCTCAGACAAAATGACAATCAACTTCAATATCTTTTGCACACTCATGAAACACGGGGTTCTCGGCGATGTGAATAGCAGCATGACTACCGCAAAAGAGAACAGTTGGTGATGTAAGTTTGACACCTAAATAAGTGAGGAGACTTTCTAGTCATGTTAGTTCAGAGACGGAGGGAGTCATGGAGCGATACTCCGCTTCAGCTGAAGACCGAGCAACCACAGTCTGCTTCTTGCTTCGCCAAGTAACCAAGTTCCTGCCAAAATATGTGCAGTAGCCGCTCGTGGAACGACGACCACTCAGGGACCCAGCATAATCATCATCACAATACGCAATGAGAGACAGAGAAGTAGAAGGTTTGTATATCGGCCCTTGCCTCGGAGCATTCTTCAAGTATCGAAGAATACGCTCAACGGCTTGAAGATGAGAGATCCGAGAGCTATGCATGAAGCGACTAACCATACCGACCGCAAAGGAAATGTCAAACCGTGATAGTAAGATAGATTAACATGCCAACAAGACGGCGATAATACTCCAAATTATGGAGAAGTTGATCAAGTCTAAGCCACGAGCGTGGAGCTGATGATTTACATCCACGTGTATTCACAGGCTTACATTCAGAGTAGCCTACATTATGAAGTAGATCGAGACAATACTTTCGTTGAGACAAGAGAAGATCATCAGGTCGTCGGGTTACCTCAATTCCCAAGAAGTAACGGAGTCATTCGAAATCCTTAGTTTGAAAATGAGAGGCAAGATGTTGCTTGGTTTGGGTGAAAACAAAAGGCGATCATCACCAGTAACATGAATGTCATCAACGTGGACTAGAAGAATCAATCACTATGTTGGATGAACGTTGTTGAATAAAAAGGGTGAAATCTGTCGAGGGTGGAGCTAAACTCACAAACCACCTGACTAAACTTTTCAAACCATGCCCGTGGAGACTGTTTGAGTTCATAAAGAGATTTCTTCAGATGATAGACAAGATACTCTCTCCTGGTTATATAACCAGGGGTTGTTGCATGTACACAGTCTCCGCAAGATCGTCGTGAAGACATTTTTAATGTCAAGCTGACGGAGCGGCCAATGGCGATGAATGGCAAGTGAGAGTAGGACACGGACGGTGTTGAGTTTTGCCACAAGGAAAATGGTCTCTTCATAATCAAGGTTGTGTTGTTTAGTAAAACCTCTGGCAACAAGACGGGCTTTGAGGCGATCAACTGTCTCATTGTGATGATGCTTCACAGTGAATAGCCACTTGCAGCTCACAGTATGTTGATTAGGAGGAAGTAGAACAAGGTACCAAGTGTGGTTGGCCCAAAGTGCAGACATTTCCTAATCCATTGTCGCACGCCACCCCGGAAGTTGAAGGGCTTCCTGCACAAAAGAGGGAGTGAAAATAGACGATAAAGAGGTCGCAAACCTGCGCAAATCGGAGGAGAGATGATGCAGGGAAACATAATTTGAAAGCGGATGCGCGGGAGAGGGTGTCGTCAAATTAGCAGTATGTGGAGTATCAAAAATAGATAGGGGTTTTTGCGGGGCACCGAATCGAGAATAGTGGCGAGAGTAGGCACGAAGAGGAGCTAAGGCAGGTTGTGGTGTCAGTAGTAATGGTGGCAAAGAAAATTGGTAGGAACAACAGGATGTGGGAGATTTGGAGGTGGCATTGACGTGATGATAGATTGATGTAAAAGATGATTTTCCAAAAAGCAACATCAGTAGACGTGATCAGCTTATGAGTGGAGGGAGAATAACAGACAGATCTTTTGGGTGCGTGAATACCCAACAAACATGTAGGCATGGCACGGAGGGTCAGCTTGTCAACGGGAGGACCAGATGGTGAACATAGCAGACGCAATCAAAGACTCGTGGGGTCAGGGGGAAGGGAGGGCGTTCGGGAAATATGAGAGAAAAGGGGATTACAAATCTGAGGATGGACGAGGTCATGCGGTTGATGAGATAATAAGCAGTGAAGAGCGAAATTCCAATAGGTAGTGGGGACATGCATCTGAAATAAGAGAGACCTAGCAACTTCGAGAAGGTGGTAGTTCTTCCGCTCAGTCAGCAACGCCATTTTGTTGTGGACGCACGGGAGGTTTGGTGGATGATTCCCAACGAGGTGCAGAATTTCTGGAAAGCATGCCCACTGTATTCGTGCACATTATCAGTGCGAAATTTTTTTATAGCAATGGTAAACTGCGTTTGGGTTTCTGCAGTAAAGGAGCAAAAAGTGGATAGAAGCTCAAAGCGATCACGCATCATCTAGAACCAAGTCATGCACGAATAGTCATCAATAAACGTAACAAAGTAGCAATAATCAAATATACTAGCGATTCTGTAGAGACCCCAAATATTGGAATGTAGTAAATCAAAAGGAGCAGCGCTCCGAGTACAATGAAGGGAAACGGAGCGATGTTGTTTCTCATAAATAAATGATTCACAATTAAAAGGGATAAAAATAAATTGGGGAGAGCCTTCTGGAGATGGGAAAAGGAGCATGACCGAGACACTGATGCCAATCAGCAGAGCTGGCGGAAGAGAAAGTAGAGGAAGGAAGATCCATGGTGTAAAGCCCATTGGAAAGCCGCCTCGTACCAATGATATTTCGCGTTTGTCGATCCTGCATAACAAAAGAAGAGGAAGAGAAGATAATTAGGCTATCATAATCACGAGTTGGGCGGCTGACAGAGAGCAAATTGAATTAAGAGTCAGGTACATGAAAAACGGAGCAGAGAAGTAAAGAAGGGGTGAGCAACATATCGTCAAAGCCTGCAACGGGAGTGGTGTCGCCATTTGTCACTGTAATGAACTTTGGACACTGAGAGTCCAAGTATCGAGAGGGTTGTTGTGGAGATACATGATTGGTGGATTCGAAATCCACAATCCAGGAAGAGTCAAGAGGAAAGGTAGAGTGACCGGTATGGGAGGAAGAGACCACCTATGTAGCACGGGGACGGAAACGGGATACAGGATACGATACGAAACGGATACGGGAAACGTGATTTTTAAAAAAATTAGGATACGGGCAACGTTTTTAATTATTTTTATTTATTTTAATATAAGTATTAATTAATATAAGAATAAGACAACTAGCAAACTATTTGTACATATCTTAAATTGTAACGAAAAAAAATAATAAAACTATATTATATATCATTGACATTTCATATAATGTTATAAATAACATTCAAGGAAACAAGCATCATAAAGAACAATCTATCACATGTCCACATCAATACATCATTACATTAATTGAGAGCATTGTTTTATTACATTCACATGCAAAATATCAAGTATAAAAATTAAACATTCTCTCCAATAGTATCAACTTCATCATCTTCTTCAATAATCGAGAGCTCCAACTTTGGTTCATCAAGCGATAGATTAGCTATCTCAAGTGTACCTACATCTTCGAATGACTCGAGGTCATCGCCCGCAATATCCCACAATGTAGACTCTCATTCATTGTATTTTTGATCTCTTCTAGAAAGAAGACGAAGATTGATATGGATATTGATTAAATCTTTTGCACGTTGCGGCGTCATTCTATTCCTTTTCATTTAATGAATAAAGGAGTAAGTACTCCAATTTCTCTCGGCGTATGAAGAAGATGATGGTTGTACTAATAACTTCAATGCAATAGTTTGAAGCGAAGGGGCTGGCTTCGTTTCCTGGAGTTTCGGAAACGTGTTTCCGAAAATAAAATATTTTTTTTAAAAAAATGTGTTTCCTAGAGTTTCGGAAACGCGTTTCCGCGTGTTTCCGGACGTTTCCCGTATCCGATATGCGTTCGAGTTGATACGTAGACCATTTTTAAGTATCCGTGCTTCGTAGGAGACCACGGGGACATAATTGCAAGCAATCCGCTCTTGCAGGTGACAGAGTTCATCCCGTAGAATGTCGATTTCAGTCGGCGAACAGGGGCGATCCTAGCATGGATGGACGCAAAAACCATTGGATGGAGGGTGGGCTGCAACAGAAGACAGACCGATGTGCGGGCTAAAAGAAATCGTGGGTGTTCTCAAGACTGGATGGCAACAAGAACTGACCACAGGGGAGCAGGGTGAGCAGCACGAGACCGGGAAGTTGTAACTAGCGGCATCCGGCATATAAGGGATCAACGAGAGGAAGCTCGACACAGGATCTCGGCAGAAGAAGAGCTCAGCAGGAGAGGAGTTTGGCAGGAGATGAGCTCGACAAGGAATCAAGAGCAGCGAGCTCGGTGAACAGAAGACTCTGCATGGTCGACAAGTTGTGGTTATGGAGATCTCTTTGCATTCTAAGTCGGGTATCGTGCAGAAGCATGCGCGCAAGCATCGAGCATAAATGATGAGAACGCACGGGGCGCAAGACTTAACAGGCACGAAGAAGGAACGAAAGCGGGCACTGCGAGCACCAGGGGCAATCACTGAAGAACAGCGATCACAGAACGCGATCCTGAAGGTCGTAGGGTAGTGCAAATAGGGAGCTGGCGGACTTGTAGGGCGCGCGAGCAAACGCAAAGGGTGCAAGCAAACACAGAGTGCGCGAGCAGGAGCAGAGCGGATAGGGTGTCGACAGACACGCAGGGTGCGCGAGAAAACACAGAGCGTGTGAGTAGACGCAGATCGTGCAAGCAAGAGTAGCGTGGATAGAGTGACGGCGGACTCGCAGGGAGCGCGAGCAGACGCAGAGTGCGAGAGTAGACGCAGAGTGCGAGAGTAGACGCAGAGCATGAGAGCAGACGCAGAGCGCGCAAACAGAAAAAGAGGTGGGGTCCCGGCGAAGAGGTCTATAAAGAAGCAGCGGGGGAGGGGGAAACGAGGGGAGAAGAGAGCTCAACCAGAGAATAGGAGCAAAGATCCGACCAGAGGGGCGTACAAGCGGTCGCAGGTCAGCGAAGAGCTCAACCAGAGAATGGGAGCAAAGATCTGAAGCAGAGGTGTGGGCGAGCGGTCACAGGTCAGTGAAAGGAGTAAGAGCTCAACAAAAAAAAGAAGATTTGAATGTATATTTGATACCATGTAGAAATTGAGAATAAAATGGGTCAATATTTTATTATTCTCATAATCATTTTTCCTTACATACATTGTACAATGGGTCTCTTTTTATAGAAAGAGAGAGCTAAATACAAACTCAAGATGTAAGACTAAAGAAGGGGCTAAAGAAGAGAGGCCTTATGGACATAAATGCATGGGTTTTTTATTTATTTCATGTAACACTTAGAAGGAAACAAACCTCCTTTAAGCAAAAGCCAAAAGGTTATATTTAAATAATTCTTGGCCAATACATTTGTCCGCTTCATATATTTCTACAAATTTTCTAATGATTTGTAATCATGACCGTCTCAAATTTTCAATGTTTTAGAGGTAGTAGTGAAACTATAGACATGTATTCGACCAAACTACTACTAGAATCAATGGAAAAATAATGTGACACGAACAGCAGTATGATAAAGGAGAATTACAAGAACAAAGAGAACATGATTTTCCTACAGTGTTAAGCACCTTCAGGAAAATCAGATCGTTGCAGTGCACTGATTGGCAAAATTTCCTCACCATCAGAACTCATTTCTTTTGATGAAGTAGGTGACGTAACAGCCTCAACTTTATGAAGCTTCAACCTGTTCAGGAACCATCTTTGCACCTGATATATGATACAGGAAGAGCAGAAACCTTAAATCAAACACTTTTAAGAGTAATAAAAATGAGGATTTAATAGTCATATATCCGTGCATAATGAACTACCTGCTGCACTTGTATGGCTTTATTTTCAGCCCGGCCTGGAGGACGACTAGAAATAATTGAAAAAGAATTAAATATTTTATATCACGTAGTCAATGGTAACAAAAATCATCATCAAAGAAAAAAATATTTCTTTCAATTGTCAAACAAGTAAACAGTGTCCACTCAAACGGATATAAGAGTTGACGGCAATGTGGGGCTCACTTAAATTCATTGGCCAGCTTCTGATGAAAATTTGGATCAAACAGATCTTTTCCCTCCTGAAGCAACATCTCTAAATGCCTAATCTGTAGGAAAATATCAAGCAATAAAAAACTATTAAATAAATAATAAGATACTAGGTTGAATGGAGTTGTTTGGGTAGCACAATATTTTAAAGATGACCATAAAACAAAGAATTGTCTCATAATACCATTCAAATAAATTGACAGCACACTTAAAGATCACAAAATGTAAATGTCATCTTAAAAAATCAAGGGATCGTCACATTATTAGTTTTTAAGATATATAAGCAAAAGTAACTAGTTAAAAGGCAAGCTATCCTAGGCTCACCGGGGTGGTGACTATATATCAAGAAGTTGCTGAAGGAAAATAAATAGGGTTTCCCTTGAGTGGATCAATCAGAACGGATGACCTAAAGGTGTGTTCTTTGTGTTCTCTCGTAACATGGTATCAGAGACGTCACGTTCCTCGGCGTCGTCGACCTAAAGGCTAGATTAGCCTATGGTTTCTGCTGCTCGTTGCTGCAGATCCAAGGTGCACTTCCTCTACGACTGCTCCCCCTCTCTGGATATCTTCGACACTTCGCCGACGTAGGAAAAGATTTTCCCCGCCAACGAAGACGTTTGTGGAAGGCTCGGCTGAAGTCGACAAAGTTTTGCCCCTATCGAAGGAGTCGCATCAGAGGACGACGCCCCTGGCGCTGACGCATAGTCGCCACTGTTGGAGAAGACTGCAGCCCAGGAAGTCGCATGTGCTGTAGAAGAAGACTGCTGACCAGGAAGAAGCCGCCGCTAACGCCGTCTCATTGGTTTGTCAGTCCTTCTGCCGTTTTTTTATTGCTACTTGTTCTTGTTTGCTCCTTCTGCTTCAGCCGCCCACCCTCTTCTTCTAGGTGGTTGTTCTTTTTTTGTGTGCTCTAATGGAGGACAAATTGAAGGGTGTAAATGTCTCTGAAGGGGTTGCTGAGCGCTCTAAATACTACAACGATCTTGCGTTCATGGTGACCACACTATTCTGCTTCCACACACATGTATACAAGCATGAGAATGAGCGTGTGCATGCATCGGCATGTTCACACACCCCTAGTTCAAAAGCAAACGCACGCCCATGCGCTCTTCCAAAGGCACGTCGGTACGCCTTCAAACAAGTATGTGTGTGTTCTTCCCAGTTTCCCCACCTTCTTGATCGTTACAACAATGGACAAGCCCGTGTGTTTTCACAAACGGTATTGCGCCTGATATAGTTATCTTCACTCCTCCGACAGTTTTTCCCCTCTTCAGGCAGTATAACACCGTTACAGCAAACGCACGCCCGTTCATTTCCACACGTGGGCATGTGTTTTACCACTTTGTATATATACTTAGAATTTCGTTATGTTAAATGGAGATTGATGGGGGATTTTTTAGAACTTTCTCCCGACTTTTTCTAAACTATTTCCATTTTTAGGCATATTGTAGAGTGTATTAGAGAGATTTTAAAGAGAAAAATCATTGAAAATCAAAGAAACAATATTTGGGAGTTCAATTTAGAGTATGGATTGTAGATTGCCTACAGAATTGAAAACCCTCGTTGAGTTTGCGTTTCTATTCTCAACTTGGGAACTTATTATCTGAAATCATTGCAATTCTCTATCTTCATCTTCAATTTTTCCATGATTTACCCAACAATGAGAGGTCAACTCTTTTGTTGGAGGTGACTATGTAGTAATATGAATTAATATTTGGATTGTTATGCGTGAATGAGCTTAATTTTAATTACATTTTGTATAATTAGAGTTACATTTATGTGTCTACTGTGTACTCTAAATTAGTTGATTACTACTCTAATTTCCTATGTAATCATTGATATCAAACCAGGAATCAATTGATTTACGGATCTCATTAATAATGTCATAGATTTAAAAAACTATAGACCATGTGGCACTGGTCAACACGATAGCTCCATTCTAAATATTGAATGTTCATAGTATTTTCACAACACAAATGTTTTGGTATCATTTTAGACATGTTTGGTACACGACGTGCTGTCTACTAAGGAATTATAATCTATTTGCCCGAACCAAGTGGTTTTGACATGCTTAGGAAAACTGGATATCAAATATGCAAAAAAAATTATAAAATCACATTAGCTCGCTCATGATTAATCCTAGTTAATGTTCATACTATGGAACTATCACTCTAACTCTAATTCTCATAAGTTTATAATATTAAATTTAATTCTCTTTTTAATTTACTTATAGTAAATCAATAGTTTGTTTATTTTAATGCTTTCTTGTAAATAAAATTCACCTCAAATCATTCTTCTAGATAAATTTTGTTAAAGTTAACTACATCACAGTATAAATAAAATCCGTGTGGATATGATACCGCCTTATCCCTTTTATTACTTATGCAATTGGTGCACTTGCTGATATACATCAAGTGTGTTATAGGGCATATCAGGACTCACCAATTCTGAGTGGGAATAAATTTTATTTTATTTTCTAGAAACATCGACTAAAACCAAGACGACAACACCTTGCTTTCCACGAGGTGGGTAAACTTTACTTTGGCAATGGAATAGCCACAACGAATTATGGAATACCATATATCCTATTTTAAACCCTCACTATGGAATTTAAATAACAATAGTGAGAGGTTTTGATTTGGAAAATAACTATTACAGCTACAATAGTTATACAAGAGCAACCTCAGCGAGTATAAAAACCAAGTAAACTTAGTTGGAGAAGGAATAATACCTTAATGAACATGATAGAGTAAAAATACAATGGCAAGCATGAAAGATCTATATGATGATGTTTTTTGAGGATAAATCTTGTGGAGTTGATGTGAAATTACTTAAAAAATCAATTTTTGGGTAGAATGGAGACTAAATTTGCATCTAAGAAAAAACATGAGATAAGCAATTGTTAAAAAAATTTAAGCATAAGAATCTAACCTGGTGTCAAATGCATGTGTTAAGTTCAAACTAGGGTAATATGGATACTAATTAAAAGTAATAGCAAAATCTTGTTGAATGTGAACATGAAGTTCTTAGCTTGTGTACTTACTAAATGGTGTGCAGACACAATAAGCATTTCATAAAAATTAAAAAGATCTGTTTTTTAAACCACAAACTAATAAAAAGTTCAATCCTCAAAACTAATTGTACACATAGTGAAAGCTAATTGTTACCTGCATCAGCATTGCACCTTTCTATCATAACCAAGAAAAATATAACATGAATAGCACAGCTCAAAAGGAAGATCATAGCATTTGATTATACTATACACTAAATTTATATGAAATTATGAATGTATGTGCTCTATAGATGTGCATTCACAAACACTCGCAAATGCTCGCATAATTTTACATATAAATGAATAATCTCAACATATATGTCCTTCCACACATTTTAATCATGTCTAGTTTACATGTACGAAGCCGTGATTGTTTACAAAAGTTCATATAGCATGATTGTTTTGATAATCAACTTAAGCTAATGTCATCCTACATAATTTTACATATCAAAAAACTATTTAGTTCAGCAAATGTAATAAAAATAGTAAAACCAACACGCTTCCCAAAACAACCATAACCAGCTCTGGCCAAAGGAACCATAACTTTGGAAGTGTACAAATTAGGTACATTGCCCGTACTTGGTACCGGAAAACTAAATTTAGGCTAAAATTTTTATTCAAAATAAGTCTCGGAATATTGATCCTTGTAATTTTATGCACATTTTAAGTACTCATATGTATATGCTCTATAATGAAAATACACTTGTTAAAAAGTGACATTTTTGAACTCAGAAAAGACTGTAATTTTAACTGAAAATACAGTTCAATTACAATCGTAAATGTCGTTTCAGTTGTAATTTAAACTGAAAATACAGTCCCGCATATCCCTGTATACGCTAAGCATACCTAAAATTCTCTCACTTTGGAAACCTTAACCTGAACTATTATTATTTTTATGAGCAACCAGCAGAAGTCCTAAAGTTCTATCAATAAAAAGCCCTTCCATCGGCTATAAATTTTTTTGACAAGAACATTAAATTCAATATTTGATATGTATATGCTCTATGATGAAAACACACACTTGTTAAAAAGTGACATTTTTGAACTCAGATAAGACTGTAATTTTAACTGAAAATACAGTTCAATTACAATCGTAAATGTCGTTTCAATTGTAATTTAAACTGAAAATACAGTCTCGCATATCCCTCTATGCGCTGAGCATACCTAAAATTCTCTCACTTTGGAAACCGTAACCTGAACTATTATTATTTTTATGAGCAACCAGCAGAAGTCCTAAAGTGCTATCAATAAAAAGCCCTTCCATCGGCTATAAATTTTTTTGACAAGAAGAACATTAAATTCAATATTTGATACAGTAGAATTAGGAAGGAACCCTAAGATAATTTCAATACAGAGTTAAGGTGGCAACAATAAACTGATTACACGTCTAAGGCCGAAAATTAAAGGGCGAATCACAAAGATAAGAAGAAAAAAGAATAAACAAAATGAAATCCCCAAGATCTAAAATTGATTGCCACAAACGAAACAAAACAGGAAAAAGAGAAAACCTCGGCCCGCGAGAAACGAGCAGCCGTCACTTTTTTAGGCTTGCTCTGAACTCCAACCATTCCCTAAGAATCGAACCAGGCCAGAAGATTAAAATACGTTTTTTGGCGCCTGAGAGAGACGAAGCGAGAGGAGAAGGAGATGAATGGGGGAGTGGATCAAAGGAAATACCGTGGGAGGAAATAGGATTGGCGGGAAACAAAGAGGATCGGCAATTGAAGTGGGCGAGTAGAAGGAAATGCTCTGCAACCTCTTGCGATTCTCACGCTGCGTTCCCGTGAAGCCCCCTTTGGGTTTTACTTGTGCAGGCGAAAGTGCAACCGAACCAGCGAAACTCCCGGGCAAAAAAATATATCGCGCCAAAACAAAAAAACAAGTTGTAGATTTTTTTAAGAGATAAATGTTTTTGAATGAGAAAGTGGATTAGGAACAAAAGATGAGCATGGTCCCACCGATAGTCCAAACGGTCCAAGTGTGGTAGCTTTTCCAGAAAACGAAAAACATCCCAAACAGGCCCTAAGCATCCACTTATAGAAGAGGGCAAAATAGGTAGAAGTAAGCACATAAAATACAGCATGTTTTTTTTTTTAATAGAAAAAAAATCATATTTTATGATCATATCTGGGATTCTCTTCCCCCCCCCCCAGCATGTATATCTACGAGTTGCGCCTACCTAAAAGCCCTTATAGAACTAAGAGAAGTAATGTGCAAAAATTATTGTTTCAAATTTGGAGACGGGATCCTTTCGATGTTGTCATGTGACAGTGCATATATCATTTTACCATAGTGATATACTTGCGTTCGTTCATATTTGAATGTAGCATATATGATATCTTTTTTGTTAATTTTTGTATGTTTGGATATCATAAACGATATCTAGGGGATCAAAATATGAACGCAAAATAATCAAAAATGTTCACAATACGATCACAAAACAATTAAATACGAACGCAAGGATATCACTTCAGTAAAATGACATATGCACTACCACGTGGCAGCATCACAAGGATCTCATCTTCAAATTTGGAGACGGGCCCGGACCCCAAAAAATTCCTTTGAAGAGTGATGGAAAATCAATGGCATTGTTTGGAAGAATAAAATTTGCAGTTACGTTTCAAAGAAATCTATTGTTGACCTACAAATGAATCAAACAAATGGAAAACCAATGAGTTCAATCCAAAATACCAAAAAGAAAAAAAAAATCATTCCAGAACAATCAATCTAGACCATCAAAAAAAAAATAAGCTGATCTTGACTTGGGGACAAAGAAAATGAACATTACGACAATCTGAAAGAACGTTATAGTAATCTGGAAGAAATCTAGAGAAAGAGGGTCGATGTAACTGCTAAAAGCACAAAAGAGATGTCAACGGTCGAGATCAAGCCAGCGGAGCAAGCCATGGACTCCAGATAGACCAGTCAAACAGTGTCACGTGTATTAGACCCAACAGTCATGTTAATATTAAGATTGTATAAGTACCATTGTGCAGAACATTGTAATTAAGAAAGAAGTGATAAATTAGTTTTTGTTTCGTTAATATAGTTAGTTCCTTAATCTCGTCGGCATCTCTTCGCCGGAGGAGGTTACATTTGGTGCTCTCGTTGAGAACCTGTCGCCATGGCCGGCGACGATCCACCACCAACCACCACCCGCTTAAAGGATCTCGCATCAGGACAGCAAGAACTATGGAAGACGATCGACTCCAGGCAGGCGGAATAGTCACAAAATATTTCAAGATTAGAAGCAGAAATGTTGAAACTCAATTTGACTTGCAACAATCCACTGAACAAGCTGCACAGGACATGCGTTTATTATGACAAAAAATGGGCTCCTTAATCGAAGCATCTTCATCCAGAATCAAAGGAGGAGGCCTGAAACGATCCAGTCTCAGGCAGAGGTTATTTCATCATACCCTTCATCATTGACTGGATTTCTTGTACCAAACATAGCCGCGACACACAATCCTTGAAGCCCGAGTAATTCTTTGGGAGTTATTCCATCTCAAGTGATCATTGATGGAAACATAGTAAATCCAACAAATTCTTTCACAATTTCCAAGGCGCACCAACAAGAGGATCATATTATGATGTTCCTGATCTCATTCCATTTAGCCAACAAATGACCCGAGGATAATCTTTCACCTCAAGTTTTCCAGGACAACCAGCTACTCAAATTTTGCAATCAGTGGTCATGCCACATCATTTTGCAATCAGGGACCGTTCTTTACTCCAGGCGGACCACAGGAAACCATGAATCTCCTCCCAGGTCAACAATCAATTGCAGGTCCATCTCTGTTGGCTTTGTTTTGTTGACCGAAGTCAACGTTCTTTTTTATATATATTAGAGTATGGCGGAGGAGAGAGAGAGGTTGTGTTTTTTTTAGCATTTAATGGGCTGCCATGTGAAGTGTTTTTATTTGCTTGTACTGCCTATATAAAGGCTTGGGATGTTCCTTTTATGCATGTATGACAGCAGTTGAAAAATATAGGTGTTTTTCTCTTTGTTTTGTTCTCTGGCAAAGAGAAAAAGAAAGCGAGAGAGAGAGAGTGGAAAGGCGAGAGAGTTAGGGAGAGAGTGGCGAGAGAGAGAAAAACAGAAAGAGAGTGAGAGAGGCTCACGGGAGAGAGAGAAGTTGGCGGGAGAGAGAAGTTGGCGGGAGTGAGAGTAGTTGGCGGGAGAGAGAACAAAAGAAGAGTTTTGTTTTTTTCTGTACTGAATAGAGAGAGGAGAGATAAGGTAGAGAGAGAGTTTTTTTTATTGGCTCCCGCAAAATAGTTCCCGCAAGAATTTTGGTTTTTCTTCTCTCGCTGGTATCGGCGTGGTGGTGCGAGCTCTCGCCGGAGTTTTGATGCAGCAGGTGGAAGCCTGGTAGTCTCGCCGGAGCAGCTCGCCGCTGTAGGTGATCTCGCAAGCGCTGGAGGACTTCTCGCCGGGGTGAGTCGTGAAGGAGGAGTTCTCGTCGGAGTAGTGGTGGTCTTGCCGTGGTGGAGTGAAGCTCGCCGGAAGCTCTCGCCTGAGCTGTTCTTGAGCGCAGGGAGTTGTCCCGAGTTGGAGAAGCTCTCGTTTGAGGTGTGCTTGTTACTCTCGCCGGAGTAAGCTCTCGCCGAGGTGGTAATATCGTTGTGGGTGATCGTCAAGGTGTTTTGGTCAAGGGGCACGTTATCGTTTCCAACAGCTGGTATCAGAGGGAGGTTGCGACCCTTGAGTAGATCGGAAGGTTTGAAGTGAGAAGAGATGGAGACAGGAGGAGCGATGTCGGGGCAAGTCCCCAAGTTGACGAAGACCAACTACGGCAATTGGAGTATCCAGATGAAGGTGTTGCTCGCCTCGAAGGAGCTATGTGAAGTAGTCGAGGACGGCTGTGAAGAGCCTGATGCTGAAGCAGAGGCGGCATTGACCAACGCGCAGAGGACGACGTTGAGGGAAGCGAGAAAGAAGGATAAGAAGGCGTTGTTCACGTTATACCAAGAAGTGGATGAAGCTACTTTTGACAAGATCTCAGAAGCTGTGAGCTCAAAAGAAGCATGGGAGGTGTTGCAACACTCCATGCAAGGAGTAGACAAGGCGAAGAAAGTAAAGCTGCAGTCCCTCTGGGGTGAGTATGAAATGTTGAGGATGCAGGCCACTGAGAAGGTCGAAGACTTTGTGACCCGTCTGCGGACGCTCACAAACGAGATGAAGAGAAACGGAGAGACGATAGATGATGTGAGTCTCATGGAGAAGCTCCTGAGGGCCATGTCAAGGAAGTTCCGACACGTGGTGGTGGCAATCGAGGAGTCGAAGGACCTCACCCAGATGACCGTAGACGAGCTTGTAGGCTCATTGCAAGCTCATGAGTACAGAATGCAGCAGGATGATGAAGAAGCGAGTGACTTGGGAAAAGCACTCCAGACCCAGTTGAACTTTGGGGAAAGCTCAGGAAGAGGAAGCGGCCAGCGTGGCCGAGGTCACCAAGGCAGAGGCCGTGGTAGAAGAGGAGGTAGAGATCAAGGAAGGAACCAAGGTTTCCAAAGACAGGCGGAGCGACTTCAAGGAGGTTGGCAAGAAGGAAGAGGAAGAGGAAGAGGCCGAGGAAGAGGCCGAGGAGATATGTCCCAAGTACAATGTTACAACTGTAACAAATTTGGGCATATGAGCTATGACTGCTGGGCTCCCAAGAAGAGAGAAGAAGCTAACCATTATGCGGAGGCTAGGAACAATGGGAACAATGCTGGGGGTGGAGACCCAATGATGTTCTTAACCTACCGAGGCGTGGAAGAAGGAAGGAATGAAGTGTGGTACCTGGACACAGGAGTGAGCAACCACATGTGTGGAGATAAGGAGATGTTCTCTAACCTTGAACCCAGTGGGGGTGAAGTTAGCTTCGGGGATGCTTCGAAGATTTCTTTGGAAGGAAAGGGCCTGGTTGTAGTGAAACTGAACGGGGAGAGAGTACACCTGAATGATGTGTACTATGTGCCAGGGTTGAAGACCAACATCTTAAGCATTGGGCAGTTAGTGGAGAGAGGCTACTGTGTGCAGATGAAGGATGGGTCTCTGGCAATGAAGAATGATCAAGGGAAGGAGGTCGTGAAGGTGAAGATGACGGCAAACCGTCTCTTCACGCTGAAGATGGATGCTCAAGAGACGGCTTGTCTCGCGAGAACAAAAGAAGAGGAAGAAGCATGGTTATGGCACCATAGGATGGGGCATTTGGGCTTCACAGGATTGAAGCTACTATCCCACTCCAAGATGGTAACGGATCTGCCTATGATCTCCCCTCCGCAGAAGGTGTGTGAGGCATGCACGAAGGGGAAGCTCAAGAGGCAGACATTCGAAGGAGAAAAGTCCTGGAGAGCAAGGCGGCAACTTGAACTGGTTCACTCGGACATTGCGGGTCCGTTTGAGACCACCTCAATAGGCGGAAGCAAGTACTACATCACCTTCACGGATGACTGTAGTCGGAAGTGTTGGGTGTATTTTCTGAAAGAGAAGTCTGAGGCCCTTGACAAGTTCAGGGAGTTCAAAGCAATGGCCGAGAAGGAGAGTGGGCAACCATTGAAGGTGCTAAGGACAGATCGAGGTGGGGAGTACACCTCGAGGTTGTTCGATGGTTTCTGCAAGGAGAATGGGATATCACACCAGCTGACGACGGCGTACTCACCGCAGAAGAACGGAGTGGCAGAGAAGAAGAATCTCACCATCATGAACATGGCGAGAAGTATGGTGAAGGAGAAGGGGCTACCGAAGATATTCTGGGCGGAAGGAGTGCAATGTGCGGTGTATCTACTGAACAGATGCCCCACAAAGAGTGTGAAGTTCAAGACGCCGTTTGAAGCATGGAGCGGCTGGAAGCCGAGTGTGAAGCACCTAAGGGTCTTCGGGTGTGTAGCTCATACTCATATCCCGGACCAGAGGAGGAAGAAGCTCGATGATAGGAGCGAGAAGTGCATCTTCGTGGGCTATGCTCCGGAGAGCAAGGCGTACAAGTTTTACAACCCGGTGACTGGGAAGGCCATAGTCTCAAGGGACGTGGTGTTTGAAGAAGATAGCTGCTGGAGTTGGGATGAGGAGACAAGGAACATGAAGGGGATGTTCTTTGAAGATGAGGAAGAAGGTGGTCATGAAGCGGAAGCTGAGGTTGGTGGAGCTGAGCCACCATCACCACCGAGTGGAAGTTCAGGGGGAGCTTCCACCTCCTACTCAAGAGGGGAAAGCTCATGTGGAGGCAATTCTGGAGGAGGAAGCGGGAGCCGGAGTGACTCCGAGGGTCCACCACCCAAGATGAAGGGGTTGGGGGAGCTCTATGAGGAGACGGTCCCAATTCATGCTAACTATTCATTATATTGTCTCTTAGCAGATTGCGAGCCACGGTCCTATGAGGAAGCTGCCCAGGAGAAATCTTGGAAAATGGCAATGGATGTTGAGATAGCATCTATCAAGAAGAACGATACTTGGAGGCTGGTTGATCCACCCGCTGGCCACAAACCCCTCGGGGTGAAGTGGGTCTATTAACTAAAGAAGAACAAGGATGGAGCAGTGGAGAAGCACAAGGCTAGACTCGTGGTGAAGGGCTACAGGCAAGTCCAAGGAGTGGACTACGACGAGGTCTATGCCCCAGTGGCGAGGATTGACACCATCAGGTTGATCATCGCACTGGCAGCTCACTATGGGTGGACAATCATGCAAATGGATGCGGTGGCGGCGTACTTGAATGGCTACTTGGAGGAGGATGTGTATCGAGCAGCCTCCGGGGTATGTTGTGAAGGGCCAGGAGAAGAAGGTGTGCAAGTTGAGAAAAGCACTGTACGGGCTGAAGCAAGGGGCAAGAGCTTGGAATGGGAGGATAGATACGTTCCTTCAAAAGCATGGCTACGTGAAGTGCCCATATGAGTACGCTCTCTACATGAAGGTTGAGAAGAACGGGGATATCATGATCCTATGCCTGTACGTGGATGACATGATATTCACCGGGAGCAACCCTGCGATGTTCGAAGAATTCAAGAGGCTGATGAAGAAGGAGTTCGAGATGACAGACCTAGGAGGGCTGAGTTACTTTCTAGGGGTGGAAGTACAGCAGAGAGAAGATGGGATCTTCATCGCGCAGAAGAAGTACGCAGAAGAGATTCCGAAGAAGTTCAGGATGGAGGGTAGCAAGGCTATCTCCACTCCTGCGGACCCTGGAATAAAGCTGAGGAAGGATTCTGAAGAGGAAGGAGTGGACCCAACTATGTTCAAGAGCCTGGTCGGAAGTCTAAGGTACTTGACTTTCACTAAGCCGGACATCATGTATGCGGTCGGGGTAGTAAGCAGGCACATGGAGGAACCCAAGCAGGACCACTTCACAGCAGCGAAGAGGATCCTGAGGTACGTGAACGGGACTCGGGACCATGGCCTGAAGTACTCATCTGGAGGAGAGTTGAAGCTAGTCGGCTACTCGGATAGCGACTATGGAGGAGATGTGAACGACCGGAAGAGCACTTCCGGGTATGCGTTCAACATGGGAACCGCGGCGTTCTCATGGAGTTCTAAGAAGCAGGCTACTATAGCCTTATCATCTTGCGAGGCGGAGTACATCGCAGCGGCGGCATGCGCTTGTCAAGCCATCTGGCTAAGGAACCATCTAGAGGAACTACATCATGTGCAGGATGGCCCAACGACAGTGTTAGTGGATAACATGTCTGCCATCCAGCTTGCAAAGAACCCGGTGCTACATGGGAGGAGTAAGCATATCGAGACCCGGTATCACTTCCTTCGCGAGCAGGTGGAGCAGAAGACGGTGGAAGTTGTGTATTGCCCTACCGGAGAGCAGGTCGCGGATATCTTCACCAAGGCGTTGAAGGTGGAAACGTTCGAGAGGCTCAAAGGCAAACTCGGCATGTGTTGCCAAGTTTGAGGGGGAGTTTGTTGGCTTTGTTTTGTTGACCGAAGTCAACGTTCTTTTTTATATATATTAGAGTATGGCGGAGGAGAGAGAGAGGTTGTGTTTTTTTAGCATTTAATGGACTGCCATGTGGAGTGTTTTTATTTGCTTGTACTGCCTATATAAAGGCTTGGGATGTTCCTTTTATGCATGTATGACAGCAGTTGAAAAATATAGGTGTTTTTCTCTTTGTTTTGTTCTCTGGCAGAGAAAGAGAAAAAGAAAGCGAGAGAGAGAGAGAGTGTAAAGGCGAGAGAGTTAGGGAGAGAGTGGCGAGAGAGAGAAAAACAGAAAGAGAGTGAGAGAGGCTCACGGGAGAGAGAGAAGTTGGCGGGAGAGAGAAGTTGGCGGGAGTGAGAGTAGTTGGCGGGAGAGAGAACAAAAGAAGAGTTTTGTTTTTTTTCTGTACTGAATAGAGAGAGGAGAGATAAGGTAGAGAGAGTTTTTTTATTGGCTCCCGCAAAATAGTTCCCGCAAGAATTTTGGTTTTTCTTCTCTCGCTGGTCTCGGCGTGGTGGTGCGAGCTCTCGCCGGAGTTTTGATGCAGCAGGTGGAAGCCTGGTAGTCTCGCCGGAGCAGCTCGCCGCTGTAGGTGATCTCGCAAGCGCTGGAGGACTTCTCGCCGGGGTGAGTCGTGAAGGAGGAGTTCTCGCCGGAGTAGTGGTGGTCTTGCCGTGGTGGAGTGAAGCTCGCCGGAAGCTCTCGCCTGAGCTGTTCTTGAGCGCAGGGAGTTGTCCCGAGTTGGAGAAGCTCTCGTTTGAGGTGTGCTTGTTACTCTCGCCGGAGTAAGCTCTCGCCGAGGTGGTAATATCGTTGTGGGTGATCGTCAAGGTGTTTTGGTCAAGGGGCACGTTATCGTTTCCAACAATCTCATCCATCGATGTCGATGCAACAAAGACAATCTTGGCACACCAATAACTATCAACGCGAAGGAGGTGACCATAATACTTACATAACCCCAAGTCAATCTTCTCTCGCTCCATTTAATAATTTTGGTCGAATTAAATTTCATTTTCCACAATTTGATAACGGGGATCCAACTAATTGGGATGTCAACGGTCGAGATCAAGCCAGCGGAGCAAGCCATGGACTCCAGATAGACCAGTCAAACAGTGTCACGTGTATTAGACCCAACAGTCATATTAATATTAAGATTGTATAAGTACCATTGTGCAGAACATTGTAATTAAGAAAGAAGTAATAAATTAGTTTTTGTTTCGTTAATATAGTTAGTTCCTTAATCTCGTCGGCATCTCTTCGCCGGAGGAGGTTACATTTGGTGCTCTCGTTGAGAATCTGTCGCCATGGCCGGTGACGATCCACCACCAACCACCACCCGCTTAAAGGATCTTGCATCAGGACAGCAAGAACTATGGAAGACGATCGACTCCAGGCAGGCGGAATAGTCACAAAATATTTCAAGATTAGAAGCAGAAATGTTGAAACTCAATTTGACTTGCAACAATCCACTGAACAAGCTGCACAGGACATGCGTTTATTATGACAAAAAATGGGCTCCTTAATCGAAGCATCTTCATCCAGAATCAAAGAAGGAGGGCCTGAAACGATCCAGTCTCAGGCAGAGGTTATTTCATCATACCCTTCATCATTGACTGGATTTCTTGTACCAAACATAGCCGCGACACACAATCCTTGAAGCCCGAGTAATTCTTTGGGAGTTATTCCATCTCAAGTGATAATTGATGGAAACATAGTAAATCCAACAAATTCTTTCACAATTTCCAAGGCGCACCAACAAGAGGATCATATTATGATGTTCCTGATCTCATTCCATTTAGCCAACAAATGACCCGAGGACAATCTTTCACCTCAAGTTTTCCAGGGCAACCAGCTACTCAAATTTTGCAATCAGTTGGTCATGCCACATCATTTTGCAATCAGGGACCGTTCTTTACTCCAGGCGGACCACAGGAAATCATGAATCTCCTCCCAGGTCAACAATCAATTGCAGGTCCATCTCATCCATCGATGTCGATGCAACAAAGACAATCTTGGCACACCAATAACTATCAACGCGAAGGAGGTGACCATAATACTTACATAACCCCAAGTCAATCTTCTCTCGCTCCATTTAATAATTTTGGTCGAATTAAATTTCATTTTCCACAATTTGATAACGGGGATCCAACTGATTGGGTTAAAAAAGCTGAGCATTATTTTTGTTTCTATAACATTCCATACACAGCATATATGTCAATTATTTTTTTACATTTAGATCCACCAGCGTCACGCTGGTATGAATCTTTAAATCCTGATGGGGCATACTTTAATTGGAACGAATTCAAATTCGCTCTGTTTAATAGATTTGGCCCATCAACATTCGAAGACTCAATGCTTAGACTCATCTTACTACGACAAGTAAATTCAGTAATGAATTTTAAGGATAAATTTGAAGAATTATCAACTAAAATTAACGAAGTACCACCAGAACTATTAACATCTATCTTTATCGCTGGACTCAAACCAACAATTCAGCGAAGTGTTATCACACAACGACCTTATACTTTAGACGCAGCATTTAATCTTGCCAAATTATTCAAAGAACAATGGTTAGACGAACAAAAATCAACCAGACAATACTCTAATACAAATCTCACTCAACCATCAAAACAACTAAATAATAACAAACCCAGCTATAAACGACTAACACCAACAGAGCTTCAGTTCAAAAGAGAGAAAGGTGTGTTATACTTGTGACGAGCGCTATCTACCAGGGCATAAGTGCATAAACAAATCACATGCCTATATTTAGATGATGACATCCAAGACTCATTAGATATTCCCGATCAATCTCTCCCTTCAGACAACCTAGATTTTTTATGCCCAATTTCTCATGAGTCAGAGATTAGTTATAATGTTTTAATTGGTTCCTTTTCTAGTCAATCTATTAAATTCCAGGCCAGCTTCTATCACATCCAGTACAAATTCTCTTAGATTGTGGTAGTTTCACAAATTTTGTGTCCAGTCGAATAGTTAAATTTCTTAACATTCTCATCACGGTAATTAAACCTTTTAATGTCCATGTAGGAAATGGAGCGACCTTATTATGTTCTGGTATATACTTAAACGTCGCTATTACTATACAAAATTATCTATTTCAAACAAACTTGTTCATAATAGACATATACGACTCTGACATAGTACTAGGAATGATATGATTGGAGTCGTTGGGAGATGTAATGATCAATTATAAAGAGAAACAAATGACATTTCACCAAAACGAGAATACCATTTGCCTCAAGGGAATCAAAGAGGCGGTTCCAGCCTCAATTTTCCCAAGTCAAGTAACCAAAATGGTATCCCAGAACTCGATATCTACATCACTATTATGTTTCTTCATATTACAACCCAAGGACCACTCCCCTACTACCTCACCTCGAGACATACTAGGTTTACAAAATCTCCTAAATAATTTTAAAGATATTTTTCAACAACCAAGGGATCTACCCCCTTCTCATGATTATGACCATAAAATTTCATTACAAACCCCAAACACGATAATTAAAGTAAAGCTGTATCTATACCCACATTACCAAAAAACAAAAATTGAACGCTTAGTTGAAGAAATGTTAACTCAAGGACTTATTCGACCTAGTTCCTCGTCATTTAGTTCCATTGTATTATTGATTAAGAAAAAAGATGGAACTTGACGTTTTTGTATTGATTACAGAGCTTTAAACTCTGTAACAATACGCGATGCTTTTCCCATGCCCACAGTTGATGAATTTTTAGATGAACTTCATGGCTCAACTTTATTTTCAAAACTAGATTTACAACCTGGATACCATCAGGTGCGAATGCATCTGGATGACATTCACAAAACTGTGTTTCGAAGACATTTAGGATTATATGAATTTTTAGTTATGTTGTTCGATCTAACTAACGCTCCAACCACGTTTCAATCCTTAATGAATAAGATTTTTCAGCCATATCTAAGAAAATTCACAGTTATTTTTTTCGACGATATTTTAATATACAACCGAGATTTCCAAAGCCATCTCCATCATTTAAAACTTATTTTTTCTACTATGCGCACCAACTCACTTTTTATTAAACTCACAAAATGCCACTTTATGACATCTTCAGTAGAATTTTTAGGACATATAATTACTGAAAAATGAGTGAGTCTGAACCCAGAAAAAATTTTCGCCATAATACACTGGCTAGAACCCCAATCTGCTAAACAATTTTAAGGTCTTTTTTAGGGCTTCCAGGATATTATAGGCGTTTCATCAAACACTATGTTACCACATCAGCACCACTCACTGATCTCTTAGCTAAGAAAAAATTTCAATGGACAGACCAAGCAAAACAGGCATTTTAACATTCAAAAACGTTACTCATAACGGCCCAATCCTAGCTCTTTCTGACTTTACTAAATCATTTACGTGCACTGGAAACAGATGCATCGGGATGTGGAATTGGAGCAGTTCTCTCTCAAAATAATCATCCCATAGCATCTTTCAGCAAAAAATTATCACTAAAAGATCAGCTTAAGTCAACCTATGAGAGAACTCTTAACTGTTTCAACAACTTTAGATAAGTGGCGACAATATTTGTTAGGAGCGCCCTTTATTATACGCACTGATCATCAGACCATTCATCATTTGACCACCCAACTATTAAACAGTCTTACCCAACAACGATTTATTTCCAAAATTTTGGGATTTAATTTCAAAATAGAGTACAAACCAGGCCATTTAAATGCGGCAGCCGACGCCTTATCAAGATTACCGGAAAACTTTATAGCATTATATAATTATGTTTGTGCATATAATATATGTAATAACTTTGACAAATTATCCCTTTATTATGAAAATTAACAATAATCTCGCAAATAAGATTAAATGCGTCTTGGACGAAAATCCAGCAACTCACCCAGATTGGACCCATCAAAACCATAGATTTTTTTTAAGAAAATAGGTTATACATTCCCAAATGTCCGTTACACAATCAATTACTAGAGGAAACTCATTCCTCCAAGTCCAGTGGACACTCAGGAATTCAACCAACTTATCAACGATTAAAAGCCACATATTTCTTGCCAAACATGTTAGCTGACACAACAAATTTTATCAAAACCTGTGATTTATGTCAAAAGGGTAAGGTAGTCAATCATAGTCCATTTGGACTGTTACAATCATTACCAATACCAACACAAATCTGGACAGATTTATGTATGAATTTTATAACTCACTTACCCCAATCTGAAGGTAACACAAACATATTAGTGGTTGGTGGTTGATAAGCTTACTAAAGGGGCACACTTTGCACAATTAAAAGCTTTAACAGCCCTTGTAGTAGCTCGAGCTTTTTGGGATCACGATGGGAAACTTCATGGTTTACCAGATACCATCATTTCCGATCGTGATCCAGTGTTTCTAAGTAAATTTTGGAAAGCCTTATTTACACAGCAAGGTATAATACTAACCTCAGTTACAGCTCCGCTTACCATTCAGAAACAGATAGACAAACAGAACATGTCAATCAGTGCTTGAACTAATATCTTAGGTTTTTGCTCATCAAAATCCTAAAAATTGGTCCGAGTTACTGAGCTGGGCAGAGTATTATTACAATTCTACTTACCATTCGTCAGTCGGCATGTCTCCATACAAAGCCATGTTCGGTCGACCACCACCATCAATTGTTCGTCACTATAAGGAAAATAGTACAATACAAGCAGTACAAGCTACGTTGCAAGATAGAGATAAACTGTTAAATTAGCTTCGCATAAACCTCCAGAAAGCACAACTTCAAATCCAAGCAACGGAGAACAGCAAGCGCACTCCAATCCATTTTTCTGTTGGAGAATTAGTTTTAGTAAAATTGCATCCTTATAAACAACTCTCTCTAAAAGATCAGAAAAATGGACGATTCAATCTCAAATATTATGAACCATTTGAAATCATCCAACAGATTAATACTGTAACATATAAATTAAAGATACCGGAATACTCTAGAATTCATCCAATTTTTCACGTTTCTTTATTAAAATCATATTTTCCTTCAACGGAAATGATTATTCATCATATACCCCCAACGGACGACAATAATCATACCATCCACGATATTCTATCAGTGCTCGATGAACGTTTTATTTGGAGACAGGATAAGCAGGTTCACCAAGCACTAAGTCAATGGGAAGGACTGACACCTAAAAATAGTTTATGGAAAGATGTAGAATCCCTTACCGACTAGGTACGCCTGACACTTTGATTTCAAACTCTACCTCACATGCACACTTCCGGTTGATGCATGTGTTGAAGATCACACAAATGTTTTCTCTTCCAAACATAACAACAAGGATAAAAAGCGGAAAGGAAAACAAGAGGACTTATCTATCGCAACATCAGCTATTGGACCAATTGAACCTCCTCCTGCGATGTGGCCAACCAGTATCGAACATTAGCCATATCTTGTATGCAGATCCCAACGTCTGTAGCTTCGACGCTCTCTTTGTCTTCCCCTACTCCCGTTCATTCCACGACGACAGCGTTCACGCCTCCGGCGAGCCAATCTCCTCTTCAAGGCGCTGCTCGAAAGCCGAAGAGTAAGAAATAAGCAACGAGGACATTGCTTAAAGAGAACATTGTAATTAGGAAATTAAAGAAGTAATAAATTAGTTTTTGTTTCGTTAATATAGTTAGTTCCGTAATCTCGTCGGCATCTCTTCGCCGAAGGTTACAGTCGACGTTGAAATCTTGAGAAAAAAGATTAGTTATTGACACTGAATCTAAGAGAAACTAGGGAGAAAGAGGGTCGATGTCGAATCTGAGATGGCTCACGATCGGGGAAAAAATTGGACTGAATATTTTGGTCCGGAGAGAAATCTGGATCGAAAGGGAGTCTACGCCGAACGCTCACGATTAGGAAGGGAGGAGTCATGTCACGGGGGGGGGGGGGGGGGGGGGGGGTGTAGAATCAATTTGCATCGAAGCGCAATTTTGGAGTTGTGAAAAAATGTCCACGACACCATAACACGATAAAATAACTGCGGGACAACGGTAGTTATTTATAATGCACCTGCAATAAACTGCATTTGGAGGAGATGTTTTTAAATCAACAACACATTGCACATAAACAGCTTCGCCAAACAGAGTCTAAGACTCGTTTTGGCTTAGTTGCAGCGATTAGAGAAGCAATGGTGGGAAAATCTGCTATTTCGCAGAGGTGTGGAATAATCAGTAAAATTATTTGAAAGAATAGCATTTGTAGTATTGTTTCAAACGGATAAATTGTTTTAATAATTTGACAAAACAGTTATGCAGTACATATTTTTTATTTACAAATCAAAACTTACAATAAAAACATATGAAATAAGTCAATATGATTTTTAGCAGTCCATGATATTATAAAAAAATGACAACTGACATAAACTTATGTTTTTTCAAAAAAAAACCGTATAAGAGTGTTGAACCCTTGAATATATCTTCTAAGTCTCGAATGCATTTGAAGGCTAACTGCAAAATAATAATAATAAATATAATTAATGATTTATATATTTATGTTTGCAGGTGCAATGTATTATACTTGTGATATTCCGTTAGTTGATCAGCAATGTAATCCCTTATAGCAGAAATTTCGGTAGCTCTCGTTCCTTTAACCGTACGGTCCGTACTAGGTGCAATGTTTGGATCAACGTCGATAATCCTTCGACGATTGTTTGGTCTAGGCTCACATGCCTCTAGATGAATAAAGCACTCGATCCCATCATATTTGATAATGTATAATGTAGCTTAAATTATTAACACAAAATAATAAGTTATATATATATAAATTTATATTTTCTTTTATATATATATATATATATATATATATATATATATATATATATATATATATATATATATATATATTAGTTTGCTTTTTTATATTTTTCGTTTATAATAATTTGTATTTTCTTTTGCAGGTTTTTGATGTTTTGTCTAAGAAATTGTATCGCGGCCGCCTCCGCGCCGATCGGGATTCTTTCACGCCTCCATTCAAGTTGATGCCCGCCACTACCGTCCATGCTCCTAGCAAGCAATTCAACTTCCATGCAAGCTTAAGTCCAAGTTGCCCGCCATGCAATCCTTGCACGTGCAACCCGCCTTCACGCCAAAGTCACGCTACACCCGTTCAAGCCGCCACCTCCAAATCCATGCAAGTTGTTGCCACCTTCATATGGCCGAACCATGCAAGATCCAACACAACTCCACCTTCTTTCCCATGCAAACTAATCCCATTAAATGTCGTTGCCACGCCATTTTTTTTCATGCAAATGATTTAATGTAGTTGCCGTCACCTTCATTTCACGTGAGAAAAACATCATTCATTTCACTCTATTCCCTCCATAATATGCCATGTCACCAACATAATCCCATGCATATATACCTCCTATTAAAGTTAGAGAAGCCACCTCTAAAGCACATGGCCCACTGAAGAAGAAATAAACTTGCACTATTTCCAAGTATTAGTATTATAATAAAATTAATGTACCTGCCGTTAGTATCATCTGTCAACCACCACCTTTATTATTCCCTTCTAGAATGACCTGCAGACCAACATATATATGCGTGTACTTGTAATGTTTTGCAGAACATAAAAATATAAGAATTCTTTCATTTCTCTCCCGTGTCTTCTACTCATCATCTTCTACAGTGGTATCAGAGCCTGGGGCTTGCGCCATCAGATCGACCAGGTGTAATATCGTGTACATTTGTTCTGTGCCTTTCATCATATGGCGTCCCCTTCCTCCTCACTTACCCATCCATATACCCACTCATCAATTCCAATATTTTCCGGCGAGCTATATGATTTTTGGAGTGATAAGATGGAAACATTACTTCGTTCCCAGGATTTATGGGATGTTGTCAAGAACGGGCCAGCTCCTAACGACAAAGCCAAGGAGGGTGAACCAGCCAAATACACTAAAGATGAATTAAAACGGGATGCCCTTGCCTTACATCTAATACAGCAGGGCATTTCCACGTCCATCTATCCGATAATTATGGGTTCTAAAACCGCTCAGGAGGCATGATAGAGGCTTGAGAATGAATATAAGGGATCAAAAAAGGTAATCAAACTAAAAATCTATTCCCTTAGACGCCAATTTGATTCTATTTTTATGAAAGACAATGAGAAGATTAAGGACTTCTTTGCCAAAATAACAAGTCTCGTAAACCAAATCCGCACCCTTGGTGGTGTTCTTGAGGAGTAGCAAGTGTTGAAAAACTCCTCAGATCCCTACCAAAAACCCATAAACACATTGTCTCCGATATTCTTGAGGCTCATGACCTTGAAACCATGACTGTTGTTGAACTCATGAGCTCCTTACAAACTCATGAAGACCTCCTTTTTCATGATGAGCCTACACCTACTACTGCCTTTCAAACTAAAATGAATTTTCCATCCAAACCACAATTCTGCTTGACAAGAAACAAAAACGGCCATCTCCAGGGAAGAACTACCCCCCTTGTGTGATTTGCAAAAAACAGAACCATGAAGCAAAAGACTGCTTTTGGAGGTGTAAACGATGCAAAATACCCAACCATTCTGACCAGAGATGCTGGAACACACCACAAGAGGAAGCAAACGTGTCTGAAACAAATCCTGATCCTGATCAGTATCTGTTTACTTGTAATACATCCCCCAATAATCATCACTCCTCCATTTGGATCATTGACAGCGGTTGTTCTAGCCATATGGCAAACAACAGAGTTTATTTTACTACCCTAGATGAAACACAAAAATCCTCTGTAATACTTGGAGATGGGAAGAAGGAGACTATAGAAGGAAGAGGAACTATTTCTATCATGGGCCCAGACGGATCCACAAATAATTTCAAATGTTCAGTATGTCCCTAACCTGTCACAAAACCTGCTTAGCGTTGGTCAACTACTTAAGAAAGGATATAAAGTGGAGTTTGATCAAACTCTGTGTTTAATCAAAGGAGCACAGAATAACATCATTGTCCAAGCCCACATCAATACAAGCAATATTTTTACTATCTCCCTCCCTCCAGCAAACCGCTTGGCTTTTTCTTGTTCCCAAACAAACTCCACAACTGGGCAGCTTTGGCACCATCGACTTGGGCATATTAACTACTCCTCTCTTAAGACAATCCAAGATCAGAAGCTTGTTGATGGTCTACCCTCATTTCCTTTATCCACTTATCCCTGTGATGCTTGTGCAAGGGGCAAATCTCATCGTCTCCCCTTTCCTCATACATCCACATCTAGAGCCATCAAGCCCCTTGATCTTCTTCATATGGACCTATGGGGACCTGCTAGAACACCCTCCCTGGGAGGAAAACTCTACTATTTCCTCATCGTCGATGACCACAGTCGGTTTATGTGGATTTTTCACATTGCCCAGAAGTCTGAAGTTTTTCAGAAGTTTGAAATATTCAAAAAACAAATTGAGAAGCAGCTTGGAACCTGTATCAAGGCTATCAGAAGTGATAGGGGGGAGTTCTTCTCTTCTGAGCTCATTAAACTCTGCCAAGATGCTGGAATTCACAGGCAGCTCACCACTCTAGGAACCCCCTAACAAAATGGGGTTGTTAAGCGACGCAATCGAACTGTTGCTGAAATGATGAGAGCCATGCTCATTCACAAATCCTGCCCAAAGTTCTTATGGGCTGAGGCAGCTTCGACTGCTGTCTTTATCCTGAACAGAGTCCCCACTCGTGCTCTTCATAAAACTACACCATATGAAGTATTATATAAACATAAACCTGATATCTCTCACCTGCGTGTTTTTGGTTCCATCGCTTATGCTCGTAAAGTAATGGAACAGAAGGATAAGTTAGGAAAGAGTAGTATAAAGTGCATCTTTCTTGGATATAACAGCGAGAGCAAGGCCTATAGGCTGCTTGATCCCATCAGCAACAAGTTGATAATCTCACGAGATGTGATTTTTCATGAAGAAGACAATTGGGACTAGGCATCAGTCTCTAATCCTGACTCATCAAGATCATCCTCCCTGACATTGCCGGTTTAGGAGGACACATCTCCCTGTTCTCCTGACTGCCTACCTGATCAGGAGATGCCCCCTCTCTCCATCCACAACAATGAGGGAGTCACTGAAGCAGATTATTCTACATCATCAACCATTAAAATGCGATCTCTGGAAGATATATACCAACAAACATCAACAACCATAGCCAAGGAAATCTCTAATTTGGGCTTTAATTCAGAGCCAAGTCACTTTCTCTGAAGCTTATAAAGAAGAAGGTTGGAGACAAGCAATGGAAGAGGAGCTGAAAGCAATCAACAAAAACAACACATGGACTCTTGTACCAAAACCAACAGGACGAAGCATCATAGGACTCAAATGGGTCTACAAAACCAAGTAGAATGAGAAGGGGGATATACTTAAATATAAAGCACGACTTGTTGCAAGGGGATTCAGCCAAAAACCTGGTGCCGACTACGACGAAACTTTTGCTCCGGTGGCACGCATGAGAACAATTCGACTTCTTCTCGCTGTGGCCGCCTCATCTGGATATCCAATTTTTCAAATGGATGTAAAATCGGCGTTTCTCAACGGTGTTCTCTCTGAAGAAGTGTTTGTCTCTCAGCCCCCTGGTTATGAAATAAAAGGAAAAGAAGATCAAGTATATAGACTGCATAAAGCCCTCTACGGGCTCAAACAAGCCCCACGTGCATGGCATCAGAACATTGATACATATTTCCTATCCACCGGATTTATCAGGAGCATCAATGAACCAACGTTATACATCAAAACACAACCACAAGGACGAATACTGGTAAGCTTATACGTTGATGATTTGCTTATCACTGGAACTAATCTGCAGATTATCAATGAATGCAAAGAAGAAATGAAGACTCATTACGAGATGACCGACCTCGGGGCCCCAAATTTCTTCTTGGGACTTCAGATCAAACACCTGGAGGGTGGAATTTTTCTATCTCAAGAATCCTATTGCTTATCTCTTATACAAGAAATTTCAAATGGAAGCCTGTAATCCCACCAGTACTCCAATAGTTGCTGGAACTAAATTACTCCCAAGATCAGAAGATGAAGAAGGAGCAGAAATAGAAACATATCGAAGTTTGATTGGCTCACTAATCTATCTTACAAACACGCGGCCGGACATTGAACTGGCCGTCAATATCCTTGTCAGGTTTGTAAGCAACCCCTCCAAATCTCATTTTCTTGCAGGAAAAAGGGTTTTGCGTTATCTACAGGGAACAAAGCACTATGGGATTTTTTACCTCCACGGGGAGAGCCACCATATCACTGTCTTCTCCGACTCCAACTGGGCTGGGAACATGGAGGACAGAAGAAGCACGGGGGGCTTCGTGCTCTTCTTTGGCTCAAGTCCCATTTCCTAGAGTTCACGCAAACAGCGCACGGTGGCTCTGTCAACCAGCGAAGCAGAATACATGACACACACTGCGGCCACTTGTGAAGCCATATGGTTACAAAGGATTAAAAGAGAAGTATGTCCAAAAGAAGAAGAGGAGGAGAACACCAAAATCTACTGTGATAACATGTCAGCAATGACAATGGCAAAGAACCCTGTTTTTCATGGGCGAAGTAAGCATATAGACATTCGTTACCACTTCATCAGGGAGATACTAGAGAAGAAGGAGATCAACATCATCCACTGTCCCTCTGAAGAACAAATTGCAGATATCATGACCAAGCCCTTATCTCGCTACCGATTTGCCACTCTGTGAGACAAGCTGAGAGTCTCAGCTAGTACAGGTTTAGAGGGGGTGAAGAAGAAATAAACCTGCACTATTCCCAAGTATCAGTATTATAATAAAATTAATGTACCTGCCGTTGTATCATCTGTCAACCACCACCTTTATTATTCCCTTCTAGAATGACCTGCAGACCAATATATATGCGTGTACTTGTAATGTTTTGCAGAACATACAAATATAAGAACTCTTTCATTTCTCTCCCGTATCTTCTACTCATCATCTTCTACACTCACCTCCAAGCCATACTCCACGTAACCCCCTTCTCATATTTCCATGTATGGACAACCACATACATCCCCTCACCAACCATGGCCTATTCACCTCCCCATGCACTAAACTCTTCCATTTATTATGGTTGTCATGGATTCATCCCCCCTCTTTTTACCCATGAGAAGTTATATTCATTCCCCTTGGAGCAGTCCTGCACAAAAAGACTGGTGGTCCTATCCCGAACCGGTCTTTTAAAATACCAGTCTTTTGACCGACCAGTCCTGGACCGGTTCCGCTCAAACCAGTCCCTGTCCGGGACCGATTTTCCTCCTCTTGAGGAGGACCGGTCCCGGAGGACCTTGGTGGTGGATCGTCGCCGGCCATGGCGACGGGTTCTCTCAACGAGAGCACCAAATGTAACCTCCTCCGGCGAATAGATGCCGACGAGATTACGGAACTAACTATATTAACGAAACAAAAACTAATTTATTACTTCTTTCTTAATTACAATGTTTTGTTAGTGGTGCTCCGCTCAAAGTATTTTACAATACCTCATCTAAGTATGGAATGAGTATTTATAGTACTTCCAGCATAGAGCAAGCTCTAGGATGACACGAACCCGTTAACCCATTTTCGAGTCGGCTAAACACACGAACGGACATATATATATATATATATATATAAATATTTAACAATCTCCTCCTATGTCCGTCGTGGACCCAGACTTCAGATAGAGGGTGGTTTGTGCAAAGTTCAACCAACCGTGAATCATGCACAACCGTGTTCAGCACCTGTTTTAAACAAAATTAGACTTAAGCTTAAAATAGTATGCACGTATAAGTAAACAAAACTCAGCTGCAACACAAAGTAGTCTCAGGTACAACAAGACACAAAACCTATATGCCTGGCGTCCCAAATAAACAAAGAGCTAAAAGTCCAATCAAATAGTGCGTAAAAAAAGCTAAACAATGCTCTGAACAGAAGTAAAAAAATATAAACTCATAACACTCTAAATCTCATCATCCAAAAGATCATCGTGATCCGGATCCCAGTCAACCAGTGCTTCTCCTATCCCAGCAGCCCCTGAAATTTCAACAGAAAATTTTATTTCAGAATGAATTCTATCCTTTGCAAATTTGCAAATATCTAATTCTACAAAAAGAACTTAGTATTGATCATTTTAATTTGGCTGGGAGAACACGTTCATAGAGTATTATAGTTTTACCTCAGAACGTGATATCTGTTTCAACCGAAACTATTTCAGACTTCTGGACACCGCAGCTATATCTGTGTTCCTATATGGAATGTCACAGTTACTGCCCTTCTAAAGTTAATTGGAACTCATCAAGTTTGGAATGGAACCAATTTCTAGAAGAAAAGACAAGCCAAGTCAGATTGTGTTATCAAGTTTGGAATAACACTCTCCTTCAAGGCAACAACCGAATCCAGGTGAAGTTGTTAGCATCAAGTTTGGAATGAAACAACTTACAAGATCCATACTCAGCAACCAAGAACATCAACGGAGCACAACATACTTGCTTTGACAAAGGAAAACAGAATAATCAAAACATTTGGACAAAAGGCTGAACTAAACCGTCTATTGCTGAACTAAGGCCGAACTAAATCATCTTTAGTCTCATTTCCCCCACTTTTTGATTAGTTGGGTCTTTGGGCATTCCTTTCGTCAATGGATCAGTCAGGTTATCTTTTGAACGTACATCAATCAAAGTGATAATTCCTTGTTCTTTCAGATAATTCAGTAAGACATGTCTCAATCGTACATGTCTCCTCTTAGTATTATATAGGACATTCTTAACGACTTGGACTGTTGCTTGATTATCACAGTACAAGCTCAACGAGTTGACTTATAGCTTAGACAAGGGAATGTCTAGAATCAAGTTCCTGATCCAATCTGCCTCTTCACCGGCCAAGACTAAGGCAAACAACTCGGCTTCCATAGACGACAATGCTATACAGGTATGTATTTTGGATTTCCAAGTTATAGCAGCTCCACCCAATGTGAATATATATCCACTGATAGACTTGCTGTTCCCGACTTCTGAACACCACGAGGCATCAGAATATCGTTCCACAGTAGGTGGATAACCAATGTAACACAAAGCATGATCTTTAGTACCTCTTAGGTATCTTAACAGACTGTCTAGGGATTCCCAATGCTCTTTGCCTGGATTACTGGTAAAACGGCTCAGCATGCTAACCGAAAAAGCAATATCTGGTCTTATATAACTTGTGGCGTACATGAGACTACCAATTATTTTGGAATATTTAACTTGATCAATGCTGGTCTCTTCATTAGGACTCAACTTGACATTATGATCAAACGGTGTCTCAACCGGCCTACAGTTATCATATCCCCAGGTAGAAATAAGTTGCTCAATATAATGAGCCTGACTAAGAGTAACTCGACTCTTGTCAACTCTGACCTTCATACCTAACAGGGTATCTACAAGACTGAGGTCCTTCATGTCAAAAGCTTCTGCCAGAGTGGATTTAATATCCCTAATTGCAGCAAAATTAGACCCCAAAATCAACATGTCATCTACATATAAGCATATGATGACTGTCTGATTCGATAATGAGCGGTGATAAAGGTATTTGTCTGAGAGACTGGACTGAAATCCGAGACTCTTTACCACCTGGTCAAACTTCATGTGCACAATGGTACTTATACAATCTTAATATTAACATGACTGTTGGGACTAATACACGTGACACTGTTTGACTGGTCTATCTGGAGTCCATGGCTTGCTCCGCTGGCTTGATCTCGACCGTTGACATCTCTTCTGTGCTTTTAGCTGTTACATCGACCTTCTTTCTCTAGATTTCTTCCAGATTATTATAACGTTCTTTCAGATTGTCGTAACATTCATTTTCTTTGTCCCCAAGTCAAGATCAACTTAAAATTTTTTTGATGGTCTAGATTGCTTGTTCTGGAATGATTTTTGTTCTTTTTGGTATTTTGGATTGAACTCATTGGTTTTCCATTTGTTTGATTCATCTGTAGGTCAACAATAGATTTCTTTGAAACGTAACTGTAAATTTTGTTCTTCCAAACATGTCATTGATTTTCCATCACTCTTTAAAGGAAATTTTTGGGGTCCGGGCTCGTCTCCAAATTTGAAGATGAGATCCTTGTGATGCAGCCACGTGGTAGTGCATATGTTATTTTACTGAAGTGATATCCTTGCGTTCGTATTTGATTGTTTTGTGATCGTAATGCGAACATTTTTGATTATTTTGCATTCATATTTTGATCCCCTAGATATCGTTTATGATATCCAGACATACAAAAATTAACAAAAAAGATATCATATATGCTACATTCAAATATGATCGAATGCAAGTATATCACTATAATAAAATGATATATGCACTGTCACATGACAACATCGAAAGGATCCCGTCTCCATATTTGAAAACGGGTCTGAGCACAAAAAATTCCCTCTTCAAAACAATAATTTTTGCACATTAGTTCTCTTAGTTCTATAAGGCTTCATTCGTTTCGATGGAATTGGGGCTTTGGAATTAGCATTCAATTGCCAATTCCAATAGTGACTGTTCGGCGGCCATAATATTACATTGGAATTGGAATTCATTTCAATTCCCAATAGAAGAAACACGGCTCCCTCAATTCTTACCTGACGAGGTCTTCATTCGTGATTTCCACCCCTACCAGCGCGTCCCCGACTCTCTCAAAAATATATCAACGCAAATTTTGTTGTTCGCCTAGGACCGCATTTTTTGCCAAAGAGCGAAATTTTTGACGGGGCACACATTTTTCTGCCCGAGATCGCATTTTTCGCCCGGACGCGCATTTTTCGCCCGAGTCCGCATTTTTCGACCGGGCGCGCATTTTTTCGCCCGAGCGACCATTTTAAGTCCTGGCGCCCTTTTTTGCCTGACAAGCGCATTTTTCGCTCGAGCGAAAATGCGCGCCTAGGAGCGCATTTTTCGCACGGTCACGATTTTTTTGCCCGGGAACGAATTTTCGCCAGATCGCGAATTTTTCTCCAGGACGCGTGAATTTTTTTGCCCGGACGCGGATTTTCCGCCCACACGCCGATTTTTCGCCTGGACGCAAATTTTTCATCCGGATGCAATTTTATTCGCCCGGGTGCCCATTTTTCGTCTGAGCGCCCATTTTTCGCTACGTCGCAAATTTTTTGCCCGGGAACGAATTTTTCGCCCATAGCACAAATTTTTTGCCCGGCCGCGAATTTTTCTTCGGGTTGCGATTTTATTCGCCCGGGCATGCATTTTTCGCCTGGGCCCGCATTTTTCAGTTGGGCGCGCATTTTTCGCCCGAGCGCGAATTTTTCGACCGGGACGCACATTTTTCAGCCTGACACGCATTTTTCCTCACGAGCGCCCATTTTTATTTTTCGCCCGGGCACGCATTTTTCGTCCGGGCGCGCATTTTCAACCGGGCTGAATTTTTCGCCCGGGAGTGAATTTTTCGCCCGGGAGTGAATTTTTAGCCCGGGAGCGAATATTTTCGGGTGCGAATTTTTCGCCCGGGCACGAATTTTTCGCCAGGGCGCACATTTTCCGGCCGGGCGCACATTTTCCAGCCGACCGTAAATTTTTCGCACGGGCGCGAATTTTTCACCGGTAGCGCATTTTTCGGCTGGCGAAAAATGCGCGTCCGGGCAAAAAAATGCGCGGTCAGGCGAAAACTGCGCGCCCTGCGAAAATTGTGCTCCAGGGCACAAAATGCGCGTCCGGGCAAAAAAATATGCTCTCAGGCGAAAAAATGCGCGTCCGGGTGAAAAATGCGCGCTCTGACGGAAAAATTATAATATTGAGCGTAACAGTGGAATTAATAATTCCAATTCACGTGATAGAATTCCTGCATTTAGCCGAATGACAGAATTTGAATTGAATTCAATTCCAATTCCTGCGGGAATTAGAATTGAAGTCAATTCCAATTCCTTCTTTTCAATTCCTGCGAAACTAACGGAGACTAAGTGTATTTAGACTTCCTCCAAGGGAAAGACGATCCATCATCGATCCCGAGCACAACCTTTTCCCTAGTTAACCAGGCTCTCACAGCTGGCTTACATTGGTGACCTCATTCATACTCCCCTAATTAAGTCCACCAACTATCTCCTTTATTCCATACCGATGTTCACATTATTCCTTAATTCTACAGTTTTACTATGTTCAGACCTAATGAGCTACATGACGTGCATGAATGGTGACCCCTCTTAAATATTCATCCAAATGACCTAATATTATTACTGAGGGTCTATCATGATATTTTAAGATTAAATCCAGAAGATAATATTTTTCCTAATTTATTTGGCATTTATTTAATGTTCTGCAAAATCAGGCCAATTGTGCTTTTGAACACCAAGTACAATTATCTCACATGATATGACCTTAAACAAATTATGACAAGAGTATAACATCAAAATAACTCTAATTACTAAATTTCACAATTTTCCAAAAAAGTTTTAAATTCCAAACTAATTATCGACTAAATAACCACCATGATAGGGCAGAACAAGGAAATAAAATTAATCATCCAAAAATTATGGGAAAATTACCAGATGTTGCAAGTGACCAGAAAACTCTACTGAACAAAAATAATAATTTTATAAACAACTTTGATCACATAAATAAATCATTTAAAAATATTCAACACAAAGGCACTTGTGAAGCAACCTATATAAAAAATACTTCCAATAATTTTATAAAAGTTCCAAGACATTCCTAAGACATATGCTCTCATGTGCTTCAATAGGCTCAATATCCAACCCTAGAGCTCACACTAAGGTTCTAGGGCATCCCAACCCTAAACCACCCAAAATACCTTGTGGGTGTGTTTTATGTGTCAATATGTAAGTGGCCAAAGTTTCACCAACTTTGGATGAGGATTGGTTACTCAATCCTTCAAGTGCACTTTTGTCCTAATTTTCCCTTATGAGACCAAACTTTGGTCACACAAATATCTAATAAAATCAACACCAAATGGGCTGCTATTTTTACTAGAGTCATTTCATGACCTTAATGGTCAACCACCAAAATATTAGGAGGTTTTGAGGTCCATAGACCCTAAAATTAAATCATACATGATTTATTCAATTTTTTACAAAAACTATAGAAAAATATCCTTCAAAAATTCCCATTTTTGGATATGATGAGGGGGTCGGTATAATTAGCTTATGGTCCAAATTTTAAAGCATTTACCTGTCTGGTTTAGTGGGGGTACTCAATTTAGTCTCTGGTCAAGCCTATGTTTAGGCTGCACCATATTGAGTGTTGTGGTCAAACCACTAACTCAAATGGGTCAAAACCAATTTTAAATTAAACTAGACTCAAAGGCCTACAACTTTGGTGACTGACCATTTTTCCTAAAACGGCCTCTACGGGCCTCATTTAGCATCATCAAAAAGTACTTGATAAAGGAGTAATTAATTACTGTATTATATATAAATATATATAATAATAATAAATGAGCATTGTTCATCTTCTCCATCTTACCCAAACATAATGCCAAATGCCGAATCTTGTAGCTTCTTCCCAAGCTAAATGCCTGCCACCCGACCACCTCCCTGGACGGCCACCGCCACCATCACCTCCGTCGAGGCGGTGGCTATCGCCCGACGGTGGTTTGGCCGCCGGAGGTGGTGGTTTCCAGCGAACCCCCCACCATGAAAATCATGTAAATCTCCATTTTTCTCACCGGATCGAGCTCAATTGAGCCCGATTTCTCTTGTAATTGATCTAAGGATACTAACACAAGGGGAGAGGAGGAGAAGTGGATCTTGATTGGAGTCCGACGACGGCGGTGGCGACGGTTGGCCGTGGCTTTTCCCCTTTCCGGCGAGCTTACCCAATTTCTCGATCCTCCACCAAAACCTTTGATCCAATATACCAATTCGACTGCCATCCATCCTCTAAAGCTAATGGTGAAGTTAGATTTGAGTGGGGAGGGCTGTATAGGGGGATTTTGAAGAGAGAAAATTTGGCCATGGCCATTAATGGCCCCTCTCTTGATGGTTGTGGCCTAGAGTTGATGGGGAGATGAATCCCAAGCATCAAGGAATCCAAATGGCTGTTTAGTGGAGGTGAATGGGGTGGTCCATGGCCTTCTTCCATTAATCCTCCTCTCTTTTTCTCTTTCTTTCTCTCCATTAAGGGGGAAACTCCTATTTTCTCTCTCCTAGTCACCCCCTACGAAAATTAAGTGGCATTCCATGTAATTTCAGTGGTGACTAAACATTTGGGCCATTGAAATGTGGTTTAGCCAAAAGGGATTGAGTTTTGGGCTTGATTAACCCAATTTGGGCAATATTGACAAAGTATTGACTTGGGGTTGACTTTGGTCAACTTGATGAGTTGACTGGTCCAAGGGGTGTGTCTTGCGTCCCTTGATACCCTCCAATGTTGGTTGGGTCATGGTGGTGTCCCAATTGGACCAATTCATCCAAAAGGTGTAGGTTGACCAATTTTGGTATAGGTTTGACTTTGATCAAATTGACCAATTTGGTTGACCCTAATGGGAGGTTAGTGACCCATTGACCTCTCATAAGGGTTAGGAAGGTTTAAGTGGGGTCATTTTGGCAAGTTAGAGGTCCATTGGCTCTAGATATGCCACTTTTACCGTTTTAGGGTTAGGGTTGACTTTAGTCAACTTGACCACTTTAGTTGACATCAATGGGTCCTTTGTGACCCAATGAACCTTCTAAAGGGCTTGGGATGTTATGGTGGGGTCAAAGAGTAAAGGTGAGGCCCTAAAGTCAAATCCTAGGTTAGGTAATTGGAAAGTATTATTTGCAGACCATGGTGATCTTCACCTTCATGCCTAAGTTCACATGATCTCTTTGAACTTCATAGGGTTTTGTCACGATCTAGTCATGACAAAATCATCCTAGGAGTCTAGTTGCTTGAGGGATGTTACAAATTCCAATAAACAAAAAAATAATTTCGTCCCAGATATTCAGGTTAGGCCTGTGGGATTTCTACAAAGAGTAACTGAATGTAACATCCCTTAAGAATTGAAGTTATACCTGACGCAAAGAGCTTCGGGTACTTCTGCTGCATCAGATCCAGTAGCTCCTAGGTATGCTCCTCCTATCCATGATTTGACCACGTGATCTTGACCAACGAAACCTTCTCGTGTCGCAAGACTCGCACTATCGTATCACCTATCCTGACTGTCTCCAAGCAGACCGATCGATCAGAAGCTATCGAGCCATCTATAGTAGGAACCTGTTGCTCCAGCCATAGTAGAGCCTTCCTAAGAGAGGAGACGTGGAAGACGTCGTGCAAACCCGCTAACTCCGACAATAGCTCTACTCTATAAGCTAATGGACCAATCCGCTCCAGGATCTTGTAGGGTCCCCTATATTTTGGACTGAGCTTCTTTCGCTCGCATACCCGCGAGACTCCATGCATCGTACGTATCTTCAGGAACCCCCTGTCTCCAACCTAGAACTCTACTTGACGATGTCACGCATCATAATACTTGAACTGTCTGCTCTGGGCCTCCAGCATCCTATCTCAGATTAGTCGTATCTAATTATCTGTATCCTCCATAAATTATGAGCTGAGTGCCTTTGGATCCTCATCCTAGATCCAATACAGTGGAGTCCTACACCTCTGTCCGTCTAATTCCTCTTGAGGGTCATGCCTATGCTGGAACTGATGACTGTGGTTATAAGAGAGCTCGATCAGCGACAACTGTCTCTCCCATGGCTCTCCGCGGTCCAGAATGCATAAGAGTAAAAGATCATCCAGTGTCCGGATGGTACGCTTTGTCTGCTCGTCCGTCTGGGGGTGGAGAGCTGTGCTGAATATCGACCGAGAGCCCATATAATCCTGGACTGATCTTCTCTCCTTGGGCGTAAACCGTCCATCCTGATCCGACACGATCATCTTGAGCACACCATGATAACGGACAAACTACTCACAAATTTCATGAAACACCAATGGGAGCTTTCTTCTGGATTGGGGTGACCCCAGCTACCTCCGTCAATCTATCCTCGATGTTCCAATTATAATTGTGCCAGGAGTGGGGATGTGGTAACCTGTGTATGAAATCCATAATTATATCCTCGAACTTCCACTCTAACTCAGGCAGTGACTGTAGTAGTTCCCCAAAAAACCCTTGCACTGACCTTCACCAGCCGACAAACCTCACTGTGCGTCACAAAATCCATGACGTCTTTCTTTATTCCGGGGAAATACACATTCTGATAAACACAATTTTCTTCCGGTAAATTGAGTTCTCGTTTGTAAGGGTAGACGACGACTCTATAACCTTCCTCTACACGATCAGGTTTTTATTCCTTTGAGTATGCCCGAGTAATCAATCAACTCAACTTTATAATTTATCCAACTCTTATCATTTAATGAATCTGCTCACATCGTCATGCGTCTCATCATTCTCAAAATTTATGAGGGTGTATTCGTGAATCTTTGGAGATTATCATTAATACCCATTATTTTTCATGCCATTTCGTCGTAATTACACTTGATACTCCAAAATCCATTTTTCATAGTCATTAATCTTGCTAACCGTGACTATAATGTCATCAAACATATATATATTCCGGTCCTTGATGCTATCCGAATTAAGTCTGCAGAGTCATATCAAAGGTATACGTCTTCAATATATTGTCTGCTAATTTCTTGCAAATTCCTAAAGTTATCATATTTCCGATGGTACAACATAGCGATTTAATCTTATCTTCCCAGATATCCTGAATCTTACTACCCATCATCTAATTCACATGATATCTTGTAATAGTTAAGTCTCGTAATTACTCCTCCTTATTACCATGACATTGCCCCCATCCCAAACTGCAAGTTTTAAACCTAATGACTTGGGCAAGTCAGGTAAGCGTAGATAACAGTGATTAATAAATCCTCATGTTTAATTCATAAATTCCCAACATTTTAATATATGACGGGCTTTGTCACTTTTGTATGATCAAAGTAAGATAGGATTAAGTCATTCCAACCATAGTAAACTTAAACATTATACTTTAAATACAATAGGTCATTGTCTAGGATCTCCGCTTATTCATCAACTAGCTCCCGAGGTATAAGGAATATTATTGCAGTATAAATTATTCAACTATGAGAGGGTGTGACTTTTAATAAAACAGACCATCTGTTAATCACTTCTGAATGCCCTGAATCACAAGAAATTCCAAATATAATTCTAACTTGCAGGACCTAATTTCAATCGAAATATTCCAATGGTTTAACTAAGGTCAAGTATTTGTCCGATCAATGAGTTCTAACCATTGTCCTGGTAATACTACAGATCATCATTCCAAACACACTTTTGCAAAATCTTATCTTTTCCCGAATAATGTCGAATAAGGTCAACTTCAACATCACTATGTTTGTGACACCACATTTTATAAATTAGGTCTAAGGAAACCCAAGTGAATAACTAATTTGCCCAATAAATAAAAGATAAGACCCCAATAAACAAAAGATAAGCCCCATACCTATCTTGGGCTAAGTATCTTCGATATCACTATGTTATATTCGGGCTAAATATACACACAATCCTTAGACTTGGGGTTCCATCCTGAAACTTGTTGATATACTCCATAACTTTAGACTCTTCAGGATACCATTAATGACAACCTTATCAGGGTCAACATGTGACCCAATCCCAAATGGGTCTCTTCTGATCTTGAATTTTTATCGACCCTCGGGATTTGGTATCATATCGTTGGTACAAAGGATGAGTCTACGAGTCCCCTACTATTATGATAATGAATTGTAGGCATCAATTCTCCTTAAGGTGGTTCTATCAGTTTGGGTAACAAACGATAATTCTACTTGATAAGTAAAGTAGGGACACCCGAGTTTAAGACTTAAGTAGCTTCTCTCGCGTTAGACTCTTCCTCTAGTCATTTCGGGTATCCTTGTACCTTCACCGAATTTATACTTAAGGTCACTTTTGACCAGGATATGCTAAGAATTATCTTGGTAAGTCGAGTTTCCTAGTTGGGTTGGCCTAACTCATTGATTTAAGGACTATATATTGTGATCTTTACACATAGGCACACCACAGCTTCCGCTGCTTAGTTTCTTCCCAAACTAATGCTCGCGCGGGGTGACCCCGTGTTGTGGACTTACTTATTTATGATCGTGGTCCCCTCTGATACCAGTTTGTAAGACACCCTTTTTTCCCTTCACCACCGGGTCTTATGCCTAGAACCACCGCCTTACGGTGACTCCAACTACCAAGTTAGACGCCACCACACGACGCCGATCCTGTCAGCTAAAACGATCACATCATAGTAGGCCAACAAAAGAGAAGTAAATGAGTAATACAAGTCCACATATCACAACTCATTATCAATATATATAAAAGAGTAATAGTCCACAATGAGTACAAAGTTTGAAAGAGTGTAGAAAAATAGGCTTAAGCCCAGTACATATCTAATACAAAGGATCTCTCTCACACAACTCACACATCTAGCGGAAGCAAACTGAAAACCGTCCTTGACCTATCACCGAGTAGTTGCGGTAGTGCGCAGGAACTGCCCCTCAAGTCCTGTCATCCTCCTACGACTAGTACTTCACCTCGAATTCCTAAAATGATGTGGTCCACCGACCATTAGTCAACAAACTAAGCCACTATCGTCCTCGCCTCACCCCCGCGACTCCTAGGTACCGTGCGGGGAGGATGAAATGAAAGATATTTAAGGTGGAGAATGAACAAGAGTAGGTGACAATTACCCTAGCAGGAGTATGCACAAAGAAACTATAACAAGGTAGTAGTAATGTAAACAAGGTAAAGTACAGAGCAGTAAGCACATGCTACACTATAAGTAATAAAGGTACAAGTAAAGAACTACGACTACTTTCTACCAAAGATAAAGTAAAGTAAAGTAAGCTATAGAATAAGTAACCTTAACTTATAAGAATGCTCATACAATCTCATAAGTTAAGGGGTCGTTTTTCAAGGCTTATCGTATAAAAAGTCTCATACCAATTTATACGATAGGGGTAGGGGTTTAAATGCAATGATGACATGATATGCTATGTTATGCTGGTTTAATGCTATGTTCATACAAGTGCAACACACACACATGACTCTATGCATATAGACCTTTAATTCCCCGATTTTGGAAGCTAGCTTCACTCCCAGGAGCCTCCGTAGTGGCCAACAGAGACAGTGGGTTGGGCCACCCCACTCCTAGGCGGGTAACCGCACTACCAGGCCTAGACCTTATGTATGCTTTTGAAGGACACACCAGAGTCACCACGTACTAATATTGACAAACCCGCCAGTCTTTTCCTTGGCTAAGTGAGAACCACACTTATCAAGTCAACGTATTGACGTCGGTACGATCGACCGACTAATACCGATGACCCACCACCTTTATGCACATGTAATTATGATAAATATGAATCTCTGAGCGATCGGCTCCCCAGACTAACCCGTCCGTCACAATAACCTTTCGAGCCACTAGCTTCCCGGACTAACCAGTCCGTACCTACCACCGTCGAGCCTACCGCTCGTGAGTCTAAACCAAACTAGCCTCTCGTGACTACGGGGTGAGTGAAAGTGAAGTACTTAGAATTAGTCTTGCACTAACAGTTTAGCCTCACAGTTTAGGGTTAACCTTGGACTGCCCAGGGCATTCCCTGTGAAGGGCTCTCGAGGGCACTAGGAACTACGATTGGCTGAAGCCCAAAGCTCCCTTTCACAAGGTACTCATTATTGTAGGTATCTACCCATGTCCTGACTTTACTGATCTTACACATGATCTAACCCTAAGTGTATTTAGACTTCCTCCAAGGGAAATACGATCCATCGTCGATCAAGAACACAACATTTCCCCTAGTCAACTAGGCTCTCACAGCTCACTTCCTTTGGTGACCTCATTCATACTCCCACGATTAAGTCCACCAACTATCTCCTTAATCCCATATCGAGGTTAACATGATTCCTTAATTCTACAATTTTAGTATGTTCGGACCTAATGAGCTACATGACGTGCATGAATGGTGACCCCTCCAAATATTCATTCAAATGACCTAAGATTATTACTGGAGGTCAATCATGATATTTTATGATTAAATCCAGAAGATAATATTTTTCCTAATTTATTTGACATTTATTTAATGTTCTGCAAAATCAGGCTAACTGTACTTTTGAACACCAAGTACAATTATCTGACATGGTATGACCTTAAACAAATTATGACAAGAGTATAACATCAAAATAACTGTAATTACTAAATTTCACAATTTTCCAAAAAGGTTTTAAATTCAAAACTAATTATTGACTAAATAACCACCATGATAGGGCAAAACAGGGAATAATAAAATTAATTATCCAAAATTTTGGAAAAATTACCAGATGTTGCAAGTGACTAGAAAACTCTACTGAACAAAAATAATAATTTTATAAACAACTTTGGTCACATAAATAAATCATTTAAAAATATTCAACACAAAAGCACTTGTGAAACAACCTATATAAAAATACTTCTAATAATTTTATAAAAGTTCCTAAGACATTCCTAGGACATATGCTCCCATGTGCTTCAATAGGCTCAATATCCAACCCTAGGGATCACACTAGGATTCTAGGGCATCCCTACTCTAAACCACCCAAAATATCTTGTGGGTGTGTTTTATGTGTCAATAAGTCAGTGGCCAAAGTTTCACCAACTTTGGATGAGGATTGGTTACTCAATCCTTCAAGTGCACTTTTATCCTAATTTTCCCTTGTGATACCAAACTTTGGTCACACAAATACGTAATAAAATCAACACCAAATTGGCTGATATTTTTACTAGAGTCATTCATGACCCTAATGATCAACCACCAAAATATTGGGAGGTTTTGAGGTTCATAGACCCTAAAATTAAATCATACATGATTTTTTCAAATTTTTTTTTACAAAAACTATAGAAAAATATCCTCCAAAAATTCCCATTTTTGGATATGATGAGGGGGTTGGTATAATTAGCTTATGGTCCAAATTTTAAAGCATTTACCTATTTGATTTAGTGGGGGCACTCAATTTAGTCTCTAGTCAAGCCTATGTTTAGGCTACACCATATTGAGTGTTGTGGTCAAACCACTGACTCAAATGGGTCGAAACTAATTTTAAATTAAACTAGACTCAAAGGCCTACAACTTTGGTGACTGGTCATTTTTCCTAAAACGGCCTTTACGGGCCTCATTTAACAGCATTAAAAAGTACTTGATAAAGGAGTAATTAATTACTTTATTATATATATATAATAATAATAATAATAAATGAGCATTGTTCATCTTTTCCATCTCACCCGAACAGAACGCCAAAATGCCGAATCCTGTAGCTTCTTCCCAAGCTAAATGTCGACCACCCGACCACCTCCCTGGTCGACCATCGCCACCACCACCTCCGTCGAGGTGGTGGCTACCGCCCGATGGATGGTTTGGCCGCCGGAGGTGGTGGTTTCCAGCGGACCCGCCACCATGAAAACCATGTAAATCTCCATTTTTCTCACCGAATCGAGCTCAGTTGGGACCGATTTCTCTTGTAATTGATCTAGGATACTAGCACAAGGGGAGAGGAGGAGAAGTGGACCTTGATTGGAGTCCGACGACGGCGATGGCGGCAGTTGGTCGTGGCTTTTCCCCTCTCCGGCGAGCTTACTCAATTTCTCGATCCTCCACCAAAACCTTTGATCCAATATACCAATTCGACTGCCATCCATCCTCTAAAGCAAATGGTGAAGTTATATTTGAGTGGGGAGGGCTGTATATGGGGATTTTGAGGAGAGAGAATTCTGCCATGGACATTAATGTCCCCTCTCTTGATGGTTGTGGCCTAGAGTTGATGGGGAGATGAATTCCAAGAATCAGGGAATCCAAATGGCTGTTTAGGGGAGGTGAAGGGGGTGGTCCATGGCCTTCCTCCATTAATCCTCCTCTCTTTTCCTCTTTCTCTCTCTCCATTAAGGGGGAAACTCCCATTTTCTCTCTCCTAGTCACCCCCTCCGAAAATTAAGTGCCATTCCATGTAATTTCAGTGGTGACTACTCATTTGGGCCATTGAAATGTGGCTTAGCCCAAAGAGATTGAGTTTTGGACTTGATTAACCCAATTTGGGCAATATTGACCAAGTATTGACTTGGGGTTGACTTTGGTCAACTTGATGAGTTGACTGGTCCAAGGGGTGTGTCTTGCGTCCCTTGATACCCTCCAATGTTGGTTGGGTCATGGTGGTGTCCCAATTGGACCAATTCATCCAAAAGGTGTAGGTTTGACCAATTTTGGTCTAGATTTGACTTTGATCAAATTGATCAATTTGGTTGACCCCAATGGGTGGTTAGTGACCCATTGACCTCTCTTAAGGGTTAGGAAGGTTTAAGTGGGGTCATTTTGGCAAGTTGGAGGTCCATTTTCTCTAGATAGGACACTTTGACCATTTTAGGGTTAGAGTTGACTTTTGTCAACTTGACCACTTTAGTTGACCTCAATGGGTCCTTTGTGACCCAATGAATCTTCTAAAGGGCTTGGAATGTTATGGTGGGGTCAAAGAGTCAAGGTGAGGCCCTAAAGTCAAATCCTAGGTTAGGTAATTGGAAAGTGTTATTTGCAGACCATGGTGATCTTCACCTTCATGCCTAAGTTCATATGGTCTCTTTGAGCTTCATAGGGTTTTGTCACGACCTAGTCATGACAAAACCATACTAGGGGTCTAGTTGCTTGAGGGATGCTACAGAGATTTAGCAAAAAAAGGTGTACATGGAGATATCACTAGGTTTTAGCACGATCAAGACATAAGACAAGTTCTACAGGTTGAAGAAGTCCCTATATGAGCTGAAGCAGTCAACTCGTGCATGGTTCGATAGGTTCAATAAGACAATGATTGGAATGGGTTATCAATAGATGAATGCTGATCACACAGTGTTGTTTAAGCAGAATGAATGTCATATCACCGTGCTCGTGGTGTATGTGGACGACATGATCATCATAGATGATGATGAGCAGGAGATTGATCGCCTCAAGGGGGCTCTGTCCAAGGAGTTTGGGATGAAGGATATAGGATTGAGATTGCTTATGAGGTAGTAGAGATAATCATTTCCCAAAGTAAATAAACTTCCGATCTCCTCACAGAAACGAGGATGTTGGGATGCAAACCTGCTGCAACACCAATCGACCATCAGTGTAAGTTGGGTGAAGAGGTCGGAGAACTAGTGGATTGTGAGATGTATCAAAGGCTAGTTGAGAGGTTGATTTACTTGAACCACACTCACTTGGGCATCTCTTTTGTTGTGAACATGGTGAGTCACTACATGTATGACCCACAGAAGGGTCATATGGATGCAATGTACTAGTTTCTGTGGTAATTGAAGAATGCTCCTTGCAAGGGGCTGATGTTCATAAGGAACATGCACATGAAGATTGAGGGCTACTGCGACTCTGACTGGGCATGCTCTACAAATGATATGCAACTTCAGGTTATTGTATAGTTTTTGGAGGAAACTTGGTCTCTTAGAGAGGTAAGGAATAATCAATAGTGGCTAGATTGACTGTAGAAGCAGAGTATAGAGCCATGATGTTAGGGGTTGCAAAACTTTAGTGGTTGAAAGGTATGGTTGTGGAGCTGAAGTTGGATCAAGGAGATAAGATAAAGTTGTGGTGTGATGTCAGTTAGCTATCAGTATTGCAAATAACCAAGTCCAACACTATTGAACCAATCATATAGAGATTGATTGATTTTCATAAAAGAAAAGCTTGATAGTGGGCTACTGGAATTGAGACATGTCTCGACCAAGGGTCAGGTGGCAGATTTCTTGACCAAGGGACTTATTCATAGGATATGGACATAGATTATAACAAGATGGGCACAGTAAATATCTTTCACCAATCTTGAGGAGGAGTGTTATAATATATAAATTTGTAGGCTATATATAAATCCAGTTGAAGCCCTAAAAAAATAAAATCCTTTTTTTGCATAACTCTTTGCAATAAGTCACGCCTTATATCGCTCGCATCAGTGTCGAGATACCAAATTTTCTTGCAATTGATAATCTTTTGATTGTAAGCCATCATGAGAAGCCATCTTTTGTCTGTTCTTCTGTAATCAGATTAGTGTTCACTTCATCATTCTCGGTATAGAAGTCTCTTGTGTAATGCCCAAACTTGCCACAATTATAACACTTTTTGGATTTGCAATCCTTCGCATAATGGCCGTACTTTCCGTATCGGTAACACTCGACATCGAGTGGCTTAAATGGACTGCTCTTCCACGATCTTGTACTTGACCTTGCCAATTTTCTTAGTTTTGTTGTCCATTCTCCTCATAATATCCTCTGTGACCATGACCTCTATCATCGTGACTATTATTGCAAACTCCTCTGCCTCACCCTTTTTCTCAAAATTTTTTGTGAATAGGCACCTCTTCATCTTTAGTTGTCTCCTTCGATTAAGGAACTACTTCGAGTGTCTCATTTTTCTTTTGTTGATTGTGTGCCTAGAGAGAGCCTGTGAGCTAATCAACAGTTAGTTTTCTGAGATACTGACTCTTCGATCACACATATAGCGTTCTCAAAACTATTGGTTAATGAGCCCAGTATCTTCTCTGCGACTTGCACATCGTTCAACATCTCACCATTTATCTTAAGGTTATTTACCACGGTTAGGACAAGGGTGATATAATCAGATACACCTTCTAACTCCGTCATCTTCATTCCTTCCAGTTAGCTTCGCGGAGCTTGGAGGTGCACTTGCTTGTCACTATCAGATCCTTTGAACACTTTATCTAAAGTATTACTATACATCTTTTGAAATTGTTGCGTCGTCAATCTTCACACAACGTCACAACCTGGCGCCACCACTGCTTGTTGTAGTAGGTAGAGAGTGGTTTTATACTTCGCCTGCATCTCCTACAATGCCTTCAATTGTTTCGCTGCCATGCCCGTTGTACCTACCACCTTGACAACTTCGCACACACATCTGTGTGCCCAACATCGCCCACATCTGAATACTCCAGTTGTCATAATTCATCTTCATGAGTCGTGATAGCGATATTTGCCCCAAACGTAAACTTTTAGAATTTGATCGCTCTGACACAATTTGTAGAATGTCAGGTATAATTTTTTAACTTCGAACAAAAAACCTTTCTTCTGGTGGAGGAAGAAACGAAATCTCATTACTCATTCTCAGGTTCATTCTCTTCTTATTCTCTCTCCTCCTCATCCATATGGCACTTAATAATTTGTAATAAAAAATATCACCGACAAAAAATATAAAGAATTATATAGACACACAAGGCTTCTACAATATGGGGCTCACAGCCTCCGTCAGTTCCTGAACAAATTCTTATCGTATTTAAATTGAAATAATGAATGTGTGTGAACTGGATCTGAATGTATTTTATTGAATATTGCACATGTATATGATTAAAAAGGAAAATTTGAGTAATAAATGTTACTACAAACACTCTACTTCTCGTATCAACATCTCTATTGCATTAAACCATATCAATCAGGGCTCTACCGTTAATTTATATATACCATGAGATAGGGACACATATAAGAAGATGCGACCCAATGAATTTATACTTAAGGTAGCCTACTATTTGGCTATCTTGTCACCTGGGCATCTTTCATCGGCATTGACATATCACCTATTTCATAACAAGCTATTAGAACCACAGGTAGGATCTGATCACTATTAGCATCATGTGTAGTAAAGCATTTGAAAGGGAGGTAAAATCAGGATTTACATTGGGTCGTGGCAGTCTTCCCAAGACTCCTGCCTACGTACTTTATATTATCCTACATATGGACTCAAACTCATGTCCTTCTATTAGTGTCACATGGGTTATCCTTCTAGACCGTCTTTAGTTTGGCTTGCCTTATAGTATAACTCGCGAAACATCTGATATTCCCCTTGGCACATTTCTCGAACGCACTTTTCTTGAAAGCACATTTAATTTTTGTGGGAATTATTTCCCAAGGAACATTTCTCTATGACATAATTAATTCATGTGTAAATTATTTTTCGAGACAAATTTATCTAAGTCACCTTTTAAATTCTCATTGGAATTATTTATAGATGCACGTTTCATTCAGAATGAATAGTTTCCCATCGTGATAATATAATTTTTATCGAACCTGAATATATTATATGGTTGTAGAGTACGAAACGATAAAAATATGGAAATCAAATAAAAACCTTCCAAAGTCAAACCAAGTCAAAGTCAAGGTACCCAAGAATTGAGTCAAAGGTTGGACCCTCATCATGCTCAATCAAACTCGTAAACCATAATTAAAAAATGTATATGGTATGCACCAATCCTTAACTTGACTTGTCGTGCTTCATGTTCTCTTGGGTTACGAACTAATTTGTTCATAATAACAACTCTAGTATTTATGTTCAAACCCATGAGTTTTGCACACAAAAGCAAGTTCTGTGATTTAAATCAACCACTTGCCTTTCACCAACTTGTAAATAATTCGACAAGTGGCTATGGCATAGAACTTAGGCTCCATTTGGGGGGGGCTTATTTTCACCGGTCAAGCGGTCATGACCGCATGAACCAGGACATAATTAAGGTTCGATTCATGCGGTCATGACCGCTAGACCGGTGAAAATAAGTCCCCTCAAACGGAGCCTTAATCACACAGCTCTACTTATCAAGAGAGCTGATCGAGTTCACCACTAGTTAGGCTTAACCTCTAAGGAACTCTCATCTTCGGGTTAATTCTAAACTTTAAAACCGTATTGGAGTATTGAATAATACCCAAACATTGAACTCGATTGTACTACTCTACTAATAAGAGAGTTGACCAAGTTTGACACTAAATAAGGTTGATCTTGAAGGAATCTCTCGTCCCTATGTTAACTCTAAACTACATGCAAAATTGAATAAAAAAGTCAAAACATCGAACTGCACGCTCTACTCTAAGAGTGGCGGCCAATTCAGCACTATTTATAGCTGACCTCAGAGGAATGTCTCGTCTCCAAGTCAACTCTAAATTTTAGGAAAAACTGAATAAAAGCCAAAATATCGAACTATCCGCTCTGCTCTAAGAGTGGCGGCTAGTTCAACACTATTTAGGAATTTCCTCGAAAAAATATCCTGTTTCTGGATTAACTTTAAATTATAGGCAAAACTAAATAAAAGTCAAAACATTGAACTGTTTGCTCTTCTCTAAGAAGACTAAGTGGCGGTCAGTTCAACACTATTTAGGATTGACCTAAAAGGAATGTCTTATCTCCAGATCATCTCTAAATTATAAGAAAAACTGAATAAAATCCAAAATATTGAATAATTTTCTCTGCTCTAAGAGTGGTGGCCAGTTCATCACTTGAAGTAATGTCCCATCTCCGGGTTAACTCTAACTGTCTGTTATGCTTAAGATGGCGGCCAGGCAAGGGTTGACTAAATGGTCGTAGTTGCCTCTTAACGAGACAAATTTTTGTTGCCATAACATTGAACTAGCCACGGCAGTCTGTTCCAAAATGCTAAAGACTAACGGTCTGAGAAAATGGCGGCCAGTTCGACACTATTTAGGGCTAATTGACTTTTACCGTTTAATTGTCGTGGCAACTATGGTCGTAGTTGCCTCTTAACGAGACAACGACCGTGGCTTTTTAGCCACGGTAAAACCGTGCTAATACTCACTAGCCACATATTAAAAGATTTTTCTATACGAGTCTAATGCAACTGAAGGAACTCGAATCAGAGCACATATGCTCAATATTCAAAATTGGGTAACCTCCTACCCTCTAAGGCCTTGGGTAGGGGATCAGGTCACTTTTATTTGGTTAGCTAGGGTTCTAGTAACCCAAAAAAGTTGGGATGTTACATTCAGCACTCAAAGTAATGTCCCGTCTCTGAGTCAACTCTAAATTATCGGAAAAACCGAATACATGCCAAAACATCGAACAGTATGCTCTGCTCTAAAAGTGGCGCCCAGTTTGGAACTATTTAGGGTTGACCTCGAATGAATATCTTGTCTCTAAGTCAACTCTAAATAGAGGCAAAATTGAATAAAAGTCAATACATTAAATTGTTTTTTTTGCTCTAATAGTGGCAACTAATTCGACACTATTTAGAGTTGACCTCGAATGAATGTCTCATCTCTGGGTCAACTCTAAATTCACAATTTTCCTTTCTCTATTTCCGATTGACCCGCGACACTAAACAAAATGAAAGATGGGAGAGGCGGACGAGAACCCTAGCAAAGTGCCAAAATTTTAATTTGAGAATATTGAGGGCTTTCAAAGTACTCAAGTTAGAATGACTATATATAGTACCTTCAGTGTAGAGATGTGTAACACCCAAACTTTCCAAAAGCAGGAAAAAGGTTTCTGGGAGTTACCGTGCGGCGGTAGCGCCGTGAAATTAGTGACACGATGCTTGGGAAGATACCGCCCAGCGGCAGAGATATTGCTGGCGGTAGCTTGGTAAATTTATTGGCAACGCTCTCGGGTTGTTACCGCGCGGCGGTAGCAGCTGTCGCGCGGCGGTAGCGGTAGCGGTCATGTCGTAACTGACGTTGGTTACCGCGTAGCGGTAGCATCCTATCGCGCAGCGGTAGCGGTAGCAGTCGTGTCGTAACTGACGTTGGTTACCGCGTAGCGGTAGCATCCTATCGCGCAATGTTAGTAGTTCTGTAACGACGTGTCCACATGTCGGTCTGTGATTGGAGAGCCTGGGCGGTGGCACACGAATCGGGGCATTGATTAATGTTACCGCGCGGTGGTAGCTAGTTAAAGCGCAATGGTAGCTCGGTTTATAGTGTTGAAAGAGCTGTTTTCTCTTCATTTCTTTTGAGAGCTATTGGGTTGAACGGCTGGAGGAGAAAGAGCAACGTCAGACAAGGGAGATCTTACCTCCGCTCGAGTTACGGAGCTCAAATTCACGAGACGAGTCCGGATCTTCGGAGGCAAAGCCGAAGCGGTCGCTTCCATCCGACTAGATTCTCTTCCATGACGCCGAAACAAAATTCTACAGTAACGATCATTTTCCTTGGACATGTGAAGTCCTTCTTTTTGGCATTTGAGGGTAGATGCTCCACGAACGCATGGAAGTGGGTCACCCGATGGTAGATCCGTGTACCCACGTTAGTGTTGCGTTTAGATCCGAAATCGAAGTATGGAATATGCATGCTGTGAGATGCCGATCCGGACGGGTTGGTCTGGATTGGTGATGTTTGAATGTTTTGTATGCCGGAAAAGACTCCGTGGTAATCACATATATTTCGGGGTCATGGGGTGTGCAGATGGCTGCAGTGAGAATACTAGAGGTGGTCTCCAGGAAAACACCCAAAAAGGGGAAGGAATCGCTAGTTTGTCCCCTACCATACAACGGTAGTGCTACCGCTGGCGGTAGCTCCTAGTGAGCACTGTGTTGTTTGCATGGCTGGTCTCGTGGAGACCTGGAGGCTATTGCTTTGAGAGTCCTGTCCCTTGTGGACCTGGAGGCCAGATTGTGCAGCTGAGAGCCTGTGTGGCCAAACTTAAGCGGCTGTGAGTGCTGGCCTAGGATCATAACGAGATTATGATATATACGGATGGGAAAGGGGATGCTGACCCGTGTCGTGGCTTGTTGCACCAGACGATTTGAGCACCGGGAAGGAGCTGAACTGTATCCAACCCTATGCCAATCGACCTAGAGTGAGTCAAAGTGTAGATCACCCTGACTTGGTCGTAGTCATAGGGGCGTTGTCTTTGGCTTCGGCCCTGAAAGACTAGAATGCTTAAACGTTGCTGACTGTCGTAGAGAACGGAGGTACAAACCGTTGGGTACGATGCACCGTGAATGTGCCTTAAGAGTACGGGGTGTTGGTCGACTGTGCCAATGTCTGTGGCGAATGGTGCTTGCTTGCATGTTCTTATTGCCAAATTTTGTTAATGTTAATGCCTGCAGGGATGAAGCACTGCCACCCCGAGTGAGAGGTGGGGTCGTTATAATTTGGTCAGCTAATACTGACCGTTGCTATTGTTTGCCACTAATGTGATGGAATGTTTCATGCAGGTGTAACCAATCCAAGCGGGAAATAGCGGGCTGGAGCTCAGGATTGCTAAGCTAGCACTTGAAGGCCAAAGCGAATTACCCTTTTATTTTATCACTCATGTGTGGTCGGCCTGCGTGCAGATGTATGTAAAATAATTTATTTTATAAGTTTAATATTGTAAGGCCTTAAAGCCATAATAGTTACGTATTTGGTTTCTCATTCCTATTTTTGTGTTAGTGGACATTCAATTGGCTGAGTTCCTATAAAACTTAAAATTACTTCTGCTAGATTTCACTCTGTGTTAGGATGCGTGAAATTGGATTATGGTTTCAAAAAGTAACTCCTCTAATTATCTGTAGTATAAAGCGACGGGCCCCGACTTAACCTTCGGTTATATGCTATGTGATAGATGAGGGTGTTATAAGTTGGTATCAGACTCTGGTGTCGTTCTTTTTTATTCGAATTCGTGAGCGAATTCTTTTAAGGGGTGGTGAGCACATGTGTGTGCGTTACCATTATAACAAGAAAAGAACCCATGAATATCCACTTAGGAATGAAAATACACATGTTTGAGAAACTTGCGTATTCCTATAATTGCATTTTGGGAAATTTGCTTGTCATCTAATTGAGTGTTTTCATGATTTTAGGTGACTAGGAGTGGTGTGGAGCAGTCACAACGTCAGCACTCTGCGGAGAGTAGTGCAACTAATAACGCGCCTGTGACCCCTCCTTCCACTGAAACCATACGAATGATAGCTGAAGCGGTGTTCGCTATGGTCAATGCCCAACCAGGGAGGCAAGTGCAACCTCCTGCTCCTGGATTGGGTCACGTACCGCTTGGCTTAGCGGAACCTATAGTGGCAGATCAAGTAGCGGCTGAGCCCGTATTACAGATGGGAGCGACTGAAAAATAGCTAAAGCATGTGATGAGCTTTAATCCACCAGTGTTTGTCGGGACTAAAACCCCAACGCAAGTTGAGGAATGACTTTCCAGAGCTAAGAGAGTCATGTCCGCAACAGATACTGAGGAGTGGCAGAAGGTTACAATAACCACTTTCCTTCTGGATAGTGAAGCAAGGTTCTGGTGGGATGAGTTAGAGCTGCATCACTTCGCTGGGAGACAACTCACCGATATCTCGATGGAAGAGTTCTCGAGACTATTTCTGGATCGGTTCATCCGGTCAGCGTAGAAGATAGCTATGGAGAATCAGTTTCAGAGGCTGACTCAGGATGAGAGTAGTGTGGACGACTACCTACACAAGTTCACAAGATTGGGGCATTACGCTGGCTCTACTTTTACGGATGAGGAGCACAAAACCAACCGGTTCTACAAAGGACTGCGTGACAATCTGAGATTGCTAATCTCAGGTTCTATGATGTAGGGCTTTCTGACCCTGGTCAATACATCCCGATCTCTGGAGAAGGATCCGAAGAGGGTTCAAGCTAAGAAGGACTTGGCTGTAAAGAGGTCAGAATTTAAAGTTCCAAGTTCATCAAAGTCTGGGCATCGGAAGTGGTACAAGAAGCCCAAAACTTTTGGACCGACTACTTCAACCGTTACTTATGGAGCATCGTCAGGGCGAGGATGCCCAATTCTTTGTTATAATTGTGGCAAACCAGATCATATAGCTCGCGACTGTTGGAGTGGCAAGTCGAAGAAGAAGGCTGGAGCATCTTATGCAGAGAAAGGGAAGACGATGGAGTCAATCGCGTCCCATCAAGCTCCAGCCCAACCAAGAGTCTACAACCTTGGCTAACAGGAGGCCATCAAACAAGGTGATATGGTTACGGGTATGTGCTAGATTGTTTTAGCCGTAATGCTTTCTATACCATAAATCTTATACATTGGTTGTACGTTGTTATGCTTTATGCTTTGTCGTAATTTTGGACTATCTTGCTCGAGCACTGTTTGATACAGGAGCTTCACACTCTTTCCTGTCCGAGGACTTCGTATCACGTATCAAAGTGCCTTCTTCTATGGCGAAGGATAGGTTAGATGTGTTGCTGCCTAATGGGTGTTCGATGTGCGCGGATAGAGTCTGTTGTGTTAAGGTGTTGATAGGAAGTCAATCTTTTGACTTGGAAGCATCACTACTACTGATAGTAGAGTTTGACGTGATATTTGACATGGATTGACTCTTGGAATAGCGTGCTTTTATTGATTGTAGCCTTAATACGGTCAAATTGGGGATGAATACAAGTCATGAAACTACTTTCTCTGGTTTGAAGGGGGTTGCAAGACGCTGATGTCTGCTCTCCAAGTAGTTAAAGCTGTTCTTCACCTTATTGGAGGCTAAGAAGCCCAAGCCTGATTTGACCGGTATTCCGGTGGTGTCGGAGTTTGTCGATGTTTTCCCTGAAAATCTCACTGGAGCTCCACATCAGAGAGAGATCGATTTCACAATCGAGTTGGTGTCAGGTGCCAAACCTATGTCGCGGTCTCCTTACCGCTTGGTAACGAGAGAGATGTAAGAACTGAAGGCGCAAGTTCAGGAGTTGATAGAACAGGGGTATATGCGTCCAAGTTTGTCACCTTGGAATGCACCAGTCCTCTTCGTGAAAAAGAAAGATGGTAACCTGCGGTTGTGTATCGATTATCAGGAATTGAATAAACTGACAGAGAAGAACAAGTACCCGATTCCGAGGATAGATGATCTATTCGACTAGCTAGTTGGATTGACGGTGTATTCGAAGCTAGATCTAAAGTCTGGATATTATCAGTTGAGAATACGAAAAAATGATATTCCCAAGACAGCATTCAGTACACGTTATGGGCATTACGAGTTCACTGTCATGCCTTTTGGGCTAACAAGTGTGTCATCCGTGTTTATGGATTTAATGAACCGGACATTCAGGGAGTTTTTGGATCTGTTCGTAATAATCTTTATTGATGATATCCTAGTGTACTCTCAGTTTCGAGGATGATCATATGGAGCATTTGCACATTGTTTTGGAGACTTTGAGTAGCAATCAGTTGTACGCAAAGTTCTCCAAGTGTGAGTTTTGTCTGTCTTCGGTGGCATTCCTTGGTCATATTGTTAGTGGAGAGGAAATCGTGGTGGATCCGGCGAAGATTGCTGCGATACGGGAGTGGCCTATTTTGTCTTCTATGGGGGAAGTCCAGAGTTTTCTGGGTCTTGCCGGCTACTACAGGCGCTTCGTGGAAACTTCTCGCAAATTGCGTTACCCCTCACGACCCTGACAATGAAGGATCAAAAGTTTGTCTGGTCGCCAGCGTGCGGACAAACCTTCGAAGAATTGAAAAGTCGTCTGACCACGACACCTATTTTGTGCTCGCAATGTGGAACAGAGGGCTTTGAGATCTACATCGATGCTTCAAGTAATGGCTTAGGATGTGTTTTACTACAACATGGGAAGATGATAGCATATGACTCACGCTAGTTGAAGGTGCACGAGAGGAATTATCCAGTTCATGACTTGGAGTTGACGACCGTGATATTCATGCTGAAGCTGTGGAGGCACTACTTGTATGGCGTGAAAGTCAAAATTTACACAGTCCATAAGAGCTTGAAGTATTTGCTGGATCAAAAGGACTTAAATATGCGCCAGCGGAGGTAGTTGGAGTTCCTTGGGCATTACACCTTTAAAATAAATTATGTCCCTTGCAAAGGTAATGCAGTTGCAGATGCGTTAAGTCGCAGAGCTCCTACACAGGACAATTGGATACTAATGCATGACAGGCGTCTTATTCAAGTTTTGGAGGCCTTAAAGATCTCTTGCATTGATAGGAGGTCTTGTGTTGAAGCACGTTTATTTTGGACAGAGGTACAATATGACCTCGCCGACCGGATTCAGTAGGCTTTGGAGTTGGACGACAACATGAAACGCTACATGGCTGAGTCTTTGCATGGGTCAGATGCCCAGTTTACTGTTGAGAAATGGCTGTTGTGGAAGAATAGTCGATTGTGCGTCTCAAAGGTGGGTAAAATCTGGGAGAAATTAATGTACGAGGCTCATTATACCAATTACTCGATTCACCCGGTAAGCACGAAAATGTATAAAGATATGAAAAAGATGTCCTAGTGGTCGGGACTAAAAAAGGACATAACGCTATATGTAGCCAAGTGTCAGACTTGTGCTTTGGTGAAAGCGAAATGTCAGAAGCCTGGAGGATTTTTGAAGTCGTTGCCTATACCGGAATGGAAGTTCGACGATATAACAATTAACTTCATGCATGGTTTGCCGAAATCGTAGAAGGGAAACGACACCATCTGGGTGATCGTTGATCGTTTAACGAAAGTATCACACTTCATCCCAAACAAGAAGGATGATTCAGTAGAGAAGCTGACAAAGCTTTATGTGGATAATATTGTTCTATTGTACGGTGTGTCCCGTAGCATCGTGAGTGACCGAGATGGATGCTTCACGTCTAACGACTGGAAGCTAAATACTACAATGCCAAACATAGAAATGTTGATTTCGCCGTGGGCGATTGGGTTTATCTGAAGATCAAACCGTTCAAGGGCGTGTCAAGGATTCGACGCTTGAAAAAGATAAGTTAGAGATACCTTGGGCCGTTTGAGGTTTTGGAGCATGTTGATGAAGCCGTCTATCGGTTGAAGCTCTCAGCGGAACTTAGTGGTCTACACGACGTATTCCACATATCGGTGTTGCGTAAGAATGTACAAGAGCCTACGCAAGTGGTGGCTGCGGATCAGGTACCGATCGAGGTTGGGTTGACAACGAGGGTCAAGCCCATTCGCATTGAGGACATGGAATTCAAGCAACTTCGCAATAAAATTATCAGGATGGCCAAGGTCCGTTTGGACAACTGTGGCTGAGAGGAACTATCGTAGGAGCGGGAGCAAATCATGAAGGCGGAGTTCCCCGAGTTGTTTATTTCAGAAACACTCTTTGATGTTGTTTACTTCTATAGTATTCCTGCACAGCTTAATTTCGGGACGAAATTCTTTAAGTGGGGGAGATTTGTAATGCCCCAACTTTCCCAAAAAAGGAAAAGGGTTTCTGGGAGTTACCGCCCGGCAGTAGTGTTACCGCGCAGTGGTAGCACCGTGAATCTAGTGACAGGACGCTCGAGAAAATATCGCCCAGTGGTAGAGATACCGCTGACGGTAGCTTGGTCAATTTATTGGCAAAGCTCTCGGGTTGTTACCGCGCGGCGATAACAGCTATCACGCGGCATTAGCGGTAGTGATCGCGTCGTAAATGACGATGGTTACCGCATGCAGTAGCATCCTATCACGCATTGATAGCAGTTCTGTAATGGTGTGGCCACATATCGGCCTGTGATTGGAGGGCCTGGGCGGTGGCACACGAACCGAGGCATTGATTAACGTTACCGTGCGGCGGTAGCTCAGTTTATAGTGTTGGAAGAGTCATTTTCTCTTCATTTATTTTGAGAGATTTTGGGTTGACCGGCTAGAGTAGGAAGAGCAACGTCGGACAAGGGAGATCTTGCCACCGCTCGAGTTTTGGAGCTCAGATTCGCGAGACGAGTCCGAATCTCCGGAGGCAAAGTTGAAGCGGTCGTTTCCATCAGACTAGATTCTCTTCCATGGCACCGAAACAGACTTCTAGGGTAACGATCCTTTTCCTTGGACATATGAAGTCCTTATTTTTGGCATTTGAGGGTAGACACCCTATGAACGCGTGGAAGTGAGTCACCCGATGGGTAGATCCGTGTATCCCCGTTAGTGTTGTATTTATATATGGAATCGAAGTACGGAATATACATGATGTGTGAAGCTCATTCGGACAGGTTGGTCTGGATTGGTGATGTTTGTATGTTTTGTATGACGGATAAGACTTCGTGGTATCGCGTAGATTTCGGGGTCACGGGGTGTGCAGATGGTTGCAGTGAGAGTACTCGAGGTGGTATCCAGGAAAACACCTAAAAAGGAGAAAGAATCGCTAGTCTGTCCCCTACCGCGCGGCAGTAGCGCTACCGCCGACGGTAGCTCCCAGTGAGCACTGTGTTGTTTGCATGGCCGATCTCGTGGAGACCTGGAGGCTATTGCTTTGAGAGGCCTGTCCCTTGTGGACCTGGAGGCCAGATTGTGGAGCTGAGAGCCTGTGTGGCCCAGCTTAGGAGGTCGTGAGAGCTGGCCTAGGGTCATAACGAGATTATTATCTGTACGGATGGGAAAGGGGATGCTGACCAGTGTCGTGGCTTATTGCGCCCGACGATTTGAACACCGGGAAAAAGATGAATTGTACCCAGCCCTATGCCAATCGACTTGGAGTGATTCAAAATGTAAATCACCATGACTTGGTCGTAACCATAGGGGCATTGTCTTTGGCTTCGACCCTGAAAGACTAGAATGCTCAAACGTTTCTGACCGTCGCAGAGAACGGAGGTGCGACCCGTTGTGGTCCGGTGCACCGTGAATGTGCCCTGAGAGCACCGGGCGTTGGTCGACTGTGCCAACGTCTGTGGCGAATGGCGCTTGCTTGTACGTTCTTATTGCCAAATTTTGTTAATGCTAATGCCAACAGGGAAGGAGCACCACCACCCCGAGTGAGTGGTGATGTCTTTATAATTTGGTCAGCTAATGTTGACCGTTGCTATTGTTTGCCACTGATGCGGTGGAATGTTTCATGCAGGTGCAGCCGAGCCAAGCGTGAAATAGCGGGCTGGAGCCCAGGATTGCTAAGGTGGCTCTTGAAGGCCAAAACGAATTACCCGTTTATTTTATCGCTCATGTGTGGCCGGCCTGCGTGCCGATGTATGCAAGATAATTTATTTTATAAGTTGAATATTGTAAGGTCTTGTGACCATAACAATTATGTATTTGGTTTCTCATTCCTATTTCTGTGTTAGTGGACATTCAATTGGCGGGGTTCCTATAAACTTTAAAATTACTTCTGCTAGATTGCACTCTATGTTAGGATGCGTGAAATTGAATTATGATTTCAATAACTCCTCTAACTGTCCGCAGTATATGGCGACGAGCTCCGACCGAACCTTCTGTTATACGCTATGTGACGGATGAGGGTGTTACAAGATGTGCTCTAGATAGACACTTCTCACAATTGAATCGGTCCCAACAAGTGCGGACATATAATTTAGCGAAATATTCAACACTAATCATTTTGCAAAATTAGGCAAACCGAATAGATTATGAGTTGGAAATTCAGAGTAATGAAAATTTTCCCTTTTGTCAAAGCTCCGGCATGTGGTTTGTTGAGAGGTTACAAATTATTTTCATACATTGTGCTAGAACTTATTTATGCTCGGTTTTTTAATATATTATACATGATTTAATTAAGGGGATTTCATAATTAGAATGAAAATTTTTACTCTTTTTTTTTAAAAAAATTCTTCCTCAACAGATACAAGTAGCAATAGCCTTTTTAAAAGCCACTAACATTAATAGTTACAAGCCACAAAATGCCAATATTCACAATTAAAAACAGTTAATGCATTAAACATCATAAGTTCCACTATCCCACAATCTTCGGCCAATAATGACTCCCTTCAGGGATGACTCAAACTTTAATTTTGAGTTTACTAATAAATTTCTCCCTTAAACTAAAGTCCCTTCCATCATCCATGTCAATTGTCACTTTGTGTTGTAATATATAAAATTCTAGGCTATATATAAAGCCAATTGAAGTCCTAATTAAAAAATATATGAAAGCCCTTTTTTGCGTAACTTGGTATCAAAGCAACGCCACACGTTCCGCCACCGGTCCATCCCCCGTGACTTCTAGTCGCATGTCTTCCGCCACCCGTCCGTCTCCCGCGGCCTCAGCGGCGCCTCGCGCCTTAAACCAAAGTCCCTTCCATCCTCCATGTCAATTGTCACTTGTGTTGTAATATATAAAATTGTAGGCTACATATTAAGCCAGTTGAAGCCCTAAAGAAAAATATATATATGAAATCCCTTTTGCGTAACTTGGTATCAAAGCGACACCGCACGCTTCTGCCACCGGTCCATCCCTAGCAACTTCTATCCACGCGTCTTTCTCCACTCGTCCATCTCCCACGACCTCAGTGACGCCTCTCCCCCCTCTCAGGGGACGCTTTCCCCTCTCAGTGGCGCATCTCCCTCTCAGTCGTGCGACTTCAGCCCTCACGACCGCTTCTAGCGGTTGCATCATCCCTAGCTGTGGCCAAGCCGGCCGAAGTAGTTCTACTGCGCCGGGTCTTCCGCACCGTTGCCGGCCTTCCGAGCGGTCAATAGGTTCTTGCTTTCCTTCTCCCTCGCGTTGTATAAGGGAACAGACGTGGGGAACAAGCTGAAGAGTACATATGATGGCGTGGGAACACTCTTCGGGTCTTGCAGGTGATGGGAGAAATTGATGACACTGTTCAAAGAGAGAGACAATGCAGGAGTATGCCTCTAAATTGGAACGTCTATGGGTGGATTATGATCATACCTCTGGAGGGATGTGTTGCAGTGACTCGCAGTGTCGGGCTTCCAAGATCATCATCGGGAAAAAGACGATGAAATTTCTGAAGGGATTAGATGTTAAGTTTGATGAGTGGAGTGTCCTGCTTCTTTCTAATACGAAGATTCCTACACTTACTGAGGCCATCTCAGCCATGATCCCGGAGGAGACATGTCTGAAACTTCAAGCAGTGACAGGAGAGTCCACTATAGTGAAGTCAGCATTGGCGGTTGCAAGCCCTAGTATTACTGGACAGAGGGAAGAAACTCGCCATTGCTACAATTGTGTGGAGGTGGGCCATATGAGGCTTGCCGGCCCCAAGCCGCCCAAAGAGAGAGATTTGGGTAGTGGACAGGGACGTGGTCGTGGATGTGGTAGGGCTTCCAATTTGGGCATCACTTATTGTGCGAAGGAAGTCGACATTCTTTATACAAAGGCGGAGCAAGCCCTTCTGAGCATGATGGAGGGAATCGAGAGAAAAGAAATTAGTGCGAGGATTAAGGATGGAGCTGGGTGTCACTTTGTATTCTCACCCAACTGATGGATCGCTTGCTCTTGCATCCAGATCTTCCTCCAGGGCATCAAATTGGATCATTAATTCGTGAGCTTCACATTACGTAATAGGAAATGCAGGCGAGTTTTCCTCCTACACTCGTCTAGCTACTACAGATAACATCCAGACGACAGATGGTACATTCTAACCAGTGGTCGGCAAGGGTATTATTAATTGTTCAATTTCAGTAAAAATATTCAATATTTTGTATGCTCCTTCTTTTCCAACTACTCTCTTATCCATTAGTTCCATAATTATTCAATTGAGATGTATTGTTTCTTTTGATATTCCCAAGGTAAATTTCCAAGAGAAAATAACAAGGTGTATACTTGAGACTAAGACTTGGCATGACGTGTTGTGGTATCTAGATCGGGGAGGATTGGACGCAGCTCTTATATCTGTAGTAGAGAAGGAAATAGTTGAAGGACAAAAGGTGAGTGTAGAGGATATGTTGGTACTCCATCACGGGCGGTTAGGTCACCCTTCGTTTGACACTATAGTTGGTTTATTTCCTGCTCTTTTTGAAAAACCAAATAAAGCTAAATTGGTATGCAATGCTTGTTATTTAGGCAAGCTTATTAGGAGTTCATATGTTAGTATGGGTTGGAGAAGCTCTTTTGTTTTTGATATAGTACATTCCAATGTATAAGGATCTGGTGTTGTAAGCTTTTTGAATGGTTATAAGTACTTTGTCTTATTTATTGATTGTGCATCTCGTGTCGCTTGGTTATATTTGTTGAAAAAAAGGTGAGGTATTTACTTGTTTTCGCGACTTCCATAAGCATGTTCAGACACAATATACTGTTGTGATTAAATTACAAAGGTTGGATAATGAGACATAATACATTAATTTGGAAATGAAGGAGTATTTATAAGTCCATGGGATATTTCATCAGACTACATGTGCAAACACACCCGCACAAATGTAGTGACAAAATAGAAGAATAGACACCTTCTAGAGGTGGCAAAGAGTATGATGCTCAACATTAAGGTTCCGCAGAGTCAGTGGGGATATGCGATGTTGACAACGTCACAACTGATCAATAGGATGTCATCACAGGTTCTAGGGTAGAAGTCGTCGTATCAAATTTTGTAGGGACATAATGGGGAATCCTTCCTTTGAAGGTATTTGGGTGGGTGTGCTTCCTGAAAGAAAACTACCTGGGTGTTGGTAAACTTGATGCGAAGGCAATCAAGTGTATCAATGTAGGCTACTCTCGTACTTAGAAAGGGTATGCATGCTGGAGTCTAGTGAAGAAAAGAAGCTTTGTGAGCATTTAGAGAGATGGAGTAGTACTACCGATAGGAAGGAGATCTACTCACATCGGATTGTAAGATACCAAAGATATGAGACGAGAGAGGGAGAGGCTGGTGACAGATCTTGGAGTATGGCATGGAGGAGTAGTGAAAGAGCAGTGGAGGAGCAGGAGGGTGATGAACAACATGAGAATGATGAGGAGCAGCTGGAGGAGATTAAGAAGGAGAGGCGAGATGTTAGACCTACAAATCATGGGGAGCTACTTACATACAGTAGGAGGAAGCTTCCATTAATACCAACTCTAGTGTTTGTGCCTAGTCTAGCTCCTAGTCCCTTAGCAAGATCTGCCCCTACTCCTGGAACACCTACGTCACTGCAAGCCTCAGGTGATATCCTTCCCTCTACTTCTTCCCCAACTGTCACATTTCGGAGGACTACTTGCAGTAATGCGGAAATTCCTCTTGATATTTATAGTTGGGATATTTCTTAGTTTGTCTCTTATGATCATATCACCTCATCTCATTGAGCATTCATTGCATCATTGGATAGTATTATTGTACCTAAAAATTGGCAGGTTGCCAAAGAGGATCCAAAGTGGAAAACAATGATGAAGGAGGAGATGAGGGCCATTGAGAAGAATAAGACCTGGGAGTTGGCACAACTGCCAAAGGATAAGAAGGTTGTTGGGTACAAACGGATGTTCACTATGAAGCTAAACCTAAGCGAATAGGTCGAGCACTATAAGGCTTGATTGGTTTCTAAGTGGTATAACCAGACCTATGACACCAATTATGATGAGACATTTGGACCCGTTGTAAAGTTGAGAACCGCTAAGACTCTGATCAGCTTGGCGGTGAATGGTGGCAGCTCCATTTAGATGTGAAGAATGCATTTCTACATAGAGATTTAGCAAAGGAGGTGTACATGGAGATACCATTAGGTTTTAGCACGATCAAGACATAAGGCAAGTTCTGCAGGTTGAAGAAGTCCATATATGAGCTGAAGCAGTCAACTCGTGAATGGTTCGATAGGTTCAAGAAGACAATGATTGGAATGGGTTATCAGCAGATGAATGTTGATCGCACAGTGTTGTTTAAGCAGAATGAAGGTCACACCACCATGATCGCGGTGCATGTGGACGACATGATCATCACAGAGGATAATGAGCAGGAGATTGATCGCCTCAAGGGGCTCTGACTGAGGAGTTTGGGATGAATGATATGGGTCTTATTAGATATTTTCTTAGGATTGAGATTGTTTATGAGGCAACAGAGATAGTCATTTCCCAAAGGAAATAAGCTTTCGATCTCCTCACAGAAATGGGGATGTTGGGGAGCAAACCCGTTGCGGCACCAATCGACTAGTTATGTAAATTGGGTGAAGAGGCTAGAGAACTAGTGGATTATGAGATGTATCAAAGGCTAGTCGGGAGGTTGATTTACTTGAACCACACTCACTCAGACATCTCTTTTGATGTGAACATGGTGAGTCGCTACATGCATGACCCACAGAAGGGTTATATGGATGCAGTGTACTAGTTTCTGTGGTAATTGAAGAATGCTTCTTGCAAGGGGCTGATGTTCAAAAGGAACGAGCACATGAAGATTGAGGGCTACTGCGAATTTGACTGGGCATGCTCTACGGATGATATGCAACTTCAGATTATTGTATAGTTTTTGGAGGAAACTTGGTCTCTTAAAGGAGTAAGAAACAATCAATAGTGGCTAGATTGACTGCAGAAGCAGAGTATAAAGCCATGACATTAGGGGTTGCAAAACTTTAGTGGTTGAAAGGTATGGTTGTGGAGCTGAAGTTGGATCAAGGAGATAAGATAAATTTGTGGTGTGATAGTCAGTTAGCTATCAATATTGCAAATAACCAAGTCCAACACGATTGAACCAATCATATAGAGATTGATTGGTTTTCATAAAAGAAAAGCTTGATAGTGGACTACTAGAATTGAGTCACGTCTCGACCAAGGGCCAGGTAGCAGATTGCTTGACCAAGGGACTTATTCATAGGATATGAACATAGATTGTAACAAGATGGGTATAGTGAATATCTTTCACCAATTTTGAGGAGGAGTGTTGTAAAATATAAATTTGTAGGCTATATATAAATCAAGTTGAAGCCCTAAAAAAATAAAATCCTTTTTTTGCATAACTCTTTGCAACAAGTCACGCCTTATATCGCTCGCATAAGTGTCTAGATACCAAATTTTCTCACAATTGATAATCTTTTGATTATAAGCCATCATGAGAAGCCATCTTTCGTCTGTTCTTCTGTAATCAGATTAGTGTTCATTTCGTCATTCTCGGTATAGAAATCTCTTGTGTAATGTCCAAACTTGCCACAATTATAACACTTTTTGGAGTTGCAATCCTTCGCATAATGGTCGTACTTGCTGCATCGGCAACACTCGACATCGAGTGGTTTAACTGGACTACTCTTCCACGATCTTGTCCTTAACCTTGCCAATTTGGCTAGTTTTGTTGTCCATTCTCCCCATAATATCCTCTGTGACCATGACCTCTATCATCGTGAATATTTTTGCGAACTCCCTGCCTCGCCCTTTTTCTCAAAAATTTTGTGAATAGGTACCTCTTCATCTTTAGTTGTCTCCTTCTATTAAGTAGCTTCTTCGAGTGTCTCATTTTTCTTTTGTTGATTGTGTGCCTAGAGAGAGCCAGTGAGCTAATCAATAGTTAGTGTTCTGAGATACTGACTTTTCGATCACACATATAACGCTCTCAAAACTATTGGTTAATGAGCCCAGTATCTTCTTTACGACTTACACATCGTTCAATGTCTCACCATTTATCTTGAGATTATTTACCACGGTTAGCACACACGTGATATAATCAGATACACCTTCTAATTCCATCTTCATTCCTTCCAATTAGCCTCCTAGAGCTTGGAGGTGCACTTGTTTGTCACTAACAACTCCTTTGAACACTTTCTCTAAAGTATTACTATACATCTTTTGAAATTGTTGCGTCATCAATCTTCACACAACCCGACTCCACCACTGCTTGGTGTAGTAGGTAGAGAGCGGTTTTATACTTCGCCTGCACCTCCCACAATGCCTTCAATTGCTTTGCTGCCATGCCCCCACACATTTTTGTGCCCACCAGCACCCACATCTGAATACTCCAGTTATCATCATTCATCTTCATGAGTCGTGATAGCGATATTTTCCCCAAATGTAAACTTTTAGAATTTGATCGCTCTGACACCAATTTGTAGAATGTCAGGTATTATTTTTTAACTTCGAACAAAAAACCTTTCTTCTAATGGAGGAAGAAATGAAATCTCATTACTCATTCTCAGGTTCATTCTCTTCTTATTCTCTCTCTCCCTCATCCATATGGCATTTAATAATTTGTAATAAAAAACATCACCGATAAAAAATATAAAGAATTATATAGACACACAAGGCTTCTACAATATGGGGCTCACAGTCTCCGTCAGTTCCCGAACAAATTGTTGTCGTATTGAAATTGAAATAATGAATGTGTGTGAACTAGATCTGAATGTATTTTATTGAATATTGCACATGTATACGATTAAAAACGCAAATTTGAGTAATAAATGTTACCACAAACATTCTTCTTCTCGTATCAACATCTCTAATGCATTAAACCATATTAATCATGGCTCTATAGTTAATTTATATATACCATGAGATAGGAACACATATAAGAAGATGCAACCCAATGAATTTATACTTAAGGTAGCCTACAATTTGGCTATCTTGTCACCTGGGCATCTTTCACTGACACTGACATATCACCTATATCATAACAAGCTATTAGAACCACAGGTTGGATCTGATCCCTATTAGCATCACATGTAGTAAAGCATTTGAAAGGGAGGTAAAATCATGATTTATATTGGATCGTGGCAGTCTTCCCTAGACTGCTGCCTACGTACTCTATATCATCCTATATTTGGACTCAAACTCATGACCTTCTATTAGTGTCACATGGGTTATCCTTCTAGACCGTCTTTAGTTTGGCTTTATTGAAAATCATGAAGTGAAAGTGATGGACTGGGCGACCTATCCACGCAGCCTGGGAGACCTGTCCGCGCGGCCTGTACGGACAGGACTGGAGGCTTGCCAGGTCGAAAATGGTGCTGCAATCGGCTTGTGATCTGGCAGCCTGGGCGATCTGTTCTTGCGGATTGTGCGGACAGAGGATGCGGATTGACAGGCCGGGTTGTGTTCATCCGGCAGTTGGTTCCCAGAATGTAACCGGGCAGATAGGATTATTATCCCCGGAGCTCGCCAAGATTGGCGAGGTGCGGGCTCGATTGAAGTTCACGGAGTCCGGGTTGCGGACTAGACCAGATCTTGGAAGATCAACCTGACGTGTGCCTTGGTCTAGCTCTGGTGGCGCGATTGGTGGAAACCGCAGAGTTCGCCGGTTAGAGCGGACTAGTGTCGAGGTTCGCCGGGTTGTGCAGAATGTCTCAATCAGGGAGGTCGCGCGGTCTGCATGGACAGGTGCTTCTATCCGCCGAGTTTGGCAGTTAGCCTTGTGCGCTTTGGCTGCGGGCTCGGGTATGCAGACTGGAGTACAGTCCACTAGCGTGTGTGGACTGGAGTTGTTCGCTGGTGGGCGAACTGGGGCAGTGTTCGCAGAGTCCATTTGTATGGTGAAGTCTGGCTAGGCCTTGGTGATAAGGCGGATTGGCTTGATGTCCGACCTTGGTGGAGTAATCTAGGCGGACTAGCTATCTCGCATAGTCACGGCGGTCAGGTTGTGTATCCGCGGCTTAGCGAATACACTTGGTGCTCGCCGCGAGATGAGGCAGTTATCCTATCAGCAAGGGCAGTGATCACACTCCTCTCCGCTCCTATAAATAGGACCCCCTTGTCACATCAAAGATAATCCAACTGAACAGTAAGTGAACTTGCGGATAGTTGCTGCGGTTAGGATTTAATATCCGCGCGGTTTGAGGAGGTTGACCGGTTTGTGTTGTGCAGGTTGCGTGGGTAGCGCTGGAAAACCAGGGACTTGGTTCTGACTGCAGTCAGGGACAGTGCGGACTCGATGGATAGCAACCAATGGTTAAACAGCAGGTCGCAGTTTGCGACTTGGCGGTATCTCTTCTACAACTAGTTTCCCAGTTAGATAAGTTGTCCGATCTGGCGGCTTGGTTCAGTTCGGTAGAAGTTCGCGCGGTCTGGCAGCTAGCAACCTTGCGGTTAGGCAGGTTGCAAATCGGCGGGTAGAGTTGAGCATTGGAATAACGGGCAGTCCGCGCGGCTAGATTTCGGTTTGGCAATCTGTCGGTTTGAGCAGACTCTATAGAGGTTAGTAGAAGGGTCAGCGGATACTCTTGGAGTATGCACGACTTGTTTTTCTCTGCCTTATAATTTACTTCCATCAGGTATATCGACGAATCATGTCTCGCCATATATACATCGCCTTGTAAAGATTTTTTTTAATACAAGTTTTTTGCTCTTCTGTTTGCATCTGGCTTATTTAGACCCGGATAGGTTCAGTATTCCTGCGCCTAATTTGCCGTTTTCCGTGACTATCAAATTTTAACATGGTATCAGAGGGAACAGAAACCTGAGCAGCAAATCATCCGACAGTTTGCTTCATTGATTTTGGGTGTCTAAGTAACCAGGGTTAGTGCAATGGAAGGTGCATGGTATGACAAGAGGTCTTGGAATTGAGCTGCTTACATTGACTAACTTCAAGAAGTGGAAGTCATGTATGAAAAGCTATCTTTCGGGCGAGAACCTTTGGGAGGTCATCTGTGGTGACGAAAGGCAATATGTGGCTGCTGATGCTGACAATGCTGGAGCGGTGAGAGCTTGGAGGAAGACAAATGCAAAGGCGGAGTGTACTCTCAAGTGGGCTATCTCATTGGAACTCTTCGACCACATCATCAGATGTCTGTGTGCTGCGGAGATTTGGACTTCTCTTGATGGGTTGTTCAATAGAAAGAATGTACCTCGCCTACAGTTCCTGGAGAATGAGTTGGTGGGAGCCACTTAAGGAAATTTGTACATCTCATTTTCTTCTTGAAGATGAAGAACTTATGCGCAGAGAATTCAGCGTTGGACCCGGATGAGCTTATTTCGGAGGCGAAGCTGAAGAGGCACATAAGCGGTTTGAGGAAGGAATATGTGGCCTTTGTCACTTCCATTCAAGGCTGAGCCAATCAGCCTTCTTTGCTGGAGCTGGAGAACCTGCTGGCTTCGCAGGAGAGCTTAGCAAGTCAGATAGCTGGAGTCACTGTATCTGGAGGAGATGGTGAGGCGCTCTTCTCAGGAAAGAATAGGAGATGGGACAAGAAGAATAAGTCGGCTGTTGGTGATGGACCTTCTACTTCATATCAGCAAGAGGAGAGGTATGCTCCTAGGCTTGATGGGAAGATGATGGAAGGGCCAAGGTGTTATAGATGCAACCAGCCTGTCCACTTCAAGAAGGACTGCAAGTTTATCTTTCAGTCGGCGAATGTCGCTCATATAGGGAGAATGGATGAGAACTTGGTTGTGGCTTCAACAAGTTCTTATGTTGATCGGATGAGGATCAATGATAGTGCAGTTATCTGGCATGAAAGACTGAGACATGTCAGGATGGACAAGTTGAATGCAATGGCGAAAAGGAGCCTTGTGAAAGGCTTGCCTAGGTTGTCATCCTTCGGCGACAGTCATGTTTGCATGGGATGTCAATACGGTGAGGCTTATTGTTTACGTTTGATAAGTCACAGACCGGGTGTTCTCAACCATTGGAGTGCATCCATGGTGAGTTATTGGGTCTTCCGTCACCGCCAGTCTTGGAGCCAGCAGGTTTATGCTGATATTGGTTGATGACTGCTCGCGGTACACTTGATGTGACTTTATGAAGGAGAAGTCGAACGTGTTCCATTTGTTTGTGGAGTTCAAGAAGCTTGTGGAGGGCCGGCTTGGACTGTGGATCAAGAAGTTGAGAACAGGCAACAAAGGTGAATTTGATTCAGCCATGGTCTCTAACTTTTGCAGGAAGCACGAAATCCAGAGAGAGCTTTCTTGTGGACATACTCTACAACAAAGTCGAGTAGCAGATCGGAAGATTCAACATTTGACGGAGACCTATCCGCGCGGGCTGTGCGGACAGGACTAGCGGCTTGCCATGTCAGCAATGGTGCTGTAGCCGGCTTGTGCTCTGGCGGACTGGGCGATCTGTTCTTGCGGACTGTGCGGACAGATGATGTGGCTTGCCAGGCCGGGTTGTGTTCAGTTGGCAGTTGGTTCCCAGAATGTAACCTGGCGAATAGGATTGCTATCCGCGGAGCTCGCCAAGATTGGCGACGTGCGGACTCGGTTGAAGTTTGCGGAGTCCGGGTTGCGGACTGGACCAGAGCTTTGGAGATTGGCATGGCGTGTGCCTTGGTCTAGCTCTGGTGGCGCAGTTGATGGAATCGCGGAGTTCGCCAGTGTGAGCAGACTGGTTCCAGGGTTCGCCGGGTTGTGCGGGATTGCTCAGTACGGGAGGTCGCGTGGTCTGTGCGGACTAATGCTTCTGTCTGTCGAGTGCAGTTAGCCTTGTGCGCTTTGGCTGCGGGCTCGGGTATATGGACTGGAGTACAGTCCGCTAGCACATGCAGAATGGAGCTGTTCGCTGGTGGGCGAACTGGGGCAGTGTTCGCAGAGTCCGCCTGTCTGGTGAAGTCTGGCTGGGCCTTGGTGATAAGGCAGATTGGCTTGATGTCTGTCCTTGGTGGTGTAATCCAGGCAGATTGGCTATCTCGCATAGTCACGACAGTCTGGTTGTGTATCTGCGGCTTAGCGGATACACTTGGTGCTCGCCGCGAGATGAGCCGGCTATTCTATCAGCTAGGGCAGTGATCACACTGCTCTCCACAACTATAAATAGGACTCCCTGTCACATCAAAGATAATCCAACTGAACAGTAAGTGAACTCGCAGATAGTTTATACGGTTAGGATTTTGTATCCATGCGGTTTGAGGAGGTTGTCCGGTTTGTGTTGTGCAGGTTGTGCGGGTAGTGCTGGAAAGCCAGAGACTTTGTTCTGACTGGGGTCAGGGACAGTGCAGACTCTGCGGATAGCAACCAACGGTTAAACAGAAGGTCACAGTTTGCGACTTGGCAGTCTCTCTTCTGCAACTAGTTTCTCAGTTCAATAAGCTGTCCGGTCTGGCGGCTTGGTTCAGTTCGGCAACAGTTCGTGCGGTCTAGAGGCTAGCAACCTTGCGGTTAGGCGGCTTGCATATCGGCGGGTAGAGTTGAGCATTGGAATAACGGGCAGTCCGCGCGGCTAGATTGCGGTTTGGCGATCTGTCAGTTTGAGCGGACTACGTAGCGGTTAGCAGCAGGGTCGACGGATACTCCTAGAGTCTGCGCGGCTTGTTTTTCTCTGCCTTGTAATTTGCTTCCATCGGGTACATCGACGAATCATGTCTCTCCATGTATACATCGCCTTGAAAAGATTTTTTTAGTAATAGTTTCTTGCTCTTCTATTTGCATTTTGCTTATTTGGACCCGGATAGGTTGAGTGTTCCTGCGCCTGGTTTCCCGTTTTCCGCGACTATCAAATTTTAACAGGCTTGCCTTATAGTATAACTCACGAAACATCTGATATTGCCCTTGGCACTTTTCTCGAACGCACTTTTCTCGAACACACATTTAATTTTTGTGGGAATTATTTCCCAAGGAATATTTCTCTATGATAGAATTAATTCATGTGTAACTTATTTTTCAAGACACATTTCTCTAAGGCACTTTTTAAATTCTCATAGGAATTATTTATAGAAGCACGTTTCATTCCCAATGAATAGTTTCCCATCGTGATAATATAATTTTTATCGAACCTGAATATATTATATTGTTGTAGAGTACGAAACGTTAAAAATATGGAAATCAAATAAAACCTTCCAAAGTCAAACAAAGTCAAAGTCAAGGTACCCAAGAATTGAGTCAAAGGTTGGAACCTCATCATGCTCAATCAAACTCGTAAACCATAATTAAATAATGTATATGGTATGCCCCAGTCCTTGACTTGTCATGCGTCATGTTCTCTTGGGTTACGAACAAATTTGTTCACAATAATAGCTCTAGTATTTATGTTCCAACCCATGAGTTTTGCACACAAAAGTAAGTTCTATGATTTAAATCAATCACTTGCCTTTCACCAACTTTTAAATAATTCGACAAGTGGCTATGGCATAGAACTCAACCACACAACTCTACTTATCAAGAGAGCTGATCGAGTTCACCACTAGTTAGGCTTAACCTCTAAGAAACTCTCATCTTCGAGTTAATTCTAAAATTTAAAACCGTATTGGAGTATTGAATAATACCCAAAACATTGAACTTGATTGTACTACTCTACTAATAAGAGAGTTGACCGAGTTTGACACTAAATAAGGTTGATCTTGAAGGAATGTCTCGTCCCCATGTTAACTCTAAACTATATGCAAAACTGAATAAAAAAGTCAAAACATCAAACTGCATGCTCTACTCTAAGAGTGGCGGCCAATTTAGCACTATTTATAGCTCACCTAGGAGGAATGTCTCGTCTCCAAGTCAACTCTAAATTATAGGAAAAACTGAATAAAAGCCAAAATATCGAACTATCTGCTCTGCTCTAAGAGTGACAGTCAGTTCAACACTATTTAGAAATGTCCTCGAAAAATATCCTGTCTCTGGATTAACTTTTAATTATAGGCAAAACTAAATAAAAGTCAAAACATTGAACCGTCTGCTCTTCTCTAAGAAGACTAAGAGTGGCGGTCAGTTCAACACTATTTAGAATTGATTTAAAAGGAATGTCTTATCTCCAGATCATCTCTAAATTATAAGAAAAACTGAATAAAATCCAAAATATTGAACAATCTGCTCTGCTCTAAGAGTGGCGGCCAGTTCATCACTCAAAGTAATGTCCCATCTCTGGGTTAACTCTAAATTATAGGCAAACTAAATACAAGCCAAAACATCGAACTATCTGTTCTGCTCTAAGAGTGGTGGCTAGTTCGACACTATTAAGGGATGACCTCGAGGCAACTATGGTTGTAGCTGCCTCTGAATGAGACAAAATGTTTTTTGTTGCACTCATATCAACTATACGAGTCTAATGCAACTGACGGAACTCGAATCAGAACACGTACGCTCAATATTCAAAATTGGGTCACCTCCTACCCTCTAAGGCCTTGGGTAGGGGATCATGTCACTTTTATTTTGTCAGTTATGGTTCTAGTGACCCAAAAAAAGTTGGGATGTTATATTCGGCACTCAAAGTAATGTCCCGTCTTCGAGTCAACTCTAAATTATCGGCAAAACTGAATACAAGCCAAAATATCGAACAGTCTGCTCTGCTCTAAAAGTGGCGCCCAGTTTGTCACTATTTAGGGTTGACATCAAATAAATATCTTGTCTCTAGGTCAACTCTAAATTGTATGCAAAAAAATAAAAGTCAAAACATTGAACTATTTGTTTTGCTCAAAGAGTGGAAACTAGTTCGACACTATTTAGAGTTGACCTCGAAAGAATGTCTCATCTCTGGGTCAACTCTAAATTCACGATTTTCCTTTCTCTATTTACGATCGACCCGCGATGCTAAACAAAATGACAGATGGGAGAGGCGAACGAGAACCCTAGCAAAGTGCTAAAATCTTAGTTTGAGAATATTGAGGGCTTTCAAAGTAGTACATTCAGTGTAGAGATGTGTAACACTCTAATTTTCCCAAAAGCAGGAAAAGGGTTTCTAGGAGTTACTGCCCGACGGTAGTGTTACAGTGCGGCGGTAGCGCCGTGAATTTAGTGACAGGACGCTCGGGAAGATACCGCCCAACGGTAGAGATACCGCTGGCGGTAGCTTGGTCAATTTATTGGCAAAGCTCTCGAGTTGTTACCACGCGACAGTAGCAGCTGTCGCGCGGCGGTAGCGATCGTGTCGTAACCGACGCTGGTTAACGCGTGGCGGTAGCATCCTATTGCACAACGATAGCAATTCTGTAACGGTGTGGCCACTTGTAAGCCTATGATTGGAGGGCCTGGGCAGTGGCATACAAACCTAGGCGTTGATTAATGTTATTGCGCGGCAGTAGCTAGTTACCGCACGATAGTAGCTCAGTTTATAGTGTTGGAAGAGTTTTTTTCTCTTCATTTCTTTTGAGAGATTTTGGGTTGAACGACTGGAGGAGGAAGAGCAACGCCAGACAAGGGAGATCTTATCGCCGCTCGAGTTTCGGAGCTCAAATTCGCGAGACGAGTCTGGATCTTCGGAGGCAAAGCCAGAGCGGTCGTTTCCATCCGATTAGATTATCTTCCATGACGCCGAAACGGACTTGTAAGGTAACAATCATTTTCCTTGGACATATAAAATCGTTCTTTTTGGCATTTGAGGGTAGAGGCTCCATGAAAGTGTGGAAGTGGGCCACCCGACAGGTAGATCCCTGTATTCCCGTTAGTATTGCATTTAGATCCGGAATCGAAGTACGGAATAGGCATGCTGTGTGAAGCTCATCCGGACGGTTTGGTCTGGATTGGTGATGTTTGTATGTTTTGTATGTCAGAGAAGACTCCGTAGTAATCACATAGATTTCGGGGTCACGGGGTGTGCAGAAGGCTGCAGTGAGAGTACTGGAGGTGGTCTCCAGGAAAACACCCAAAAAGGGAGAAGAATCGCTAGTCTGTCCCCTACCGCGCGGCTGTAGTGCTACCGCCGACGGTAGCTCCCAGTGAGCACTGTGTTGTTTGCATGGCCGGTCTTGTGGAGACCTGGAAACTATTGCTTTGAGAGGTCTGTCCCTTGTGGACCTGAGGCCAGATTGTGGAGTTGAGAGCCTATGTGGCCTAGATTAGGCGATCGTAAGTGTTGTCCTAGGATCATAACAAGATTATTATCTGTACAGATGGGAAAGAGGATGCTGACCCGCGCCGTGGCTTGTTGCGCCCGACGATTTGAGCACTGGGAAAGAGCTGAACTGTACCCAACCCTATGCCGATCTACCTGGAGTGAGTCAAAGTGTAAATCACCATGACTTAGTCGTAGTCATAGGGGCGTTGTCTTTGGCTTCGGCCCTGAAAGACTAGAATGCTCAAACGTTGCTGACCGTCGCAGAGAACGGAGGTGCGACCCGTTGGTTTCCGGTGCACTGTGAATGTGCCCTATGAGAACGGGACGTTGGTCTATTGTGCCAATGTCTGTGGCGGATGGTGCTTTCTTGCACGTTCTTATTGCCAAATTTTGTTAATGCTAATGCCTGCAGGGAAGGAGCACCGCCACCCCGAGTGAGGGGTGATGTCGTTATAATTTGGTCAGCTAATGTTGACCGTTGCTATTGTTTGCTACCGATGCGGTGGAATGTTTCATGCAGGTGCAGTCGAGCCAAGCGGGAAATAGCGGGCTGAAGCCCAGGATTGCTAAGCTGGCCGTTGCCAAAACGAATTACCCGTTTATTTTATCGCTCATGTATTGTCGGCCTGCATGCCGATGTATGCAAGACAATTTATTTTATAAGTTGAATATTGCAAGGCCTTAAGGCCATAACAGTTATGTATTTGGTTTCTCACTCCTATTTCTGTGTTAGTGGACATTCAATTGGTTGAGTTCCTATAAACCATAAAATTACTTCCGCTAGATTGCACTCTGTGTTAGGATGCGTGAAATTGGATTATAATTTTAATAAGTAACTTCTCTAACTGTCCGTAGTATATGGCGACGGGCCCCGACCGGACCTTATTTTATATGTTATGTGACAGATGGTGGTGTTACAAGATGTGCTCTAGATAGACACTTCTCACAATTGAGTAGGTCCCAACAAGCGCGGACATATAATTTAGCGAAATATTCAACACTAATCACCTTGCAAAATTAGGCAAATCGACTAGACTATGAGTTGGAAATTAAGAGTAATGAAATTTTTCTCTTTTGTCAAAGCTCCCGCATGTGATTTGTTGAGAGGTTACAAATTATTTTGATACATTGCGCTAGAACTTATTTATGCTCGGGTTTTTATTATATTATACTTGATTTTATTCATGGGATTTCACAATTAGAAGGAAAATTTTTACTCTTTTTGTAAAAAAATTCCTCCTCAACGACTCCCTTCAGGGATGACTCAAACTTTAATTTTGAGTTTACTAATAAATTCCTCCCTTAAACTAAAGTCCCTTCCATCCTCCATGTCAATTGTCACTTTGTGTTGTAATATATAAAATTGTAGGCTATATATAAAGCCAATTGAAGTCCTAATCAAAAAAATATATGAAATCCCTTTTTTGCGTAATTTGGTATCAAAGCAACGCCGCACGTTTCCGCCACCGGTCCATCCCTTGTGACTTCTAGTCGCGCGTCTTCCGCCACCCGTCCGTCTCCCGCAACCGCAGCGGCTCCTCGTCCCTTAAACCAAAGTCCCTTCCATCCTCCATGTCAATTGTTAGTTGTGTTGTAATATATAAAATTGTAGGATATATTACGCCAGTTGAAGCCCTAATATATATATATATATATATATATATATATATATATATATATATATATATATATATATATATATATATATATATATATATATATATATATTGTCGTGCAGAATATCTGATGCTGGCACAAGTAATAATAACAGAAAACACAAAAGCACAAAAGGACACCAGAAATAACGTGGTTCCCCCTGAATGGGTACGTCCACGGGCGGGAATGGCAGTCACAATCTCATTCAACACAAAATACACAGTGTTACAAATGAGGATAAATTACCCCTATACAAAATGAGATAAAAAGTGACTCCCGGATACCTTGCGGCAAAACGGCCGAAGAAAGAGGAAGATCCTCACGGCCAAGCACGGCGGCAACCCAAACTCCGACGGCGTCGCTACGACGACGGCGTCTCCCCAAAACTGCAGCAAGCAGTAGCCTTTCCCAAACCCGGCGCAACGGTGGCGGCGCCGGCAATCCTCCTCTCACACAGCGGCGGCGCTCTCCTCCAAATCAACGGCGGCGGCGGCTCTCCAAAACAGCGGCGGCGGCCCAACAAAGGCAGCGGCGGCGGCGGCGGTCAGAGCAGCGACGGCGGCGGTCCTCCTTCAGCGAGAGGCAAAGAGAGAGAGAGAGAGAGAGAGAGAGAGAGAGAGCCAAAAACTAGAGAGAGAGAGGGAGAGAAACGGCGGAAGAGGGGGAGAAAAGAATCGGGCTTATTTTTTTTGTTTAGGGTTGCAGGAATAGGCATATATATAGGTTTAAGTAATTAAACCAAATAAATAAAAACCCAAAAATTCGGTTCAGGAATTCTGAATAAAGTCAGAACTCGCGAGGTTGCAACCTCATTTTCCAGGTTGCAACCTCTCGGCCAGAATTTGAAAAATTCAGAAAATCGCCCCGGAAAAATTTTCTGCGCGCCCGGAGGAATTGGTACGGTGTTGGGGAGTTGATGGAGGCAAAAATCCTAACAAACTCCACCTGCCGAGATAACTCCAACCAACCAAGTTGCCAACAAGAACGATGCAAATCGCTTCAACTGAATCTGCTCCCGCCAAGGGCAGATAAAGTGAACTCCTTCAATCTGAGTAGTACACAAACTGGACTGACGTGTCTACTCCAGAAATGCTCCACCTGAAGCAAAGGTCTAACTGCTCCACCTCCAGCGGTGGTCTCCCAAAGCAAAAGAAAATATCACAGACTCCAGAAATGATGTGCGCGGGGAGAAAAAGGATAAATGCAAACACATCAACAATTGAATGCAGACAAAACTGATCTCAACATGGATAAAGAGAACCCCTATACGAGCTAATCAGGAAATGATGATTAGACACACACACTAAGCTCATGTGACGAAGGAGTAACAATGAAAGAGCTTAGGTACTAGGGTGAAACAAAAGCATTCATACAACAGAGTAGTGACGAAATAAATAACCCAAAGACAGATTATAAGAAAGATAACAGGAATAACATGAACATAATGAGGGAAAGGAAAGCAAGCAACATAGGGAATAAACAGAACAGGAAACACGAACAAATAAAAGGAAAGTAGAAGAGCAAAGAAAGGGATGACCTAGATGAGGTTATCTCCCACATCCTCAAAGCACAAGGATATGTCAGACTTCCCCTTTTCATCACCAGTGCTCTTCCCTTTATCTTTGTTCTGAAGCTTCCAACAGTCCTTGATCACGTGACCCTTCTTCTTGCAATATTTGCAGTATAAATCTGAGATGCCCTTTGACTTAGACTTGCCCCCTCTATCAGAACCAGAATGACCCCGAGAGTATAGAACGGAGTCTTCAGTAACATGAGAACCTGAAGACCGCTTCCGGATGTCATCTGAGAGTAGAGCCGCAGTCACCTCTTCCAAGTCCAAGACGTACTTACTGTAGGTAAGGGTAGTAACCATGCTCTCATAGAGCTTTGGAAGAGAGTTCAAAAGGATCACTGCTTTGTCCTCTTCATCCACCTGAATATCCATGCTGAGACACTCAGATAACAGTCTGTTGAAACTGTTCAGGTGGTCATGAATAGAGGATCCCTCCTTCATGCTAAACTTGTAAAGCTGCTGCTTGAGGTAGATCCGGTTGGGGAGAGACTTTGTCATATAGGTACTCTCCAACTTTGCCCAAATGCCAGAGGCAGTCGTCTCTGAAAGAACTCCATATAGCACGTCATCATGTAAGCAAAGCTGTATGGTGGACAAAGCTTTGAGATCCATGTCCTCCCACGTACGATCAGAAACCTCAACATCCTTACTGGCCTTGCCCAGTAGGGCACGGTGTAAGCCTTCTTTTATAAGAAGTGCACGAACTTTGACCTGCCATAGACCAAAGTTTTGTTTCCCATCAAACTTGGCCACAGCACCAGGAATAGACGAAGCCATCGAGAACGGAACGCAGAAACTGCACGAAACACAAAACTTGAGTTGGCGACCTCAGCAGTGCACAACTAAGGGGATAGCCAGCGGACCAACGGTCGTAAACTACCGCACCCAAGTGTACACTCGAGATCGGAAACAACTCGTCCTTTAAACAAAAGTGTCAGCCCGCAACCTGCCTCTGATACCACTTGTTGGGATTCGAAGCGGTGCTGTCGTGCAGAATACCTGATGCTGGCACAAGTAATAATAACAGAAAACACAAAAGCACAAAAGGACACCAGAAATAACGTGGTTCCCCCTGAATGGGTACGTCCACGGGCGGGAATGGCAGTCACAATCTCATTCAACACAAAATACACAGTGTTACAAATGGGGATAAATTACCCCTATACAAAATGAGATAAAAAGTGACTCCCGGATACCTTGCGGCAAAACGGCCGAAGAAAGAGGAAGATCCTCACGGCCAAGCACGGCGGCAACCCAAACTCCGACGGCGTCGCTACGACGACGGCGTCTCCCCAAAACTGCAGCAAGCAGTAGCCTTTCCCAAACCCGGCGCAACGGTGGCGGCGCCGGCAATCCTCCTCTCACACAGCGGCGGCGCTCTCCTCCAAATCAACGGCGGCGGCGGCTCTCCAAAACAGCAGCGGCGGCCCAACAAAGGCAGCGGCGGCGGCGGCGGTCAGAGCAGCGACGGCGGCGGTCCTCCTTCAGCGAGAGGCAAAGAGAGAGAGAGAGAGAGCCAAAAACTAGAGAGAGAGAGGGAGAGAAACGGCGGAAGAGGGGGAGAAAAGAATCGGGCTTATTTTTTTTGTTTAGGGTTGCAGGAATAGGCATATATATAGGTTTAAGTAATTAAACCAAATAAATAAAAACCCAAAAAATTCGGTTCAGGAATTCTGAATAAAGTCAGAACTCGCGAGGTTGCAACCTCATTTTCCAGGTTGCAACCTCTCGGCCAGAATTTGAAAAATTCAGAAAATCGCCCCGGAAAATTTTCTGCGCGCCCGGAGGAATTGGTACGGTGTTGGGGAGTTGATGGAGGCAAAAATCCTAACATATATATATATATATATATATATATATTGGAAATATGTATATCCATCCGCGCAACGCGGATATTACATTTTTTCGCGCAATTTTTGTGGCAGCCGTTGGATCTCGATCCAACGGCTAGATTGAACCGCGGATAGGTAAAAATTAGTCAGTGACCGAGCCGGATCAAACAGCAACGCGCGCGAGCGTGAGAGAACTGGCTCGCGCGAGCGGAATTAGTCAGTGATCGGACGGCTTCCAAGCGGTGCGGGACTTTAGTCCCACACCGCCAGTAAGCATTTAGAATTTCTGTTTATATAGCAATTTGAACTTCATTTGCAAAGCTGTTGCGGACGAGCCAGCTCCGTCTCTCGCGCGAGTTCGACCCTGCTTTGGGCCAGGGTGCGGTCCTGGGTTCACTGTTCGGGCTCGATGCTTCTTTTTACAAATCCGTGTTTAATCCTAGCCGTTGGATTAAATCCAAATTAATCCAACGGCTCGAACGAGCAGCGCGTAAAATGATGAAAAACGAGCTGCGCGTACCTCCAGCAGCCCGTATATATATATATATATATATATATATATATATACACGGATATACGTAAAAACGCGCAGCTCGTTTTTGACTAAAAAAACGCGCTTCTCAGAAAAACGAAAAAAACACCTCCTAGACAGCATTTTTAGAAAACGTGATCAACATGAAAGTTGTAGATCTCGTCGAGATCTACAACTTTCATGTTGACCACTTTTTCTAAAAATGCTGTCTAGGGGGTCTATTCTCAAAAGACACGAAGGGGGGTCCGCGCAATAAATATAAATCGTAATATTTACCGGGCGGAACCCCTTCGCGCCTTTTGAATATAGACCCCCTAAACAGCATTTTTAGAAACAGTGGTCAACATGAAAGTTGTAGATCTCGTCGAGATCTACAACTTTCATGTTGACCACTTTTTCTAAAAATACTGTCTAGGGGGTGTTTTTTTTTTGTTTTTCTGGGGAACGTGTTTTTTGTCAAAAACGAGCTGCGCGTTTTTTCAGTGCCCCCATATATATATATATATAGTAATTATAGAGAGAGAACCAGTTCTCTGAACCTTATATAGAAAACCAGCAAATTGACCCCCAAATGTTTGTTTTTTCAAAAATGATCAACATGAAAGTTGTAGATTTCGATGAGATCTACAACTTTCATGTTGATCACTTTTTGAAAAAACACCGTTTAGACCCCCGATTTGAGCCCCGAAAAAAGTCAAACCGAACATATGTATATATAGGGCTCAAATCGGGGGTCTAAACGATGTTTTTCAAAAAGTGATCAACATGGAAGTTGTAGATCTCATCGAAATCTACAACTTTCATGTTGATCACTTTTTGAAAAAACGAACATTTGGGGGTCAATTTGCTGGTTTTCTATATAAGGTTCAGAAAACTGATTCTCTCTCTATAATTACTCTCTCTCTCTCTCTCTCTCTCTCTCTCTCTCTCTATATATATATATATATATATATATATATATGGTGGTGTTAAAGACACATCATTTTTGGCTATGTGCACACCCATCAAAAATATAATTCTTAATAATTTAAGTTTTCTAAACTCCACCCAACTAAAGCAGAAGCAGCCCGTCTCCCCCTTCCCGATACGCGCTTTTTGAACTGCGTCTTCTACGTTCATTTTCAGGAGAAGTGTTCAACATAAAAGTTGTAGATCTCGACGATATCTACAATTTTCATGTTGAACATCTTTTGATTTATAGCCGTTAGGCCCCCGAAAAAAATCACGCGGACATTCATATGTTCCGCGTGATTTTTTCGGGGGCCAAATCAGGATCCTAAAAGGCTTTAAATCAAAAATTGTTCAACATGAAAGTTGTAGATATCGTCAAGATCTACAACTTTCATGTTGAACACGTTTCATAAAAATGCACGTAGAAGACGCAGTTCAAAAAGACGCGTATTTCATTTTAAAAAAAAACTATGCAATCACGACAACGTCATCCTCCCCACAGCTCTTGTGGACATGTACTGCAGATGCGGGTGCGTTGAAGCAGCTTTGGAGGTGTTCCGCCGGGTTTCGAGCAAAGACGCTGTGCTTTGGAACGTGATGATCGGAGGGCTCGCGATGCACGACCATGAACGTCTTGCCGTCGATCTGTTTGCTCTAATGAAGGAGACGGCAACGGCGCCCAACGAGTCCACATACACTGGAGCTATGTTTGCTTAGACTGTGCACATAGTATTGGTGTGCACAAAGCCGAAGATGGTGTGCACATAAAATTCCAATGGGTGCACATAGTATTGGTGTGCACAAAGCCGAAAATGGTGTGCCTTTAACACCACCCTATATATATATAAAAGCCCTTTTTGCATTACTTGGTAACAAAGCAACACCGCACGCTTCCGCCACCGGTCCATCCCCTGCAACTTCTATCCATGCGTCTTTCGCCACCCGTTCTTCTCCCGCGACCTCAATGGCGCCTCTCACCCCTCTCGGGGGCGCTTTCCCCTCTCAGTGGCGCATCTCCCTCTCAGTCGCGCGACTTCAGCCCTCGCGGCCGCTTCTAGCGTCTGCAACATCCCTAGCTGCGGCCAGGTCAGCCGCAACTAGATTCTTGCTTTCCTTGCGTTGGAACTTCTGCACCGTTGCAGGCCTTCCGAGCGGTCAGTAGATTCTTGCTTTCCTTCTCCCTTGCGTTATATATGGGAACGGGGTGATGATTAGATCTAGGGCAGGAGGAGGCCTTGCTTGATTGATGTGGTGATCCATGAGGAAGCTGGTCAGTGGCACCGTAGGATGGTACGATGGAGCTGGTCTTCAAGATGTTGCGTCCGGATGAGTTGGCCATATTGTTGAAGGTGTTGGGTTCATCACACCGACAAACAAAGTTGGAACTTCCACTGATTGATCTGAAGCTGGATGGACCGACCACCTACCTGAGTTGGTCATGTCATGTGAAGAAAATCCTTGTAGCAAAACAAGTTGGGGGCTTCCTGATGGGGGCATTGAAGAAACCAAAGACTGGAAGAGATGAGTGGGAGTTGGCCTATATGATGGTGTTTATGTGGCTTCTCAGCTCGGTTGTCCCATCGATTGCTGCCACAGTTGATGGCCATGAGACAATCATAGAGGTTTGGGACAAGCTGAAGAATGCATATGATGGCGTGGGGAACACTCTGGAGGTCTTGCGAGTGATGGGATAAATTGATGACACTGTTCAAAGAGAGAGACGGTGCATGAGTATGCATCTGAGTTGGAATGTCTATGGGTGGAGTATGATCATGCCTCTGGAGGGATGTGTTGCAGTGACTCACAGTGTCAGGCTTCCAAGATCATCATCGGGAAAAAGACGATGAATTTCTGAAGGGATTAGATGGTAAGTTTGATCAGTGGAGAGCCATGCTTCTTTCTAGTACGAAGATTCCTACACTTATTGAGGCCATCTCAGCCATGATTTGGGAGGAGACATGTCTCAAACTTCAAGCAGGGATATGAGAGTCCACTATAGTGAAGTCAGCATTGGTAGTTGCAAGCCCCGGTGTTACTGGACAGAGGGAAGAAACTCGTCATTGCTACAACTGTAGGGAGATAGGCCATATAAGGCTTGCCTTGCCCCAAGCTGCCCAAGGAGAGGGATTTGAGTAGTGGACGGGGACGTGATTGTGGACGTGGTCGTGCTTCCAATTTGGGCATGACTGATGATGCGAAGGAAGTCGGCATTCTCTATACAAAGGCGGAGCAGACCCTTCTGAGCATGATAGAGGGAATCAAGAAAAAACAAATTAGTGAGGAGAGTAGGGATGGAGCTGGGGGTCGCTATGTATGCTAACCCAACTTATGGATCGCTTGTTATTGCATCCAGATTTTCCTCCAGAGCATCAGATTGGATCATTTACTCAGGAGCTTCACATTACATAACAGGAAATGCTGGTGAGTTTTCCTCCTACACTTATCTAGCTCCTACAGACAACATCCATACAACAAATGGTACATTCTAACTAGTGTTCGGTAAGGGTATTGCTAATTATTCAGGATCAACAAAAATATCTAATGTTTTGTATGCTCCTTCTTTTCCAATTAGTCTTTTATCCATTAGTTCCATAATTATTCAATTGAGACATATTGTTTTTTTATATTCCCAAGGTGAATTTCCAAGAGAAAATAATGAGGCGAATACTTGAGACTGAGACTTGGCATGATGTGTTGTGGTATCTGGATCGAGGAGGATTGAACACAAATCTTGTATCTGTGGTAAAGAAGTAAATAGTTGGAGAAAAAAAGGTGAGTGCAGAGGATACATTAGTAATCCATCACAGGCGGTTGGGGCACCCTTCGTTTGGCACTATAACTAGTTTGTTTCCTACTCTTTTTAAAAAAACAAATAAAGCTAAATTGGTATGTGATGCTTGTGATTTAGGCAAGCTTACTAGGTGTTCAGATGTTAGTACGGGCTGGAGAAGCACTTTTGTTTTTGATATAGTACATTCCAATGTATAGGGACCTAGTGGTGTAAGCTTTTTGAATGGTTATAAATACCTTGTTATATCTATTGATTGTGCATACAGTGTCACTTGGTTATATTTGAAGAAAAAAAGGTGAGGAATGTAACGCCCCAAGTTTCCTGAAGCAGGAAATGGTTTATGTGAGATACCGTCTGGCAGTAGCGTTAACGCCAGCAGTAGCAAAGTTGTTTTATTCGGAATACCTCTCTGTGAGGTACCGCGTGGCGATAGCGATATCGCGGAGAGGTTGCGCCAGTTCGTTAAGAGCAGTGCGTTGATACGATGCATCATCTACCGAGCGACGGTAGGTTGTTATCGCGTGATAGTAGCAGGGCTGTAATGGCGTGGCCATATATCGGCCTGTGATTGACGATTTTGGGTGGTGGCCGCATCAATCAAGTCGATGTTTGAAGGTACTGCGCGATGGTAGCTAGCTACCGCGCGACAGTAGCTCAGTTTAAAGCCTAGGAAGTTGTTTTTTTACTTCATTTCTTTTGAGGCTTAGTTCTGAATGGCTGGAGAGGAGAGGAGGAGAGTTAGACAAAGGAGATCTCGCCGCTGTTGGTGTTTCAGAGCTCTGATCCGCGAGACGAGTTTGGATCTGTGGAGTCATAGTCATAGCGGTCGTTTCCATCAGACTAAAATCTCTTCCATGGCGCCAAAAAGAACTTCAAGAGTAACAATCCTTTTCCTTGAACATATGAAGTCCTTTGTTTTGGTATGTGAGGGTAGACGCTCCACGAATACGTGGAAGCAATTCTCCCGACGGGTAGATCGATTGTATCCCCGATGCCTTTGCATTTAGAATCCAAAATTAAAGTATGGAATAGACATGTTGTGTGAAGCCCATCCAGACAGGTTGGTCTGGATTGGTTATGATTGTTTGTATACTGGAGAAGACTCTGTGGTAATAACATAGATTTAGGAGTCACGGGGTGTGCAGATGGCTGCAGTGAGAGTACTAAGGTAGATCTCCAGGAAAACACCCATTCATGGGATGAAATGATAATCTGTCCCCTACCGCGCGACGGTAGCTTTATCGCCGGCGGTAGCTCCTAGTGAGCAATTGCTTGTGAGGCATGTCTCTTGGATACTTGGGGGCCTTTGTGGTGAGCTGAGAGCCTATGGAGCCCAGCTTAGGCGGCCGTGAGTGCTAGCCTTGGAACATAACAGAGTTATGTATTGTATGATTGGGAAAGGGGAGGCTGACCCGCGTCGTGGCTTGCGAGCCTAACGGTTTGAGTAATGGGATGTGGCTGACCTGTACCCACCCTATGGAATTTGACTTGGAGTGAGTCAAAGTGTGAATCCGAGGGATCGCCATGACTTTGTCGTAGCATGGGGAGAGTCTTTGGGTTCGGCCCGAAACGACTAGTTAATACTCAAAGTATGTTAACCGTCGCTGAGTACAGAGGTGTGACCCTTTGAGGTCTGGTGCACCAAGAATGTGTCCTAAGTGCACGGGGCATATGTCCTGTTGTGCCAACATCTGTGGTGAATTGTGCTTAAGATTGTACGTTCTGTTACCATTATATATTTATTCTAAATTCCTGCAGGGAGGGATGGAGCACCACCACCCCGAGTGAGGGGTGGGGTCGTTATAATTTAGTCAGCTAGTGTTGACCGTTTCTTTGTTTGTCACCTTTTGGGTGGAGTGTCTTCGTGCAGGTGTAGCTGAGCCGAGTGGGAAATAGCGGGCTAAAGCCCACAGTTGCTAAGCCGTCCCTCGAAGGCCAAAGCAAATTGTGTTTTCTTTTACTTCTCATGTGTGGTCGGTCTGCGTGCCAAAATATATAAAACAATATTATTTGAGGAAACTTTATAAGATCCTAAGGCCATAACTACTTCATGTATTTATATCATCATTCCTCTTTAGTTTAGTGTGCATTCAAATGGCTGGGTTCTAAGCAATTAATTTACTTATTGTTCCCTGTTGTATTTAACTGCAAGTAGACCAGATATAATGTTTGCCACATGCCTATATGCTAGATTCCAGGTCAACCCCAAGGAATCTCATTTGATTCTTCTCAAGAGAATCTTGAGATACCTGAAGGGATGCCCAAATTTAGGACTATGGTACCCAGCTGAATCAAAATTTGAGTTAATTGGATACTCTGATTCTGACTATGCTGGTTGTAGAGTTGACAGAAAAAGTACCTCAGGAACTTGTCAGTTCCTGGGAGAGAGATTAGTCTCTTGGTTCTGTAAGAAGCAGGCTTCTGTCTCAACATCAACTGCAGAGGCTGAATATATAGCAGCTGATAGTTGTTGTTCACAGATCCTGTGGATTCAAAACCAGCTTTTGGATTATGGGTACACACACAAGAACACAAAAATCATGTGTGACAGTATCAGTGCTATATCCATTGCACAAAATCCCGTGCACCACTCTAGAACCAAGCACATTGAGATTAGACACCATTTCCTGAGAGATTGTGTGGAAAAGAACAAGATCAGCCTTGAGTTCATATCCACTGACCTTCAGAGAGGTGATATTTTCACCAAGCCCTTAGATGAACAGAAGCATCTGTTCTTTTTGCTTCAACTAGGCATGATTAATGGAAAAGACTAAGTGTGACTTCTGCCTTTGTTGAAATCTGTTTGAAGATCGTCGAACGACGTTAGACGATAGTCGAACAGGTCGAGCCTATCGTCGACCTATGGGTGACGACAGCTTATTTGTTTGTGAAGACAGAAATAGTCGAACGATTGATCGACTACTCTGATTCAGGAAACGATTGTCGAACGACCGTTCGACCATCGTCTCTAGTATCTGTTAAAATAGATCGACGATTGTTGTTTTAATATAAAACCGATGGTCGACCTAGGTTAATAGATCGTTCTTTTTGTAGTCGACAGAGCTCGTCGTTTCATATTCCTCACTCCTGCTTGTGAGTTTGACTTGAGCTCTGCCCCGCGCCTTCTGCGTTTCGTCTTCGTCGTCCTCTCCAACCAAATCAATGGCGGTTGCTCCAGCTTTCCTGACTGCGATGAAGTTTGACGCCGGGTTCATCGTAGATTTCGATTCGTTCAGTGCATGCGATGCGGAGATTTTAGAGATGCTCCAGCTCTGCAAGGACCAAGGTTTGGAAAAGCTGATGTCTACCAGGATCAAGATCAACATCCCAGAAATCAAAGAATGGGTTTATTCTTAGTTTTCCAGCGACGATTCAATGACCTCCCAGTAGGCGGCGAAGAGGTAATTCTGACTCTCGCCGTTCTGACTGAATTTTTTGGACTGTTGAATGGTCAAGAAGAATACGACCAAGATAATCAAGAATATGGAAGGATGCTCGTCGAGCTAGGTCATGCTGAGGGCATCCCTACAAAGCTGCTGAAAGTGAACTTCCCATTGAGGATTAAGTTCTTGGCTGAACAGGTTGGAAAAGTGCTTTTGGGCAAGCACTCAGCTCATGATAATATAACTAGGCAGCAGTTTGCCTTGATGAGTGCGATTATCAGCAGGAAAGAGATAGATTGGGTAGGGATATTGTTTGATTTGATAAGAAAGAAGAACAGTAAAAAGGAAGTAACCCTTGGAAGGGTGATAGGAATTTTCTTAAGAGAGAAATATCCTCAACTGTTGGGCACAGTTGCTACTTTTATCAATGCCAGTAAGAAAATGGACCCAACCTTGTTTGTTAAGTGGAAAAGGAGCATTCAGAAGCATTCTCCAGCTAGGGTAGCTCCTGTAGTATCTGAGAGCACCAGGACTGTTTCAGTCACTCCCCACCTACATGAAGAAGGCTCCTCCATTCCCCCCATTTCTTCTACTTCTGCATTGCTAACCACTTCTGCATTACCATCCACTTCTACTGAAGTGTCATCCACATCTGCATTACCATCTACATCTACTGTCTCTCTTCTTCTTGATTCCTCCACAATTCTCCATGCATCACCAGCATCTCCTCTTCCTTCTCATCTTGCTAGGATTTCTCATCCTAGTTTTGATTTATTGGTTTTTGAGAATCTCCCCACTCCTCCTCAGTCACCAATTTCTCATCAAGATCATATTGATCTTCCTGCATCCACCCATCAATCCCCAGTTCAAAACATATCTCATCAGGAGACCTTCATCCCTGATGATCTTCCATCTACTGAGCTTCCCCCATCCACTTCATCTTTCGAAATAACTCCAGCTTTCATTGCAAAAATCTTGGAGCTAATTACTCCTTCAATCAAAATCATGATTGAAGAAGCAATTGCCCCTCTCGTTTCTTCCATCTCTTCTTTGTCATCCTCCATCACAGCTCTCTCCAAGTCTGCTGAGCCCTCTTCATTTAGGGGCCTGACTTCAGTGTCAACTGAAATTAGGCAGGGGGAGATGTTCGAGGAAGATGCCTCAGGACTGCCCCTTGTTACTCTTCCAGCAGATCCCCAAGCTGAAATTCAAGAGGAAACAACAGCTCCAAAAATTCAGGAAGAAACAGCAGTTCCTGTTGAAAAGACAACATCTTCTGCAGAATCAGCACCAGTTCAGAAGCCTTCTGATATTATAATGGAAGCAGAATTTGCATTCAAAGTATGCCTTGAAGAAGCTTCTACTCCCACAATTTCTCTGTTCCTAGAAGGAGTCATCACCTCCTATTTAGATGACTTGTGGGAATTAGGAAATTCTGAAGTGAATCCTGAAGGCAATTCATTATCTCAATTCCTTGACATGATAACAGACATGTTAGTCTGTGAATACCTAGAAGGGATGTTTCAATTCCATTTAGCAAATCTGTGTTCCTGATACTACAGATCTAGTGGAAGAAGTCCAAGCTGCTCCAGAACCTGCTCAACAACCTGCTCCAGAACCAGTGCAAGAACCTGCTATTCAAGATTCTGTATCTTCTCCTCCAGCTCAGATAGCTGTGAATGATGAAATGGTCCTCATGACAGTTGCAGTTGAGATAGAAAAAGTTTCAGATATTCAAGAAGAAAAGTCTACAGTCTGGGATGACACCCCAGGACTAGATCTGGATACTCTTCTGGCACAGGATGCCTTAGAAGAAAAGAAAGAAAAAGCTGCATTAAAAGACAAAGAAAAAGCTGTGCAAGAGGCTTTTGATCCTTATGATCAACCTCCATCATCTCATTCCGAGGATGAGGATGACTCTGATGATTCAGAAGAGTCTAACAAGAAGAAAGCAGCTAAAAGGAAAAAGAAAGCCGTTGCTCCTCCTCCTCCTAACCCTGATCATGATATTCCTTATTATATACTGAAAGGGATAGATCCCAAATCCAAATAATATCAGCATTGGATGAGATTATCCAAAAATCAGCAAAAACAGCGAAAGAAAAGTAAAAGATATGATAGTCCAGCTCCAAAGTGGACCCCTAGAGGTCCTCCTCCTCCACCTCCCAGTGCAGGAGCTTCTGGAAATATGTCTGCAAATCCTTCAGCCCCGTCTGCTAGATTCACTCTATCTCAAGCTCATCAAAGAAAAAGCAATCCAGGATATCAAAGCAGATCCCAATCTGGATATCAAAGGCAAGAAGGTGATACAAGAGAGCAAGTAAAGGAGATAGTTTATCAGAAGCCATCTTTTTCTCCTCCTCCTTCTCCCAAGAGAAAAGCATCACCTTCCAAAGAAACCAAAAGCATATCTTCCACAAGGCCAGCTCAAGCAAAAGAAACTGATTCGAAAGGTAAAAGGATTATTTTCTCTGAAAAATCAAGTAAGAAATATGCTGAGTTTGCTCCTCCATCTTCCTTAGTTATTCAAGAAAATAGAGAGCCAGCTGCAAGCATGCTAGAACTATCTACAAAATTCAAAGCTGTAAAACCTCTAGATCAAACTTGTGAAAATGAATATGAAAGTCAAGAGCTTAATCCTGATTTCAGGATGGCTAGATTTCTCGAATTAGTTGGATCAGCCCAGATCAGAAAAGCCAAAGCTGAAGGGAAAGATATTACAGGCTTAACTACTATGTCTAAATTCAGAAAGAAGGAACTAGATAAATTCCAGGTCAGACCTGAGGTTTTTGATCCTTCAAAATATATGGAAAAACACCAGAAGCAGTAGTACCAAGAGCAGGAGAATCTAGAATTATTGGAGAACAAGATTTAAAGATATCAAAGAAGGAAGCTTTAGATCCTTTCAGAAAAATTTCTTTTCTTCCTGGTTCTTCTGTATCTAAATCAGATTCTGATGCTTCTTAAGTTTCATTGATTGACAGTTGTTTATTTGTCTGTTTGATTGATGCTATTTGATGCTTAGATATTTCTTTTCCTGTGTTATATTTATTTCCTGTAGTTTTGTTTTGAGAGACTTAACCCAAATAAGGGGAGATTGTTGGTACCCTAGTTTGGATTTGAGTTTATTCTTCTCATTTAGTTTCTTGACCCAAGATTTATTTATGTTCAAAGGTTAGTTGTTTAGTTAGATTGCTCTAGTTGTAGAGTTGTCACTTTTCCAGATGAAAATTTGGTTAAGTTGTTTTTGATTCGACTATGGTCGAACGCCGCTCGACTATCATCTATCAACTGTTCGACGATCGTCTATCAGTTGGTCGACTATCGTCAGTCAGCAGATCGTCTATCTCTGAGTTAGTTTAACTCTTGTTAGCTCGACGTTCTGTGGTATCTGCCTCGTCGATCGTCGAACCCCGCTCGACTTCTTTTGACCAGACAGATTTCTTGATAGTTCAACTATCTGCTTGGATAGTTCAACTATCTGATAGCTCGACTATCTGCTTGATAGGTCGACTATCTGTTTTGCTTGATAGCTCGACTATCTGTTTGATAGGTTGACTATCTATTCTGTTTGATAGTTCAACTATCTGCTTGGATAGTTCAACTATCTGATAGCTCGACTATCTGTTTGATAGGCCGACTATCTGTTTTCCTTGATAGTTCGACTATCCTCTTTGATAGTTTAACTATCTGATTGCTCGACTATCTGTTTGATAGGTCGACTATCTGTTTTGCTTGATAGTTCGACTATCTGCCTTGATAGTTCAACTATCTGATAGCTCGACTATCTGTTCTGATAGTTCGACTATCTGCTATGATAGTTCGACTATCTGCTTTGATAGTTCGACTATCTGTTCTGATAGGTCGACGATCTCTGTGCTTCGGTCGACGATCTCCGAGGGTCGTTCGACGTTCTTCTGTCTATCTTTAGTAATTTTGTACTCCTTCTGTTCTATGATTTAATTCCTATTTATTTGGCATATTTTATTAAAGATTATTTCATTGATTTTATGCATACATCTCAAGGCAATTTTTGCCCCATCCTTTGTGCATAAATCAAGCTTTATCTAACAAAGTTTTTTGTCTTATTAGTTGAAATATCTTTTTGCTTTATCTACCATGCTGTCCTTTATAGCCGTTAGAGTCAAAAGTCTTCTCTGGCCGTAAAGAGTTTGCTCTGATGTGACTTTCTTTAGTACTCCTTTTATCAGATTGGATATGCAGCTTCTTAGAAAGCTTTATCCCTTTATAGGATGTCTGTCTGCAAGATATGTTTTTGTATTGTGCTATTTGCAACCCAGATTACAGATTTCAGAAAAAGACAAAGTTCAAACAAAGTTTATAGCCGTTGCAAAGGCCAATATATAAAGTGCTTTCAAAAAGACAACAACATACAATATACAACATATACAACACATTCAACATAGAGAGATACACAGATTCAAAGAAAGAAGAGATATACAACTCTCAGGCATTGATACATTCAACTGAGAAGATCTTCCTTCTTCATCTCTCTCTTCTTCAATCCTGAGTTCATCCTGCTGCCAAAAACATTCACTCAGAGCCTTAAGAAGAAGAAGAAGAAAGAAAAGCTATAGAAGAAGAACAATCATTCTCAATCAAGAGTCTTCTTCAAGCTGCTCCTTCAAGAACTTCAAGACAGTTCTCTGTCTCAAGTTCAGAAGAAATCCTGCACCCTGAAGCAAGACTTCTTCCTGGATATTCTCTAAGCCAGGGGGAGCCTTGATTCTTTAGAGCTTTCTAGCTCTGTGCAATCCACTAGCTTCTCTAATCTATTTTAACAATAGAGAAGAAACTTTAACTCTCTCAACCTCCTGTATAAAGGGTTATTACTCCCTTCAAAAGTGAACCTTAGTGGCAGGGAACCTGATCAAAAACCTGTGTTGGATTTTGAGCTCCTGATCAAAAGCTCAAAGGGTCTACTTGATCTACCTGAAGCAGATCAGTTGGTGGCAGGGCACCTGAACAAAAACCTATAGTGGATTCCTACCAGGGTGGTAGAAGAGTGGACGTACCTATTTAGTGGGAACCACTATAAATCTTCTTGTGTCGTCTGTGTTGTTTATTTTAATTATTGCACTGTGGCTGTGAGTAGAAATAACTAGGATTGCTAGTTGCTGTGATAGGACCAAAGCTCAACTGTAATTATAGTTAGCTTTCTCTAGTGCACTTCACTTTGCATTAGGCTCTAGGGTTTCAAATATCTATAAACTCATTCCGCAAATTAACTCTAAGGGAGTTGAGTAGGGTGTCATAATTTTTGAATACTCTATTCACCCCCCCCTTCTAGAGTTGTATCTATCCTCACTTTCAATTGGTATCAGAGGGGGTCGCGGGTTCGAAACCCCGGGGTCGTTTCCGGGGGGGGGGGGATTGTTGGGGCTGCGGTCCGGAATCGCCCCCGCGCTGCGGTGCTATGCGGTAATGGCTTAACTGGCTGCCCCGTGGATCCGCCCGAGGACCTTTGATATAAAGATTAGTGGCGCCGTCCTCCCTCAGTCCGGGCTTTTGGTGCGAGTGGTTGCGTTAAGTCCTCTCAATTGGTATCAGAGGGGGTCGCGGGTTCGAAACCCCAGGGTCGTTTCCGGGGGGGGGGGGATTGTTGGGGCTGCGGTCCGGAATCGCCCCCGCGCTGAGGTGCTATGCGGTAATGGCTTAACTGGCTGTCCCGTGGATCCGCGCGAGGACCTTTGATATAAAGATTAGTGGCGCCGTCCTCCATCAGTCCGGGATTTTGGTGCGAGTGGTTGCGCTAAGTCCTCTCAATTCTAATTGAGAGCACTTAGCGCAACCACTCGCACCAAAATCCCGGACTGATGGAGGACGGCGCCACTAATCTTTATATCAAAGGTCCTCGGGCGGATCCACGGGGCAGCCAGTTAAGCCATTACCGCATAGCACCTCAGCGCGGGGGCGATTCCGGACCGCAGCCCCAATAATCCCCCCGGAAACGACCCCGAGATTTCGAACCCGCGACCCCCTCTGATACCAATTGAGAGGACTTAGCGCAACCACTCGCACCAAAAGCCCGGACTGTTGGAGAGAGCGCTACTTAATTTTTTATATAAGTAGCAGAGCGCCACGGGTCAAGTGAAGGAATGTCGGACCCAACAATCCCCGCCGGCGTCCAGCACAACCCGTCGGCTCAGAGGTGGGGTTACTACATGGCCCACACGGCTTAGAGGTGGGGTTACCACATGTCCACGACTTCCTGACCCACCGGACCCATACAGGTAGAAGGGAAAAATCAGGATTTAATAGCGCCCCCCGGTCTTGAACCCGTGACCTCCTCTGATACCAATTGAGAGGACTTAGCGCAACCACTCGCACCAAAAGCCCGGACTGATGGAGGACGGCGCCACTAATCTTTATATCAAAGGTACTCGGGCGGATCCACGGGGCAGCCAGTTAAGCCATTACCGCATAGCACCGCAGCGCGGGGGAGATTCCGGACCGTAGCCCCAACAATCCCCCCTAGAAACGACCCCGGGGTTTCGAACCCGCAACCTCCCTCTGATACCAATCGAGAGGACTTAGCGCAACCACTCGCACCAAAAGCCCGGACTGATGGAGGACGGCGCCACTAATCTTTATATCAAAGGTCCTCGGGCGGATCCACGAGGCAGCCAGTTAAGCCATTACCGCATAGCACTGCAGCGCGGGGGCGATTCCGGACCGCAGCCCCAACACGCTAGAATGCACTCTGAGTTAGGATACACGTTTATGGATTATGGTTTCAATACGTAACTCCACTAACTGTCTGTAGAATATGGTGTGGGGCCCCAACCAGACCTTCTGTTATATCCTATGTGACAGATGGGGGCGTTACAAGGTACTTACTTGCTTCTGCGACTTCCTTAAGCATGTTCAGACACAATATACTGTAGTGATTAAATTACTAAGGTCAGATAATGGGAAAAAATACATTAATTGTGAAATGAAGGAGTATTTATGTAAGACACCCTCCCCCAACCTTTGCCCGGGTCAGGTAGGAGATGGGACTTACTGCCTAAGATGTTCACCCAGTGCTTCCTAAGTGACAATGACCCACTTTACCAAGCACTTGCCGGCTGCCTTACTTGACTGGAATCACAACATTCACATCATATCACAGATTTGTAGAAGCAATAACAGAAAGCCATAAATATATTTATATATAAATATATATATTTATCAGAGTAAGCATAGACCGTAGCCACTATTTATACAATGAGACTATAGGCTTCAAAATTCTACTACTAACACTCTTTCTCTCTCAAGCCTGCGTGCTAGAAACTCATGTCTCAGAAGATTGGAGACAACATGGGTGCCTCTGCTCTGGTAGTCATGTCAGCTGGCGTACTATCCTTCGGCGCCTGGACTTCGGCGCTCTGTCTCATGTGAATGGTTATTAAAATAATTATTAGTCACATTGCTAACTGGAAACACATCTCCTCCCCGGATCCATATCCTAGGGACGAGCATACGCACCCAACAATAAGTAAATAGCCGAAGCACAAGAGAGTTAGTAATAATATTTCAATATAGTGCATTTTCATTTCTTAAGCTAGGAGCAAATATCTGAAAGAGTGTAACATAAAATAACTGGAAAGTAGCAACATAAACATCAGTTATTTAAAAAGGCATTCAACTAGCTACACAACCAACATGTACTCACAACCTATATTTACACAACGGGTATTCAAAACCCGCCAACACACCGCAAGTATTCAAACTCGTGCACATTGTAGGTACTCATACCCTCGCACACCATAGGTTTTAAAATTATACATACCACATGTATTCAAACCACACACACCGCAAGTATTCAAACCCGTGCACACTACATGTATTCAAATTCTCGCACACTCACTATGTCAAATTAAATTGGACCGCTTCTCTTCAAGCAGGGTAGTGAACCCCACGGGCCTTACCGATGTGGTCATTGTTGAAAATGGCCATGTTGGAGCCGACGGTTCACATATCCTTAGTTTAACAATATCAATTCTCATATTGTATTTGATCACATCTTGTGTTTGGTGTAGTGTGCATGTTTATAGGTTCAAGCGAAGCGAAGAACTCCACTCCATGACCTACCGCCGCATGCTAGTGTAAATGTTTTTTTAGGATTATGAGTGACCTAGAGGGGGGGGGGGTGAATAGGTCCAATTTAATTCTAGGCTACTTTTAGATAATAAAATCTGATTTTCTATCTTTATTACTACCCCAGTCAGATAAAATAAGAAAACTATTTAGTAATTAAAACAATCACAACACAGCAATCACAACACAACAATCACAGCACAGTACACAAAGATTTATAGTGGTTCCCTAATTGATGGGTACATCCACTTTCACTCAGATCCTCAGATCTAACAGCTAAGAGCCCAGCTGGCTCCTACAACTCAGACTATACAAGTCTTACCATTAAGATCACCTAGACCCTACACCTCAAGTTCTTTCCAAGAACTCTACCTCATAGTGAATCCACACTCCTACACTCAGGCAATTTCTGCCCTATAACTCAGAACAATAAGTTCCTACACCTTAGAGAAATACCCACTTCTCCTACCTCAGGCAATTCCTCCCCTACCTCATCCTTTATAACACAGGCTTACAACTCAGTGAAATTAATTCCCCTATACTCAGATCTATAAGTAGATCTTATAAGATTAACAATGGTGAAAATAAATTGATTCAGAATTAGTCGCCCAACAAGAGAGAAATGAGCGACTGCTTCTTGAACTGAACTTGATAAGTCAGCTTCCCTCGATCCTTGTAGTAATTGATTTGATCCGACCCTTCTTAGCCTTTCAAATCTTCTTGAAGTTGAAATTAGGGTAGATCTAGGCTGGAGAATTTTGAAGACGGTTCTTGATCAGGCTTCTCTCCACCTTCTGAATTCTAGCAGATTACTTCTTAGATCTGGCTTCTCCAATTTTTTACTTCTCTTTTTCTCTATTCTATATTATTTCTATAGAGATGATCCCTTTATATAAGCTCTGTCAAAGGTAACCGGCTGATCCGATTAATAATTGACATCTGACAGTTTTGACAGTTGTCAGGATCTCTGGCTTGATTTCTGCACTTAGGAAACAATTCTACTTGAAGTGTTAAAACTTGACTGTTGGATGTGTTGACACCAGTCCTGGGTGTCAACACTACTCTTGTAGTGATGTCGACATACTTCTGAATGTGTCAACACAACCTTCACCTTGTCTCGACACAGCTTGTGTAATGTGCGTCGACACTAATCATAAGTGTCGACACAGTTGTTTTCTTGTATCATAGTGTCGACCCAAGTCCTGGGTGTCGACACAAGTCCTGGGTGTCAACACAACTTTCTCTTTGACTCAGCACTTCTAGTTTAAGAGTGTCGACACTAGTCCTGAGTGTCGACACAGCTTTCTCCTTGTCTCAGCGCATCTTTGACAAATGTGTCGACATTGGTCTAGTGTCTCGACGCTTTTGTACTTAGCTTTATTTGCCTGCACACAAGAACAAAACATTCATCAAATAAAACTATGTGTATATCATTGAGCTGAAATGACTTCTTCAAATCAAGTACATTGTGACCAATATATCCAATAATCTTCCCCTATTTGGAGAAGTCATAACCCCAATTCAATGATATACAACATGATACCAAAATATGATGATTAAGACATTAAGATTACAGTGTTGTATAATATGTGAAATAACACAGATAAAAACACATATTTCATTAACAACAATAATGCTGATCAGAAAGTAAAGCAAATAATTGCAATCCTAATTAATATCACAAGAAAATGTTATGCAAACCAAAATTTTCACTAATTGTTTGTCAAAAGGTTTACAACTATAAACTTTGGTTCTTCAAAATTTACAAAACAAATTTAACATGAGATACAAAACTAAGAACATCCAATGAAAACTCTGGTTCTCTGATGACAATGCCCTTTCCAAATTGGACTGTGGCTTTCACTTCAGGTCCCTTGTCATCATCAACCTTCTTCCATTTATCATTCTTAGTCTTTGTAATTCCTTCCTCTTTCAGCCTTTGTCTTTCAAAATAATGTTAAGCCTTTGGGAAATATTTACTGGGCTTAATTGAATTAGCAGGTATCTTCCCTTTCTTCAAATCTCTTTTGAACTTGTAGATAACTTCCTTCTACTTAAGATGCTTGTCCCATTCTTGTTCAGAATACCATTTACCTCTGTCTGTCACATTTTCATTGTCTGCCTTCCATGCAGTGAGGATTATTGATCTGGAGGTTGGACTCTACTGCTCAAAATTTGGTCTAGCCTCAACTTATTCTCTAAACTTTTTCTTTGAAAGCTGAGCTTCTTATTCTTTCATCAGAGCAGATTCAGACAACTCCACCTCGTCATATGTAACATTTTGAACTGATGATGGAGGACTGTACTTGTGTTGGACAGTTGCTTGGATAGCCTCAAATGTAAGTTGTGCTGCAGGATTGTACATGGTTTGCTCAGTAGCATGAGTTCCAGTAGCATAAGGTGCTTCAAGTTGAGCTGGTTCACAACCAGACTCAGCAGTTTGATCTCCATCATACCATAGGGGAGGATGGCCTAAAGTGTCGCTGATATTATTTGATATCCAGGTAGTATATTAAGAACTGGACCTGATCATTACCCTCTCCCCTTTATGACTTCTCTTGCAACATGATCTCTCAAATCATTCTTGTGAAACCTTATCTGTCCATCTAAGTAATTGATACCTGAAGTTACAGTGTTCTTCACTCTCAGTAAATTGTTGTCCAAACTCTTGTCAAAAGCCTTGATATCTGTAAGAAAAGAGGCTGAATGGTTCGCCAGCTGAGTTTCCATGGCCTTTGTAGCAACAACTATTTTGTTTTCTAACTCAGTATTCTGCTCAGTCAGCTTAACCATTGTTTCTGTATGCAAAGTAGTCATGTTTGCATCCAAAATTCTTTGATTTTCTAGGATATAGCCTTGTTTGACAATCATTTCATCTGCAGTTGTCTTTGCTACTTGCTGCTATTGAGCAATATAGACTACAACATTAGCTCCCTTCTCAAAGAAATTAGTCATGTCTGTTTTCAGGAGATTGACTTCAAATCTTATGGACTTTATATCCTGAGCCAGTTGAAATTGCAATTCTTTATTGCTCTCATCTACATACTTCTCTAGATCTTGACTTTGTTTATCCAGCATAATCTGTATTTGTACTAGCAGAGAGCTAGTATCTTCTGTAGAATCAGCTGGTGTCCCAGATCGGAAATGCTTTTTGTAGCTTCTGCTCCTCTTCTTAATTTCAGATAACTTCCTTTTCTTCAGCTGAGACTCTTCTTCTTCAGATTCAGAAGAACTTAGCTATTCAACCGGTGGTGTCTCTTTGGTTTTGACAGTATCTGGGGCCAACTCCCCCTCAACACTTGTACCTTTCTCATTAATATTGATACTTTCCAAGGTAACATCTGCATGCTGAATTTCAGCACCAGGAACTTCAATCTAGGGAGTTTCAGCTATCTCCCCCTGGATGTTAGTTTCTTTAGACACAAGAATTTCTTCTTCAGTCTCTTTTAGAACTTCATCCTCCATCTCTCTCTCAGACATTTCTTATTTAGGAACCTTTAATTATTCCAGTTCCTATACAACATCAATAATTATAGTAGTTGTTGTATCATTGTCAATTTAGTGAGGTTCTCCCCCTCAATTTGATCTTCCTCATGCAAATTCTCCCCCTTGTACCTGAACACTAGTTCGAGGTGAGGACCTTGGAGATCTTCTTTGTTCTTCCTCAGCATCCTTATCTGAACTGAACACCACTTATTCCTCAGAATCACTTGAAGTCTTAACTTCCTCTATCACTACTTGCTTACCTTTTACCTCCTTTGTCTTCTTGGGTTCTGGAGTCTCCTTAGACAAGACCCTGTCCCATCTTGACAAGATTCTTAGGTTCATTCTCCTTATGTGGTTGATCTTTGTTCCAACTTTCTGGTTGATATTATCTAGAATTGTCTTAACCAGATACAGACTAACAGTTCTGCCCATATTGGGCTTCTAAATCCCTTCTGTAATCTTATCAAACACAACCCTGTTCCAATCAGTCTTGATCCTAAAAATAATCCTTGTCATCAGGTTGAACATAAAGGTTGAAATCCTATCATGTGCTCCAGTCTTGCAGAGGAGCACTTTTCCTACTACTTCAGACAAAAACTTGCCCTGGGAATTCATTCCCTTCCTGTTTAGTGAACTACCAAACCTAGTGGTTGCAGCCAGTCCACACTACTCTAAGGCCTCTGCAGTCTTGCTGAACTCCAGTTCATCTTCCTTAGCAATTCTTGGAATATGAAAGACTTTAGCTAGTCTTTTGATTGTGACCTTTACTTTTGCCCCATTTACACTTGACTTAATCTTGGCTGTCTTTGGGTTTAGTGAAGCATTGGAATAGAACTCAGATACTTCTCTCTTCCATATCTTAGTTAGTTCAGAAAGTTGATACTCAAGACCCGCCTCATTGACAAGGTCTATAACATTCTTGTTCTCTTCTTGTGCGGAGGCGAATGCGTTTTGCACTAGTTCATAACCCTCGTTGATGTTGTCGTCCATTTTGGGTGCCATTTGAGTTGAGAGAATTTGAGATTGAGAGGTGTCGACTAAGGATTTCTAGGTCTCGACACTAAGGGAACAATCTCTCAAGTTTTCTGGTAAGCGTAGTCGACATCTCCTTGCACCCTCTATATATAATAACTGTATGCGGAAGGCGAGAAGGAGCGCTGTATTTAGAATTTTCTGAATATATGGCAAATGTCTAGTGTCGACATGGAAAACCTATACAGTCGAGATGTGTCGGCTTAAGTCGACACAAGGTTCATGTCTCTCGACATAGACCTCAGGGTCTCGACACCCTTATGTCTCGACACTAATTTTTAATATCTCGACACATGACTATCTTATTATGTCATCACACATTCTGGTGTCTCGACACAATACTGCCTATAGTGTCTACACACACTATGGTGTCTCGACACAATTCTTTGACTTAGACAAAGTTTGAGTTCTGAATATAATTTCTTGACTGATATCAAGTCTTTCTTATTTGATTAGATTTGTTGACATAGTTAGTTATCTTTTATCAGTTGTACAATCTTTTGTTGTTACTAATTGAAAATGTTTACTCAATGTTTAACATACCTAGTTCAAATTTAAAGTAATTGAATTTGCTTTCATCTAGGTGTTTTGTAAAAATATCAGCAACTTGTCTTTCTGTTGGAGTATACTATAAGCTGATATTTTCTTTTTCAACATTCTCTCTAAGAAAGTGATATCTAATTTCTATATATTTAGTTCTACCGTGTGAAACATGATTATTAGCAATGAAAATTGCACTAGTAGAATCACAAAACATAACATATTTGCTTAGTTATACACTGTAATCCAATAATTGATGCTGAATCCACAGCAACTGTGCACAGTAGCTTCCAACAGATATGTACTCAGATTTTGCTGTAGAAATTGCAACACTTGTTTGCTTCTTGCTACTCCAACTTATGAGTCTTTTCCCTAAAAACTGACAAGTTCTAGAAGTACTCTTTCTGCCTTCTTTACACCCTACAAAATCTACATCTGTGTACCCTGTGAGTTCAAAATCACTATCCCTGGGATACCAAAGCCCAAGGTTGGGTATGCCCTTAAGATATCTTAATATTCTCTTTACAGCAGTGTAATGAGACTCTTTGGGGGCATGCTTGGTACCTAGCACAGACATATATTGAGAACAAAATATCTTGCCTACTAGCAGTAAAATACAGGAGTGATCCAATGATGCCTCTATACAAGGTTTCATCAACTTGTTTCCCAGATTCATCCTTGTGTATTGACACTGAAGAACCCATTTGAGTTCTCATGGTAGAAGAATTCTCCATACTATACCTCTTAATCAACTCCTTAGTGAACTTAGACTGAGAGATGGATATACCATCCTCAGATTGCCTAACTTGGAATCCTAAGAAGAATTTTAGCTCACCCATGCTGCTCATTTCAAACTTGCCTTGCATTAGCTTGGCAAATTGTTTACACAACTTCTCATTAGTAGACCCAAAAATTATGCCATCTACATATATCTGGATAAGGATGCTTGAACCTTTGATGTCCCTAAGGAATAATGTCTTATCTATCTTTCCTCTAGAGAACTTGTTCTCTATAAGAAAGGTAGACAAAGTATCATACCAGGCTCTAGGTTCCTGTTTTAACCCATATAAAGCGTTGTGCAATCTGAAGACATAGGAGTTGAGTTTAGGGTTTACAAAACCTGTTGGTTGCTCTACATAGACTTCCTACTTTAGTGTAGCATTGAGAAATGCTGACTTTACATCCATTTAGTAGACCTTGTATCCTTTATATGCAACATGAGCTAAGAACAACCTTATGGCCTCTAGCCTAGCTACAGGAGCAAATGTTTGGTCAAAGTCTATTCCTTCATCTTCTTTATATTCTTTAGCCACTAATCTAGCTTTGTTCTTAACTATAACCCCATACTCATCTAATTTATTCCTGTAAATCCACTTAGTGCCTATGACATTGTGATCACTAGGTCTAGGAACTAGAATCCAGAATTTACATCTATAAAATTGATTGAGCACTTCTTACATAGCAATAATCCAGTTGGGGTTTGAATTAGCTTCTTCAAACTTTTTAGGTTCTACCTGAGAGAGAAAGCTAGAGAATAGAACCTCATTGTGATATCTACTCCTAGTAGTCACTCCAAGCCTGACATCACTTATTATTTGATCAATATGATGATCTCTAAGGTGTCTAACTGCTTCTAGCAGGTGCCTACCATCACTTAGATCTGAAGGAGGAATAGGATGATTCTCTTCCTCGCCCTGGGCAGTTACTGTATCTTCTATAGGAATTTCTACATTGTCTCTAGTGTGTGACTCTAGAACAGGTGAATCACCTATATTTAACTTCTCCATCCTAGTGTCAACATCACCTAGATAAGAGTTGTTAGAAATCTCATTAAATAATACAGAAATTTCATCAAAAACTACATTAATTGATTCCTCTACAACTTGATGTTTCAAGTTGTAGGTCATGTATGATTTGCTGTATACACTATACCCTACAAAGATTCCTTCATAGGATTTCTCTGAAAACTTAGCTAGATAAGTTTTCCGATTGTCCAATACATACCACTTACTATCAAAATTTTGAAGTAGGACAGATTTGGTTTTCTGTATTTCATTATTTCATAGGGAGTCTTATTGCGATTCTTGTTGATCAAGGCTCTATTTTGAACATAGCATGCTGTGGTCATAGCCTCAGCCCAGAAATATTCTGGGAGAGATGTATCACTCATCATTGTTCTAGCTGCCTCAATGAGAGTTCTATTCTTTCTCTCAACAACTCCATTTTGTTGTGGTGTTCTTGGAAAGGAGAACTCCTGAAAGATCCCTAGTTCCTTACAGAAATTTGTCATCTTTTCAGATTGAAATTATGTACCATGGTCACTTCTCAGCTTGACCACAGAACATCCCATCTCATTCTAAATGTGTCTGACAAAATCAGAAAGGATGTCTAGTGTTTCAGACTTTCTCCTTAAGAAGAATACCCAAGCAAACCTAGAGTGATCATCCACAATCACATAGGTATAGTATTTCCTACCCAAACTAAGAACTTTCATAGGACCAAATAGATTGATATGAAGTAAGTAGAGACACCTCTCAGCGTCTTCAGACTGAATGCTCTTAAAGGAGACTTTTGTCTGTTTGCATTTTTGACATGCAGGACATAAGCCTTCTTTGGAGTATTTGAGCTGGGGACTGTTTCTAACTAAGTCCATAGAGAATCGCTTGCACATAACTTTATAGTTTAAGTGAGCTAGCCTCTTGTGCCACTACACACACAAAGATTCTTTCTCACTAGCTACTAGGAATACAAGAGATTTCTCATTTACACTTAAGAAATTTAGAAAATAAATGTTCTCACTCCTAGTACCTGATAAGATGATCTCTTGATCACTTGAATTCCTTATTAGACACTTGTCATTGTGGAAAATAATTTCATAACCTATATCACAAAGCTGACTTATGCTTATCAGATTGTGGTTCAATCCTTCCACATAAGTCACTTTTGTGATGGTAACTAGGCCATTAGAAATGTTACCATATCCCTTGGTGAGTCCTTTCTTTGACACTCCAAAGATGACTTTTAGTCCATTCCTAACTGGAGTGTAATCTCTTAGCAAACTCCTTGTTCCAATCATGTGCCTGGAACAACCACTATCAAAATACCATACTGGCCTTCCTATGGTACTTGGTTCCACCTGCAAACACAAAATTAGTTCACCTTAGGCACCCAAATAGTTTTGGGGCCTTGGTTCCTATTAGGCTTTATTGTGTGAAACACATCAGACTTTCTAAATAAAACTGGTTGAGTCTTATATGAAGGTGTTGTTGGATTATACCAACAATCTAGGGAAAAATGCCCAACCTTCCCACAACACCAACACTCAAATCGATTGTATCATCTCTTTGGCTGCACATTTTAAGTTATACTTTTGTGCACCTTAGACTTGACATCCAGCTTCCAAGGCAGTGGTGTAAAATTCTCACCCTTACCTTTTAGATTTAGGTGTAGTGCACTGGGACCATCTCCAAGAATTCCTTGGCTTCTTGGATTGATCACCCTCTGTGGTGGTTTTTGGCCTTTATTGCCATTAGATGTATAAGACCCTTCTCCCCTTACCAGGAGGTAACCGGGTCGTATGCCCAAAACCGCCACCTTACCGTGACACTAACACACGGGTTAGTCGACACCGTAAGACTCCGATCCTGCCGGCTAGTACGATCATTCAACCTGTTCGGCCAATCGAGAATAGAAGCAAAGCATGTAGTAATAAAACTAACAAGTCCACAAAAATCACAATACATATTATATATAAGATAATGAAAGGTACAACAGTAGTCCACAATGAGTACAACGAAAGAGAAAAAGGAATTATGCCCTGTACATGAACATCAAATATCTCTCTCACAAAATCAAACTAAGCGGAAGCTAAACTATCATTGGTATACACATCATCACCTGACGCCGGGCTGTAGTAGTAGTAGTAGGTGGTATCAGCTCCTCACGTCCTGCCACCTCATCCAGCTGGTCGTCCTGGTGCTCCATCTCCTTGAGCTCCTAAAATGATACAGTCACAACCAACCGTTAGTCATAAAGACTAAGTCATTTCCTCCACACCTCGCCCCCGCGGCTCCTAGGCACCATGTGGGAGGACGAAGTGGAGGACAATAAGGGGTATAAAATAAAAAGTAGGTGACAGTGGAACTAATCTATTAAGATTATGTAGTAGCAAGTATATCTCTATTCTAGCAGTTCTATATAGTACAAGTAAAGTAAGAAAGAACAATAACAAGTAAAGAATGGAGCAGAAAGTAAACTATCTACTGCTAAACTATCATCACAGAAGTACCTTAACTTATATGAATGCTCATACAAACTTATAAGTTAAGGTTTCCAAATGTAACTTATCATATAAAAGAGCTCATACTAATTTATATGATAAAGATCTATGGTGTGTATGACATAAATATGTATGTATGTTATATATGCAGGTTATGATTCATGCAAGTGCAACTCACATACACGACTCTGTGATCACAAACCTTTAGTTCTCGCTTTTTGGAGCTAGTATCACTCTCTGGTACCACCGTTGTGGCTACGACAACAGCGGAACGGGCGCTTCCGCTTCCTAGGCGGGTATACACACTACCAAGCCCAGACCCTTCGTACGCCTCTGTACACATCTTAGGTGCACTTTAGAGTCTCTGCGTACTAATGCTGGCCAACTGCCAGACTTTCTTGGCCAGGTGCACGTTTTCGGGGATTGTCCTCTAGACCGCAGTATAAACAATCTACTGGCCCCTCAAACCCTCACACCTCACTAGAGTCACCGTACTGCCATCGGTGTGATGATTGGCCCAGTACTGCATGACCCGCCACTAGTTTTGTTTATGCACATGCAAGGTATCTCAACTCGAGCCTCCAGCTCGTAGGACCAAACCTGTCCTAATGTTATATTCCCGAGCCTCCAGCTCGCAGGACTAACCTGTCCTGAATCCCTCTAACCCATCATGGGTGAGATTGCACACCAATGCCTTAGTTCTGAATCCCTCCAACCCTTCACGGGTGAGAATGTTACCATATTTTCTTAGCCTATTAGACTACTCTTGTCTAATGTTTGTTATACCTAGCAATTTAGGGTTAATCCTAGGACTGCCCAGGGTATGCTCAATGAAGGGGTCTCGGGGGCACTAGGAACCAAGATGGGATTGAAAGCCCAAAGTTCCCTTTCGCATGGATACTTAATTTTATTAATGTCTACCCATGATCGATACCCAGCTCTCGTTGTTACTATGGAGCAAACCTAATGACTTAGGATATTATTGGGGAATCAACAGTCTTCCACTGTTCTCCGTTCTAGCTACTGTCCTTGGGGTTTTGCACTCTATCACTCGATACTATGAAGTGACCTACTAGAAACCAACCATAGTTTATCTTCCCAATATAGTTATTAACTCAACCTTCTATCGTATCCCCTATGGGTCTCAGTAATACCTGCTACTTTTGCTAAGCACAACTCATGACCCAATACTAACCCGTATAATAGGACTTCCAATTCCTTGGGCCAAATGCCCTAATTAATTATCATGGGTTGGTATGGTGTATGGTGTTGACCATTTAGAATTTCACCATTTTTCTAAGTAATTAAGCCCCTAAATTAAATCTTTTTATTAAGTGACTTAAGTCACTTTGTGCATGATATACTATATCCAATGAGTCCATATACCTAATAAATTTTCTCGGTGTTCAACTAGGTTAAATATGAATTCCTACCATGGATCATATTTTTTCCATTTAAATTTCTATATTATTTCCATTTAAGATTTAAATCATAATTAAACCATTTTCCAAATGAAGTACATCAATTATATAACCAAAAATTCTAGGAAAATTACTGGAGGTCAATATTGATATGATAAAACAACAAACAGAATTTGGAGATCCTAACCAGTGATTTAACATAGCAAAATTCCATAATGATAATATTACCAAAATGCCACTACTTGAGTTTTCAACCTACATAATCACCCATAAATTCTAAAATAATTACACATGCTTCTAATCATAGAATTAAGATGCTATGAATTTTCCCCTAATTTTACAACAATAATTTCCTTTACTTTTAATTCATTTCCAAAAAGGGGCAATAAGGTAATCCTACTAAAAACTCAAAGTAAAGTTTCCAAACAAGCTCATAAAATTTTTCAGAGTTGTATGATGTCTTACTAGGGCTTGTGATAGAGTTTTAGAATTTAATAAAGTAATTTCCTTATTTTTAAATTTATATTTCCAAATGGACCTGATTTCCAATAAATCTATTTAATGGGATTTTTGATCCCAAAAATCCCATCCTTCCTATGGGTGGTGTAATATATCCCTATAAGACTCTGCACAGAGTTTCATGGACATGCATTGGGCCAAATGGGCAAAAATCCCATTTTCCATTTCTACTATAGGCACACCAAATTTTAATATACCTTTATCATGCATGTTGGATTTCCCAAACATGTAGAGGTCACAATGGCCTAAAATTTCTACCATGGTCATCTAATGATTCAATGGCCATGCCACCCCAATTTGGGGGCATTTGGAGTTGTAGATCTCCAAAAATTCAATTGATTCACTAAATGATATTTCTCCAAAAACTATGGAAAAGAACTTTCCAAAAATTCCCATTTTTGGTTAGTACCTAAGTATGACCTAGTCACATGCATGGCCAAAATCGCAAGTCATGTGGACCTAGGGTTTGGCTTGGGCATTCATTTAAAAATCTGCCCTAGCCTAGGACCAGTCTTGGTAGAATGGCCCTACAGGGAGCTGTACTGCTCCAAATTTTAACTTTAGGATGGCAAAACAAAGTGAAGACTCAGATCTATCTTTTTCATATTGAACATGATTTCTGTAAATGCCTTTAAGAGGCCTAAAAGTTGAATGCAAACTAACTGTATATGTGTGACAGATTTCACTATTCCTAATTAATCATATTAATTAATTTAAATGAGTTAAAACCGACGAGATCGGTTCATCGACCCCATCAGCCGACAGTCAGGATTCAATCTTCATGGGCCGATTTGTTTTGCTTATTCCAGGCAACTTAGCCACCGCCATCGCCAGCTATTATCGCCACCACCTCCGTTGAGGTGGGGGCTTTCGTTTCCCGGCAATGTGGCCGCCAGAGGTGGCTTCTCTGGCGAACCCGAGCTAGAAGAAAAGCTCATAAAATGGCGCACTTGCTCACATGGTAACGGGCTCAATTGAGCCTGATGTCTCGCTTAATTGAGCTAGAAAGCTAGCACGAGGTGAGGTGAAACAGACCTATATCCGGGCTTGGTGGCGAGTGTGGTGGCGGTGAGCCATGACCGACTATCTCTCCGGCGAGTTTGCTCGTTTCCTGGATTCTTCATCAAAAATCTTACTCCAGTAGTCGATCTCCACTCCTCTCAACCTTCTGAAGCTGATGGTGTGCTTAGTTTTGTCTGGGAGTGGCTGGATGTGGAGTTTTGATTAAGGGGGTGGCCGGCCATGAGCATAGGATGCTCCTCCTTACTGCCAAGTGGCCACCAACCCTAAATCTTGCTGGAATGAAGCATGGGAACTCAGCCAAAAGCTTGGGCAGAGGGAAGGAGGGCCATGTGGCCTTCATCCCCTCTTTTCCTCCCTTCTCTCTCCTCTTTTTACCCTAATTTCCTAAAACACCCCCATGCATGTACTCTCTCTCCTATTTCAGAGGGGTGGGGGCTGTCAATGACCACTTGGGCTAGTCATGGGCCTTGACTCATGGGCCTAGCCCATTAGGAATGGGCTTGGCTCATTTCTTTTCTTTTCTTTAAGCCCTATGTTGACTTTTTAGGTTGACTTGGTCAACATGATGAGGGGGCTGGCCATACTTGATGGTCATGGACCCTATGGCACCACCCAACTTGGGTTGGGTCATGGTGGTGCCCTACTTGGGCTAATTGGTCCCATAGGTATGAGTTTGACCAATTTAGGGCTAGGGTTGACTTGGGTCAACTTGGGTCAAAGGGTGACCCAATGATGTGTCTTTTAGTTCACTTAGATTGTAATTAGGGTTAGGGGCATAGTGGTGGGGCCAATGTGTAGCTAAGATCCCAATTTGGGCTAGTTTGACTTGAGTTAACTTGGGTCCTATAGTGGGTCCTATGTGACTACACCCTAACTCCCTGGGTCAAACCTAGCATAAACCCATGCCCCCACCACATGTCCTAACCCAATCTAAGTTAAGGGGTCTAATAGGAAATGGGATGTTACAAGATGTCTGTCCCTTCCAGCAAGGCTCTTTATTGACCTTGCTGGTAGAGCACTCATACATCATGTGTTCAGGAACACATGATCTCAAGCATCTGTTAGAAGGCAGATACTTTGAAGGTTGCTTAAATAGACCCATTGGGGCTTTACCCTTAGGTACAGATTTCTTTTTGAACTTTTTGTTCTTGACATACCCTACACCACTTCTAAATGGTGCAGAGAAGGTGTCTATGATAGGTAACACTGACTTGGGTTTTGAGAATTGAGTCAGGAGCTGTCTTTCCTGGGTAAGCTTTGCTTCCAGGTCCTTGACAGTCTTGAACTGTTCTACTATTACCTCTGCCTGGCTATCTATCTTGTTGGTTAGTTCTATAAGCTTCAGTTTTTTTAGGTACAACTTTATGTTGTCTCTCTCCAACTGAAAGGATACTCCCCTCAGAGATTCTAATTCTCTGGATTGATCCTTAGCAAGCTCTTTGCTTGCAATCAAGGCCTTTAGTAACTTCCCATATATGTTGATAAGGGTGTTGAAATCAGCTTCAATGTCTGAATCATGCTCTCTATTATTAGAGGAGTGTGAACATGATTCATTTTCTGATGCAGAAAAAGAATATTAGGCCAAACTATGAGAGATTGATTTTACCTTAGCAGGATCTGAACAATCTTGAACTCCTTCTCCTGATTGGGTCTCCTCAATAGCCATCATGCCCATGAGAGCCTTCTCCTCTTCTGATTCTGATGAACTAGACTCACTATCAAACAGTGTAGACTGTCTCTTTGCCAAGAGCCTTTTGTCAGCCTTCTTGTTCTGTCCATCCTTCTAGTTCTCAGACTTTTTCTCCTTTCTTTTTATTGGGCAATCAGCTATGATATGCCCTTTTTAGTTGCAACAACAACACACAATATTAGTCTTAATATATTTGTTGTTGGGTACATTAGAAAATGTATACCAGATTTGGAGAAGCATCAACTTAGTCAATGATATGCATCAATTTGTATTTGATAGAAGTTTGAGTTTCATTGTGCAGGTTTAAGAATTTGAAGAAAAATTTTCTAAGTACAAGTGTCGACACTTGTGAAGAAACTGTGTCGACACTCAGGGAGACTGTGTCGACACTCAGGCAAGCTGTGTCGACACACTGGCAAAATGTGTCGACACTTATGAAGAATTTGTGTCGACACCCAGAATTTGTGTCGACACTTATAAAGAAGTTGTGTCGACACTCAAAGCTATGTTGACACCTAAAGAAGCAGTTGTGTAGACATCCAGAAACGTGTCGACATCTGAAGCAGGACTTGTGTCGACACTTAAAACTGAAGCTGTGTCGACACTCAGGAGATATGTCGATACCTGAAGCAATTGTGTCGACACACAGGACTTGTGTCGACACACTAACTCTCAAAAGGCTGTGTCGAGTTCAGAAGTAATTGTGTCGACACACAGGACTTGTGTCGACACACACTCAACGCCATTTGACAAACACTCAACGGCAACTGTCTGCAACAAAAATGTCGAGACAAGAAGCTGCTGTGTTGACACACAGGACTTGTGTCGACACATACAACAAAAGCAGTGTCGAGAAGCAGAAGTATGACTGTGTCGACACTTGGAGTAATTGTGTCGACACCATGAAGACTTGTGTCGAAACTTAGTCTATATGTGTCGACACATGTGAAGTAGTCTGCTGAGTGTTGTGTGCTGATTTGAAAAGACATTGAAGAACCTGGTGACATGACTGGTGACTTGACAGCTGTCATAACTAGCCGGTCTGACACCACTGTCAGAACTGTCAGAAGTTTGTTATGAACCGGATTAGCCGTTAACCATGGAACAAGCTCTATATAAGAGATAGATCAGAAACGACAGAGAGGCATCAATAAGAAGAATTCTGACAGATCAAGGGCTGTCTGCAAGAAAGATTCATAGTTTAATATGAATTTAAGGAAGAAGCTGATTGAAGATCATCTTCATCAACAAAGAGGTCCACCTTATTTTGTTCTAATCAAGAAGCTTTGAAAAGCTAAGTTAGGTTGGATCTGAAGGATCAGTCTATACAAGAACTGATCAAGAAGGCTACATCAATAGAGAAATCTTGCTGGTAAAGTTTTCAGTTACTCTTTACTCACAAATTCTTGTAGGATCTATTGTTAGATCTGAGATTGTAAGCTTAAAATTATAAAGGCTGAGGTAAGGCTGTGTGCCTGAGATAGGACTTATGGAAAGTCTGAGTTGTAAGCCTAATTATAAAGCCTGAGGTAGGGCTGAGGCCTGAGGTAGGATTCTGGAGAAGAATCTGAGGTAGGACTTGTGTTAAGTCTGAGGTGTAGGAACCATCTTGGGTTCTGAGATTGTAAGATATGCGGATCCGAGCCCGTGAAAGGAAGTTAGGCTGAATCCAGTTATCTGCTTGATAGGCGAAGGGGGAAAGTGGATGTACCCATATCTTGGGGAACCACTATAAATCGGGTGTTTGCGGTGATGTGTTTATTTTTTGTATATTGATTAATCTGTCCTGAAAGAAGTCATATAACTATTTGCCTAAAATATTAAAAAGACACAAAAAGATTAGAACCTATTCGCCACCCCCCTCTAGGTGTTTAGGCTCTTGAAATAAAGTCTTTCAAGTGGTATCAGAGGGAGGTTTCTCAAAATTTGACCTAACAGTCAGAGGATTTCTCCAAGGAAAATTATAGATAACAAGAATGGGTTCAAGTGAAAATCAAAAGGAATTTGGATCTATGAAATTGCCTATATGCAGGAAAGAAAGAGTCAGGCTGTTTATGGAAGCATCTGATACAAGAATTTATATCACAGTACATGAAGGCCCCTTCATCCCAATGAAGGTATCAGTTCTTGATGCAAGCATTCAAACTCCAAAGAGTTATTCAGAGATGATTAAGGATGAAATCATCTTGGCTAAATTAGATAAAAGAGCTCAGAATATAATTGTAAATGTCATAGATGATGCAACATTTCAGAATCTTGTGCACTGTAAAACTTCCAAAGAAATGTGGGATACATTGATTGTCTATATGGAAGGCACAGAAGAAGTCAGAGAGGACAGAAAGTCTATGCTGAATCAGGAGTATGAGAGCTTTAGGCAGACTAAAACTGACAGCATAGCTGAATGCTATAAAAAGTTTTTCAGAATAGTGAATGAACTGATGGCATATGGAAGAGTCTTTGGTACTTATGAACTGAATGACAATTTTCTTAGGTCCCTAACAAAGGATTGGGACATTAAGATATGTGCCATCAGGGAAGTGGCCAAACTGGCTGACACACCTCCACCTACACTTTTTGGAAAACTGCTTTCATATGAAATGCAGCTTACTGCTAGGAAAGAGGAAGAGAAGGGCAACAGATCTGAACATAAAGAAAAGTCAGTAGCCTTCAAGGCTGAGGGCTCAAGGAAGGGTAGGAGAAAATATCCTTCTCCACCTAGAAGGAGTACTGAAGCAGAAGAAGGAGTTCCTAAAACAAGTACATCAGATAGTCACACATCTGATGAAGACTTTGCTACCTTCACAAGACAATTCCAAAGGTTCATGAAGAAAAAGAAATGGAGAACTAGGCCTTCATCAACATCCTATTCCAAGGATGAATACTGCAGGAAGAAGAAAACACCTAAGGAGGACAAGTATGCTTCTAAACCTGGTAAATAATCTAATTCTAAGATTGTGTGTTATTACTGCAACAGGTCTGGGCATGTTATAGCTGACTGTCCTGACAAAAGAAAGGAGTCAAAGGACAAGAAGAAGCAGCTGGTCAAAGGCAAGAAGGAGAAGTCTCTAGTGGCTCAGAAGGAGAAGAGTTGGACAGACTCTTCATCTTCAGAATCTGGAGTAGAAGAGGCAGAAGCATATGTTAGACTCTTCTCAACAGAAGAGGATTCTAGGCAACTAGAATTCCTATAGATGCTGGAATCCATAAATGGAGTGGAAGAATATTGCTGTAAAGGGTTGATGGCTCAATCTGAAGAAGAACAGTGCCAGTATCAGCCTGGACCAAGTAAGGTAAACAATTCTTCCCCAGTCTCAGATTACTTTACTGGATCAGAATCAGAAGCATCTGCTTCAAAAGAAGTTGATGGATCTGAGTTTGAGGGGGATGTTCACCAACTCATTGATGAGTATGGTGGGTTGTTGCATGCTCTAAAGAAGAGCAAGTTTCTTATTAAAGAGCAGGTCAAAGAGATTGAGTCTCTTAAACTGGCTGCAGCAGATTCAGCAAAACTGCTGGATCAAAAACTGAATGAGGTTGCCAAATTGAAGAACATTACAGTTATTCAGATGGGCACAATCTCATTCAAAGAGAATCATATCAAGAAACTGGAGGTAAAACTCCAGCAAGAGAGAGAGCTAATGGCTAAATTCTCCAAGCCAAAATCAGTCTTACCCTTGATAGATAATTTTGTTTCACATAAAGGGAAGACTGTTCTAGGCTTTAAGGGAAGAACTAGGGCTACCAATTCTCATAGAAAAGTAAAGCCCCAGTTCAGCCTCTAGCTAATAATCCCCCTATTTTCTTTAAGAAGGTAGTGAATCCTACTAACAGGTATGATCATGACATTACACATGGTCACTGTGAGCATGAAAATTTCATGAGCAAGGGTGCAAATGTCAATAGACCAGTCTATAAGCATGCCCATCATATTCAAGAGGAGTACTTGAAGAATGCTGTTCCAGCACCAACACTTAATAAGTCTACTGGCAACAAAGTAAGAAAACCTGTACCTAAGAAAAGGTATAATAAGTTTGAGTGTTGGTATTGTGGCAAGGTGGGCCACTTTGCCATGGATTGCTGGTTTAACTCAAGTGTTAAAACCAAAAGTAGGATTCCTGTTAGATCAGTTACAGGATTTCAAACTAACAAGGACCTAGGACCCACTAGCAAGTTGGGTTCTAAGGGTAAGTGATTCTTTATTTATTGCAGGTGAATCCAAGTAACCATACCCCTATATGGTACTTGGATAGTGGCTGTTCCAGACACATGACTGGAACAAGGAGAATGTTGAGGGACTATGTGCCCATAAAGAATGGATCAAAAGTTATCTTTGGTGGATCAGATAAGGGAATCATCAAAGGATTTGGTAATATATCTTGTGATTCAATTACAATCACTAAAGTGGCTTATGTAAAGGGTCTAAAACATAACCTGATTAGCATAAGTCAACTTAGTGATCTAGGTTATGATATTTCTTTCCTCAAAGGGGAGTGACTAGTAAAAAGGTCAAGTGATCGAGAGATCATTTTGACTGGCACTAGGAAAGGAAATGTGTATTGCCTTAACCTAGATTGTGAGTCTAACAACTCACCTATTTGTTTGGTTGCAGGAGAGAAAGCTTCTCTATATGTCAAATGACACAAGAGGCTAGCTCATCTGAACTATAAGTCAATAGGACTGCTATTCAGCATGGGATTAGTGAGGAATGGTCCTCAAGTTAAGTGCATAAAAGAGGGTGTGTATTCAGCTTGCCAAAAAGGCAAGCAGACTAAGTCCTCTTTTCAGTCACTTGACATCAAAGATTCAAAGAGATGTTTATATCTCATGCATATGGATTTGTTTGGTCCTATGCCAGTTCATAATCTTGGTAGGAAAGCATACACACTTGTTGTTGTGGATGAATATTCTAGATTTACATGGGTTTTCTTCTTGAGGCAGAAATTTGAAACCCCAACTATTTTCCAGACTTTTGTCAGACAAATACATAATGAATACAACAGTTCAGTGGTCAAGATCAAAAGTGACCATGGAACTGAATTTCAGTCTGAATGTATGACAAAATTCTGTGAAGAACTTTGGATTCATCAGGAATTCTCTTCACCTAGAACTCCTCAGCAAAATGGTGTTGCTGAAAGAAAGAATAGGACTCTAATTGAGGCCAGTAGAACTCTACTGAATGACACTACTCTCCCTGAATACTTCTGGGCTGAGGCAGTAAATACTGCATGTCATGGGCTCAATAGGGCCTCCGTCAACAATAAACACAAGATGACTCCTTACCAGATTTTGAAAGGCAGAAAACCAAACATATCTTATTTCAGAATCTTTGGTAGTAAGTGTTTTGTACTAGTCAATGGTAAACACTACCAAACTAAGTTTACTGCAAAATCTCTAGAAGGGATATTTGTTGGGTACATCAACCAAAGTAGAGCATACAGAATCTACAACTTGACTACTAAAGTTGTAGAAGAATCTGTGCATGTTGTATTTGATGAGTCAATGTTTATTAACAGTGAATTGTCTAGTTCTTCAGTTAGTTCTATAGGTCTAACAGATAAGCTGGACAAGCTGACCATCAATGAAGATGTTCCTGCTAAACTGGATGAGGATAAAGATGCCAGCTATCCAGGGGGAGACCAAGTCCCTCTGGGTGAAGAAGAAAATGTGGAGCATTAAGATGAGGAAACTGGAGATAGCCATAATGCTGACAGAATTCCTCCAGCAAGGAGACACCTGAAGGATCATCCAGCTCACCTGATCATTGGTGATGCAAGTCAGGGTATTCTAACAAGGAGCAGGAGCATGAACACAGTTCTATGTTCTATCTTCCTGTCTCAGATAGAACCCAGGAAGATTGAAGAAGCAATGCAAGACACCAACTGGATTGATGCAATGCAAGAAGAGCTCAGTCAGTTCAAAAGGTGTAAGGTCTGGGAACTGGTGCCAAAACCTAAGGATAATAGGAACTAAGTGGATCTACAGGAACAAGCTTGATGAGAATGACACTATAGTCAAGAACAAGGCTAGACTGGTAGTAAAAGGCTACATGCAAGAGGAAGGTATTGATTTTGATCAAACATTTGCTCTAGTGGCAAGGCTGGAGGCTATAAGGTTGTTCTTAGCCTATGCTGCCTTTCAAGGGTTCAAAGTATATCAGATGGATGTGAAATCAGCATTTCTGAATGGTGATTTAAAAGAAGAAGTCTATGTAGAACAACCCTCAGGTTTTGTAGACTCTCACTTTCCTGATTATGTATATAGGCTTAGGAAAGCACTATATGGTTTGAAACAAGCTCCAAGGGCTTGGTATGAAACCTTGTCTGCCTTCCTTATTGAGAATAAATTCTCTAGAGGAAAGATAGATAAAACTCTATTCTATAGGGAATCAAAAGGCAAGATAATACTAGTCCAGATATATGTGGATGACATTATCTTTGGTTCTACTGAAAACATCCTCTGTAGGAAGTTTGCCAAACTTATGCAAGGGAAGTTTGAGATGAGCAGTATGGGTGAGCTGAAGTTCTTCTTGGGACATCAAGTTAGACAGGCTGAGAGTGGATTGTCCATATCCTAGTCTAAGTTCACCAAGGAGTTGATTAAGAAGTATGGTTTGGACTCAGCTTCAACTATGAAAACTCCAATGGGAACAAGTATGCCTAAATGCAAAGATGAAGCAGGGAAACCTGTTGATGAGTCTTTGTATAGAGGGATAATTGGATCCCTACTATACTTGACTGCTGTAAGAAGCGAACTAAAACAAGCCGGAAATGGTATAACTGAAATTTTATTATCAGAAAAAGGTATCTATTACAAATCTATGGCCTCCCTTATATAGAATGGAGGAGAGAAGAGAGAATACAAATAAGAGATGTGGGACTAAAACTATACAAAAGAATCTGGGCGGCTAGAACAACAGACCGGAACAAGCCGCGCGGTTAGACGGAAGGGCTAACCGCTCGGCCACTGCTAGAGAGAGAGACAAGCTGCCAAGGGAGACCGTTAGACCGCCCGGTCTCCTAGTCGCCAGTAACAGACCGCTAGACCGCTTGGACCTCAGACCTCAACGCAGCAACCAACCCGCTGGAGGAAAACGGCCAGACCGACAGACCGCCCGACAGACCGCCCGGTCTCAACTTCAACACTCCCCCTCAAGCTGGAGCATATATGTCGATCATGCCCAGCTTGTCACATATATGAAGAAATGAGGCGGATACTGGCTTGGTGAAGATGTCAGCCAGCTCTTTTTCAGACGTGACGAAGGGAGTGCAAATTTGTTCCTTCAGAATCTCTTCACGAATGAAATGACAGTCGACCTCAATGTGTTTGGTTCTCTCATGGAAGACTGGATTTTTGGAGATATATATAGCAGCCTTGTTGTCACAGAACATAGGTAGAGGATGGTTGTAGACCTCTCCTAAATCCAACATGAGAGCCCGTAGCCACTTTAGCTCGCAAGTGGTCGATGCCATACTCCGATACTCAGCTTCAGCACTGGACCTGGAGACAACAGATTGCTTCTTGCTCTTCCAACTTACCAGATTGCCCCCAACAAAGGTACAGAAACCGGAAGTAGACTTGCGGTCCCCTTTGTCATCCGCGTAACTCACATCTGAGTAAGCTTCAACCCTCAGATGATCATTCTTCTGAAAGAGCAATCCTTTCCCAGGGGCTGCTTTGACGTACTCCAAGATCCGCAAGGCGGACTGTAGATGGCACTCCCTGGGAGCTTGCATGAATTGACTCACCTTGCCCACAGCATAGGAGATGTCGGGCCTAGTCACGGTGAGGTATATGAGCTTACCAACAAGACGCCTGTACCGCGAAGCATCTGAAAGAAGAGGCGAATCATCTGTCCAGGTTTTGTCTTCTCCAACAGCCATGGGACATCGGGCAGGTTTGGCCCCAGTCAATCCTGCTTCTTTTAAAATATCAAGAGCATACTTACGCTGAGAGAGGACTAAAGAGTTGGGCTTCCGAGAGATTTCGATCCCCAAAAAGTACTTCGGAGAACCCATATCTTTCGTGACTAGATGTTGGCGAAGATGCCGCTTTGTCAAGGCTACCCCTTCCTGGTCATCACAAGTGAGAAGAATATCATCCACATATACTGCAAGAACCACCAGTCCCGAAGAGGTTTTGCGAATAAATAGAGAGTGATCAGCAGTGCTGCGAGCAAAACCAACGGCCGCCACGATGCCGCTGAATTTGTCAAACCAAGCTCGAGGGCTCTGCTTGAGGCCATAGATTGCCTTCTGTAGCCGGCAGACTCGTGTCTCCCCCTGAGCAACATACCCTGGAGGTTGCTCCATGTAGACGGCCTCCTGAAGATCACCATAAAGGAAGGCATTCTTGACATCCAGCTGGGAAAGGGGTCAGTCTTTGTTGACTGCCACAGAGAGAAGGACCCGTATAGTGCTGAGACGAGCCACGGGAGAGAAGGTGTCAAAGTAATCAACCCCATAGGTTTGAGTAAAGCCCTTAGCCACCAGACGAGCTTTGTAACGGTTTACAGTGCCATCTGGGCCAAACTTGACTACAAAGACCCATCGACAGCCAACAACATCTGTATCAAGAGGAGGAGGGACAAGAGTCCAGGTACCCCGCTCTGTGAGGGTCGCCATTTCCTCATCCATGGCCAGCTTCCAGTGAGGAATGGCAAGGGCCTCCTGGTAGGAACGAGGTGTGGTAGTAGCAGAGATAGCCAGCGCAAAGGCCCTGCGAGAAGGGGTAAGACGATCATATGAAACAACAGCAGCAAGGGGGTGTAAGGTACACGTCCGCACCCCTTTGCGAAGAGCGACAGGAAGATCCAGGTCGGCGGGCTCCTCGGCATCCAGAGCATCCGTGGCAGAGAGAGCTGGCCCGGGAGGAGAGAGCGACGGCAGCGGAGATGAGGGAGAGGGAGGCGGAGAGAGAGGCGGAGGGAGAGGAGTGGGCGGAGACGGAGGAGGAGCGGATATCGCAGTAGGAGACGAGGGAACGAACGGAATAACAGGAGCATCCGAGGTGAGAGGAAGAGAAGAGGAGGCATCCGAGAAGTAGGAGGCATTCTCGAAGAAGGTAACGTCAGCGGAGACAAACTGTTGACGAAGAACAGGATCAAAGCAGCAGTAGCCTTTCTGAGTGACCGAGTACCCCAGAAAAACACATTTGGTGGAGCGAGGGGAGAGCTTGTCACGGGTGGCAGATGGGACATGCACAAAAGCAGTGCACCCAAAGATTCGGAGAGGGAGAAGAAAAGGCTCCTTGCCAGGATAAAGGATGGAAAAAGGGGTTTTTCCCTGAAGAACGGAGGAGGGAATGCGATTGATGAGATAGCAAGCAAGAAGAACAGCATAGCCCCAATATGAGCGAGGGACATGCATTTGAGTCATTAATGTGCGAGCAACATCGAGGAGGTGACGGTTTTTGCGTTCCGCCACCCCATTTTGTTGGGATGTATAGACACAACTTGTCTGATGAATAACGCCATGTTGAACACAGAAAGAGGTAAAAGCATGACTTAAGTATTCTTTTGCATTATCAGAGCGAAAAGTTTTAACACTAACACCAAACTGATTTTTGATTAAATGATAAAAGGAGGTCCATACATTAAAAAGTTCAGAGCGATCTCGTAAGAGATACACCCAAGTACATCTAGAAAAATCATCAATAAAAGTTACAAAATAAGAACTACCCCGACCAATAGTAAGGGTAGGAGCAGGTCCCCAGATATCGGAGTGGACTAGATCAAACGGACGGGTAGAGCCCCGACCTTGCTTCGGCGGGAAGGAGGAACGATGATGCTTGCCAAGTTGACATGCTTCGCAGTGGAGAGGAGTAGTGGAGGGAGGGAGGTGGGGCAGAAGCTGATGCAGAAGCCGTGGTGGAGGATGACCGAGACGGAGATGCCACTGGAGAAGATCCGTACAAGAAGAAGAGAAGGCGGACAAAGCGGAAACGTTGTCGAGGAAGTAGAGGCCGCCGCTCTCAGTCCCAGTAGCAATCGTCCGCTGGGAGCTCGGATCCTGAAAAGAGCAAGAAGATGGAGTAAACGTTACAGAACATTGAAGCTGCTTGCACAAAGAAGTAACCGATAACAGATTGCATGGAAACTTGGGCACATAGAGAGTGTCCTCTAGCCGAAGGGACGGAGTAACATGAACCACTCCCGACCCATGAACCGGGGAGGGAGAACCGTCTGCAATGAGGACCGGGGGCAATCGATCATGCTGTTCGAGGAGAGAGAAGCACTGAGGATTGCCCGTCATATGATTAGTAGCACCGGAGTCGATAAGCCATTTACCTTGAGTGACTACATGGGCACTACCTGATGATGTGACCACGGAAGCAGACGGCTTGGAAGAAGAGGCGGAAGAGTCACCCGAGGGGCGAAGATGGGGATGTTTTGTCCAGCAGCGGTCAAGAGTGTGTCCGGTGCGGCCGCAGTGAGAGCAGAGATAGCGGGAAGAAGGACGTCCGCCAGACTGATGACTGCGGCTATAAGAGCCACTCCGCTGAGTTTGATCAGCATAGTTATCCGGAGGAGAAGGAGCGGGTAGAAGCGGGCGCTGAAGGAGAGAGGTGACAGCGGCGATGCGAGCAGCGGTGGCATCTAAGGTAGGAGATTCCGCCTCACCCAGAATTTGTTGGCGGATCATGTCATAAGTGTCAGGAAGACGGAGCAGATAACACACAACCAGAAGCTCCTGGAAGTACTTGTGTTGTTGAGCCAGATCCGTAGAAAAGGGGCGATTCTGAAGAATCTCAGCCCCAAGAGCTTGAACTTGTTGGTAGGCAGCAGCAGGAGACAAGGTAGGCCGGGCAAAGAGGTCCGCATACAACGTATAGATGCGGGACGTCTGAGCCCCTTTGGAATACAAAGCAGCAAGATGAAGCCAAGCGGCCTTCACCGTCTCATCATGACGGATGACGGGAAGGCATTCATCGGATAGACTGTTAGCGAGCCAAGTACGCACAAGAGCGTCACTCGCATCCCAGTCATCAAAGAGAGGGGAAGTGGTAGGAGGAGGGTCATCAACGAGATTGTGGCGTTTGCGTTGCGAGCGAAGGAGAAAGGTGAAAGAGACGCTCCAATCCGGGTAGTTGGAGCCGACAAGCTTGGAAACGGTGCCAAGGTTCCCGGAAGGAGTAGGAGGAGGAGCCGGATTGGCTACAGGGGGGGTGGCAGGAGTGGTGGCAGTAGAAGCATCAGAAAGAGCCATAAGAGTAAACAACAGGAAGCCGCGCGGTTAGAAAACAGGCCGCGCGGATAGGCAGAAGAGAAACTGCGGCGGTCAGGATGTCAGACACCAGCGGCCAGAGAGACCACGACCAAGCCGCAGTAACAAGCAAAGGGGAAGAAGTCGAGCGGCAAGCAGACAGTCCGCTCGAACAGAAGCACAAGAGAGGGTAAGGCACAGGGCAATAGGTCGCGGCGAACTAGGCAACAGGTCGCGGCGAACTAGGCAACAGGTCGCGACGACCAGAATAAGAGCAAACAGGAGGAGGCAAGGCACACGGCGATAGGTCGCGGCGAACAAGGCGACAGATCGCAGTGATCAAGGCAACAGGTCGCGCACACAGAGGGCAACGACAAGGAGACCGCGCGGACAGGGCGCAAGCCGGAGAAGCAAGCCGCGCGGACAGAGAGAAGACAGAATCAGGAGGAAAGGATCGATTCCTCTGATACCATGTAAGAAGCGAACTAAAACAAGCCGGAAATGGTATAACTGAAATTTTATTATCAGAAAAAGGTATCTATTACAAATCTATGGCCTCCCTTATATAGAATGGAGGAGAGAAGAGAGAATACAAATAAGAGATGTGGGACTAAAACTATACAAAAGAATCTGGGCGGCTAGAACAACAGACCGGAACAAGCCGCGCGGTTAGACGGAAGGGCTAACCGCTCGGCCACTGCCAGAGAGAGAGACAAGCCGCCAAGGGAGACCGTTAGACCGCCCGGTCTCCTAGTCGCCAGTAACAGACCGCTAGACCGCTTGGACCTCAGACCTCAACGCAGCAACCAACCCGCTGGAGGCAAACGGCCAGACCGACAGACCGCCCGACAGACCGCCCGGTCTCAACTTCAACAACTGCTAGTAGACCTGACATCATGTATGCAATATATGTCTGTGCTAGGTATCAAGCATGCCCAAAGGAATCTTATTATATTGCAGTTAAGATAATATTGAGATATCTTAAGGGCACACCTAATCTAGGCCTTTTGGTACCCTAAGAATAGAGATTTTCTATTAACTGGTTTCTTAGATGCAGATTTTGCTGGATGCAAAGAAGATAGAAAAAGTATCACAAGAACCTATTAATTCCTTGGTGGGAGGCTGGTGTCATGGAGCAGCAAGAAGCAAACCAGTGTAGCTATATCAACAGCTGAATCAGAGTATATAGCTGCAGGTAGCTGCTGTGCACAATTGATGTGGATAAAGCATCAACTAGAAGATTATGACATCTAGGTAAGTAGAATTCCACTATTTTGTGATTCTAAAAATGCTATTTCTATTGCTAAAAATCCTGTATCACACAGTAGGACCAAGCATATAGAACTTAAGTTTCATTTTATCAGAGAACATGTAGAGAAGGAAAATATTATCCTAGAGTTTGTGAAAACTGATAATCAAATAGCTGATATTTTTACAAAACCTCTGGATGAAACTAAATTCAATAATTTCAAAATTGAATTAGGTATGTTGAACCTAGAATAGGTTAACACAAGTTGTTGGGTCCGGCGTTCCTTCACTTGACCTGTGGCGCTTAGCTACTTATTTAAGAAGTTAAGTAGCGCCCTCTCCAACAGTCCGGGCTTTTGGTGCAGTTGGGTATGCGCTTGATCCTTCAATTGGTATCAGAGGAGGTCACAGGTTCAAGACCGGGGGGGGGGGCGCTATTAAATCCTGATTTTTCCCTTCTACCTGTGTGGGTCCGGCGGGTCAGGCAAACCGTGGACATGTGGTAACCCCACCTCTGAGCCATGTGGTAACCCCACCTCTGAGCCGACGGGTTGTGCTGGACGCCGGGGGGGGGGGGATTGTTGGGTCTGGCGTTCCTTCACTTGACCCGTGGCGCTTTGCTACTTATTTAAGAAATTAAGTAGCGCCCTCTCCAACTGTCCGGGCTTTTGGTGCAGTTGTGTATGCGCTTGATCCTTCACAAGTTTCCATAAGTAGCATATGTAAGCACCAAATTTCTATTGAAATTTGGCTAAGTACAAAGTTTGTGTCGACACAAGTAAGTTGTGTCGACACACTCAGTATGTTGTGTCGACACAAAAAAAAGGATGTGTCGACACAGAAACAGTATCTGTGTCGACAAAAGAATAGGTGTCGAACCTAGAATAGGTTAACACAAGTTTCCATAAGTAGCATATGTAAGCACCAAATTTCTATTGAAATTTGGTTAAGTATAAAGTTTGTGTCGACACACTCAGTATGTTATGTCAACACAGAAAAAGAATGTGTCGACACAGAAATAGTATCTGTGTCGACAAAAGAATAGGTGTCGACACAACCTTGTCGAGACCATATGTCGAGAGGATTTTTGTGTCGAAACACAGAAGTTGGTGTCGACACAACTCTGTCAAGACTAAAGTTGTCAGTGTCAACACAGAAGCAAGTTTGTCGACACATACTCAAGTATGTCGACACATAAATGTGTCGACTTAAAATACGTTTTGTCGACTTAGACATTAGTATGTCGACACATAGTCGTGTCGACTTAACTTAAGTTCTATCAAGACCTAGGTCATTTTTGTCGACACAAAAACTGATTTGTCGACTTAGGCCCGACTTTTGACCTGCCCTTGACACAAGTACTATAAATAGGTGAAGCCAAAATTTGGTCGACTACGCTATCAGAATTTTTGACTCTACACTTTCTGTCGACATAGACCTTCTCTTCTCTTCTCCTCTAGCACTTACGTCAATGGCGCCACACCAAGAAGATAAGGTTAATGAAGGTTATGAACTGGTTCGTGAAGGTTTCATGACAGCTTCTGATGAAATTCAGGGAGTTATTTCCCTAATTTCTGAAAATGGATTAGAATTTTTGGTCTCTGAACCGACCAAAATTTGGAAAAAGGAAGTCATGGAGTTCTACACAACTGCTACTATGGACACAGAAGGAAAGAAATTCAAGGCATCTATTCAAGATACCTGGGTGAAGCTCACATTGAAATCTATCAGGAAAGCACTACATCTACCATTGATCAAGGATACAGATGAAATAACTCCTTCCCAGATAACTGAAGCTTTAAGCTAGTGTGGACTGAGTCCCAGTATTAAGATTGGATCATCTATCAATAGAAAAGGGATGAATTCCCAAGGAAAATTTCTTTCAGAAGTTGTGGGCAAAGTGATTATCTGCAAGACTGGTGGACATGATAGGATTTCTTCCCATATGTTCAATCTGATGGTGAGGATCATATTCAAGATAAACACTGACTGGATAGCAGTAGTGTTTGATAAAATACAAGAAGGAATAAAGAAACCTAACATGGGACGGATTCTCAGTCTATGCTTAACATCAGTAATTCCAGATGTTCTGAAACAAGCAAATGGTTCTAAGATAAATCATATGAGGAAAATGGATGTGAGGATACTTTCAAGGTGGGACAGAGTTCTGACCAAGGAAGTCCCTGCTCCAAAGGAGCAAACTAAGAAAGAAAAGAAGAAAAAGAAAGTGGTTGTACATGCTGACTCCTCCAGTGATTCTGAGGAGGAAGTGGTCTTTAGTTCTGATGAAGACCAGCACCAACAGGATGCTCATGATCAAGTAAAGGACAGTGAGCCCCAGGAGCAACAAGTTGACTCCACTCCAGGGGGAGAAAACTTAGAACAAGAAACTGAGATGCTTGCCCAAGGGGGAGTTATTGATGATGTTGTCATAGACAGTGACTTAGCTGCAGATATAATCATGGATGTAGTATCTGAAATCAACACTACAGCTGAAGAAACTGATAAGATAGATGCTCAAAATTAGCCAGTAAGTATCTTCTCCACAGTTTAGTGATATATGATGGGATTCTCCTCAAAAATTATTCTAGGGGACACTTTTGTTTACACAAAAATTCTTTCAAGTGGTATTAGTCTTTTAAGCAGTACTTTAACAACTAATCTTATTCCTTCTGTATAGATACATCAGGAATTCACCTTGGAAGAATTGTTTTCAGATCTTCCTACAGATGGGACTGAGGGGGAGCATACTGAAAAAGAAAAAGAAATTCCAAGGACTGAGGGGGAGTTATCCAAGGATACCCCAGTTGAAAAGGACACTATTGATATTAAAAGTACATCTGAATCTTCTAAAGATGATGAAGCCACATTGGATAAGAAAATAAAGTTGACTGTGTTAAAGAAAAAGAGTTCTGGATATAAGAAGGCTTTACAAATGGAAACTGCACCATCTACATCAAGCATGGACTTCAGTTCTTTACTGGTCCAGATGAAGATAAAATTAGATAATCAAAGACAGACAATAGGGAAATATGTGGATGAAACTCATAAGGAGTTACATTTTCAGTTGGCCCAGGACATAAAATCTATTAGGTTTGAAGTAAATCAGAATAAGAAGGAGATGATAGATTGCTTCCATAAAGGAGGTAATGCTGTGGTGTTCCTGGCCAAGCAACATCAAGATATCAAAGCTACAGTGGATGAAATTGAAGTGAAGTAAGGCTATGTACTGGAGAATCAGATCAGAATGAATGAAAACCTTAAGGATTCACATCATGCCATATTAACAAAGCTCAATGATTCTAGCACTGCTCTAAAGGTTAAAATCTCCAAGCAAATCCAGGAAGATATATCTGCTGTCAAAGCCACATTTCAAGACTCTCAGGAGAAGATTAAAGTTTTCCTGACAAAATTCAGAGCTTATTTTAAAGAGGAAACTAAATATGTAGATGATCAAGTCAGATTCCAGAAAGAAGATTTAAGAGATCATGTTACAAGAGAAGTCATAAAGGGGGAGAGATTACTAGTCAAAGCCATCTCTGACCATGCTAAATGGACTTCCAATATCATCAGAGCTACTCTTGGATATCCTCCACTTTGTGATGATGATAATGTAGCAGAGTCTGGGATACAACCTGCATATTTTGAAGGAGATCAGGCTGAAGTTGCTCAGGTGATCTACCCCCCAACTGATTTTGAGATGGTTCAAGAAGAAGTGCTGAAAATGTATAGTCCTCCACCAGAGGCACAAAATGTAGTTCTGGAAAAGGTTGAAATGTCAGAAGCTGCATTAGAAGCTCAGAAGGAAGCTCAACTTTCCAAGAAGAGATTCAGAGAGCAGGCTGAGCTGAAGCCAGATTTTGAGAAGTGGAGCCCAACTTCTAGAAACATCATACTTACTGCCTTGAAAGTTGTAAAGGATAAAACCCATGACAGGGGTAAGTCGTATTCTGAACAAGAGTGGAATAAATATCAAGCAGGACAAGAAGCAATCCTTCAACATAGAAGAAGTGTTAAGGCTGGGAAGCTACCTGCTAATGCTCAAGAGCCAAGCAAGTACTTCCCCAAACCTTTCCACTATTTTGAAAGACAGAAGATCAAGGCTGAAGAATCAAAGAAGAAAGCTCTAAAAGGGAAAAAGCCAGCTGAGGATGCTAAACCTTCTATGCGGGCTAAAATTAAATCTGACAAAGGAATAGTTATTAAGGAGCCTAGTCAGTAATAGGATTGCTAGGTTTTTGTAATAGAACAATGTACTATTTTGTTTCTTTTGTTCTATAAGAAATTCATGTAAACCAAAGTTTTACTGATTAATGAAATCTACTTCAGTATTAAGTGTTTGTTGTTTACAATGATTATGTGATAACCTGCTCTGAAATGTTTTTACATCTATTTACAATTTGGTTTTATCTTAAGAGATGTATATCTTTGACTAAGGGTTATGACTTCTCCAAATAGGGGGAGATTGTTGGGTACATCGGAAATGTACTAGATTTGGAGAAGCATCAACTTAGTCAATGATATGCATCAATTTGTATTTGATAGAAGTTTGAGTTTCATTGTGCAGGTTTAAGAATTTGAAGAAAAATTTTCTAAGTACAAGTGTCGACACTTATGAAGAAACTGTGTCGACACTCAGGGAGACTGTGTCGACACTCAGGCAAGCTGTGTCGACACACTGGCAAAATGTGTCAACACTTATGAAGAATTTGTGTCAACACCCAGAATTTGTGTCGACACTTATAAAGAAGTTGTGTCGACACTCAAAGCTATGTCGACACCTAAAGAAGCAGCTGTGTCGACATCCAGAAATGTGTCGACATCTGAAGCAGGACTTGTGTCGACACTTAAAACTGAAGCTGTGTCGACACTCAAGAGATATGTCGACACCTGAAGCAATTGTGTCGACACACCAACTCTCAAAAGGCTGTGTCGAGTTCAGAAGTAATTGTGTCGACACACACTCAACGTCATTTGACAAACACTCAATGCCAACTGTCTGCAATAGAAATGTCGAGACAAGAAGCTGCTGTGTCGACACACAGGACTTGTGTCGACACATACAACAAAAGCAGTGTCGAGAAGCAGAAGTATGACTGTGTCGACACTTGGAGTAATTGTGTCGACACCATGAAGACTTGTGTCGACACTTAGTCTATATGTGTCGACACATGTGAAGCAGTCTGCTGAGTGTTGTGTGCTGAGTTGAAAAGACATTGAAGAACCTAGTGACATGACTGGTGACTTGACAATTGTCATAACTAGCCGGTCTGACACCACTGTCAGAACTGTCAGAAGTTTGTTATGAACTGGATCAGCCGGTAACCATGGAGCAAGCTCTATATAAGAGACAGATCGGAAATGACAAGGAGGCATCAATAATAAGAAGTCTGACAGATACATGGCTGTCTGCAAGAAAGATTCAGAGATCAATCTAAATTTAAGGAAGAAGCTGATTGAAGAACATCTTCATCAACAAAGAGGTCCACCTTATTTTGTTCTAATCAAGAAGCTTTGAAAAGCTAAGTTTGGTTGGATCTGAAGGATCAGTCTATACAAGAACTGATCAAGAAGGCTACATCAATAGAGAAATCTTGCTGGTGAAGTTTTCAGTTACTCTTTACTCACAAATTCTTGTATGATCTATTGTTAGATCTGAGATTGTAAGCCTAAAATTATAAAGGCTGAGGTAGGGCTGTGTACCTGAGGTAGGACTTGTTGAAAGTCTGAGTTGTAAGCATAATTATAAAGGCTGAGGTAGGGCTGAGGCGTGAGGTAGGATTTTGGAGAAGAATCTGAGGTAGGACTTGTGTTAAGTCTGAGGTGTAGGAACCATCTTGGGTTTTGAGATTATAAGATCTGCGGATCCGAGCCAGTGGAAGGAAGTTAGGCTGAATCCAGTTACCTGCTGGATAGGCGAAGGGGGAAAGTGGATGTACCCATATCTTGGGGAACCACTATAAATCTGGTGTTTGCTGTGATGTGTTTATTTTCTGTAGATTGATTAATCTGTGCTGAAAGAAGTCATATAATTGTTTGCCTAAAAAATTAAAAAGACACAAAAAGATTAGAATCTATTCACCCCCCCTTCTAGGTGTTTAGGCTCTTGAAATAAAGTCTTTCATTTGTTATGTGAAGAACTATACCTGTCCCCAGATTTCTTCTTCCTGGGTTTATCTGGATGATTGGTCTTCTTAAGAGAAGAGTCTCCAGCTGGACCCTTCTAGTTGCCCTTCCTTCTTCTCCCCAACATCTTCTTGAACTGTCTAGATAAGAGAGACAGTTCCTCCTCAGTCAGGTCTCCTCCTGATGAGGATGATTCTGAACACTCAGAAGCTGTTTCTAGTCTTTCTGAGAGTGTTTACTTCTCTCTGACCTTCCTGGATGACTCAACCTTTAGGGCCAAGGACTTTTCTCTTCTGTGTGCTCTATCTGAATCTTCTTCAGACTTCCTGAGATTGAGCTGTAACTCATGAGACAACAGCTTGCCAAATAGAGCCTGGGGTTCTATGTTGGCTAAATTACTCATTTCTCTTATTGCACAAATCTTGATGTCTCATTCCTTGTCAGGGACCTCAAGAACTTATCATTAAGTTCATAGTTAGTAAAGATCTCGCCATAAGTACTCAGGTTGTTTACAATTCTGAAGAACTTTTCAAAACATTCAGCCATGAGTCTTTCTTATCATGTCTGAAGGCTTCATACTGTTGGTTTAGCAGAGATTTTCTATCATCTCTGACCTCATCAGTTCCTTCCATATAGACAATCAGTGACTCCCACATTTCTGTAGATGTTTTATAATGAATCAGGTTTTGAAAAGTGGAATCATCTATTGCACTGACTATAATATTCTGAGGCCTCTTGTCCATAGAGGCCAGAATGATTTCATCCATATCAATCTCCATGTAGGTCTTTAGTGTCTTGATGTTTGCATCAAAAACTGACACTTTCATGGGAATGAAAGGTCCTTTAACCACTGTGATGTATATTCTTGGATCTGCTGCCTCCATGAATAATCTTACTCTCTCCTTCCAAATTCCAAAATTTTCTTTGGAGAAGACTGGGAGCTTGATGGAATTATTTTCCCTCTGAGCCATGATTTATCTTTCTCTATAATGCTTTGGATTCTCACTAGCTGTTATGCCTTCTCAGTGAACCCACCCTCTAATACCAATTGTAAATGTTTGTTTTAGGATTGTGAGTGACCTAGAGGGGGGGTGAATAAGTCTAATTTAATTCTAGGCTACTTTTAGATAATGAAATCTGATTTTCTATCATTATTACTACCCCAGTCGGATAAAACAAGAAAACTATTCGGCAATTAAAACAATCACAACACAATAATCACAACACAATGCACACAGATTTATAGTGGTTCCCCAATTGATTGATACATCCACTTTCCTCCTTCGCCTATCTAGCAATGAACTAGATTCGGCCAAACTCCTTTTTTCTTTTCTCAGATCTTCAGATCTTACAGATCAGAGCCCAACTGGCTCCTACAACTCAGACTATACAAGTCTTACCACTCAGATCACTAAGATCCTACACCTCAAGTTCTTTTCAAGAACTCCACCTCAGAGTGAATCCACACCCCTACACCTCAGGAAACTCCTGCCCTACAACTTAGAACAATCAGTTCCTACACCTCAGAGAAATAACCACTTCTCCTACCTCAGGCAATTCATGCCCTACCTCAGCCTTTATAACACAGGCTTACAACTCAAAGAAATTGATTACCCTACACTCAAATCTACAAGTAGATCTTACAAGATTAATAATGGTGAAAATAAATTGATTCAGAATTAGTCACCCATCAAGAGAGAAATGGGCGACTGCTTCTTGAACTGAACTTGATAAGTCAGCTTCCCTTGATCCTTGTAGTAATTGATTTGATCCGACTCTTCTTAGCTTTTCAAAGCTTCTTGAAGTTGAAATTAGGGTAGATCTAGGCAGGAGAATGTTGAAGACGATTCTTGATCAGACTTCTCTCCACCTTCTGAATTCTAGCAGATTACTTCTTAGATCTGGCTTCTCCATTTTTTTACTTCTCTTTTTCTCTATTTTATATTGTTTCTGTAGAGATGATCCCTTTATATAGGCTTTGTCAAAGGTAACCGACTGATCCAATTAATAATTGATATCTAACAGTTTTGATAGTTGTCAGGACCTCTGGCTTGATTTCTACACTTCGGAAACAATTCTGCTTGAAGTGATGAAAATTGACTGTTGGATGTGTCGACACCAGTCCTAGGTGTTGACACTACTCTTGTAGTGATGTCGACATACTTCTGAATGTGTCAACACAACCTTCACCTTGTCTCGACACATCTTGTGTAATGTGTGTCGAAACTAATCCTGAGTGTCAACACAGTTACTTTCTTGTATCATAGTGCCGACCCAAGTCCTAGGTGTCGACACAACTTTCTCTTTTACTTAGCACTTCTAGTTTAAGAGTGTCGACACTAGTCTTGAGTGTCGACACAGCTTTCTTCTTGTCTCAACGCATCTTTGACAAAAGTGTCGACACTGGTCTAGTGTCTCGATGATTTTGTACTTAGCTTTATTTTCCTGCACACAAGAACTAAAGATTCATCAAATAAAACTATGTGTATATCATTGAGCTGAAAGGGATTCTTCAAATCAAGTACATTGTGACCAATGTACCCAATAGCTAGCGCTACCACCGAGCGCTAGCCCTAGTTTCAACCCAAATAAGCATTCTGGATCCTACCGCGTGGCGCTAGCGCTACCGCCCATGCTAGCGTATGGATTTAATCTGACAAGGCTCTCTGGAACCTACCGCGTAGCGCTAGCTTCCTACCGTACAACGCTAGCTCACTCAATGATTGTCGAGATGGATTCGTCGAGACACTTGGGCTACCGTCATGCGATAGCTGGATTCCGCGCCGCGCTAGCATGAAAAAGCGGAAAATAATATTCTTGGGATATTTTTTAAATACGCGTGATAGCTGTCACGACGACGCGCAATGACCTACCGCCAGGCGCTAGCCTTACCGTCAGCGGTAGTCTATTTTTTCAAAGATGTATAAATAGCATTCGTTCTTCTCATTCCTGATACGGACAAATTGAGACAGACATGTATTCTTTCAAGGGTTCGGGAGCCGCCTCTGAGCACTGTTCTGCCATCTCCGTCGAAGGAAGAGAAAGGTGCCTCCCTCCCGTTAGCGAGCGAAAATCTCTGGCAAGCCAAGGACCACAACGACTACTAGGAGTTGATCGGCTGCAACCAAACGAAGATCGTTAGCACCGGTCACACATCGTTCTATAGAGAAATTATTTTTGAGGGAGATTCAATCTTAAACCCTCTTTTTTCCTTTTTGTATTTTTCTTTTGTTTTCTGTGTGATTGTGGTGAGGAAAATCGACTAGTGAAAGTCGTCGGAATTCGGGGATGATTCCATGAGAAATCGTCTCGGGGTAAGGACGTCTAGATCGGGGGATCTAGCAGGGCTCTAAGACACTTCCTTACGTGAAGGTGTGAAGGTCAAGAGCCGGCTCGAAGACCTTTCATAGCGGGAAAGGGAGAGAGCCAATCGGTCCGGGTAGTGGGTTAGTATAGAAAACCAAAAGAGATTCTTCTTTCACCACCTCCAATCTTCGGCGTCACAGAGATCAAACTTTTATAACTACAAAGCACTTTTGATTTTGATTGAATAAAATATTTTGTGTTCTTATTTCTGTGCGTAACATCCTGGGTGTTATCTGGTGGATCATTGAAGGGTGCGAATTTCTCCAAATAGAAATTTGCCCAGAAAAATGAGGTCTGTGACCTTCCACCGCGCGCTAACGAGCTAGCGCCCCACGGTAGCTTCCAAAACTAGATTTTTCTGGATCAAATAGTTCGAATTATTAATTAACACAACAAACCTTATTCACCCCCCTCTAAGGTTGACCACAAGATCCAACAAGTGGTATTAGAGGGAGGTTACTTCAAAGGGATTAAAATTCTAAAGTAAGATGGCCAATGCGGTTCATGCTTTCCCTAAGGGACAAGGTGTGAGTAGACCTCCACTGTTTATGGGGAGTGACTATAGTAACTGGAGAACGCGGATGAAAAACTTACTAATGATGCAAAACATGGACGTATGGGCCATGTTCGAAACGAAGTACACTGCACCCACTATCACTATAGGTGATACCGTACTAATCAAACTGCAGGATAAGTGGGATGACGCCGACAAGATGAAATGCACCAATAATGCAAAAGCCATGAATTCCTTATTATTTGCATTGGATAAAACTGAATTTAATAGAATCTGCAACCGTGAATCTTAATACGAACAATTCCGGATGGAGATCGACGGGGAGGTGGAAAACATGTACACTCGCTTCACCAAGATTGTCAACACCTCTAAATCTATCTAGAATCTTTACTCAAATGGAGATCTGGTGAGGAAGATCCTGCGATCTTTGCCTCCACGTTTCAACCCGAAGGTGACGGCTATTACTGAATCACACAATATCAGCACCCTGGATATAGAGAGCCTCATTGGAAACCTTAAGACCCATGAGATCGAATTAAAGATACAAGCTGAGGAATATCCCAGGGAGATGAAGAAGAAGGGGCTGGCACAAAAGGTTGCAGGGGATAGGAAGGTATAACACCCCTATCCGTCACATAGCATATAGCAGTAGGTCCGGCCGGGGCCCGACGCCATATACCACAGACAGACCGGTGGGTTACTAAATGAAACCATTCTTCCAATCACACGTCCTACACAGAGTACATTCTAGCGGAAGTAATTTAATAAGTTGCAAAGAAAGAACCCAACCAAAAGCATGAATGTCAACTAACAAACCCAAATAGGAATGAACGTACAAATACACCAAGTACTGGGCCTTATGGCCTTATAAAAGTTTACTTAAATAAAATGTGTCTTCCATACAATGGCACATAGGCCGGTCACAAATGAGAATGAACTAAACAATACACTTTGGCCTTCTAGGGCCAGCACTACAACAAGGTCTTTAACACGTTATTTACCACACGGCTCCGCAGCACCTGCAAGCAACAATTCACCGCAACGGTGGCAAACAAAAGCAACGGTCAGCTAAAGCTCACCAAATTATAACGACCTTACCCCCTTATTGGGGTGGAGGTGCTCCTTCTCCACAATGCATTAGTATAATCCAACGATTAAAGTGAAAGTACAATATTTGCACATTACACCATAGGTGAAGGCCCGCGACCACACACACCGTGCTCTCAGGGCACTTACTCGGTGAACCCGGTGAAAATCCGTGGTCTCACCAACGCCTCTAGGATGGAAAATCTCGTGAGCATTTTGATCTTTCCGGCCTAAGACTAAGACCCTCCATCTATGCCAACGGTAAGTGCCATGTACTTTTGTCTCTTTAACTGAATGACATAGAGCGGGTACGGTTCCACCTAACCCGTTACTCACACCGCAACGTCAATTTAAGCCATATGCCTGGGTCAAGCTTCCCTAAATCCCAAAGCGATTACACAAATCTTACATAACCCAGTTATGTACAAGTTGGCTCCCAGGTTACCAAGTTGGCAGAATCACGCTTCTGCCCAGTTTTCTGGGTGCACCTTGGAGTTAATCCCCAAGATTCCCTGGTGCAATTTACCGTGTAGAAAACCCGAAAACAACTATCGGCACGGAGTCTTCTCCGACCATTCATGCATAATGAAACATCACCGATCCAGACCAACTTGTTCAGGTAGGCTTCACACACTATGTCTATGTCCGTACTTCGATTCCGGACTCTATAATTAAAATAACGGGGACTATTCATGTATACACAAAGGAAAACCTCAAACTCATCGCATACTCGCGAGAGCGGGCTTCCTATGTAAAAAGGAAAGGGGACTTCACATGTCCAAGAAGAGAATCGTTACCCTAGCATTTCTCTTCGGCGTCATGAAGATCTATTTGGATGGAAAGCACCGTATCAGCCTCGTCTTCGCAGGTCTGAACTCGATTTGCGATTTGGCGCTCCTAAATTCCTCCGGCGGCCGGATCTCCACTCCTTCTTCTTCCTTGCTCTCCTCTCTCTCTAGAACTTTAAAAAGAGAATAGCCCAAGTAAAATGAGGAAGAAAACCCTCATCTCCCGGACTTAAACCAGCAGGGAAAAGCCTGAACCGTTGTGAAAGTGTGGGTAAGATCTATCTCAACTCTAGAGGGGGGTGAATAGAGTTTATTTAAATTAATTTCACAGTTGAAATTGATCAGCAAATATAAAATTCAATTTATAGTATAGTGTAGAGTGATAATGAAGAGTTAAAAACAAAGAAGTAAAGAGCACAACACACAACAAATCAATCACACAAACAACACAGAAGACACAAGGAAATATAGTGATTCCCCAAAAACCTGGGTACATCCACTCTTCTACCACCCTTGGTAGGAATCCACTCAGGATGAGTTGATCAGGTTTCCTGACACCAATGAGCTTTTGTTAAGGTGCTCAAAAACCAAAACTGGATTTTTTGATAAGGTGTCTTGCCACCACTGAGTTTTGACAAGGCTCTCAGAACCAGACAGAACTTTTGAAGGGAGTCCAAGAACCCTTTTACAGCAGAAAAAGAAAAGAAAAAAATGTGAAGTTGTCTTCTCTGTTCTCAAATCAAATGAGAGAAGACTAGTGGATCTTTTGTTGTCAAAGCTCCCCCTGAGTTGTAGACAGGTTCAGGAATGGAAGCTTTGCTCTAGGGTGATAGGCCTTCAGAACTTTAGATCTCTAGCAAAAGATTGTTTCAGCAAAAAGGCTGAAAGATGAGGTGTCTGGAGTTCTTGAGATAAAGCTGTGATCACTTTTCTGTAAAAAAAGATTGTTATTCTGATTCTTCAGAATATGATCACTTGTTATCTGTCACAGCTTAATTCTTCTTGTTGTATTCTCTAGGTGTTGTATATTCTCTTTATATTTATGAAGACAAAAAGGAGGATCTTATTCTCTGAAAAATTCTTGTCAAGGATAGCCGTTGGCAGTCATAAATGTCTTCCATAAAGAGTCTTATCTTCGAGAGGAAGGTCCAATAAAACATTCCCTGAATAATTCCTTGAAACTTGCTCCAGAATAAAGAAAAACGGCTGGCAGATCTCCTTATCATAAATGCTGAGAGATTTCAAAAACATTCCAAAGACTGGCAGCATTTGAATCCTTAGAATCGTTGATCTCTCAGAAAAAACGTCGATCTGAGCTCTACTATCGTCGAACCGAGCTCAGAGATAGAAACAGATCAAACAGACAGAAAACGTCGATCTGAGCTCGAAGATCGTCGAACCGAGCTCAGCGACCTGAAGAATAGCAGAAGAGAGATCGTCGACCTGAGCTCGAAGATCGTCGAATGCAGTTCGACGACTAAGCAAAACTGACTGAAGGTAGATCGTCGATCTAAGCTCGAAGATCGTCGACCGGAGTTCGACGATTTATCGAAGTTGAGCTCAGAGAGCGTCGAACCGAGTTCGACGATTCGTCGACCGGAGCCCGACGAAAAATGCCATAGACTTGTCTCTAAATCCTTGATCTTGGAATGGTCCTGGGGGCAGCTTCAAACCTAAGTTCTAAGCCCTAGACTCATTCTAATGTTGACCTTTATAACTATACAACTAGGTCAACCTGGTTTCCTAAGACAAACATAGTGATCCTTACCCAAATTAGTAATAGGGTGTTCCAACACGTTGGATTCCAAAATAAGGAAACGAACGGCCACGATTTTCTCTTAAAGTAAAATTACAGGGCCGAATACGGCTTGCGACACGCCCGTGTCCAAGGCCGTGTTCCACACTTGCCATAAACTAGAAAATCCAGAACAGGACACGGCTTGTGACACGGCTTATGACACGCCCGTGTCAGCTATGGACACGCCCGTGTCATGGGCCGTGTGCCTCAAACGGTGCTGAAACCATCACGTCCCGAACAGGATATGGGCTTAGACATGCCCATGTCAACATCGACATGCTCGTTTCAATCAGTACACGCCCGTGCTCCGGGATGTGTGCTTGACATGCCCTGGCACACGCCCGTGTCCCAGGCCGTGTTCCCAGCACTCGACGCTCGTCGACCTCGCCTCGATGACCCGAGCACGACATGGCCATATGACACGCCCATGTCACAGGCCATGTTCACCTTACCAAGACTCAAACTTGGCACAAACACTGCCCGTTCCTCTTTTGAGTTTCGCGAGAAGTTCTCTACGAAGCGCCTGTAGTAGCCGGTAAGCCCCAGAAAACTCCGGACTTCCTCTACCGAACACAACACAGGCCACTCCCGTATCGCAACTATCTTCGCCGGATCCACCGCAATTCCTTCTCCACTGACTATGTGACCAACAAACGGCACCGAGGACAACCAAAACTCGCATTTAGAGAACTTGGCGTATAGTTGGTTCCTCCTCAGCGTCTCCATCACCAAATGCAAATGCTTGAAGTGATCCTCTTCGCACTGCGAGTACACCAATATGTCGTCGATGAAGACGATCACAAAGTGGTCTAAGTACTCTCTGAACGTTCTATTCATCAGATCCATGAACATTGATTGCGCATTAGTCAGCCCAAACGGCATGACAGTAAACTCATAATGCCCATATCTCGTGCTGAACGTTGTGTTGGGGATATTACTTTCCCTTATCCTCAGTTGATAATACCCGGACATAAGATCCAATTTAGAGTACACCGATGACCCAACCAACTGATCAAACAGATCATCAATCCTTGGGATTGGGTACTTGTTCTTCTCCGTTAACTTATTCAGCTCTCTGTAATCGATACAGAGCCGCAAACTTCCGTCCTTCTTCTTAACAAAGAGGACCGGTGCGCTCCAAGGCGACGAACTTTGACGCACATAACCCTACTCTAAAAGCTCTTCCAGTTGAACCTTCAGTTCCGCCATCTCCTTAGGCGCTAACCGATACGGAGAGCGTGTCACAGGTTTGGCACCTGGCACTAGCTCAATCGTGAAGTCAATCTCTCGCTGTGGTGGGGCTCCAGGGAGATTGTCAGGGAATACGTCAGGGTACTCGGATACCACTGAGATACTATCCAAAGTAGGCTTAGGCTTCGAAGCCTCCACTAGTGTGAGGAACAGCTCTGCACCGATATGAACTACCTTAACCACCTGAAGAGCAGACATCAACGTCTTGCTCGACCCTTTCAAGCCCACAAAAGTCGTCTCACAACCAGTTCCCAACTTGACCTCCTTGCGATTGCAATCGATGTATTCCTGCTACTCCGAGAGCCAGTCCATACCAAAAATTACGTCGAACTCCACCAGCGGCAGTAACGACGCTTGCAAGTCAAACTCCTGATTCCCAATCTGTATCTTGACGCAACAGATTCTATCCGCGCGCATCTAACACCCGTTAGGCAACAACACATCCAGTTTGTTCTTCGCCATCAAAGAAGGTACTCCAATGCGCGATATAAATCCTTCGGACAAAAAGGAGTGTGAAGCTCCTGTATCAAAGAGTGCTCTCGCCGGATTATCGAAAATCAAAATGAAGCCTAGTACAAGCAGTAATAAGCTAACATGTGCAAGGTAACAAGTATTTAAAGCTAACTTGTTATAAATTTAAACCGTACCTGTTACCACATCCGCTTGTTTTATGGACTCCTGCTGGCCAAGGTTGTAAACTCTTGGTTTAGTTGGAGCATAATGGGATGTGGTTGACTCCACCGCTTTCCCTTTTTCCTCGTAGGTTGCTACTGGCTTCCTCTCAGACTTTGGACGTCCGCTCCAACATTCACGGGCAAAATTCCCCGGCTTCCCAAAATTGTAGCATGCTCCCGGGGTTCGGCCTGTAGTTGCTCCCTAAGCACCAGAAGAAGGGATTGGACCCGAAGTCCTAGCCTTCTTACCGAACTTACAATAACCAGACTTTGAGGTAGTCCTCTTAGCACCAGAGTCCTTCTTCACCTGCACATTCTTCATATCTTTTTCCAAAGACCGAGCCGTGTTGACCAAGGTTAGAAAACCCTGCGTCATAGGCCTCGAGAGCAGTAGCCTTAAGTCATCCCTCAGACCTTCATAAAATAGATCTGTCTTTCGCTCCTCATCGGCGAATGTAGCGCTTGGATACTGACCCAAGCGTGTAAATTCGTGGAGGTACTCGTCCACGCTACTCTCTCCTTGCACCAGCTTCTGAAACTCGTTCTCCATCACAATTCTCTGAGCCGAGGGAAGGTATCTCGCCAAGAACAGTCTTGAAAATTCTTCCTTCGAGACGTCTGTGAGTTGTCTTCCCCTCAAGTGGTGTAACTCCAAACCTTCCCACCACAGCCTTGCATCGTCGTCCATCAAGAAAGTTTCTATAGTGGTTTTCTGCCACTCCTCCGTCTCGGTAGCTGTCAGGACTCTCTTTATACGGGAGAGCCAATCTTCAGCTTGGGTTGGGGTTCCCGTTCCGGAGAACACCGGAGGATTGAAGCCCATAATATGCTTCAGTTGCTTTTCAATTGCTCTCCTGGGCATCACTGGCTCCACTACCACTTGCTCTACCCTCCTCGGTTCTGCCGCTTAAAGCGGTACTTGCTCCACTTCAGGTGTAGGCTGCTGCACTTATCTCGCAGGCTGAGCATTAATCATAGCAAACACCGCTTCAGCCACCAATCGTATGGTTTCTGCCGAGGGAGGTGTTGTAGACTCAACATTTGGTGCGCTACTTGCCTCAGAAACCGAATGTTCTGACGGCCTTGCACCACTCCTGGTCACCTATAGTCGTATAAAACACCGTTATGTGATCGAACAATATTGCAAAAAGCAATTATAGGAACACGTAGGTTCCTCAAACATGTGTATTTTCATTCCTAAGTGGACATTCATGGGTTTTTTATGTTACAACGATGACGCACACACATGTGCTCACCACCCCTTAAAAGAATTCGCCCACAAATTCATTTAAGCATGACCGAAGCCGGTAGTCTGATACCAAATTGTAACACCCCTATCCGTCACATAGCATATAGGAGTATGTCCGGCTGGGGCCCGACGTCATATACCATGGACAGACCGGTGGGTTACTAATTGAAACCATTCTTCCAATCACACGTCCTACACAGAGTGCATTCTAGCGGAAGCAATTTAATAAGTTGCAAAGAAAGAACCCAGCTAAAAACATGAATGTCCACTAACAAACCCAAATATGAATGAACGTACAAATACACCAAGTACTGGGCCTTATGGCCTTACAAAAGTTTACTTTAATAAAATGTGTCTTCCATACAACGGCACGCAGGCCGGTCACACATGAGAATGAAGTAAACAATACACTTTGGCCTTCGAGGGCCAGCACTGCAATAAGGGCTTTAGCCCGCTATTTGCCACTCAGCTCCGCAGCACCTGCAAGCAACAATTCACCGCAACAGTGGCAAACAAAAGCAACGGTTAGCTAAAGCTGACCAAATTATAACGACCCCACCCCCTTATTGGGGTGGCGGTGCTCCTTCCCTGCAATGCATTAGTATAATCCAACGATTAAAGTGAAAGTACAATATTTGCACATTACACCATAGGTGAAGGCCCGCGACCACACACGCCGTGCTCTCAGGGCACTTACTCGGTGAACCCGGTGAAAATCCGTGGTCTCACCAACGCCTCTAGGATAGAAAATCTCGTGAGCATTTTGATCTTTCCGGCCTAAGACTAAGACCCTCCATCTATGCCAACGGTAAGTGTCATGTACTTTTGTCTCTTTAACTGAACGACATAGAGCGAGTACGGTTCCGCCTAACCCGTTACTCACACCGCAATGTCAATTTAAGCCATATGCCTGGGTCAAGCTTCCCCGAATCCCAAAGCGATTACACAAATCTTACATAACCCAGTTATGTACAAGTTGGCTCCCAGGCCACCAAGTTGGTAGAATCACGCTTCTGCCCAGTTTTCTGGGTGCACCTTGGAGTTAATCCTCAAGATTCCCTGATGCAATTTACCGTGTAGAAAACCCAAAAACAACTATCGACACGGAGTCTTCTCCGACCATTCATGCATAATGAAACATCACCGATCCAGACCAACTTGTTCGGGTAGGCTTCACACACTATGTCTATGTCCGTACTTCGATTCCGGACTCTACAATTAAAACAACGGGGACTATTCATGTATACCCAAAGGAAAACCTCAAACTCATCGCATACTCGCGAGAGCGGGCTTCCTATGCAAAAAGGAAAGGGGACTTCACATGTCCAAGAAGAGAATCGTTACCCTAGCATTTCTCTTTGGTGCCATGAAGATCTATTTGGATGGAAAGCACCGTATCAACCTCGTCTTCGCAGATCTGAACTCGATTTGCAATTTGGCGCTCCGAAACTCCTCCGGCGACCGGATCTCCACTCCTTCTTCTTCCTTGCTCTCCCCTCTCTCTAGAACTTTAGGAAGAGAATAGCTCAAGTAAAATGAGGAAGAAAACCCTCATCCCTCGGACTTAAACCAGCAGGGAAAAGCCTGAACCGTTGGATCCCAAAATAAGGAAACGAACGACCACGATTTGCTCTTAAAGTCAAATTACTAGGCCGAACACGGCTTGCGACACGCCCGTGTCCAAGGATGTGTTCCACACTCACAGTAAACTAGAAAATCCAGAACAGGACACGGCCTGCGACACGGCTTGTGACACGCACGTGTCAGACATGGACACGCACGTGTCATGGGCCGCGTGCCTCAAACGGCACTGAAACCGCCACGTCTCGAACAGGACACGGGCTTAGATATGCATGTATCAACTTTGACACGCCCGTGTTAATCAGTACACGCCCATGCTTCGGGCCGTGTCCCTCAATCGACACAGGACCAAAACTTCCAAAAGAGGACAAGGCTATGTAACATGCCCGTGTCACAGGTCGTGTGCTTGACACGCCCTGGGACACGCCCGTATCCCAGGCCGTGTTCCCAGCACTCGACGCTCGTCGACCTCGCCTCGACGACCCGAGCACGACACGACCATGTGACACGCCCGTGTCACAGGCCATGTTCACCTTACCAAGACTCAAACTTGGCTCAAACACTGCCTGTTCCTCTTTTGAGTTTCGGGGCGTTACAATTCCCCCCCCCCCCCTAAATGAATTTCGTCCCGAAATTACAGAAAGGAAAATTAAGTACTCAAACTTAAACGGTACATGAGAAGAAGAGTTCGGGATACTCCTCGAGCATGGTCTGCTCTCGCTCCTACGAAAGCTCCTCACGACCGCAGTTGTCCCATCAGACTTTGACCATTCTAATGTCCTTGTTACGCAGTCGCTTGACTTCCGAGTCCTCAATGCGTACGGGCATGACCTTCGTCGTCAACCCAACATCAACCGGTACTTGATCGACCGCGATCACTTGCGAAGGCTCTTGCACCGCCTTCCGCAACACCGTTATGTGGAATACGTCGTGTAGACCACTAAGTTCCACTAATAGCTTCAATCGGTAGGCTGCTTCGCCAATCCGCCCCAGAACCTCAAACGGTCCAAGGTACCTCGGGCTTAGCTTCTTCAAGCGTCGTACCCGTGAGACACCCTTGAACAACTTGATCTTCAAATACACCCAGTCACCAACAACGAACTCCACATTCCGATGCTTGGCATTATAGTATTTAGCTTGACGGTCCTGAGCGACTAGCAACTGTTCTCGAATGGTTCGTACCAATGGCGTTGCATATTCCACCTCCTGCCTCTTAAAAAGCTTCGTCTCACTCGTTTCTAACCACGACAACGGCGTGCGACATTTTCTACCATAAAGGGTCTCGAAGGCCTCCATTTGAATGCTCGCTTGGTAGATGTTGTTGTACGCAAATTCCACCAAGTACAGGTGATCTTCCTACTGCTTCCCGGAATCCAGGACGCACATGCGAAGCATGTACTCCATCGTCCTGTTAACTCTCTCGATCTGACCATCCGTCTGCGGATGAAAGGCCTTGCTGAAACTCAGCTTGGTTCCCAACATTTGTTGTACCAGCCTCCAGTCATTGGACGTGAATCGTCCATCTCGGTCGCTCACGATGCTGCGAGGCACACCGTGTAGTCGAACAATGTTATCCACATACAGTTTCGCTAGTTTCTCCACCGAATCATCCTTCCTATTCAAAATGAAGTGCGACACCTTCGTCAAACGATCTACGATCACCCAGATGGCGTCGTTCCCCTTCTGCGATCTTGCAAACCGTGCACAAAATCCATAGAAATATCGTCAAACTTCCACTTCGGGATAAGCAAAGACTTCAAGAAACCTCGGGACTTCTGGCACTCCGCCTTCACCAAGGCACACGTTTGACACTTCACAACATAAAGTGCCACGTCCTTCTTCAGTCCTGGCCACCAGAACAACTTCTTCATATCCTGATACATTTTCGTGCTCCCCAGGTGAATTGAGTACTTGGTATGATACGCCTCGTACATTAATTCATCCTGCAATTTACCCACATCAGGGACGCACAAACGAATGTCCTTCCGTAACAGTCCATCAACAACATTAAACTGGGAATTTACCCATCCAAAGCCTCATCCAAGATTTGCTTCATGCTGTTATCCAACTCTAGGGCCTGCCGAATCCGATCAGCCAGGTCATACTACACCTCTGTCCAGTTCAGCTGTGCTTCAGCACTAGTCTGATTGTCTACACAAGAGATCTCTAATGCCTCCAGCTCCCGAATCGACCACTCGTCATGAACCAACAACCAGTTGGCCCGTGCAAGAGCCCTGCGACTCAATGTGTCCGCAACTGCATTGCCTTTCCCATGTACATAGTGAATCTTGAATGTGTAGTCCCCCAGGAACTCCATCCATCTTCGATGCAACATGTTCAGATCTTTTTGATCTAACAAGTATTTCAGGCTCTTGTGGTCAGTATAGATATCGACCTTCACCCCGTACAGGTAATGTCTCCACAGCTTCAGAGCAAATATCACGGCCGCTAACTCCAGGTCATGGACCGGATAATTTATCTCATGCACCTTCAGCTGGCGCGAGCCATAAGCTATCACTCTCCCGTGCTGCAGTAGAACACAACCCAAACCACTGCCCGAAGCATCACTGTAGATCTCAAAGCCTTCGGTCCCAACCGGTGAACCTAGAACAAGCGTCGTGGTCAACCATCTCTTCAATTCTTTGAAAGCTTACGCGCACTCCGACGACCACATAAACTTTTGATCATTCCTCGTCAAAGTCGTGAGGGGTAACGCAATCCGCAAGAAGTTCTCTACGAAGCACCTGTAATAGCCGTCAAGCCCCAGAAAACTCCGAACTTCCGCTACCGAACACAACACAGGCCACTCCTGTATCGCAACTATCTTCGCTGAATCCACCGCAATCCCTTCTCCACTGACTATGTGACAAAGGAACGCCACCGAGGACAACCAAAACTCGCATTTGGAGAACTTGGCATATAGTTGGTTCCTCCTCAGCGTCTCCATCACCAAATGCAAATGCTTGAAGTGATCCTCTTCGCACTGCGAGTACACCAATATGTCGTCAATGAAGACGATCACAAAGTGGTTCAAGTACTCTTTGAACGTTCTATTCATCAGATCCATGAACACTGATGGCGCATTAGTTAACCCAAACGGCATGACAATAAACTCATAAGTCCCATATCTCGTGCTGAACGCTGTCTTGGGGATATCACTTTCCCCTATCCTCAGTTGATAATACCCGGACTTAAGATCCAATTTATAGTACACCGATGATCCAACCAACTAATCGAACAGATCATCAATCCTTGGGATTGGGTACTTGTTCTTCTCCGTTAACTTATTTAGCTCTCTGTAATCGATATAGAGCCGCAAACTTCCGTCCTTCTTCTTAACAAAGAGGACCGGTGCGCTCCAAGGCGACGAACTTGGATGCACATAACCCTGCTCCAAAAGCTCTTCCAGTTGAACCTTCAGTTCCGCCATATCCTTAGGCGTTAACCGATACGGAGAGTGTGACACAGGTTTGGCACCTAGCACTAGCTCAATCGTGAAGTCAATCTCTCGTTGTGGTGGGGCTCTAGGGAGATCGTCAGGGAATACGTTAGGGTACTCAGATACCACTGATATACTGTCCAAAGTAGGCTTTGGCTTCGAAGCCTCCACTAGTGTGAGGAACAGCTATACACCGGCACGAACTGCCTTAACCACCTGAAGAGAAGACATCAACGTCTTGCTCGACCCTTTCAAGACCCAAAAGTCATCTCACAACCAGTTCCCAACTTGACCTCCTTGCGATTGCAATCGATGTATGCCTGCTGCTCCGAGAGCCAGTCCATACCAAAAATTACGTTGAACTCCACCAGGGGCAGTAACGACGCTTGCAAGTCGAACTCCTGATTCCCAATCCGTATCTTGACGTAATAGATTCTATCCGTGCGCATCGAACACCCGTTAGGAAATAACACATCCAGTTTGTCCTTCGCCATCGAAGAAGGTACTCCAATGCGCAATATAAATCCTTCGGACAAAAAAGGAGTGCGAAGCTCCCGTATCAAAGAGTGCTCTCGACGTATTATCGAAAATCAAAATGAAGCCTAGTACAAGCAGTAATAAGCTAACATGCGCAAGGTAACAAGTATTTAAAGCTAACTTGTTATAAATTTAAACCATACCTGTTACCACATCCGCTTGTTTTATGGCCTCCTGCTGGCCAAGGTTGTAGACTCTTGGTTGAGTTGGAGCATAATGGGATGTGGTTGACTCCACCACCTTCCCCTTTTCCTCGTAGGTTACTCCCGGCTTCCTCTCGGACTTTGGACGCCCGCTCCAACAGTCACGGGCAAAATTCCCCGGCTTCCCACAATTGTAGCATGCTCCCGGGATTCAGGCTGAAGTTGTCCTCAAAGCACCAGAAGAAGGGGTTGGACCCGAATTCCTAGCCATCTCACCGAACTTACGATAACATGACTTTGAGGTAGTCGACATCTTGAACTCTGTCCTCTTAGCACCAGAGTCCTTCGCCTGCACATTCTTCATATATTTTTCCAAAGACCGGGTCATGTTGACCAAGGTTAGAAAACCCTGCATCATAGGCCCCGAGAGCAGTAGCCTTAAGTCATCCCTCATACCTTCATAGAATCGATTTGTCTTTTGCTCCTCATCGGCGAATGTAGCGCTTGCATACCGACCCAAGCGTGTAAATTCGTGGAGGTACTCGTCCACGCTACTCTCTACTTACACCAGCTTCTAAAACTCGTTCTCCATCGCAATCCTCTGAGCCGAGGGAAGGTATCTTGCCAAGAACAGTCTCGAAAATTCTTCCATCGAGACGTTTGTGAGTTGTCTTCCCCTCAAGTGGTATAACTCAAAACCTTCCCACCATAGCCTTGCATCGCCATCCAATAAGAAAGTGGTTATAGTGATATTTTGCCACTCCTCCGTCTCCGTAGCTGTCAGGACTCTCTTTATCCGGGAGAGCCAATCTTCATCTTGGGTTGGGGTTCCCGTCCCCGAGAACACCGGAGGATTGAAGCCCATAATAGGCTTCAGCTGCTTTTCAGTTGCTCTCCTGGGCATCACTAGCTCCACTACCACTTGCTCTACCCTCCTCAGTTCCGCTTCTTGAAGCGGTACTTGCTCCACTACAGGGGCAGGATGTTGCACTTGTCTTGCAGGCTGAGCATTGATCATAGTGAACACCGCTTCAGCCACCAATCGTATGGTTTCTACCGACGGAGGTGTTGTAGGCTCAACATTTGGTGTGCTACTTGCCTCAGAAAACGGATGTTTTGACGGCCCTGCACCACTCCTAGTCACCTATAGTCGTATAAAACATTATTAAGTGACCGAATAATATTGCAAAAGACAATTATAGGAACACACAGGTTCCTCAAACATGTGTATTTTCATTCCTAAGTGGACATTCATGGCTTTTTTATGTTATAACGATGACGCACCCACATATGTTCACCACCCCTTAAAAGAATTCGCCCACGAATTCATTTAAGCATGACCGAAACCGGTAGTCTGATACAAAATTATAACACCCCTATCCGTCACATAGCATATAGCAGTAGGTCCGGCCGGGACCCGATGCCATATACCACGGACAGACAGTTGGGTTACTAAATGAAACCATTATTCCAATCACACGTCCTACACAGAGTATATTATAGCGGAAGCAATTTAATAAGTTGCAAAGAAAGAACCCAGCCAACAGAATGAATGTCCACTAACAAACCCAAATAGGAATGAACGTACAAATACACCAAGTACTGGGCCTTATGGCCTTACAAAAGTTTACTTAAATAAAATGTGTCTTCCATACCACGGCACGCAGGCCGGTCACACATGAGAATGAAGTAAACAATACACTTCGGCCTTCGAGAGCCAGCACTGCAACAAGGGCTTTAGCCCGCTATTTGCCACTCGGCTCCGCAGCACCTGCAAGAAACAATTCACCGCAACGGTGGCAAACAAAAGCAACGGTCAGCTAAAGCTGACAAAATTATAACGACCCCACCCCCTTATTGGGGTGGCGGTGCTCCTTTCCTGCAATGCATTAGTATAATCCAATGATTAAAGTGAAAGTACAATATTTGCACAATACACCACAGGTGCAGGCCCGCGGTCACACACCCCGTGCTCTCAGGGCACTTATGCGGTGAACCCGGTGAAAATCCATGGTCTAACCACCGCCTCTATGACGGAAAATCTCGTGAGCATTTTGGTCTTTCCGTCCTAAGACTAAGACCCTCAATCTATGCAAACGAATAGTGCCATGCACTTTAGGTCTCTTTAACCGAATAACACAGAGCGGGTACGGTTCCACCTAACCCGTTGCTCACACCGCAACGTCAATTTAAGTCATATGCGCAGGTCAAGCTTCCCCGAGTCCCAAAGCGATTACACAAATCTTACATAACCCAGTTATGTAAAAGTTGGCTCCCAGGCCACCAAGTTGGCAGAATCATGCTTCTGCCCTGTTTTCCGGGTGCACCTTGGAGTTAATCCCCAAGATTCCCTGATGCAATCTACCGCGTAGAAAACCCGAAAAACAACTATCGACACGGATTCTTCTCCGACCATTCATGTATAATGAAACATCACCGATCCAGACCAACTTGTCAGGGTAGGCTTCACATACCATGCCTATGTTCGTACTTTGTTTCCGGACTCTACATGCAAAATAACGGTGACTATTCATGTCTACCCGAAGGAATACCTCAAACTCACCTCATACTCGTGAGAGCGGGCTTCCTATGCAAAAAGGAAAGGGGACTTCACATGTCTAAGAAGAGAATCGTTACCCTAGCATTTCTCTTCAGTGCCATGAAGATCTATTTGGATGGAAAGCACCGTATCAGCCTCATCTTCGTTGATCAGAACTCGATTTGCGTTTGGCGCTCCGAAACTCCTCCGTTGGCCGGATCTACACTCCTTCTTCCTTGCTCTCCTCTCTCTCTAGAACTTTAGAAAGAGAATATCCCAAGTAAAATGAGGAAGAAAACCCTCATCTCCCGGACTTAAACCAGTAGGGAAAAGCCTGAACCGTTGGATCCCAAAATAATGAAACGAACGGCCACGATTTGCTCTTAAAGTCAATTTACTGGGCTGAACACGGCTTGCGACACGCCCATGTCCAAGACTGTGTTCCACACTCGCCGTAAACCAGAAAATCCAGAACAGGACACGGCCTACGACACGGCTTGTGACATGCCCATGTCAGTCATGGGCACGCCTGTGTCATGGGTCGTATGCCTCAAACGGAGCTGAAACTGTCATGTACCGAATAGGACACGGGCTTAGACACGCCTGTGTCAACTTTGACACGCCTGCATCAATCAGTACACGCCCGTGCTACGAGCCGTGTCCCTCAATCGGCACAGTACCAAAACTTTCAGAAGAGGACACGGACATGTGACACGCCCGTGTCACAGGGCCGTGTGCTTGACACGCCCTGGGACACGCCCTGGGACACGCCCGTGTCCCAGGCCGTGTTACCAGCACTCGACACTCGTCGACCTCGCCTCGACGACCCGAGCACGACACGGCCTTGTGACACGCCCGTGTCACAGGCCGTGTTCACCTTACCAAGACTCAAACTTGGCTCATACACCGCCCGTTCCTCTTTTGAGTTTCGGGGCATTACAGAAGGTTGCTGAAGAGTCCGAGGACGACGATGAAGAATGCCTCTATGTTCCGGAATTCAGAAGGTTCATGAAAATTCCAAGATGCAAGGAAAGTGTAAGAAGTTTCTGAAGAGAGGTGCTGAAGAAACAAAAAGGTGGAGCAAATCATCAAAGGAGATGGAGAGTGATGATGAGAAGTCTCTCCTAGAGTTCTACCACTACTACAAGCCTGGGCACGTCAAGCGGGAGTGTCCAAGGCTTTAGAAGGAGGAAAAGGAGAAATAGAGCCGACATAAGGGAAAGAAGAAAGTACTGAAGGCCTTAACGTAGGACGAGGATGGATCTGATGAGTCAAGCACTTCCGACTCAAGTAGCGAAGATGAGGCAAATCTGTGCCTCATGGGGGAAGAATCAGGATGAGTCAAACGATGAGTCCAGTGTCCAGAGTGACACTAAGGTAACTCCACCCCATTATCTGAACTTCTTTAAATTTATGAACATCTATGTGATAAGGTAGATAGTGTAATACTTGAGAAAAAGTCTGTTAAAAATGAAAATAAGAAAATAAAAAAGGATTTAGAAAATATAAAGAGTGAATTAATAAAATGCGGCAAAGAGAAGATCAGTTGGGTACATTGGACACAATGCACTTGATTTGAAGAAGCCCTTTCAATTCAATGATATACACAAAATTTGTACTTGATGTATATTTCAGTTCATGTTTGCAAGTTGCCTATGTCATAATGATATGACAGGTGGTCCAAGTAACATGGACTGGTGGACTCAAGAAGCTGACTAGAAAGTGAAGAAAATTGTCTAAGTACAAAAGCGTCGAGTTAAGTCGGCGAAGTGCTGAGTGAAGTCAGCATAGTCTACATTTAGCAACTTGCAGTGGAGAAAAATGGCTAAGTAAAAAAGTGTCGACACACTTCAACTGTGTCGACATCTTTGCAAAAGCTGTGTCGAGACTAAGTTTATAGTGTTGAGACAAGTCAGCTAACTTGACACTTTAAAGCCTAAGTCAGCAGTGTCGAGACAAGTCAGCTAACTCGACACATAGAAGATTCAATATAGTTGTGTCGAGACTACTAAAATTGTGTCGAGACTACTAAGATGTCTCGACGCAAGTGTCGAGGCACTTTGGACATCTCGACAGTTATATTTCTGAATATGTGCAGAGTCAACACAGAAGTGTCAAGACAAGTCAGAACTGTCACATCAACTACAGTAATGTGATATTTCAACAGAAATAGTTTAATAAAGATTTTGAAGTATGATGTCAGATGTTGATGTCATCATTCAGAAACCAGCCATCCATGAAGGCTATAAAAAGAGGGGTTGTCATCACAAAGGAAGCAATTCAGCAAAATATGAAATTCTTATTCTAATTACTCACAAGCCAAGGGGAGACAACAATCCCGAGAAGAGGGAAGAAGATGAAGGTCTTCAAGAAAATCTCCAGATCCTTTTATAAAGTTGATCTGAAGATTAAGGTGGATCTGATCTACAATTTCTTCAAAAAAATCAAGTCGATCAACATCAAGAAGATTACAGATCTAGAGACGTATCTTTTCAACCAGTTAATTTATCAAGAAGAAATCCATTGCTGCTGAATTGAAGAATCTGTATTATCAGATAAGTAAGATTATAGAATTCCTATTTTCTGAAGATTATTTTTTCTATTTTACCTCTTAATTTTGTAAGATCTCCTTAAGATCTGAGTGGGTAGGAGATCTAATCTCTAAGTTGTAAGCCTATTTTATAAAGGCTGAGGTAGGGTTCTTGAGAGACCAGAGGTAGGTGATTTGAGTGGATCACTGAGTTGTAAGCTTGATTTATAAAGGCTGAGGTAGGATTTTTGAGGAACCTGAGGTAGGAGATTGGGAGAATCTCTTAGGTAGGATCCATTGGTCTGAGTGTAGGTTTCTTAATAGAAACTGAGCCTGGTGGATCTTTGGATCTGAGTTGAAGAGGAGGAGCTATAACCTTATCTATCACATTGCTAGTGAGGAAGAAGGGGGAAAGTGGATGTACCCTAGATAGGGGAACCACTATAAATTCTTTGTGTGCTGTGTGTTGTGATTTGATTTTGCTTATGCTGAGATTTGAGATTTACAAGTGCTGAGTTCAGTGGTTCAATTGTGCTGAGTTATTATGAAGCTAATCTCTCAAGTAAATTAACTACTGAACATTATTTCTACAAAACAGTTAAGTGACAAAGAATTGAAAAGGTATTTTTAAAAGGCACCTATTCACCCCACTCTAGGTGATTATCTTCCCATAGGATTAACTTTTAAGTGATATCAGAGGGAGGTTATTCAAGAAAGACCTAGCAGTCTGAAAAAGATCTAAAGGGTATTAGAAAAATATCAGATCTTATGCCTTCTGAATCTCTCAGAGAACTCAGTTATATGAAACTGCCTATATGTACTAAGGATAACTTTGTTATATGGAAGCAGAGAGTGAGATTGTTTATGGAAGCGTCAGATCCAAGAATCTTTGTTACTGTACAAGAAGTACCATATGTACCAATGAAGATATCAGTCTTAGATGCAAATGTTCAAACCCCCAAGAAACTGTCAGAAATGACAAAGGATGAGGTGGTTCTTGCCACCATGGACAAAATAGCACAAAATATAATAGTTAGTGCAATAGACAATTCAACCTTTCAGAATCTTGTGTACTGTAAAACATCCAAGGAGATGTGGGACACTCTCATTGTCTACATGAAAGTAACAGAAGAAGTAAGAGATGACAGAAAATCTCTCCTCAACCAGCAATATGAGGCATTCAGACAAGGAAAGACTGATTTTATAGAACAATGTTATAAAAAGTTCTTTAGAATAGTAAATGACTTAAGAAACTATGACAAAGATTTCTCAAATTATGAGTTTGAATGACAAATTTCTGAGATCCCTAAATAAAGAATGGGACATCAAGATTTGTACTGTAAGAGAAATAGGGAATCTAAGAAATATGTTACCCCAAGACTTGTATGATAAGCTATTGTGACATGAGCTTCAGCTAAATTCTAGAAAAGTTGAAACAGAATCTGCCAGAAGTTCAACTCAGACTAAATCTGTGGCCTTCAAAGCAGATACTTCTAAGGAAGCTAGAAGAGAAATCCCATCATCACCAAAAAGGGATGGAGATACAGATAGCATTGGAACTTGTTCTTCATCAGAAGAATTATCAGATGATGAATTGACCATGTTTACCAGGCAATTCAAGAAAATGATGAGAAGAAGGAAGCAGTGGAATAAGAAGAAATCTACTGGATCAAGTTCCGGTAAAAGCAAAGACAAACACAGAGACAAATCTATGGTCAGGTATGATTCTCATCATAATAAACAATTTAAGACTGACATTATTTGTTTTTGCTATAACAGGCCTAGGCATATCATTGTTGACTGTCCAGTAAAAATAAAAGGGAACAAAAAGTAAAAAAGAAAAGAAGTTCTATAAAGACAATAAATCAAAAAGGGTCTGATGGAAAAGAAATCAAAGTCCTTATCTGATAGTGATACTGATTCAACTGAATCAGAAGAAGAACTTGCTGGACTGTTCTCCTATAAAGAAGAATTCATTAGAGAGTCCATATATAAGGGCAAAAGCTTCACAACTTCATCACACTATGGTGATTCTGAAGTAGATATGGAGGTCAATTTGATGGCACTATCTGATGATCTAGAAAAAGAAATTCCTGACTGTCAGGGTACTCAGGTAATCTATGACAATTCTAGTTGTTCTAAAACTTCTTTATATGAGACTGGGGATGAGCTAAATTCATGTGAATCAAAGTTTGATTCTGAAAGACTTATTTAAAGAGCCTAGACACCTAGAGGGGGGGGGGTGAATAAGTTCTAATATTCTTTAATAATTTAGGCAATTAACTAGTTCTTACTTAGCACAGAAAATGCAAATCACAGTACAGAAAACACAGCACAGCATATACCAGATTTATAGTGGTTCTCCAAGGTATAGTTACATCCACTTTCCTCCTTCGCCTATCCAGTAGAGAACTGGATTCAGCCCAACTTCCTTCCACTTGCTCAGATCCACAGATCTTATAACTCAGAACCAGATTGGTTCCTACAGCTCAGACTTATACAAGTCTTACCTCAGATTCTTCCCAAGAATCCTACCTCAGGCCTCAACCCTACCTCAGCCTTTATCACTAGGCTTACAACTCAGACTTTTACCAGTCCTACACGTCAGGCACTCAGCCCTACCTCAGCCTTTATAATTACAGGCTTACAACTCAGATCTTACAAAAGATCCTACAAGAAATTAATTGTTTAAGAGATATGAAGATATCACCAGATAGAACTCTCTATAGGTGTGAGATTCTTGATCAGTTCTTGAATAAACTAAATCTTCAGATTCAACCTGACTTAGCTATTTCAAATCTTCTTGATAGAACAAAATAAGGTTGAACTTTACTTGATGTAGAAGTTGATCTCCTGTCAGCTCCTTCCTTGAATTCAGAATTAGATCTGAATCTTCTCTTACAGACCGCTCTGGATCTGCCTTCTTAAGGATTTCCCCTTTTCTTGTTGTCAGATTCTCTTTCCCGTAATAGCTTGATTACTTCCTTAGTTTTGTTGTTTTTTTGTTGTCAAGGATAAGTCCCTTATATAGAGTTTCCTCATGATTACCGACTGATCCGATTTGTAACAACCTTCTGACAGTTCTGACAAAGGTGTCAGACATGCTGGTTATGAAAGCTATTGAGTCACCAGTCCTAACAGCTGGTTCCTTAAAGACTTTACAACTCAGCATGAACCGCTCAGCAAACTGCTTCACATGTGTCGACACAAATAGACTAAGTGTCAACACAAGTCTTGATGATGTCGACATAACACTCCATGTGTTGACATAATCATTCTTCTGCTACTCGACACAGCTTCTGTTTGTATGTGTCGACACAAGTCCTGTGTGTCGACACAACTGCTCTTGCTCTTGACATAACTGATGCTGACAGATGGTGTTGAGTGTGTGTCCAGCTGTCGTTGAGTGTGTGTCGACACAAGTCCTGTGTGTCGACACAACTGCTTCTGGTCTTGACATAGCTGATGCAGACAAACGACGTTGAGTGTATGTCCAGCTGTCGTTGAGTGTGTGTGTCGACACAAGTCCTATGTATCGACACAAGTCTTCAGACCCAATATAGCTGTTGCTGTAAGATGGCGTTGAGTGTGTGTCGACACAAGTCCTGTGTGTCGACACAAACTTTGTTCAGATATCGAAACAATTCCTGAGTGTCGACACATACCTTTCTTCTGGTGTCGACATAACTCCTGGGTGTCGACACAACTTCTGCTTTAGGTGTCGACACAATTCCTGCCTTAGGTGTCGACACAATTCTGGGTGTCGACACAGATTCTTCTTCAGGTGTCGACATAATGCCGGGGTGTCGACACAGGCCTTGCTTCTAGTGTCAACACAACTTTTGGGTGTCGACATAATTCTTCACAAGTGTCGACACTTGTACTTAGTGAAATTTCTTGCAAACCTTACACCTGCACAATGAAACTCAAACATCCATCAAATACAAATTGATGTATATCATTGAGTAAGATGAGGCTTCTCCAAATCTGGTACATATTTTCTAGTGTACCCAACAATCTCTCCCTATTTGGAGAAGTCATAACCCTTAGTCAAAGATATACATCACTCATAATAAAGCACATAAAAATAGATGTACATACATTTCAGTGCAAGATAACATATAAACAACTAAAATCAATAGTGAAGCTGATTTTATTTATAAATCAGAAAATTCTGGGTTTACATGTTTTTCCTTAGAACAAAAACAAAAAGTTATATTGTTCTACACATAAGCCTATCTATCCTATGATTGACTAGGCTCCTTAATTACAATGCCTTTTCCAGATCTAGTCTTTGCGTGCACAGTAGGTTCTGTATCATCAACAAGTTTCTTCCCTTTGAGATCCTTCTTCTTCAGTTCTTCAGCCTTTATCCTTTGTCTTTCAAAATAGTGAAAAGGCTTGGGGAAGTCACTGCTAGGCTCCAGAGCATTAGCAGTTAACTTCCCAGCTTTTGCACTCCTTCTATACTAAAGAATGGCTTCTTGCCTAGCTTGATACTTATTCCACTCTTGCTCAGAATACCATTTACCCCTATCATAGGTCTTATCCTTTACAACCTTCCAGGCAGTCAAAATAATATTCCTGGAAGTAGGGCTCTATTGCTCAAAATCTGGCTTCAACTCATCCTATTCTCTGAACCTTTTCTTGGGTAGCTGTGCTTCCTTCTGAGCTTCCTTGGCAGCCTCTGACATGTCTACTTTTTCAATAATCACATTTGGTGCCTCTTGTGGAGGACTGTACATTGTCTGCACTTCTTGTTGAACCATGTCAAAGTCAGTAGGAGGGTAAATAACATGTGCAACTTCAGGCTGATCTCCTTCAATATAAGCAGATTTCACTCCATACTCAGCAACATTGTCATCATCACACAAAGGAGGAAAGCCAAGTGTAGCTTTGATGGAATTAGAGACCCATTTTGCATGATCAGAGCCAACTTTGACTAATAATCTCTCCCCCTTTATGACTTTTCTAGTTATATGATCCCTTAGATCAATCTTTTGAAACCTTATTTGATCAGCCAGATAAGCCAACTTTGACTAATAATCTCTCCCCCTTTATGACTTCTCTAGTTATATGATCCCTTAGATCAATCTTTTGAAACCTTATTTGATCAGCCAGATATTTTGTACCTTCTTAATAGTAGGCTTTGAATTTAGCCAGGTAATCAGAAATAGTCTGTTGAGAGGCTCCAATGGATGTTTGGACAACAGTTAGATCTTCTTGTATTTGCTTTGATATCTCAGTTTTCAAATCAGTTGAAATACTTCCCAGTTTTTTGATGATTTCTTCATGGGAATCTATGAGGTTTTCATTAGACCTGAATTGATTTTCTAAAACATATCCTTGCTTGGTGGCAATGTCCTCAACCTCAGTCTTCAGTAGCTATTGTTGCTCAGCCAAATATACTACAACATTATCTCCCTTATGGAAGCAATCTGTCATCTCTTTCTTATGCAGATTGACTTCAAATCTGATTGATTTAATGTCCTGAGCCAGCTGAAACTACAGTTTCTTATTTGACTCATCCACATACTTCTCTAAATACTTCCTTTGTTCATCCAATTTTACTTGCAGTTGGACCAGTAATGAACTGAAGTCCATGCTTGGAGCAGGTGGTTGAGTGACTGTTTGTAAGGACTTTTTATAGCCTGTGCTCTTTTTCTTGATTGCAACCATCTTCCTCTTCTTAGCCATAGAGGCTTCCTCATCATCAGAGGGTTATGATGAGCTTTCTATATCAACTGTTTCTTTATTAGATGGGTCATTCAGGAGCTCCTCCCCCTCAGTTCTTGGAAGATCTTTTTCTACCTATGATTGCTCCCCCTCAGTCTTTGCAGCTGGTAAATCAGGAAATAACTCTTCCATAGTTACCTCTTGCTGCATCTGTACAAGAGGAACAAGGTTAGTTTGGAAAACAACAGGTTCTCCCTGGACATCCAGATTCTTGTCCAGGCCCTTCTCTATAAAGGAGATACTTACTTGCTCATCTTGAGTTGTATCTGTTATCTGCACATTTTGTTCTTCCTTCTTAACATTTAGCAGTGCTTCTTTATTTATATCTGATACAATATCCATTACTGCATCAGCTGCATACTCACTCCCTAGAGTAGCTGCATCAATTCCTTCCCCTTGAGCAGGTAGCTCAGAAAGTACAGTATCTTGTGTTAATGGTTCAGGATTTTCTCCCCCTGGAGTGGAGACTATCTGTTGCTCTGGGAGCACACTGCTCTCCACTTGATCTTGAGCTTCTTTTCATTGCATGTATTCATCTGAACTGAAGACTACTTCCTCTTCAGAATCACTGGAGGATTCTTCTTGCTGAACAATTTCTGTCTTTTTCTTATCTTTCTTGACCTTTTTATGTGGAGTAGAAACCTCCTTGGTCAATACTCTATCCCATCTAGATAGAATCCTTACATCCATTCTCCTCATATGGTTGATCTTTGATCCTGGTAGTTGGTTCATAACATCTAGTATTATAGAAGCTAGACAAAAGCTGTGGATCCTTCCCAGATTTGGTTTCTTTATTCCTTCTTGTATTTTGTCAAATACTACTGATGCCCAGTCTATTTTTACAGTGAAGATAACCCTTGTCATTAGATTGAACATGGAGACTGAAACTCTGTCATGTCCACTAGTCTTACACATAATTACCTTTCCTGCGATTTCAGACAGAAACTTTCCTTGTGAATTCATCCCTTTCGTGGTAATGGATGATACAACTTTGGTATTAGGGCTTAGCCCGCACCAGCTTAATGCATCTTTTGTCATGGATGGACTTATGTCATCATCATCCTTAACCTTAGGAAGTTGGAGTGACTTCCTGATCGTCTTCAGTGTAAGTTTCACTCGAGAATCTTGAACAGTTGCTTTGATCTTCTTCCCATCAGTGTCCACAGTTACTGATGAATAAAATTCCATTACTTCCTTTTTCCAAATCTTAGTTGGTTCTGAGACCAAGAACTCCAACCCATTCTCCGAAATTAGGGTAATTACTCCTTGGATGTCTTGTGATGCTGTCGTGAATCCACCATGAACCAGCTCATAACCTTCATTCACCTTATCTTCCTTGATGGGCATCATTGATGAAAGGGAGAGAGAGAAGAGAAGAGAAGTGAATATCTATGTCGACACAAGGTCTAGAGTAGAGAAATCTAAAGGCGTAGTCGACCAGATTTTGTCTTCCCCTTTTTATAGTCTATTGGTAAAGGGTAGGTCAAAGGACGCACCTTACTTAGTAAAAATACATGTCAACATAGTTGTACATGTGTCGACATAATAGACTTAGGTCACGACAACACTTAATTTTAGTCAACATGTCTATGTGTCGACATATTTATGTGTTAGTGTCGACACGGGCTGGTCATGTCTCAACATAGTTGTGTCGACACCTATTCTTCTGTCAACACAGATACTGTTTCTGTGTCGACACATCCTTTTTCTTTGTCGACACAACATACTGAGTGTGTCGACACAATTTGCTTGTGTCGACACAAACTTTGTACTTAGACAAATTTCCTGAGAAATATTGTGCTTACATATTCTACTTAGGAATGCTTGAGCTGACCTATTCTAGGTTCAACATACCTAATTCAATTTTAAAATAATTGAATTTAGTTTCATCCAGAGGTTTTGTAAAAATATCAGCAATTTGACTATTTGTGTTTACAAATTCTAGATTAATATCTTCCTTATCCACATGTTCTCTTATATAATGAAACTTAATTTCTATATGCTTGGTTCTACTGTGAGATACAAGATTCTTAGCAATAAAAATAGCACTAGTAGAATCACAGAATAGTTGAATTCTACTTACCTTGATGTCATAGTCTTCAAGTTGATGCTTTATCCACATCAACTGTGCACAACAGCTGCCTGCAACTATATATTTTGACTCAGCAGTTGAGATAGCTACACTTATTTGCTTTTTGCTGCACCATGACACCAGCCTTCCACCTTGGAATTGACAAGTTCATGTAGTACTTTTCCTGTCTTCTTTGCATCCTACAAAGTCTTCATCTGAGATGTCTGTTAGTAAGAAATCTCTATTCTTAGGGTACCAAAGACCTAGATTAGGTGTGCCCTTAAGATATCTCAAAATTCTCTTAACTACAGTATAATGAGATTCCTTTGGTCAAGCTTGGTACCTAGTAAAGACACATGTAGCATACATGATGTCAGGTCTACTAGCAGTCAAGTAGAGTAGGGAGTCAATTATCCCTCTATACAAAGACTCATCAACAGGTTTTCCCGTCTCATCTTTGCTTATAGGCATACTTGTTCCCATGGGAGTTTTCATGGTGGAGACTGAGTCCATTCCATATTTCTTAATCAACTCCTTGGTGAACTTAGACTGGGATATGGACAATCCATCATCAGTCTGTCTTACTTGAAGTCTGTTGGGTACATTAGAAAATGTGTACCTGATTTGGAGAAGCCTCACTTAGCTCAATGATATACATCAAGGTGTATTTGATGTTATTTTGAGTTTATATGTGCAGGTTAAGAATGTTCTAGAATGCAGGAAAAAGATTCTAAGTCCATGTGTCGACACCTGAGGAAGTTATGTCGACACTTCAGTAAGATTGTGTCGATACTTGGAAATGGCTGTGTCGACACTTCAGTGAGTTTGTGTCGACACCGGGAAGCTATGTCGACACATAGAAGCAGAGTCGATATCAACTGTGTCGACACACAAATTCTGAGTCTACAACAACTGTGTCGACACACAGGACTTGTGTCGACACTCAGCAGAGTTTCAACAATGACGAGTGCTGTGTAGTGATGAAGTGATTGTGTCGACACAAATAATCAATGTCGACACATTCCCAAGATGCAGTGTCAAGAAGCTGTGTCGACATCAAGTCAGCTATGTCGACACCAATAATGTCTGTGTCGACACTTAAGTCACTTGTGTCGACACATATTAACAAACTGTCTCGACACTTTATGACAGTCAGCCTCGACGCTTTGCTGATAGAGTCAAAGGCTCAAGAACTGTTTAAAGACTTGACAGCTGTGAGTTACAACAGGTGTACTGAAGCTGTCAGACTTGTCAGAGGTTAGTTAGAAACCGGATCAGCCGGTTATCATGGATGAAGTCTATATATAGATAAATTCAGAAGAAGAACAAGCGAATCTAATCAATCAATATACAACTAACACAACTATTATGAGATTGATCTCTGATCAAGTAAGTACAAGTAACAAAGAAGAAGATCTTCGTGAGAAGATCTAAGAAGACGTTCTGAAGTAGTTATCTATTCAGATTCTGTCTAAGTTGTTTTCAATTAAGAATTTAGAAGTATCTTTAAGAGGTTTGGAGAGAGAGAGATCCAGCTAATTGAAGTCAAGAAGGAGACAATCACAGGTCTCTCAAGAAGCAGATACTGAACTAATCTGTCAAGAAGATTCAAATCTATTTCTGGAATCTAAGGAGGAAGCTGCCAGTCAATTATATTCAAAGGAAATCAACCCAACTAAGTTCAGATTCAAGAAGCTTTGAAGAAAGCTAAGATCAAGTTGATTTCAGCCATCAGCCTCTTCAAGAAGCTGGTCAAGAAAGTTCTTATCCCTTCTCTCTCAACAGGGGTAAGAGATTATAAAATTCCTTATCAAATTCTGTAGGATCTATTCATAGATCTGAGTTGTAAGCCTGTTTTATAAAGGCTGAGTGTAGGAGATTTGTTCTCTGAGTGGTAAGGTTGTCTGCGCCTGAGTTGTAGGAGAAGGTATTCACTGAGTTGTAGGCCTTGTGGCAAGGCTGAGGTAAGGCTTGTTAGCCTGAGTTGTAGGAATGTGGAAACATTCTGAGTTGTAGGAATCCTTATGGATTGTGAGCTGTAGGATCTGAGGATCTGAGATAAAGGAAGAAGTTAGGCCGAATCTAGCATACTGCTGGATAGGTGAAGGGGGAAAGTGGATGTACCCAGACCTTGGGGAACTACTATAAATATTGTGTGCAATATGTGGATTGTGTAGCTGTAGAATCTGTGATTGTGTGTGCTGAGTTTGCTGCAGAATTTTTTGTTTTATATTACAACATTGAAGTGATATTCTGTCTTAATTTTAAAACAAGAATTAGAACCTATTCACCCCCCTCTAGGTGTTTAGGTAGTCTTAAAAGTAAAACTATCAAGTGGTATCAGAGGAAGGTTACTCAAAGAAGGACTTAACAGTCTGAGTTAGATCCCTAAGGCAGAATCAAGAATCAAGAAAATGGGTTCTGGAGAGATTCACAACGAACTAGGTCCCAATGAAATTACCCATCTGCAGGAAAGAGATTTTTGGAATCTGGAAAGAAAGGGTTAGGTTGTTTATGGAGGCCTCTGACCCAAGGATATATATCACAGTAAAAGAATGTCCATATATCCCAATGAATGTCTGTTCTAGATGCAAATCAAAGAACTCCTAAAGATTTTTCTGAAATGACTAAGGATGAGATTATACTAGCAACTATGGATAAAAGAGCTCAGAATATCATAGTGAGTGCCATAGATGATTCTACTTTCCAAAATTTGATTCATTGCAAAACCTCCAAGGAAATGTGGGACACTTTGATTGTCTACATGGAGGGTTCTGAAGAAGTTAGACAAGACAGAAAGTCTATGCTCAATCAAGAATATGAGAGTTTCAGACAAGGGAAGTCTGATAGCATATCTGAATGCTACAAGAAATTCTACAGGATAGTGAATAAACTGATGTCCTATGGAAGGGTCATATGAGCTGAATGACAAATTCCAAAGATCCTTGACAAAGGATTGGGATACCAAAATTTGTGGCATTAGAGAAGTGGCCAAACTAGCAGACATTTCTCCTCCAACCTTATTTGGAAAGTTGCTATCATATGAAATGCAACTAATGGCTAGGAAGGAGGAAGAAAGGAATACAAAAGGAGAGCATAGAGAAAGGTATGTGGCCTTCAAGGTTGAAGCCACTAGAAAGAATAGAAGGATATCGCCATCACCTCCTAAGGAAGTTGCATAAGTTATCTTAGAGAATTCAGATAATCAGAACTCAGATAGCAGTGATTCAGATGCAGATTTTGCTGCCTTTATAAGGCAGTTTCAGAGGTTCTTGAAGAAGAAGCAGTGGAAGTCAAGGCCCTCCACATAACAGCCAGTTGATGACTACTATCAAAAGAGAAAATCATCAAGAAAGGAAAGGAGCAGGTCTAAGCCCAGCAAAGCTACAACATCAAAAATTGATTGTTATTACTGCAATAGGCCTGGACATGTGGTGACTGAGTGTCCAGAAAAGAGGAAGGAGTCAGCAGACAAAAAGAAGACTCAACAAAAGGGCAAGAAGTAGAAATCCTTTGTTGCTAAGAAGGAGAAGAGTCTTACAGATCAATCCTCCTCAGAGTCAGAATCTGAAGCTGAAGCATACATTGGACTGTATGCAGCTAGTGAAGAAGATGAGTTTATGCAATTGCTGAACTCCATCTATGAACAAGAAGACCATCAGTGCATGGGACTGATGGCTGAATCAGAAGACAACAAGTGTCAGGATCAGCCTGGTCCCAATAAGGTACAATGTTTGTCTAGTAATTCAGTTTGTAGTACTGGCACAGAGTCAGATACATCTGCATAGAGTGATGTGGATGGATCTGAATCTGAAGGAGATATTCATCAGTTGATAGATGAATATGGGAACTTGTTGCAGGCTCTAAAGAAAAACAAGAACCTGGCCAAAACTCAGGCTAAGGAAATTGCAGATCTTGAGATGACTGCATCTGGCTTAGAGAAAGAATTGGATCAGAAAATGAATGAGGTTGCCAAGCTAAAAACTATTATTGTTATTCAGATAGGTACAATCACATATAAAAATGATCTAATCAAAAGTCTGGAAGTCATACTTCAGAAGGAGAAAGATTTGGTGGCTAGTTACTCTATGCCAAAATCAGTCTTACCCTTAATAGATGAGTTTGTGGCTCAAAAGGGTAAGGCAGGATTAAGCTTTAAAGGTAACACCTGGGCTGTCCAATTCAAGAGAAAAGGCAAAGCACCAGTCCAATCAGTAAATTTTAAAGTGCCTGTAATGTTTAGAAAGGTACAAGTGCCTTCTAAAAAATATGATCTTGAAAACATTCATGGTCATAATAAGACTGATGTTCTGAATAACAAGGGTGTTAATGCCAATAAGTCAGCCCATGTCAATAAACCCCATGTTCCAAGGAAAACAGTGGGTGTAGCTGCAGCAGCACCAACACAGAATAGAAATTTTTCTGCTAAAAATGTATCTAGACCTAGATACAACAAGTATGAATGTTGGTGTTGTGGCAAGACAGGCCATTTTGCCTTAGACTGCTTGCATAACATAAGTGTCAGGAAGAACAACAGTCTACCAGTTAGAAGAGCTGCTGGTAGATTTGATATGAATGAAGCTAACTTGAACCAAGGACCCAAGACTTACTTGGGTTTTAAGGGAAAGTAATTATGTATTGCAGGAAAGTCCAAGTTGTCATGCCCCTATATGATACTTGGATAGTGGATGTTTCAGGCACATGACTGGAACAAAAGGGCTGTTGAAGGAGTACACACCTATCAAGGATGGGCCTAAAGTAATCTTTGGTGGATCTGAAAGAGGAATCATCAAAGGATTTGGTAATATTTCTTCAAACCAAATTACTATCACTCAAGTGGCTTATGTAAAAGGTTTGAAACACAACCTGATAAGCATAAGTCAGCTGAGTGATCTAGGATATGACATTTCATTTGTTAAGAATGGATGTCATATCAAAAGGTCAAGTGATCAAAAGATCATTTTGACAGGATATAGAAAAAGAAATGTTTATTGTCTTGATTTTGAGTGTGAGAACAAATGTTCTCCTATTTGTCTTGTAACTGATGAGAAAGCATCTCATTGTGTCAAATGGCACAAGTGGCTGGCTCATCTTAACTACAAAACAATTGGCCAACTCTTTAGCAAAGAGTTAAGGAGGAATGGTCCTCAGGTTAAGTGTATAAAGGATGGGATATGTTCAGCTTGTCAAAAGGGCAAGCAGACAAAATCCTCCTTTCATAGCCTTGAAAACAAGGATTCGGTCAGGTGTCTATACCTACTGCATATGGATTTATTTGGTCATATGCCAGTTAATAGTCTAGGTAGGAAGGTCTACACTTTTGTGGTTGTAGATGACTATTCTAGATATTCCTGGGTGTTCTTTCTGAGACAAAAATCAGAAACCCCAAGTTTTTTACATAGTTTTGTCAGACAAATTCAGAATGAACTGGACAGTACAGTGGTCAAAATCAGAAGTGACCATGGCACTGAATTTCAATCTGAAAGTATGACAAGATTGTGTGAAGAGTTTGGGATTTTTCAAGAATTCTCCTCACCTAGAACACCACAGCAAAATGGTATTGCTGAAAGAAAGAATAGAACATTGATTGAGGCTGGTAGAACTCTATTGAGTGACACTTCTCTCCCAGAATATTTCTGAGCTGAGGTAGTAAACACTGCATGCCATGTGCTCAACAGGGCTTCTATCACCAAGTACCACAAAAAGACTCCCTATGAGATCATGAAAGGTAGAAAACCAAATCTATCCTATTTTAGAATCTTTGGTTGCAAGTGTTATATCCTTAACAATGGCAAGTCTTATCTAACTAAGTTTGCTGTCAAATCCCAAGATGGGATATTTGTTGGGTACATTAACAATAGTAAGGCTTATAGGGTCTACAACTTGATTACACAGGTTGTAGAAGAATCTGTACATGTTGTATTTGATGAAACTAGATTAATCAACAGTGAGTTGCCTTGTAGTCCATGCAGTCCAACAGGTATAAGCAATAGAATGGACAAGCTTTCCATTGCAGAAGGCTCAACTGCAGATGAAGAATTGGAAAATGATGGCTACTGTCCAGGGGGAGTACAAGACTCTCTAGAAGCTGATGATAACCAAGAGGTGCAGCATAATGAAGAAACTGGAGGTGTTCAGTCAGAAGGAAGTCTACCTCTAGCTGTAAGACATCTAAAGGATCACCCAACAAATCAGATAATTGGTGATCCAAGATATGGAGTGCAAACCAGAAGCAGAAATTTGAATACAGTCATGCACTTAAGTTTTCTATCTCAACTGGAGCCAAAGAAATTTGAAGGAGCTATCCAAGACCAACACTGGATTAATGCTATGCAAGAGGAGCTTAATTAGTTTAGAAGATGCAAGGTCTGGGAGTTAGTTTCTAAACCAAAAGAACACAACATCATTGGTACAAAGTGGATTTTTAGGAACAAGTTGGATGAGAATGGAGTTATTGTGAAGAACAAAGCAATATTGGTTACAAAAGGATATAGGCAGGAAGAAGGAATAGACTTTGATCAAACATTTGCCCTAGTAGCAAGACTGGAAGCAATCAGGATGTTCCTTGCCTATGCAGCATATCAAGGCTTCAAGGTATACCAAATGGATGTGAAATCAGCATTCCTGAATGGTGATCTAAAAGAAGAAGTATATGTAGAGCAGCCATCAGGTTTTGTAGATTCTCTTAAACCTGGTTATGTTTATAGACTTAGGAAAGCATTGTATGGGTTAAAGCAAGCCTCAAGGTCTTGGTATGAAATCCTGTCTACTTTCCTTATTGAGAACAAATTCTCAAGAGGTAAAATAGACAAAACTCTATTCCTAAGGGAATCTAAAGGTAAGATAATCTTAGTTCAGATCTATGTAGATGACATAATTTTTGGGTCTACAGAGAACAACCTTTGCAAAAAGTTTGCCAAACTTATGCAAGGGAAGTTTGAAATGAGCAGTATGGGAGAACTTAAGTTCTTCTTGGGACTCCAAGTAAGATAGACTGATGATGGCTTGTCCATATCCCAGTCTAAGTTCACCAAGAAGTTAATTAAGAAGTATGGTATGGAATCATCCTCCACCATGAGAACTCCTATGGGAACAAGTATGCTTATATACAAAGATGATGCAGGTAAACCTGTAGATGAGTCTTTGTATAGAGGAATAATTGGCTCTCTATTATATCTCACTGCTAGTAGACCAGATATTATGTATGCAACATGTGTCTGTGCTAGGTACCAAGCATGCCCTAAAGAATCACATTATACTGCAGTCAAGAGGATTTTGAGATATCTAAATGGCACACCTAATCTAGGCCTTTGGTACCCTAGGAATGGAGATTTTCTACTAACATGTTATTCAGATGCAGATTTTGCAGGCTGTACAGAAGATAGAAAAAGTACTACAGGTACATGCCAATTCTTGGGAGGAAGGTTGATATCCTGGAGCAGTAAGAAGCAGACTAGTGTGGTAATATCCACAGCTGAGTCTGAATATGTGGCAGCAGAAAGTTATTATGCACAGCTGTTGTGGATTCAGCATCAGTTAGAAGACTATGGTATTCAGGTAAGTAGAACACCTTTGTTTTGTTATTTTACCAGTGCTATTTCTATTGCTAATAATCATATTTCACATAGTAGGACTAAGCATAAAGAGATAAGATATCATTTTCTTAGAGAACATGTAGAGAAAGAGGATATCTCACTAGAATTTGTTAAGACAGATTATCAGATTGCAGATGTATTTACTAAGCCTCTGGATGAAACTAAATTCAATAGATTTAAAATTGAATTATGTATGTTGACCATATGTTAGATTACCAGAATTGGCCAAGTACAATTGTGTCGACACATTCAGGGAAATTGTGTCGACAATTCAGGGAAATTGTATCGACACAGATTCGATTGTGTCGACACCTAAGGGACAAAGAGTCGACACATCCAGAAATGTAGTGTCGACACAACCAGAGTAATGGCGTCGACACTTACATATTTTGTGTCGACACTTGTACTAAGAGTCGACACAGAATTTCTGATGAACTACTAAGTAACTCCAGTGTCGACATATCATCAATTAGTGTCGACACATAGTAATCAGCGCCGTGGTCGAGACAATAGAAGTTTGTGTCGACACTTTTCAACAGTGTCGAAACTTTTAAACTGTTTTTGCCCGCCTTTTGACCTTCTATGATTAGAAGGGTATAAATAGGTCAAGAACATATTCTGTCGACACGCTCACCAGGGTTTCGAGACAAAAACCTTGTATCGACACTCTCTCTTCTCTCCAACCAAGCTTTCTCTTCATTCCAATGGCGCCCAAGGTTGAAGACAACATCAATGAAGGATATGAGTTGGTTAGGCATGCATTCGACGATGCCGCAACAGAAATCAAACAGGTCATTTCGCTTCTTGCAGACAACGGAATAGAATATCTTGTCTCTGAACCTACAAAGATATGGAAGAAAGAAGTATTCGAGTTATATACTGCTGCATCAATGGACTCAACTGGATTGAAGATCAAATCCACTGTACATGGAGAAAAAGTCAAGCTGTCTCAGAAGAGGTTGAGCAAGATTCTCCATCTTCCTAGAATACATGATGAGGAAGAGGTCCCAGCCTCAAGGACCAGGGAGGCGCTTCAGTGGTGTGGATTGGATCCAACCTTAAAGATAGGAGCTGCCATCAATAGAAAAGACATGAATCATCAAGGAAAATTCCTGTCTGAAATAGTAGGAAAAGTGATCTTATATAAACTAGGTGGCCATGATAGGATATCAGCCTATATGTTCAGCATGATGACGAGAGTAATCTTTAAGATTCAAACCAATTGGTCTGCAGTACTGTTTGATAAGATAAAAGAAGGAATCAAGAAGCCAAACTTGGCTAGAATCATGAGTCTGTACCTGGCTAGAATAATTCCAGAGGTGATGCAACAGATTCCTGGATCAAAGATAAATCACATGAGGAGAATGGACATAAGGTTATTCTCAAGATGGGGTAGAGTTCTTTCAAAGGAGATGCCTGATGTGGACAGGCAAGATCTAACAGAAAAGTCACCAGCACATGACCTTTCTGAGCATGGTCATGAAGATGCAAAAGTCCAGGAATGAGGGGGAGTAGGTTGATATTGAGGAGGAGCAACATGAAGCTGAGAAAGAAATTTCTTCCACTCCTCAAGAGAGAGTTAATATTGAAAGTTCTTCAGAGTCTGAGCATGAAGAAGTTAGGGAGGCCAAGAAAAGAAAACTAATGGTCTTTAGGAGAAGAAGCCAGACCTATAAGAAGGCTTTGCAAGCTCCTACTTCCCAACCAGCTCCTGATTTTGATTATAACAAGCTTATGGTGAATTTACAAATGAAGCTGGATGAGCAAAGACTGGCCTTGGAAAAATATGTAGATGAGAGTCATAAGACACTCCAGTTTGATCTGGCACAAGACATAAAATCTATCAGATTTGAAGTTAATCAGAATAAGAAAGAGATGACAGATTGCTTCCACAAGGGGGGCAATGTTGTTGTATTTCTAGCAAAGCAACAAGCAGAAATAAAGAAGCAGGTGGATGATATTGCTGTCAAACAAGGCTATGTCCTTAAAAATCAGATAAGAATGAATGAAAATTTGACTGAATCTCACAATCTGATAGTAACTGAAGTAAAGAAATCAGTTACTGCACTGACAGTAGGAAGGGCTATTGAAATGGAAGAGTATGATAAGAAGCTACAGGCTGCCCTAGATTCAGTTAAAACTGCAATCACTTCATCTCAGAAGTTAATTACTGACAAGCTTCAAAAGTTAAAGTCATTCTTTAAAGATGGAATCAATTACCTGGATGGGCAAATCAGATTTCCAAAAGAGGACTTAAGAGATCATATGACCAGAGAAGTCATAAAGGGGAGAGGGTATTAGTATATGCTGGCTCTGATCATGCCAAATTGGTAACCAACAGCATAAGAGCCACTTTGGGATATCCACCCTTATGTTATGATGATAATATGGCTGAGTCAGGGGTGCAACCAACTCTATTTGAAGGTGATCAACCTGAGGTTGCCCAATTCATTTACCCCCCTGCTGACATTGAAATGATACACCAACAAGTTCAGTCCATGTACAACCCTTCACCACCTGTTACTAATGTTATTATTGAAAAGGTAGATATGCCAGAAGCTGGTCTGAAAGCTCAGCAAGATGCTCAATTATCAAAGAAAAGATTTAGAGAGCAAGCAGAATTAAAACCTGATTTTGAGCAGTGGAGCCTCACTTCAAGGAAAATTATATTAACTGCCTGGAAAGCTGTAAAAGACCAAGTTCATAAAAGGGGCAAATGGTATAATGAGTAGGAGTGGCAAAAGTATGAAGCCAGGCAGGAGGCCATAGTTCAATACAGGAGAAAGGCTAAGATGGGGAAGCTACCTCCTGATGCACAGGAGCCTAGCAAGTATTTCCCTAAGCCTTTTCATTACTTTGAGAAGCAAAGGATCAAGGCTGAAGCACAGAAGAAGGCTGATTTGAAAGGCAAGAAGCTCATTGAAGATACAAAACCTTCTGTGCAGACTCAGACTAAACCAGGGAAAGGAATAGTCATAAAGGAGCCAGCCCAGCCTTAGTCTAAGTTTTACTAGTTTTTGTCCAAGAACTATGTAATTGTTAGTTTGTTAAAGAAATCAATATAAACAACTTGTAACAAACATTTTTGAGTTAATATACAAAACATTGTTCTGTGATCATTTTCTTTTACATCTTTATTCTGTGATGTAACTATGATATGGGTTTTGTTTATAAAGTACCCTGTAATATAATGCTTATGTACATCATCATGTTTATTTTCTAAGTGGTGTATATCATTGGCTAAAAGGTTATGACTTCTCCAAATAGGGGGAGATTGTTGGGTACATTGGAAAATGTGTACCTGATTTGGAGAAGCCTCACTTAGCTCAATGATATACATCAAGGTGTATTTGATGTTATTTTGAGTTTATATGTGCAGGTTAAGAATGTTCTAGAATGCAGGAAAAAGAAATGCAGGAAAAAGATTCTAAGTCCATGTGTCGACACCTGAGGAAGCTGTGTCGACACTTCAGTAAGATTGTGTCGGCACTTGGAAATGGCTGTTTCGACACTTCCGTGAGTTTGTGTCGACACCGGGAGGCTGTGTCGACACATAGAAGCAGAGTCGACATCAACTGTGTCGACATCAACTGTGTCGACACCTGGAGGCAGTGTCGACACACAAATTCTGAGTCTACAAAAACTGTGTCGACACACAGGACTTGTGTCAACACTCAGCAGAGTTTCAATAATGACGAGTGTTGTGTAGTGATGAAGTGATTGTGTCGACACAAATAATCAATGTCGACACATTCCCAAGATGCAGTGTCAAGAAGTTGTGTCGACATCAAGGCAGCTATGTCGACACCAACAATGTCTGTGTCGACACTTAAGTCACTTGTGTCGACACATATTAACAAACTGTCTCGACACTTTATGACATTTAGTCTCGACGCTTTGCTGACAGAGTCAAAGGCTCAAGAACTGTTTAAAGACTTGACAGCTGTGAGTTACAACAGGTGTACTGAAGCTGTCAGACTTGTCAGAGGTTAGTTAGAAACCGGATCAGCCGGTTACCATGGATGAAGTTTATATATAGATGGATTCTGAAGAAGAACAAGCGAATCTAATCAATCAACATACAACTAACACAACTATTGTGAGATTGATCTCTAATCAAGTAAGTACAAGTCGCAAAGAAGAAGATTTTCGTGATAAGATCTAAGAAGACGTTTTGAAGTAATTATCTATTCAGATTCTGTCTAAGTTGTATTCAATTAAGAATTCAGAAGTATCTTCAAGAGATTTGGAGAGAGAGAGATCCAACTAATTGAAGTCAAGAAGGAGACAATCACAGGTCTCTCAAGAAGCAGATACTGAACTAATCTGTCAAGAAGATTCAGATCTATTTCTGGGATCTAAGGAGGAAGCTGCCAGTCAGTTATATTTAAAGGAAATCAACCCAACTAAGTTCAGATTCAAGAAGCTTTGAAGAAAGCTAAGATCAAGTTGATTTCAGTCATCAGCCTCTTCAAGAAGCTGGTCAAGAAAGTTCTTATCCCTTCTCTCTCAACAGGGGTAAGAGATTATAAAATTCCTTATCAAATTCTGTAGGATCTATTCATAGATCTGAGTTGTAAGCCTGTTTTATAAAGGCTAAGTGTAGGAGATTTGTTCTCTGAGTGGTAGGGTTGTTTATGCCTGAGTTGTAGACCTTGTGGCAAGGCTGAGGTAGGGCTTGTTAGCCTGAGTTGTAGGAATGTGGAAACATTCTGAGTTGTAGGAATCCTTCTGGATTGTGAGCTGTAGGATCTGAGGATCTGAGATAAAGGAAGAAGTTAGGCCGAATCTAGCATACTGCTGGATAGGTGAAGGGGGAAAGTGGATGTACCCAGAACTTGGGGAACCACTATAAATACTATGTGCAATCTGTGAATTGTGTAGTTGTAGAATCTGTGATTGTGTGTGCTGAGTTTGCTACAGAATTTTCTGTTTTATATTACAGCATTGAAGTGATATTCTGTCTTAATTTTAAAACAAGAATTAGAACATATTCACCCCCCCTCTAGGTGTTTAGGTAGTCTTGAAAGTAAAACTATCAAAGTCCCAAGAAGAACTTCAGCTCACCCATACTGCTAATCTCAAACTTCCCTTGCATAAGTTTGGCAAACTTTCTACAAAGGTTATTTTTAGTAGATCCAAAGATAATGTCATCAACATATATCTAGACTAGGATTATCTTGCCTTTAGATTCCCTAAAGAATAGAGTTTTGTCTATCTTTCCTCTAGAGAATTTATTCTCAATAAGAAAAGCAGACAAGGTTTCATACCAAGCCCTACGGGCTTATTTCAAACCATATAGAGCTTTCCTAAGCCTATATACATAATCAGGATAATGAGAATCTACAAAACCTGAGGGTTGTTCAACATAGACTTCCCTTTTTTAAGTCACCATTCAGAAATGTTGACTTTACATCCATCTGATATACCTTGAACCTTTGATAGGCAATATAGGCCAAGAACAATCTTATAGCCTCCAGCCTTGCCACTGGGGCAAAGGTTTGATCAAAGTCAATCCCTTCCTCTTGCCTGTAGCCTTTTGCTACCAGTCTGGCCTTGTTCTTGATTATAGTGCCATTCTCATCAAGTTTGTTTCTGTAGATCCACTTGGTTCCTATAATGTTGTGATCCTTTGGTTTAGGAACCAGTTCCCAGACTTTACATCTTCTGAATTGATTCAGCTCTTCTTGTATAGCATCAATCCAGTTTATGTCTAGCATGGCTTCTTCAAACTTCCTGGGTTCTATCTGTGAAAAGAAACTTGAACATAAAACTGTGTTCATGTTCTTGCTCCTGGTTAGTACACCTTGACTTGGATCACCAGTGATTTGATGAGCTGGATGATCCTTTAGGTGTCTTCTTGCTGGAGGAAATCTGTCAACCTCTTGGCCTTCTTCATTTTCCTCAACCTGATGCTCTCTCATTGTCTTCTTCATCCGGTGATACTTGTTCTCACCCTGGAAAGCATGCATCCTTTTCTTCATCCAGCTTAGCAGGTGCTTCTTCATTGATAGTTAACTTGTACAGCCTATCCTTTAAACCTATAGAACTACTTGAAGAGCTAGACAATTCACTATTAATCAACTTAGAATCATCAAATACTACATGGACAGATTCTTCTACAACTTGTGTAGTCAAGTTGTAGATACTGTATGCCCTACTATTATTATTGTACCCAAAAAATATCCCTTCTAGGGATTTGGCAGCAAACTTAGTTTGGTAGTGCTTACCATTAACTAGGACATAACATTTGCTACCAAAGATTCTGAAGTAGGAAATGTTTGGTTTTCTACCTTTCAAAATCTATAGGGAGTCATCTTATATTTCTTATTGATGGAGGCTCTATTGAGTACATGACATGCAGTATTTACTACATCTGCCCAGAAGTACTCAGGGAGAGTAGTGTCACTAAGTAGTGTTCTACTTGCCTCAATTAGAGTCCTATTCTTTCTTTTAGTAACACCATTTTGCTGGGGTGTTATAGGTGAGGAGAAATCCTAATGAATCCCAAGTTCTTCACAAAACTTTGTCATACATTCAGACTGAAATTAAGTTCCATGGTCACTTCTGATTTTAACCACTGAATTGTTAAATTCATTCTGAATTTGTCAAACAAAGGTCTGAAAAATAGTAGGAGTTTCAGATTTCTGCCTCAAGAAGAAAACCCATGTGAATCTAGAATAGTCATCCACAATAACAAATGTGTATACTTTCCTACCAAGACTATGAACTGGCATAGGACCAAACAAATCCATATGCAAGAGATATAAACATCTCGTTGAATCTTTGGTATCAAGTACATGAAAAGAGGACTTGGTCTGTTTTCCCTCTTGGAAAGCTGAACACACTCCCTCTTTAATGCACTTGACTTGAGGACCATTCCTCACTAATCCCATGCTAAACAGCTGCCCTATAGACTTATAGTTCAGATGAGATAGCCTCTTGTGCCATTTGACACATAGTGAAGCTTTCTTACCTACAACTAGGCAAATGGGTGAGTTGTTAAACTCATAATCTAGGTTAAGACAATATACATTCCCTTTCCTAGTGCCAGTCAAAATGATCTCTTGATCACTTGACCTCCTTATTTGGCACTCTCCTTTGAGGAAAGAGATGACATAACCTAGATCACTAAGTTGACTTATGCTAATCAGGTTATATTTTAGACCCTTCACATAAGCCACTTTAGTGATGGTAATTGAATCACTAGAAATGTTACCAAATCCTTTGATGATTCCTTTTCTGATCCACCAAAGATTACTTTTGGTCCATTCTCTATGGGTACATAGTCCCTCAACATTCTTCTTGTTCCAGTCATGTGTCTGGAACATCCACTATCCAAGTACCATATAGGGGTATGGCCACTTGGATTCACCTGCATCAAATAAAGAATCACTCATCCTTAGAACCCAAATTAGTTTTGGGTCCTAGGTTCTTGTTAGTTTGAAAATTATCATGTTTACCTATAGCTTTTCTGATAGGTAAAGTATTATTGGTTTTAACACTTGTGTTAAACCAGCAATCCATAGCAAAGTGGTCTACCTTGCCACAACACCAACACTCAAATCTGTTGTACCTTCTACAGACTTCACAACCTTGTTGCCAACAGTCCTTTTAAGTGTAGGTGCTGGAGCAACAAACCCCAAGAATTCCTTTTGAACCTGATGGGCTTGCCTATAGAGTGGCCTACTGGCATTTGCACACTTGCCAATGTGATCTTCATACTCACAATGACCATGAGTAATTTCATGATCATACCTATTTGTAGGTTGTATCACCTTCCTAAAGAAAATAGGGGGCTTAGAAGCTAGTGGCTGAACTGGGGCCTTACCTTTTCCATGTGAATTGGTGGCCCTTGTTCTTCCCTTAAAGCCTAGACCAGTCTTTCCTTTATGAGAAATAAAGTTGTCTATTAAAGGCAAGAATGATTTTGGCTTAGAGAATTTAGCCACTAACTCTTTTTCTTTCTGAAGTTTTGCCTCCAGATTCTTGATGTGTTTTTCCTTGAAAGAGATTGTGCCCATCTAAATGACATTTATGTTCTTCAGTTTGGCAACCTCTTTCAGTTTCAAATCAATCAGTTTGGTTGATTCTGATGTAGCCTGCTTAAGAGATTCAATCTCCTTGGCCTGCTCCTTGACAAGAAGCTTGCTCCTCTTCATAGCTTGCAATAGCCCACCATACTCATTAATGAGTTGATGTACATCCCCATCAGAATAAGAACCATTCACTTCTCTTGAAGTGATGCTACTGATTCTGATCCAGTAAAATAATCAAACTCTAAGGGAGAATTGTATACCTTACTAGGACCAAGCTGATCCTGGCACTGATCATTTTCTGATAGGGCCATCAGCCCTCTACAACAATAGTCTTCCACTCCATTTATGGAGTTCAGCATTTGTAGGAATTCTAGTTCCCTAGAATCCTCTTCTTTTGAGAACAGCCCAACATATGCTTCTGCATCATCTTCTTCTCCTGATCCTGAAGATGAAGAGTCTGTCCAACTCTTCTGTTTCTGAGCAACAAAAGATTTCTCCTTCTTGCCCTTCAGTTGATGCTTCTTCTTGTCCTTAGATTCTGTCCTCTTGCCTGGACAGTCAGCTATGACATGTCCTGGCCTGTTGCAACAATAGCAAACAATCTTAGAATTTGTTTGTTTACTAGGTTTTAAGGCATACCTGTCCTCCTTGGGAGTCTTTTTTTTCTTGTAATATTCATCCTTGGAAAAGGATGTTGTTGGTCTGGTTCTCCACTTCTTCTTTTTCATGAACCTTTGAAACTGCCTTATAAAGGCAGCAAAGTCCTCATCAGAGGTGTGGCTATCTGATGTGATGTTGTCAGGATTTTCTTCTTCTGACTCAGCACTGCTTCTGGGTGGAGAATGAGACTTTCTCCTACCCTTTCTTGTGCCTTCAGCCTTGAAGGCAACTGACTTCTCTTTGTACTCAGACCTACTGTTTTCTTATCCTCTTTTCTAGCAGTGAGCTGCATTTCATAGGATAGCAGCTTTCCAAATAGTATTGGAAGAGGTGTATCAGCAAGCTTGGCCACCTCTCTGATTGCACAAATCTTTGTGTCCCAATCCTTTGTCAGAGACCTGAGAAATTTGTCATTCAGTTCATATATGCTGAAGATTCTTCCATATGTCATCAGCTCATTAACTATCCTGAAGAACTTTTTGTAACATTAAGCTATGATGTCAGTCTTGGCTTGTCTATAGCTCTCATATTCTGGATTCAGCATAGATTTCCTGTCCTCTCTAACTTATTCTGTTCCCTCTATGTAGACAATTAGGGTGTCCCACATTTCCTTGGAGGTTTTACAATGTACCAGATTCTGAAATGTGGCATCATCTATATCACTTACAATAATGTTCTGTGCTCTTTTGTCTAGTGTTGACAGGATGATCTCATCCTTTGTCATTTCAGAATAGTTCTTAGGGGTTTTAATATTTGCATCCAGAGCTGATATATTCATCTTAATGAAGGGTCCTTCTTGTACAGTGATGTAGATTTTTGGATCAGAATCTTCCATAAACAATCTAACCCTTTCCTTCCATATGCCAAAAAATTCTTTCCTACAGATAGGCAGTTTCATAGATCCAAACTCCTTTTGATTCTCATTTGAACCCATTCTTGAAATCTGTTAATTGCCTTGGAGATTCACTCAGACTGTTAGGTCAATCTTTGAGCAACCTGCCTCTGATACCACTTGAAAGACTTATTTCAAGAGACTAGACACCTAGAGAGGGGGGTGAATAGGTTCTAATTTTCTTTAATAATTTAGGCAATTAACTAGTTCTTACTTAGCACAGAAAATACAAATCACAGTACAGAAAACACAGCACAGCATACACTAGATTTATAGTGGTTCTCCAATATATGGATACATCCACTTTCACCCTTTTCCTATCCAGTAGAGAACTGCATTCAGCCCAACTTCCTTTCACTTGCTCAGATCCACAGATCTTACAACTATTACAGGCTTACAACTCAGATCTTACAAAAGATCCTACAAGAAATTAATTGTTTAAGAGATATGAAGATATCACCAGATAGAACTCTCTATAGGTGTGAGCTTCGTGATCAGTTCTTGAATAAACTGAATCTTCAGATTCAACCTGACTTAGCTGTTTCAAAGCTTCTTAATAGAACAAAATAAGGTTGAACTTTACTTGATGTAGAAGTTGATCTCCTGTCAGCTCATTTCTTGAATTCAGAATAAGATCTGAATCTTCTCTTACAGATCGCTCTGGATCTACCTTCTTAAGGGTTTCTCCTTTTCTTGTTGTCGGATTCTCTTTCTCGTAATAACTTGATTACTTCCTTAGTTCTGTTGTTTTTTGGTTGTCAAGGATCAGTCTCTTATATAGAGTTTCCTCATGATTACCGGCTGATCCGGTTTGTAACAACCTTCTGACAGTTCTGACAAAGGTGTCAGATATGTTGGTTATTACAGTTGTCGAGTCACCAGTCATGATAGTTGGTTCCTTAAAGACTTTATAACTCAGCATGAACCACTCAGCAAACTGCTTCACATGTGTCGACACAAATAGACTAAGTGTCGACACAAGTCTTGATGATGTCGACATAACACTCCATGTGTTGACATAGTCATTCTTCTACTACTCGACACAGCTTCTGTTTGTATGTGTCGACACAAGTCCTGTGTGTCGACACAACTGCTCCTGCTCTTGACATAACTGATGCTGACAGATGACGTTGAGTGTATGTCCAGCTGTCGTTGAGTGTGTATCGACACAAGTCCTGTGTGTCAACACAACTGCTTTTGGTCTTGACATAGCTGATGCAGACAAATGATGTTGAGTGTATGTCCAGCTATCGTTGAGTGTGTGTGTCGACACAAGTCCTGTGTGTTGACACAAGTCTTCAGACCCAGTATATTTGTTTCTGTAAGATGGCGTTGAGTGTGTGTCGACACAAGTCTTGTGTGTCGACACAAACTTTCTTCAGGTGTCGACACAATTCCTGAGTGTCGATACATGCCTTTCTTCTGGTGTCGACATAACTCCTGGGTGTCGACACAACTTCTGCTTTAGGTGTCGACACAATTCCTGCCTTAGGTGTCGACACAATTCTGGGTGTCGACACAGCTTCTTCTTCAGGTGTCAACACAATGCCTGGGTGTCGACACAGGGCTTGCTTCTAGTGTCGACACAACTTCTGGGTGTCGACACAATTCTTCACAAGTGTCGACACTTGTACTTAGTTAAATTTCTTGCAAACCTTACACCTGCACAATGAAACTCAAACATCCATCAAATACAAATTGATGTATATCATTAAGGCTTCATTTGGTTCGGCGGTGGCGGATCGATCCGGCGGGTGGAAACGGAGTGTTCGAATCAGGGGGGAGGTGGCTGCTCCAAACGGAACTTTTTGAGGCGTTTCTCAAGGCGGGCGGGTGGAAATGGAGCAAACGCCGCCGGAGGTTCATTTGTTTGCCCTCCTTCCGGCGGCATTTGCCCAAAAAAAAGTATCAAAACGCCTAAACAAATAGAGCCTAAGTAAGATGAGGCTTCTCCAAATCTGGTACATATTTTCCAGTGTACCCAACAGATTCACATAAATTTAACTCTAAGACTGAACTGCAGCAGCTCACAGTCAAATTTGGAAAATCATAAGAAGCTCTAGTAAATAGCAAGAAGCTTGTCAAAGAGCAAGCTGCAGAGATAGCATCACTAAAAGGTCTTAAGTATCATCATAAGATGGATACTCGGAAGATTGGTCTTCAAAATTCTAAGTTGGCAAAGCTGACTAAGATCATTGATGATCAAATCATATTGTTGAAGCAAAAGGATGCAACCATTCGGGAGCTGGAACTCAAACTTCTGAATGAGAAAAGTTTAGTACAACAATTTTCTAAACCTAAAACTATGGTGCCTATTATAAGCACCTTCTCAGGAACACCTGGAAGTGGTCTTGGGTATGTTAAACCCAAAAGAAAACGAGGCAAAAAGCTGATAGGATAAAAGGGTACAATCATTCCATAGCCTGTGTTTCAGACTAAGGGAAAATAAACCCAAAAGTCTGAACCAGTTGGACCAAGTTCATATGTGAATAGGAAAGCTATTCCTAATGTGCCTGCTCCAAGGAGAACTGTTGCAACTGAGATACAAAACAACCTTTTTGCTCCCAGTCAAAATACAACAGTCAAGTTTGTTGATTCCTATTCTAAGGAATGTCAGCACAAAGCTCCTTCTGTTCCTCCAAAGAGGAGGTATAATAGATATGAATGATGGTGTTGTGAAAAGGTGGGAGACTTTGCCTTGGACTATTGGTTCAATTACACTGTGTCTCATGTTCAGAAAAGGTATCCAGTTAAGAAGTTTACAGGTGTTCTCAATGGAGCCACGACTAACAAGAACCTAGAACCCAAAACAATTTGGGTTCCTAAGGAAAATAAATTCTTATTTTGCAGGAATGTCCAAGCACCAAAGATAGGCCAAATTAGTACTTGGATAGTGGGTGTTCCAGACACATGACTTGAACAAGAGGCAATTTGAGGGAATTTATCCCTATGAAGAATGGACCAAAGGTGATCTTTTGTGGAGCTGATAAAGGAACTACCAAAGGTTATGGTAAGATCACAAATGACTTAGTCACTTTCACCAAAGTAGCTTATGTGAAAGGGTTGCAACACAACCTTATAAGCATAGGCCAACTTTGTGATCTTGGCTATGACATTTCATTCCACAAGGATGAGTGCCTAATAAAGAAGTCAAGTGACCAAGAGGTCATCTTGACAGACACTAGATGTGGGAATGTATATTGTTTGAATTTTCTTTATTTAAAGTCAGACTCACTCTTATGTCTAGTTGCAAATGAAAAAGTCTCACACTATGTCAAATAGCACAAGAGGCTAGCTCATTTGAACTACAAGGCCATAGGCAAACTTTACAGTAAAGAGCTAGTTAGGAATGTTCCTAACCTTAAATGCTCTAAGGAGAGCATTTGCTCTGCATGCCAAAAAAGCAAGCAGATCAAAGCTTCATTCAAAAGTATTGAATCCAAAGACTCAGTGAGGTGTTTATACCTCTTGCATATAAACTTATTTGGTCCTATGCCAATTCAAAGTTTGGGAAAAAGAGTCTAAACTTTTGTGATTGCAGATGATTATTCCAAATTTACTTGGGTTTTTTTCTAAGGAAAAAGTCTAAAACTCCTTATGTCTTCAAGACATTTGTCAAACAAATTCAGAATAAATTGAATAGTTCTGTGGTAAGAATCAGAAGTGATTATGGAACTGAATTTCAATCTGAATATATGATAAAGTTTTGTGAATAACTTCGGATTCAAAATGAGTTTTTCTCACCAAGAACACCCCAGCAAAATGGAATTGCTGAGAGAAAGAACATGACTCTCATTAAAGCTGGAAGAACCATGCTGAGTGATTAATCTCTCCCAGAATATTTCTGGGCTGAAGCTATTAACACAGCATGTCATGTTCTTAATAGAGCTTCAATCAACAAAAGGTTGAATAAAGCTCCTTATGAACTAATGAAGGACAGAAAACCAAACTTTGCCTATTTCAGAATCTTTAGATATAGATATTTTGTCCTAAATAATGGGAAAACATATATATCTAAGTTTGTTGAGAAGTCCTATGATGGCATATTTGTTAGTTATAGTAACCACAGTAAGGCTTATAGGGTTTACAACTTGAGGGATCAAGTTGTGGAGGAGTCTGTTCATGTTTTATTTGATAAAAGTTATATGCTCTACAATGATAAGCCAGGTACATCTAGCACAACAGAAGAATACTTGAAGCTAAAGGAGCTGTCTATAGAGGATTCAGTTCCAGCAAGCAAAAATATGCAAGATGGAGTCAATATTGTTGAAGAAGTGTTTGCACATGAACAACCAGGAGAAAAAAATAAGCAACAAGAAGTAGCTGGTCCAAGAGAAGAAGTCACATTACTAGTGGCTATAAGACATCTAAGGGATCATCCAAGGGAATGGATCATTAGAGATACAGCTCAGGGAGTGACCACAAGAAGCAAACATCACAACACTGCGATGTACTCAAGTTTTCAGTCTCAAATAGAACCAAAGAAATTTGAAGAAGCCAATATAGATCCATTTTGGATAGGTATAATGCAGGAATAATTGAACCAGTTCAAAAGATGTAAAGTCTGGAAGATGGTTCCCAGACCAGATGACCGTAACATCATAGGAACCAAGTGGATCTACAAGAACAAATTGGATGAGAATGGTGTTATAGTTAGAAATAAGGCTAGACTGGTTGCAAAGGGCTATAGACAAGAAGAGGGCATAGAATTTGATCAAACCTTTGCACCAGTGGCAAGATTGGAGGCTATTAGACTCTTTCTGGCATATACAGCCTACAAAGGATTCAAAGTTTACCAAATGGATATGAATTCAGCCTTCCTAAATGGTAACCTTAAAGAAAGGGTTTATGTTGAGCAACCCTCAGGTTTTTTTGATTCCACTAAAACTACTCATGTTTATTTTTTATTAAAAACTCTCTATAGTTTAAAACAAGCCCCAAGGGCTTAGTATGAGATTCTGTCTAAGTTCCTTCTAGAGAATAAATTCTCAAGAGGGAAAGTAGACAAAATACAATTCCTAAGGGAATACAAAGGCAAGACCATCTTAGTACAAATATATATTGATGACATTATACTTGGTTCTACTGATGAGTCACTTTGCACTAGGTTTGTCAAACTTATGCAAGGTAAATTTGAGATGAGTAGCATGAGTGAACTCAAGTTTTTCTTGGGTCTCCAAGTTAAGCAAACTATAGATGGACCTTTCATTAGTCAATCTAAGTTCACCAAGGAGTTAATCAAGAAGTATGGCATGGAAACAACCACTTCCATGAGAACTCCTATGGGGTCTAGTATGTATTTAGGCAAGGATGATGCTGGCAAGCCAGTTGATATCACCTTATATAGGGGCATAGTTGGATCACTGCTCTATCTAACTGCCAGTAGACCAGACATAATGTATGTCACTTGTGTTTGTGTTAGGTATCAAGCATGCCCTAAAGAATCTCACTATACAGCAGTTAAAAGAATATTGAGACATCTAAAGGACACACCTAATCTTGTCATATGGTATTCCATGAATAGTGATTTTGAACTAATAGGCTTTTCAGATGCAGATTATGCAGGATATAAAGAAGACAGGAAAATCACATCAAGCACATGTCAATTCCTTGGAAGGAGGCTGGTGTTATGGAGTAGCAAAAAGCAAACAAGTGTAGTAATATCTACAGCTGAAAATGAGTACATTTCAGCTGGAAGTTGTTGTGCACAATTACTTTGGATTCAGCATCAGTTACAAGATTACAACTTACAGCTAAGTAAAATTCCTTTATTCTGTGATTCTAATAGTGTTATTTCTATTGCAAACAATCCAATGTAATATAGTAGAGATATCATTTCATTAAGGAGCATGTAGAAAATGAAGATATTAGCTTAGAATTTGTTCCAACAAACAAACAAATTGCTGATATTTTTACTAAGCCCATGGACGAAGAGAAATTTAATTTCTTTAAATTTGAACTTGGAATGTTGAATCTTGAGTAATTGATACGCATATAAAAAATTGATATAAAATAAGAATAAAAATAATTAATCAGTAATTAAGTTTACTCATTTAGATATCAAGGATAGACATCATAAAGGTCAAGAATCTACAATTCAGAAAACAAAATTTTGACTAAGTCAAAATATTGTGTCGAGACACCAGAGAATATGTTGAGACATCTTAGAAGGTGTCGAGACACCAGAGAATATGTTGAGACATCTTAGAAGGTGTCGAGACACCAAAAAGTGTATCGACACTATAAATAGTAATGTGTCGAGATACAAAAAAGTATGTCGATACAGCATCATTACAAAGTGTCGAGACACTATAGTAAGTGTCAAGACATAAGGGTGTCGAGACCCTAAGGTATGTGTCGAGACACATTAACCTTGTGTCGACACATCTCGACAGACATCTTTTCCTTGTGTCGACACTAGGTATTTACCCAAAAATTTAGAATAGTCTAAATACAGTGCGCCCTTTCGACTTCAGGGAAGATTTGACTATAAAAGGGGTGTGAGAGTAGAAGTCGACTACACTTTCTTGATCTCTTGAACTTTTGATCCCTGAGTGTCAAGACCTAGAATTCTAGTTAGTCGACACTCGTCAATCCTTTCTCTCAACTCCAATGGCTCCTAAGAATGACGACAACATCTTTGAAGGGTATGAACTCGTACGCCATGGATTCGTCTCAGCGCAAGAAGAAATTAGGAACGTCATTGACCTAATTAAAGAAGCAGGTCTGGATTATGTGCTCTCTGAACCAACAAACATCTGGAAATGAGAAGTATATGAATCCTTCTCTAATGTAAAACTGGATTCAAATTCAGCAAAGATTAAGTCTATAGTGAATGGAGCTAAAGTTAAAATCACAATCAAGAGGTTGGCAAAGGTTTTTCAAATACTAAGAATTGATCAGGAAGATGAAATAGACATCCAGGAAGGGTATGAATCCTCCAGGAAAATTCCTGTCAGAAATAATAGGGAAGGTGCTGCTGTGTAAAACAGGAGCACATGACAGGATATCTGCTCAGATGTTTGAGCTTATGACAAGAGTAATTTTCAAAATCAAGACTAACTAAAGCAGAGTGGTCTTTGATAAAATAGCAGAGAGTATAAAGAAGCCCAATAAGGACAGAATTCTAAGTCAATACTTGGTTCATGTTATTCCAGACAGCCTCAACCTCAAGCTTGGCTCCAAGATCAATCACATGAGGAGAATGGATATGAGAATACTGGCTAGGTGGGATAAAGTCCGATCCAAGGAATCACCTGTAGTTAAGAAGGAGAAAGAGAAAAGGAAGAAGGCTGTAGTTGTGGAAGAAGATTCTTCCAGTAAATCTGAAGAACAAGAAAGTTCTACCTCTGAAAAATAAGATGATACAATAGCTGAGAAGTCTCCAAGAACCTCACCTAGAACTGGTGATCAGGTGCAGTGGGAGAATATACAAGATAAGGATCCAATTGAGGTTGAGAATCTCAATGATCGTCCAGAAATTGAAATGGATACAGTAGATACAATAATAATGGAAGTTGTGCAAGAGCTGGAACAAATAAAGGTTCCTGAAACAGAAATGCTTGATAGAGAGATTGAAGATACAATCTCCAAGGCCACTGAAGAGGCAATTATTCTGAATACTGATTTAGAAGTCCAGGGGGAGATAACTACTACTCCAGAGGACCCTGTTCATGATACTAAAGTTCTGCAAGAAGAGACTAACTTGGAAAACATCAATGAAGAAGGTGCAATGGTTGAGGGGGAGTTTGAAGATCACCCCCAACTACTGAAACAGCTAAAGAGCCAGCATCTGTTCAGGTAGTTAGTTCTTCTGAATCAGAAGAGGAAGAAGCCTCTCAACTAAAGAAGAGGAAAATAATTGAACTCAAAAAGGGAGCAAAAGCTACAAGAAAACTATTCAGTCTGGCACAACTCCTGCTCCTTCTGTGGATTTAAGTTCAATTATAGTTCAACTACAAATTATGTTAGAACAACAAAGAACTCAACTTGAGAAGTATGTGGATGAAAGCAACAAGGAGTTGCAGTTTCACCCAGCTCCGGACATAAAATCTATCAGATTTGAAGTAAACTTGCTAAAGAAAGATATGACAGATTTCTTTGAAAGAGGAGCAAATGTTGTAGTATACATTGCAAAACAGCAAGTAGAATCACAGAAAGATGAAAATGACATAGCTATAAAATAAGGCTATGTCATGGAAAATCAAACAAGAATGAATGTGAATATGATAGTTATGCATGATACTATATTGGCAGAAATAAAGAAACAAACTACTACTCTAGAGACCAAGATTACATCTACATCAAAGGATCTGGAAACTCAGTTATCTACTTTATCTGCCTCTATGCTTCAAGATATTCAGGCTTCTCACAAAGAATTGGATGACCATCTGCTCAAGGTCAAGAATTATGTGTCCTCGGGACTACAATATCTAGATGGTCAAGTAAGATTTCACAAGAATGACCTCAAAGATCATATAGAAAGAGAAGTCATAAAGGGGGAGAGGGTAATGATAAAGTCAAGCTCTGAGCATGTTACGTGGATCTCAAATAGCATCAGAGACACTTTAGGCCATCCTCCCCTATGGTATGATGGAGACCAAACTGCTGAGTCTGGTTATCAACCAGCTCATTTTGAGGTCATTCAAGTTATTGTCCAAACCATGTATAGTACTCCACCACAAGTTCAGAATATAGTATGTGAGGAGGTGGAGATGACTGCATCTGCTTTGCTAAAGGAGAAAGAAGCTCAACTATCAAAGAAAAGATTTAGGGAACATGCTGAAGCTAGGCTAGATTTTGAACAATAGAGTCCAACCACTAGATCAATTATACTCACTGCATGTAAAGCATTCAATACTAATGCATTTGATAGGGAAAATGGTATACAGAGTAAGAGTGAGTTAAGCACTTAAAGCAGCAGGAGGTCATCCAAAAATTCAGAAATGATCTGAAGGTAGGGAAGATCCCAGCTAATTCTGTTGAGCCCAGCAAGTATTTACCCAAGCCCTATCATTATCATGAAAGGCAAAGGATCAAACAAGAAGAAATTACTAAAGCCAAGAATGTCAAGGGAAAGGAGAAAGTGACTGATGACAAAGTGTCAGAAGTCAAAGCTAAAATTTAGACAAGAAAAGACATTGTCATCAAGGAGGCAGAAGAATCTTAGTTTATTTTTCTTTTTTTGAAAAACTATGTAATTTGACTTTAAGAACATTGTATCAAAATTGAAAAATGTAATCTTTGAACAAATTTAAATGAAAATTTTGATTGCACTTGTGATATCTGTGTTCTTACTGTTGTGTTCCTTTGAAATTTGTTAAGCATTTTTCTTATACATCATAATTAATATATTTTGGTATTGTGGCGTATATCATTAAATTGGGGTTATGACTTCTCCAAATAGGGGGAGATTGTTGGGTACATTGGACACAATGTACTTGATTTGAAGAAGCTCTTTCAATTCAAAGATATACACAAAATTTTTATTTGATGTATATTTCAGTTCATGCTTGCAGGTTTCCTATGTCATAATGATTTGACAGGTGGTTCAAGTCACATGGATAGGTGGACTCAAGAAGGTGACTAGAAAGTGAAGAAAATTGTCTAAGTACAAAAGCATCGAGTGAAGTCAGCAAAGTGCTGAGTGAAGTCAGCACAGTCTACATTTAGCAACTTGCAGTGGAGAAAAATGGCTAAGTAAAAAAGTGTTGACATACTTCAACTGTGTCGACACCTTTGTAAAAGCTGTGTCGAGACTAAGTCAGTAGTGTCGAGACAAGTCAGCTAACTCGACACTTTAAAGCCTAAGTCAGCAGTGTCGAGACAAGTCAGCTAACTCGACATATAGAAGATTCAAGATAGGTGTGTCGAGACAAGTTAGTTGTCACGACACCTTAAAGACTAAGTCAGGAGTGTCGAGACAAGTAAGCTAACTCGACACTTTAAAGCTTAAGACAGTAGCGTCGAGACAATACAACTGTCTTGATATAAAGAAGACTGAAAATTATACTAAGTAAAATAGTGTTGAGACAAATCAATTGTCTCGACACCTTGAAGGATAAAAATATAGAAGTGTCGACACAAGGCAGACAGTTGTGTCGAGATAATTCAAATGTCTCGACACATAGCAGAATTAAAGATATCACACAAAGCAGAATTAAAGATGTCGACACAGATGACAGTTGTGTCGAGACAAGTCAACTGTCTCGACACTTTCAAGTTCAGATGAAAATTCTTCTAAGTAAAATTGTGTCGAGACTACGAAGATGTCTCGACACAAGTGTCAAGACACTTTGGACATCTCGACACTTATGTTTCTGAATATGTGCAGAGTCAACACAGAAGTGTCAGTACAAGTCAGAAATGTCACATCAGCTACAGTAATGTGATATTTAAACAGAAACAGTTTAAGGGAGAATTTGAAGTATGATGTAAGATGTTGATGTCATCATTCAGAAACCAGCCATCCACAAAGGCTATAAATAGAGGGGTTGTCATCACAGAGGAAGCAATTCAGCAAAATCTGAAATTCTTATTCAAATTACTCACAAGCCAAGGGGAGACAACAATCCCGAGAAGGGGGAAGAAGACGAAGATCTTCAAGAAAATTTCCAGATCCTTTTATAAATTTGATCTGAAGATTAAGGTGGATTTGATCTACAATTTCTTCAAGGAAATCAAGTCGATCAACATCAAGAAGATTGCAGATCCAGATAAGTATCTTTTCAGCCAATCAGTTTATCAAGAAGAAATCCATTACTGCTGAATTGAAGAATCTGTGTTATCAGATAAATCAGATTACAGAATTCCTGTTTTCTGAAGATTATTTTTTCTATTTTACCTCTTAATTTTGTAAGATCTCCTTGAGATCTGAGTGGGTAGGAGATCTAATCTCTGAGTTATAAGCCTATTTTATAAAGGCTGAGGTAGGGTTCTTGAGGGACCTGAGGTAGGTGTTTTGAGTAGATCACTGAGTTGTAAGCCTGATTTATAAAGGCTGGGGTAGGGTTTTTGAGGAACCTGAAGTAGGAGATTGGGAGAATCTTTGAGGTAGGATCTGTTGGTCTGAGTGTAGGTTTCTTAATAGAAACTGAACATGTAGGATCTTTGGATCTGAGTTGAAGAGGAGGAGCTATAACCTTATCTAGCACATTGCTAGTGAGGAAGAAGGGGGAAAGTGGATGTACCCTAGATAAGAGAACCACTATAAATTCTTTGTGATGTGTGCTTTGATTTGCTTTTGCTTGTGCTGTGATCTGAGATTTACAAGTGCTGAGTTCAGTGGTTCAATTGTGCTGAGTTATTGTGAAGTTAATCTCTCAAGTAAATTAACTGTTGAATATTATTTCTACAAAACAGTTAAGTGACAAAGAATTGAAAAAGTATTTTAAAAAGACACATATTCACCTCCCCCGTCTAGGTGATTATCTACCCATATGATTAACTTTCAAGATCGAGTGCCTAGAGTGCTGTCACTTGATTGCAACGATCGAAGAGCTAAAAGTAATTCTCTCCAAGGCATCTTTGAAAATGAACAATCTTATTAATGAAAGGAATGTCTTGGAGAAAATACTTCAATTATCTCTTGTTAAAATAGAAGAAGGTTAAAAACAATTCGCAAATCGATGCGTGGCGCTAGTCACGCAAAACACCGCCCTAAAGGCAAGGATCCATGATCTTAACTATGTTGTCCAGAAATTTGGAATAGGGCAAAAATCTCTGGATATGTTGCTGGGAGCACAGTATCACGGATCTGGAAAGTTTGGACTAGGGTACGTAAGTCCAATGCTACCACCCAGCGGTAATTAATTTCTTGTTAAGACTAAAACTTTTCATGAAAATCACGAAATAAAAGTAATAATTCTGAAAGGCTATCCCCATCCTCCAGCACGTGATCTAGGAACACGAAAAAGGTAGAATTCACTGCTTATACCTTATGTGCAAACTATCAAAAGTTTGGTCACACATCCAGCTCGCGTCTGAGGAAAGGTGCGAAGAAAACTATGCAAGTCTGGCTGCCAATGTCTTCTACCTATCATATGGGTGAGACAACTTGGGTAACCAGATCTTTACCATCATCTTCCTTTTAGGTGTGTTGGTAGGCTAAGGCAAGGAGAATGTGTGGTACTTGGACTCTGGGTATTCTAAGCACATGATAGGTGATAAAGACAAGTTCCTTAGCCTGGATAAGAAGACAGGGGGCATGGTGACATTCATGGAGAATAACAAAGTGCATATTCTTTGAATCGGCACTAAATGTAACAAAGCATTTTCAATTTCAAATGTATTGTTTGTAGATGGACTTAAAAATAACTTGATATCAATTAGTCAACTATGTGATAAAGGCTTGAACGTAATATTTGAATCTTCTACGAACACCTGCAATATTATAAATGATAAAACTAATTGTGTTTTGCTTACTGCTCATATAACTCATAACGTTTACACGGTTAGTTTTGAAGATATATCTACTTATGATTTGAAATGCTTAGTTACCAAGAATGAGGAATTAGATCATTGACATAGGAGACTAGGAAATTCATGAAGTAAACTAATTGTCAAATTATCAAAAACATAAACTTGTTCGTGGGCTTCCTAAATTAAGCGGTAGTTTGAACTCCTTATGCGCTCTGTGTCAAATAAGAAAATTTGTCAAAACCTCATTCGAAAGCAAAAATGATATTTCCACATCTATACCACTTGAACTCATACACATGGATCTATTTGGTCCTCTTAGTACATATAGTCTAGGTGGAAAACAATACACGTTCATTGTTATAGATGACTACTGTCGTTTCTGCTGGATAATCTTTCTTACAAATAAATCTGACACATTTAGTGAATTCACAAATCTATGCACTAGACTTCAAAATGAGAAGTAACTAAAAATAAAATGCATACGGTCAGATTATGGGGGAGAATTTGAAAATGAAGACTTCATAAACTTCTATAACAATCTAAGAATTAAGTACGAATTCTCCGCCCCACCCACTCCATAATAGAACGGGGTAGTAGAAAGAAAGAATCGTACACTTCAAGAACTAGCACGCACAATGCTCGCCGAATTTGGCTTGCCTCGATATTTGTGGGCTGAAGCGATTAACACAGCAAGCTATGTGATGAACCGGGTCATACTTCGCCCTATTCTTTAGCGAACTCCGTATGAGCTTTATTTCGATAAGAAGCCCTCTGTATCGTATTTTAGAGTCTTTGGTTGTCTGTGCTTCATTCTAAGCACTAAGGATCATTTAGGAAAATTCGACGAAAAATCAGACCATGGCATCCTCTTAGGATACTCTAGTATGAGTCGTGCCTATAGAGTCTATAATAAAAGAACCTTAGTTGTTGAAGAATCAGCTCACATATACTTTAATGAAAGTACATCAATTGAAGAATCTAGGCAGAATGAAGAGGAAGTTGATGACAATGTGTTGTTAGGAGATAAGGGTGATGAGAGAGAAGTGGTGATTCATGTTCCAACTTACGAGGAAGGATATAGGCCTCCAAGCACTCTAAATTTCTCAAAACAAATCCACGAGAACTAGTTATAGGAGAGCCCTCACATGGAGTTAGAACTCGGTCGGCCCTGCATGAATCCTTCTCAAACCTATGCTTTATTTCTGAAATTGAACACAGGAATATCTCAAAAGCTTTAAAGGATGAATTGTGGTTCTTGGCTATGAATGAAGAACTAAATTAGTTCGAGAGAAGTAAGGTCTGGGTATTAGTGGAGCGTCCTGATGGCCATCCAGTTATCGGTTTGAAATGGGTATACAAAATAAACTTGATGGTGAATCTAGGATAACTAGGAATAAGGACCGATTGGTGGTACAAGGTTATTCACAAATATAGGGTGTGGACTTGCAATCATTTGCACCGGTCGCACGTCTTGAATCCATTCGTATGTTTTTGGCATTTGCAAGTTATAAACAAATTAACTTATATCAAATGGATGTTAAGAGTGCATTATTAAATGGATATATCAAGGAAGAGGTGTATGTCGAGCAACCGCCCGAATTCAAGAATGTTGACTACCCAAATCACGTATACAAATTGGTGAAGGACTTGTAAGGACTGAAACAGGCACCCTGTGCTTGGTAAGATTGGCTCACGACATTTATCCTAGAGCATGGTTTTAGGATGGGTAGTGCGGACACAATACTGTTTGTAAAGCACGAGAATCTCAATCTAATTCTATTACAAATTTATGTTGATGATATCATATTTGGTGCCACAGATGAAAAGCTATGCAATGAAATTGTCACCCTAATGCAATCTGAATTTGAAATGAGCTTAGTTGGAGAGTTAACATATTTCTTAGGATTTCAGATTTCTCAACGAATTGATTGAATTTTTATAAGTCAATCGAAATACATAAAAGAAATGTTTGTGCGATTCGGCTTTGAAAATCTGAAATAGGTAAAAACTCTAATGAGTGCATCTCTAAAATTAGGAAAGGATGAAAGTGATGGACCAAACATTATTTCAAGGAATGATCAGATCACTTCTTTACTTAAGTGCTTCTATGCCCGATATTATATTCGTGGTGTGTCTTTGTGCTAGGAATCAAGTCAATCCTAAAGAATCTCACTTCAAAGTTGTTAAACACATCTTTAGGTATCTTATAGGCACCCAAAATCTTGGTCTCTAGTACCCCCACACCACCAACTTCATGCTCCAGTGGTATTCCGACTCTAATTACGCTGGATGCTCTCTCGATCGCAAGAGAATACGTGAAACGTGTCACTTCTGTAACACCCCAAAATTTGGAAAATAGAACTTAAAAGTGGCTATCGTCGGGCAATAGTGGGTATCGCTGGCGATACCGATAGCACTCAACGAAGCGTTGAGTAGACTCGACGCACTCGGCGCTCTCGACGCACTCAGCGCTCTCAACGCACTCGGCGCTCTCGACGCACTCGGCGCTCTCGGCGCACTCGGCGCTCTCGACGCACTCGACGCTCTCGACGCACTCGACGCTCTCAATGCACTCAACGAGGTGTTGAGTGAGCTATCAGAGTGGCGACGGTGGGTATCACCGGGAGATACTGCCACTTATCGATACTGCCACTTATGACTGGACACGTGTCAGATGGTCGGTTGGCGGCCGAAGAGCGGTGGTTGACTGGGGTCAAAGCGGCTACCGATGATATCGCCCAGGCGATATCGGATATCGCCAGGCGATAGCGTTAATTTTTACTTGTTAACTTAAATTGTGGTCTTTGCTTTCTTTTGATGAGAGGATCGTGTGGCTGGGTTTATTCCTGAGGCTGCTTAACCAGAGAAGAGGTGGATAGAAGCTTCATTTCTCATCTCTCACACTCTCTCATCCCTCTCATCAAGTTCTTGGAAGAAAGGAAGAAGAAGGTTGAGGCTGAGCTTTGCTAGCTTAGTGGATGAGATCCTGTGGTCAGAATCGAGAACGAAGGCAAGATCTGTGAAGAGGAAAGCGAGGCGCTCCTTTACATCCAGATAGATAGATTGCTAATGGCTCCAAAACGAGTTCCGAGGGTAACTATCTTCCATCTTGGACAAGTGAAGTCCTCTTTTTTGCATATGCATGGAATCCTCCACCAAAAGGTTTAGAATCAAGGGAATTCCAATGGGTCTATACGTGATATCCCCGGGTGGTTTTGCATATAGAATTTGGAAATCGCAGTACGGAATAGGCATGTTGTGTGAAGCCCATCCGGATAGGTTAGTGATGCGTATTTTAGCTCTAATATAGACCATGTAGATAGGTAAAAGCTTAAATAGATTTTACTCTCAGGCAAGTGCACCTATAAATCATAGTATAGGAGAAATCTACATCTCGTGTCGTATTCCACAGGGTCTTTTCAAGTACTCGTACTCACTTTCACTCTATTATCGTACCTATATTAAAATTGGAGGGTAATTTTAATTAAAATAAATATTCAAAGGATAAAATGATTTAGTGTTTGTAAGCGGGTAGACTGGTGATACAATGCTTTTGTGATAATTACATAAGTAGAAATATACGGTTTCCAAAATAGATTTGATAATTTGAATATTTTCTTTCCATCATTTCATATGATCTACATGACCGTAGAGTCTTCGAAATTCATCGAGTTCTCTCTCGAGCAACTTAATGACTAAGCCTAGGTTGAATGTTAGAAATCTCTTTCGTAACATAACTCCTAAAACTTGATTTAATCGTCATGAACTTGACTCTTTAGTGAAGACACTAATACGGAGAACTTATGTTCTTCTATCTCTAGAATCACATGCAAATCCTATCATCTAAATATGATCTTATCAAGTCTTTCATCTCTCGATCTCAAGACTTAAAATCAAATAAGAGTATCCGGGTTACTCTTCATCTAATCATGAGATTGTTAAACCTTTCATCTCTCGATCTCAAGGCTTAAAATCACATAAGATTATCCGGATTACTCTTCATCTAAACATGAGAATGTCACGCCTTTCATCTCTCGATCTCAAGGCTTGATGTTAAACTAGAGTAATCCAATCGTAGAAGATCTTATAGAGTTATAAAACTTAGATGAATCATAATAAAGATCAAAGAAAAGGAATGATTAAATGAACTCAAATCTAGATATTACAAAGCGTATAATCCATAAACATTGTTCTCATAATCCATACACACACAAAAAGAGAGATACTCAGATATAAATGATACAAACATCAAAGGGGAAAGAAGAATTGAAAGATAAAATACTTTACAAATTGAATTCTTCGATCCACATTCAAATGAGCCTTCTCTAGCAAAGTACTCACATTTCGTCGTCCAAACACTAGCACAATTCGTCCCCAACAAAGAGAGATTTCCAGTTTCATCTTCTGGTCATATTTATAGATTTGGAGCAAAAAGCCGTTGACACGGCTTCAGACACGGCCGTGTAGATCTGTATCTGACGGTTACAGCGCACGAATACAGCTCTTCAGCAACTTACATAGGGGCACACGGCTTTAGACACGGTCGTGTTCATGGTCGTGTCCTTCTCTGTCTTTTGGTCTCCTCTTCGACAACATTCAGGGGAACACAGACATTTGACACGGCCATGAACACGGTCGTGTGCATGGCCGTGTCAAGGGACACGGCTAGTTACATGGCCGTGTGCCTGGCCGTGTCAAGTGACATGGCCGTGTGCCTGGCCGTGTCAAGTGACACAGCTAGTGACATGGCCGTGTCAAGTGACATGGCCGTGTGCCTGGCTATGTCAAGTGACATGGTCGTGTGCCTGGCCGTGTCAAGTGACATGGCCGTGTGCCTGGCCATGTTAAGTGACATGGCTATTGACATGTCCGTGTGCCTCTCTGCCTTTTCTTCTGCTCTTTAGCATCTTCTATAACTGCATATGGCTCCTGACACGGCCGTGTACATGGCCGTGTACTTTCAGAAACTTGGTTCTTTGCCCGAATCATGCCCAAGCTATCCCTGCTCCTGCATCTCATGACTAACTTGCAGTATTGATTAGAAAGTTACATCATTTCTACAATATAACCTCACATTAATCACCTAAATCGAATGGTTAGATAAACACTATAAAAGCATGGTATGGGTGAGGTTTTCATTTAAAGTTAGGTAGACAATGATAGTAAATATGCTATATAAATCACTCTCATCAGTTAGTTTGGATTGATGTTGTTTTATTTTGCGTGTCGGAGAAGACTCCGAGTATAAACGAGTAGTTTACGGGGTCTGTGGGTTGTACCTGTGAAATGAGAGTAGCCGGAAGTACTAGAGGTATGCTCCAGGAAAATACCCAAAAAATACCACAGTTTGCATAACTGTTGGATATCGTTGGGCGACTGCGAGTATTGTTGGTGATAGCTCTTGGTGAGCTATGATGGCTGTGAAAGACTGATTTTCTGGCATTGCAGGATGTTTCATAGTTTTGGTTGGAAAGATGTTCCAGTTGTGGCTGAGTATGGAGACAGAAGAAATTTCTGTCGCTAACACCAGATGATAGTGACTATCGTTGGCGATAGCTTCCAGATAGCTTTTATTGTTGTGAAGCATGTGTCCATGAGACAGGGTGTGTAACATGAGAAGTTGTGAGCCTGGATAACCCAGCTATTGGCCATGAGTGCCATGATTGAGCACTGTCGGCACAGGTCCTGGGGACATGTGAGCGGCAAGTGATGATGAGAGCCTGTTGTGCCCAGCAATAAGGCCAGTGAGCCGAATGGGAAAGGGGAGGCTGACCCGCATCTTGTCATTCTCCATGATTGTTGTTACCGTCGGCGTTGACCTAGCGATTTGAGCAACAGGAAATAGCTGAACTGTACCCGCATTATGCCCATTCGACTAGAGTTCCTAAAGTAATTGGCGTTGTTGGAGCGCATAATGAGTGTCTTAGTCCTAGAGCCAGAAAGACTAGAATGTTGAGTTATAATTTTGTCAGCTGAAAGCTGACCATTGCCTTGTTTGCCACCATATGGTGGAATGTCCATGTGTAGGTGGTGGAGAGCCGAGCGAGAAATAGCGGGTTGTGCCTTTATTGTTGTGCCGGCCCTTGAAGGCCAAGCGAAGAGTTTTAGTATATTCATGTGTGGCCGACCTGCATCCCGATGTATGAAAACACTTGTGAAAGAGGAAACCGTTGTAAGGCCTTAAAGCCATTTTGACTTTTGTGTATTTTTGTAAACATTCCTATATGGTTTTTATTAGTGGACATTTGTATTACTTGAGTTCAAAATTTAACCCCAGAAGCTTCTGCTAGAATGCTCCGAGTTAGGATTCGTTTAGTCTTTGATATTAACATGTAACTCTGCTGACAATCTGTGGGATATGACGTGAGGCCCCGGTCGGACCCTCTGTTATATTTCATGTGACGGATGGAGGTGTTATAATTTTGATATCAGCTTGTCTTGGTTTTCCTTCTCCGAATTCATGGTCGAATTCTTTTGAGGGGTGACAAGCGCGTGTAGGTGCTTACCGTTATAACAAAATGAACTCAAGAATGTCCACTTAGGAATAAAAATACACATGTGTGAGGAACCTGCGCGTTCCTAATAGTCATTGTTTGATGTTGAGTCGTCACTAAATTGTGTACTTTACACTTATAGGTGGCTATAAGTGGTGCAGGGCAGTCTGAACCCCAATGTTCTGTTGAGAGTGCGACACTAGCTGATGTGCCCACACCTCCTCCTTTTGGGGAAATAGTACGCTTAGTTGCTGAGGCAATATTTATAATGATGAATGCATAGTCGATTGGGAAGGTGCGACCTACGATGGTGCCAGTTCATGTTGGTGTAGCCGAGCCTGTAACTGTTAGACAAGTGCCTGCTGAGGCTTTAGTGGATAAGCGAGCGACTGAGCGGCAGTTGAAGCAATTTATGAGCTTTAGTCCTCCTATATTTATGGGTGCAGGATCCCCAATACAGGTAGTGGGCTGGATTTTGCGAGTCAAGAGGATATTGATGACGATCGAGATAGAGGAGGGACATAAGGTCACCTTGTCCAATTTCATGTTGGAAGGAGAGGCTCGGCTTTGGTGGGATGAGTTGGAGTTACACCACTTCGCGGGCAGCCGACTATCGGAGATTTCGATGGAGAAGTTTTCGCGATTGTTCTTGGCAAATCATCTGCCATCGTCGCAGCGGATTGCTATGGAGAACGAGTTCCAGTGTTTGACTCAGGGCGAGGGTAATGTGGATGACTACCTCCATGAGTTTACCAGGTTGGGACCTTCTGCAGGGTCTATTTTTGCTGACGAAGAGCGTAAGGCCAATAGGTTCTATGAGGGACTGTGAGATGAGCTGAGGTTACTGCTCTTGGGTCCGATGAACAAAGGTTTCCAAGTGTTGGTGAATACGGCTCGTTCATTAGAGACAGACATGAAGAGGGTGCACGGCAAGAGGGACTTTGCAGTGATAAAGCCCGAGTTCAAAATGTTGTGTCCTAGAAAGTCAGACTACCACAAGAGATGGAGTAAGAATTCCAAGTCTTCTAGACAGGCTCCTTCTACTTGTACTTCTGGAGCAACATCAGAGCGAGGTCCGCCCACAAGTTACACATGTTGCAAGGTGGGATATATAGCCCGAAATTGTTGGAGTGGTCCTCCAAAGGAGGAGAAAAAGGAATGACCATCGTATGCTGAGAATGTCACAACCCGCATTTTCACCGCCTTTATCAGAGTAAAGGGAAATGTGCGTCATGATGTCACGTCAGTAGGGGATAACTGTGTATGCTCAGGCAAAACTCCTACTAGACACAAAAAGAGAGATCTTTAAGTGATTTAGTGAAAATCCAATTTAAGTTAAGCATTTAACCGTATCCCTCGGCTTGGTGGACCATCATGTCCACGAAAGAAAATAGTTTATACGCTGTGGAAAATACTTCATTCAAGAGATTAAACATCCTACATGAGTGTAGACGTTTCCCAGGGAACAACTCATGGTATGCAAGACTCTAGTTTTATAATAATAGTAAGAATAGCTTTTACGGTCGCTAAATATAATGAGTTAGAGTTTTAAAATATGATTTGCATGAAGTAATAATAGTAGGTTTTATACTTGAAAATACCTAACATGCATTCCTTGCATAAATCATCCCAGAGAGCAAGTAATCCAATTCATCATAAGGAAACAACTAGCAGCTAGCAAGGTATCCAGAAATCAACTATCTTATGGGCGTCAACAATCTGACATGAACCCACATCAAGTAAAAGTATGTCTAACCAAGTAAAGCAACAAAAAAACAACTACCTTGCAACGGTGAGGTGAAGCCATAGCCAACACTGCTGCTCATAAACTCCAAAACCAGCTCCACTACCCGCTAAAGTTCCGAACCTGAGGCATTCCAAACACAGAACACCTCAGCAAGAAGGCACAAGCAGTGGCAGAAAAGTAAGCCAAAATGGTAAGTAACGGTCAAAAGGGGTACCCACCCAAGACCAAAAGTACTGAAGTAAAGTGCAGAAGTAAAGTACCTCTAAGTAAAGTGCAGAAGTAAAATACCTCTTGGTCATCATTTCATCCGGGATCACATTAAGAAAGAGAACTTGAGAGTGAGCTTCATTGGGACCGACAATCAACTAGCAGACATAATTACAAAACCCCTCCCCGATTCACGTTTTTTGTTACTTCGATTAGAACTAGGCGTTTTGGATCTCACTATTTGATCGTGCCGGTTCATCTACTGCATTTAATTTGATTTATTTTTGTGTGTTTCTGCTTTTGTCTGTCTTTTTGTCTATTTTAAACAAAAAAACCAAAAAATGATGAAAAATCTCACACAAACTCCAAAAACATATCTTGTTTTTTCGTTTGATTTGTTTGCTTTGTTTCATTTTTTTTAAAATAGAAAATTAATATATATATAAATAACCTAAAATACAAAAAAATTTGTGGATCGGTCATTCTTATGACACGCATGGCTCGAACCTAGAGCACAATGATTATGTACAATGTTTGATTTAGGATTGTTAATCTCTGTGAACATTGTCTATTTTTTGTCATGATGCGTCGAATCTATATGTGCTTAGCTACTAAGTGCGACTAAACATGTTAGTGTCTGTTGAATATACCTCTAGGTATGTGTGAGGATTTAGGTAGCGTAATGATTTTACACTATTAACACATCCCTAGACGAAGCACTCATGTAGAAACTCTATGCTTACATGTTATAACTCGTGATATTGTGTCTAATACATTAGAAATAACTTGAATAATCAATTTCACAATATGCATGTTCTTATGTAAAGGTTAGAACTTTGGGCCAAAACTCTAGTGATCGTGTTTTTTGTATACAAGTTAAAGTGCATCTATCAATGTGGGTAGATTTCGATTGATTCAGGGTCCTTGAAATAAATGTTATACTAAAGATAGTACGAAAAATAAATAAAAACTATGCATGCTATCAAATCATGTGTCGAGGATACCCCACAAGCACTACTCACTCCTCCTGATAAGTCTTCATGAGTATTGTGAGAATGAGCATCTTGGTTAAAAGAATCGTTTCGATCTTGTGCAAAGACTAAACAGTAAGTGTAGTGCCATTTGTTCTAGTTTTGGTATAAAGTAGATAGAAACGTGACGTGGTTTTTCACTTTATTTCTCTCGTGATAGCATAATTGAATTGCTGCGATAAACATGCATTAAAGGTTAATTATACTTGATGTTTCTCTTTTGATGCTACACGTACACATGTCATTGCTCTATCTAACGCTTCCATACATAAGAATTGGACTGAAACTGCACTATATGTCTACAACACATAGGTACTAGTTTACGATTTCTATTCTTGACTTTTGTAATATTACAATGTGTTAACTCTATAAATCTCTTAGCATTGTACTCCAAATTGTTGTGCACTTAGTTTCACATGTGTTGTCAGATTCTTTTTACTCTACAAAACATATGATTTGCTTCTGTGTGCTCCGCTCGTATATTTGACCAGTACGCATTATTTTCTCTGATGTATGTTTGGTCACCCCTATTATGTTTGCTTTTAGATTTACTTTATAACGTGCATTGTTTGATCTTTATCATGCTTATTTAGACTGTATTTTCTCCCGTATGTGCGTATAGTCATTTTTTCGATCTAGCCCACCCTTTTCGATAATATCAAAAGGGGGAGAATAGAATTTTCATGAGTGATGAGCTAGGAAAAGATCACTTGTAGGGGGAGCTTGTTGAAATGTGTGCACGTGGATAGGGGGCGCATAGAGCACGTATATAGGGAGAGCGCGTGTATAGGGGGGTTTCTAGTAACCTAAAACCACGTATATAGGGGGAGTGCGTGTGTAGGGGGGAGTTTCTAGTAACTTGAAACCTGACTATCTAAAGCTTATCTCTTATTTGCACTATATCATGCATCTCAATTATTATATCTCATGAACGGGATTTGATATTATCAAAAGGGGGAGTTTGTTGGAGCTGACGGTTCACATATCCTCAGTTTGATAATATCAATTCCCATATTGTATTTGATCACATCTTGTGTTTGGTATAGTGTGCAGGTTTACAGGTTCAAGCGAAGCAAAGAACTCCACTTTGTGACCTACCGTCGCGCGCTAGCGCTACCGCCGAGCGCTAGCCTGGTTTTAAACCAAATAAGCGCTTTGGATCCTACCGTGTGGCGCTAGCGCTACAGCCCGCGCTAGCGTCTGTATTTAATCTCATAAGGCGCTCCGGGACCTACCGTGCAGCGCTAGCTTCCTACAGCACAACGTTAGCTCACTCAATGATCGCCAAGATGGATTTGTCGAGATGCTTGGGCTACCTCCAGGCAATAGTTGGATACCGCTCCGCGCTAGCATGATAAAGTGGAAAATAATCTTCTCGGGATATTTTTCCAAATACGCGTGACAGCTGTCATGTCGACGCGCAATGACCTACCGCCGGCGGTAGCCTATTTTTTCAAAGACGTATAAATGGCGTTTGTTCTTCTCATTCCTGATACGGACAAATTGAGACAAACAAGAATTCTTTCTAGGGTTTGGGAGCCGCCTCTGAGCACTGTTCTGTCGTCTCCGTCGAAGGAAGAGAAAGCCTCCTCCCTCTCGTTCGCGCACAACATTCTCTAGTGGCTAAGGACCACAACGACTACGAGGAGTTGATCGGCTGCAATCAAACGAAGATCGTTAGCACCGGTCACACATCACTCAATGGAGAAATTCTTTTTTAGGGAGATTCAATCTTAAACCCTCTTTATTCCTTTTTGTATTTTTCTCTTTTTTTGTGTGATTGTGGTGAGGAAAATCAACCAGTGAAGGTCGTCGGAATCCGGGAGGATTCCGTGAGAAAGCATCTCGGGGTAGGGATGTCTAGATCGGGGGATCTAATGGGGCTCTAAGACACTTCCTTATGTGAAGGTGAAGAGCCGGCTCGAAGATCTTTCTTGGAGGGAAAGGGAGAGAGCCAACCGGTCCGGGTAGTGGCTCGGTATAGAAAACCAAAAGAGATTCTTCTTTTACAGCCTCCAATCTCCGGCGTCACGGAGATCAAACTTTTATAACTGCAAAACACTTTTGATTTTGATTGAATAAAATATTTTGTGTTCTTATTTCTGTATGTAACATCCTGGGTGTTATCCGGTAGATCTCTAAAGGGTGCTTATTTCTCCAAGGAGAAATTTTCCCGGGAAAACAAGGTATGTGACCTACCGTCGCGCGCTAGTAATCTAGCGCTCCGCGGTAGCTTCCAGAACTAGTTTTTTTCTGGATCAAATAGTTCGAATTTTTAATTAACGCGCCAAACCTTATTCACCCCCTCTAAGGTTGTCCACATGATCCAACAGGCCAGTCTTGCCACTTATGGGTGTGGATGTACCACACTACCCAGGCCCTAGCATACAACCAAGTGTACTTTTGCATGTGAGCGATATCCGACAAATTCTGGAAATTTAGGCCGACAGTGGAGGGAACCCAACGTGGAAAAATAAAACGACCGGTCACCCATGGAGCATATCCCACTATTATCATGAGTCGTTGACCTTCCATACCGGTACAAACGGTTTGCGAAAGTGACTGACCTGTCACTTTTCACCGCAAGCAATTTATAAGCATTTCAATATAAATAATTTGTTGGTGCAGACCGGGTCTGCGGCGGCCTGCCCAACTTGATATCAAATAATTTGGTCAAGTGGCCTTTTAAAACAACATGTTGCTCAATATTCGACAAAGAGCGCTATGAGCGTGAGAGCATATTATTTGATGCAAACCCTGGAGGAATATCTCGTCTCTCAGTTATCCCCAACTAATGCTCTTATCAAAACCAACTGCTCGTCAGAGCAAGACCCGTGTTAATAATGCTGAAATGGTAAATTGCAGTAATTTAAATGCGGCAATAAATGTTATTAGAAATAAGCTGCAGAATTGAAATGTTGAACTGAATGCATTGAATAAAGTGCTGAAATAAACAGGACCAGTATGAAACTAGAATGGTATTGAATAGAAAGAACTGTAAATAGAGTATTGAAATGAGCTAGACCAGTATGAGACTGGAGTAGTACTTGAAAAGAAAGAACTGAATTGAATATAAAGAAACATGACCACTACAAGACTGGAGTACTGAATGGAAAGAACTGAACTGAATGTAAAGAAATAGGACTAGTGCAATATTGGAGTACTTAAAGGAAAGTACCGAACTGAAAGTAATAAAACAGCACTGGTGCAAGATTAGAGTACTGAAAGGAAAGTTCTGAACTGAAAGTAATAAAATAGGACTAATGCAAGATTGGAGTATTGTAAGGAAAGTATTGAACTGAAAGTAATAAAAGGAACTAGACCAGTGCAAGACTATAAAGAAATAAATTAAAGGGTTAGTAGTTCAATCACTTCGTTCTCAGGAGGCTTCAGTTTTATCTATGTTCATAGGAGAAAAGTTCAGATACATCTCCGTTTATATGAGGTAAGTTCAGGTTCATCTCCGTTCTCAGGAGGAAAGTTCAGTTCCATCTCCGTTCTTACGAGAAAAAGTTCAATTTCATCTCCATTCATAGGAGACAAGTTCAGTTCCATCTCTGTAGGAGTCAAGTTCAGTTCCATCTTCATTCATAGGAGGCAAATTCAGTTCCATTTCTATTTTTAGAAAGCTTCTTTTGAGTTTCACCCATTATTAAGGCCTGATATTAGTTTAGTTGCGTCTTTCAAACACGTCTTAATCTGACCAGAGAAGCTTATTATGGGTTTTACTTTTATTATTTATTCAGGAATAGTAACTAACTTATTTGCTCGTGTCGGATCAAATCTGAGCATCATTTTAGAAAGCTCGTAACTCCTCGAACTTTAAACTCAAGAATCATTTCCAAAACATGGGGAAAATTCTTCACCTGAGACGAGATTGGGCATTGTTCAACTTGAAGCTTGTACTCCTCATCTCCCAAATTCTCTCAAAACGCCCGAGAGTTATTTTAAAAAAGATGCGCTCGATGGTTTGCAAAAATCCTCGAAATACTCTGGGCTTGAAATCTATTATTTATTTGAAATCAAAATTCAAATTAAAATATGATCTCGCTCTCTTTTTTCTGAAATATTTGAAAGCATCAATTTCAAAGCGCGATCTTAACCTCCAAAAAATCTAAAAATCTTTAATTTTTACTCTAATGTCACCAAATTTTTGCACAACAACAAAAAGAGCCTAATTTGAGCCTATAAATTTTTCCAAAAATTTCCAATCATTTTGCTTATAAATTGGGCAAATAAATCTTATTTAGGCTTTTTAAAATACTAAGGCTCCATTTGTTTGGGCGTTTTGCTGCTCCATTTTGAGCAAACGCCGCCGGAAGGAGGGAAAACAAATGAACCTCTGGCGGCGTTTGCTCCGTTTCCACCCGCCCGCCTTGAGTGACGCCCCAAAAAGCTCCGTTTGGAGCAACCACCTCCCCCTTCCGGTTCGAACACTCCGTTTCCACCCACCGGATCGACCCGCCACCGCCGAACCAAATGAAGCCTAAATCAAATCATAAAAATCCCAAAAATTTTGTGGAGATAGCCCTCATTAAGAAGAACAATTTTCATGTTCAAAGATTTATCTCTAATTGCCTAGATTTCTCTCAGAAAAATCCCAAAATTTTTGTTCTAAATATGTTCTACGAATAGCCATCAGAGGCTTAATCCCGTGGCTGAGATCGAGCCAAACAGGAATTCCAATCTTCTATCCCCATGGCGGATCGGGCTCGAATCCATTGTGTGGTCCGGAAATCCATATGGCGGGTAAGTTAAGGCATTTGCTGCCGTCCAATCTTCATTACCAGATCAGGCGACAGCTGTGCCTCGCCGGAGGTGCAAAAGATAACATTTTTGCCATCGCTGGCTAGTAGTAGTGAGGTGTTGGTGCTGCCCCCGGTCAGCTCGATGGGGCCCGACGATCTCCTGGGCAGTGGTCCAGCGGCCCGGCGCCGCCGCCGACCACCAGATTAATTCATCCCGAGAGCGGGTGGTACGACTTGCTCTGCTCCTGAAGGTGCGTGCCGCCCTGCCTCTTTGGTGGCTCCCAGGCCATAGTATCACCCCCGGCCGGTGCTCAGGGAATTGGGCTTCCCTCTGGCAGTGGTCTGGCGGTGGTCCAGTGGCCTGGCGTCGTCAACCATCCTTGAAAAAATTGAAACAGAGAATAAAAATTTCTAGGGGTACCGCCGGAGTGGTGAATCCTGGCGGCACTATGACCCTCCGCCGCCGGGGTTGAACATCCCTAATGGTGTAACACCATCCCAGCACTACCATCGATGATGGGCAGGGCTTACCACGTGCGGCCACCACCCGACCTGGAGCTAGGCTATGGTGGCGCCAGCGGCGCTCCGGCCGCCGGGAGGTGCATGTCGTACGTCAGAAAGATGTGGAAGGGGAAGGGGAAGAGGTTCCACTTGATCTAGGGGGCTCGGGAGGTTCTGGTCTGATACGCCATTGGAGGTGGTGGAGGTGGTGGAGGTGGCAGATTTTTGGTCTGCCTAACTCCGACAACCTAGGGTTCCGACGAGGCTTGGGGTATGCTCGACTAAGCTTGTGGGTTTGTCCATGGGTGGGCAGACTTATTTATAGCCGGGGAGGAGGCCCCTTGCCCCTCTCTCCCCGGTATGGGACTAAACCGAGATGAGGAATTCCTCCTCTCCTTATTTTGATTTGCTCTAGCCAGATGGCACCATCATAGAAGGGTAGTACAACTTAGGTGGCAGGAGGATGGTTGGGCTTTGGGCTTGGGTTTGGATTTGAGAAAAGAAAAAGGGAGGGGAGGAAGTTTAATTAGGCCTTTTCTTGGCCCAACACTCAACCCAATCTTATGCAATTGCTGGAAACCAAGGCCTATGGCTATGTAAAGGGTGAAGCCTATGCTAATTCAAAATGAGAAGGTGCGCTCCCTTTTTGAAAAATTCCAAAAAATGAAAAAATTGAGAGTTTGACCAAAGTCAACCCTAGGGTGGGTCCCTTATGTTGGTCAAAATCAAAGTAGGTGCAAGTCATCGAGGTCGGGTAAAAGTTAGGGTATTATGCCACAATTGATGTGCACACACTTTTTTATGCATGATAATGCTTGGTTTGATCATAGATTGACCACCCGTCATCGAAATTGACCAGGGCAAACTCCGTTGAATTTTTATTGACCGTACGAATCTAATGCCACCGACCAGGGTCAAACCGAGTTCGTTTACTCAATAATCAATATTTGCATGTTGTGGCATGCTACAACGGTCAAAACGGTAATTTTTACCGTAAGACCTTGGATTGCAACGCAATGAGTCCCATCACACTCGTATCAATTATACGTGTTAATAGGAACTACCGGAACTCAAATTGGAGTTCGTTAGCTCAAAGTCCCCAAATAGGGTCACCTCTTACCTCTTTTGGGTCTTGGGTAGTGGTTCAAGTCACTTTATTGAGTCCACTGGGGTTTTAGTGACCCAATAAAAGTCAAGATATTACAATTTATCAGTGTATGGGATATTGCATCAGACCATCTATGCAAACACACCCGCACAAATGGAGTGGCGAAAAGGAAGAATAAATACCTTCTAGAGGTGGCAAGGATTATGATGCTCAGCATGAAGGTTTCTCAGATTCAGTGGGGATATGCAATGTTGACAGCGCCACAGCTGATCAATAAGATATCATCACAGGTTCTAGGGTAGAAGTCGTTGTATCAACTTTTGTAGAGACATAATGGGGAATCCTTCCTTTGAAGATATTTGGGTGTGTATGCTTCGTGAAAGAAAACTAGCTGAGTGTTGGCAAGCTTGATTCGAGGGCAATCAAGTGTATCTTTGTAGGATACTCTCTTTCTTAGAAGAGGTATGCATGCTAGAGTCCAGTGAAGAAAAGAAGCTTTGTGAGCATGGACATTAACTTTAGAGAGATGGAGTAGTACTATCGACAAGAGGGAGCTCTACTCACATCAGATTTATCATATACCAAAGATATGAGATGAGAGAGGGAGAGGTTGGTGACAGATCTTAGAGTTTGGCATGGAGGAGCAGTGGAGGAGTAGGTGAGTGATGAGTAGCAGGAGAATAATGAGGAGATACTGGAGGAGATTGAGGAGAGGAGAGATGTTAGACCTTCGAATCAGGGGGAGCTACTTACATACGGTAGGAGGAAGTTTCCAGCAATACCGGCTCTAGTGCTTGTGCCCAGTTTAACTCCTAGTCTCTTGGCAACGTCTGCCCTACTCCAGGCACACCTATGTCACTGCAAGCCTCGAGTGATATCCTTCCCTCTACTTCTTCCCCAACTGTCTCATTTCGGAGGACTACTTGCAGCAATGCGGGAAATCCTCCTGATAGATATAATTGGGATATTTCTTCCTTTATTTCTTATGATCATATCTCCTCATCTCATGGAGCATTCATAGCATCATTGGATAGTAATATTCTACCTAAAATTGGCAGGTTTTCAAAGATGATCCGAAGTGGAAGACAACGATGAAGGAGGGGATGAGGTCTCTTAAGAAGAACAAGACTTGGGAGTTGGCACAACTGCTAAAGGATAATAAAGTTGTTGGGTACAATGGGTGTTCACTGTGAAGCTAAACCCAAAAGAATAGGTCAAGCTCTACAAGGCTCAATTGGTTTCTAAGTGATATAGCCAGACCTATAACATCAATTATGATGAGACATTTGCACCTGTTGCAAAGATGAGAACCGTCAAGACTCTGATCAGCTTGGCGGTGAATGGTGGATGAAGACAACACCAACTAGATGTGAAGAATGCATTTCTATATAGAGATCTAGCAGAAGAGGTGTACATGAAGATACCACTAGGGTTTGACAAGGTCACGACAGAAGGCAAGGTCTGCAGGTTGAAGAAGTCCCTCTTTGGGCTGAAGCAGTCACCTCATGCGTGGTTCGACAGGTTCAGGAAGACAATGATTGGAATGGGTTATCAGTAGTTGAATGATGATCACACTGTGTTTTTCAAGCAGAATGAAGGTCACATCACCATTCTCACGGTGTATATGGACACATGATCATCATAGGGGATGATGAATAGGAGATTGGTCGCCTCAAGGGGCTCTGGCCAAGGAGTTTGAGATGAAGGATCTGGCTCTTCTTAGATATTTCCTTGGGATTGAGATTACTTATGAGGCAGAAGGGATAGTCATTTCCCAAAAAAAATTTAGCTTTGGATCTCCTCACAAAAATTGGGATGTTGGGGTGCAAACTTGTTGCGGCCCTAATCGATCAGCAGTGTAAATTGGGTGAAGAGGCCGGAGAACCAGTGGATCATGAGATGTATCAAAGGCTATTCAGGAGGTTGATTTACTTGAACTACACTCACCCAAACATCTCCTTTGTTGTGAATATGGTGAGTCACTACATACATGACCCACGAAAGGGTCATATAGATGCAGTGTACAAAGTTCTGTAGTACTTGAAGAATGCTCCTTGCAAGGGGCTAATATTCAAAAGGAACGGGCACATGAAAATTGAGGGATACTGCGACTCTGACTTGGCAAGTTGTGCGGATGATAGGCATTTTCAGGTTATTATATAGTTTTTGGAGGAAACCTGGTCACTTGGAGGAGTAAGAAACATTCAATAGTGGCTAGATAGACAACAGAGATAGAGTATAGAACCATGACATTAGGGGTTGCAAAACATTAGTGGGTGAAAGGGATGTTTGTGGAGCTGAAGTTGGAACAAGGAGATAAGATGAAGTTGTGGTGTGATAGTCAATTAGCCATCAATATTGCAAATAACCAAGTCCAGCACGATTGAACCAAGCATATAATGATTGATTGGTTTCATAAAGGAAAAACTTGATAGTGGGCTACTAGAATTGAGTCACGTCTCGACCATGGGTCAGGTAGCTGATTGCTTGACCAAGGGACTCAATTTATAGGATATGAACATAGGTTATAACAAGAAGGGTTTAGTGAATATCTTTCACCAATCTTGAGAAGGAGTGTTGTAATATATAAATTTGTAGGCTATATGTTGAAACTGAAAAATCGGTCTCTGTGGAGTTCACTCTTGGGGAAGGGGTGATCGTGCACCTACTTCTATCCTACAAGAAAAATGATAAGGAAAAAGAACAAAGAGTTGACCCAAGGGCTCCTCCGCAGAAAGCGCTAGAAGACTGGGGTACAAGTAAGCATGCCTTTTGAGGTACCCCTTGTGTTCTATTTATAGATTTCTAAAAATGGCTTGCAAATAGCCAACCTCCGTTATTCTAAACAGCTATGTGCAGCCCAACCGGGTCTGCCAACAGCGTAACTCCGCTGTTCTAACTGGCTATGGGCAGGCCAATGGGGCAAAATTGTAAGAGCACTTCACAGATCATTGGGCGAGTAGCCCTCAACAACCTCTGCTCGGCAAGGGCAGCGAGTGCTCGATGGAGCCGGCGTTCGCTGCTTCTGCTCAGCCTTTGGCGAGTACGGGCCTAGCCTGCACTGCTCGCCTACCGCGAGTTTGTTGAGCGCCTAGAACTTGTCAAAAGGCCCAGAGCTCGACGAACAGTCCATAGCTCGACGAAAGGCCCAGAGCTCGACGAATAGCCCAGAGCTCGACGAAAAGCCCAGAGCTCGACGAAAGGCTGAGAGCTTGACGAAAGGCCCAGAGCTCGACGAAAGGCCTAGAGCTCGACGAACAGCCCAGAGCTCGACGAAAGGCCGAGAGCTCGACGAAAGGCCCAGAGCTCGACGAATAGCCCAGAGCTCGTCGAAAGGGGCAAAGCTCGACGAACAACCCAGATCTTGACGAACAGCCCAGAGCTCGACGAAAGGTTGGGAGCTCGACGAAAGGCTCAGAGCTCGACGAAAGGCTCAGAGCTCAACGAACAGCCCAGAGCTCGTCGAAAGGGGAAGAGCTCGACGAATAGTCCAGAGCTCGACGAAAGGCCCAGAGCTCGACGAAAGGGGCTCGGCGAGTACAAGCTCGCCTCCCTGAAGCATCCTGCCTCGCCTGGGCGAGTCGGGGTTGCTGCCAACCTCTCTAGGGCGAGCTCGCCCAGGGACTCAGATTGCCCGATTTGGCCGGCCTGGCTCCTGCTGACCCACTCGTCGGATACGGGGTTGTACACTATATATAAATCCAGTTGAATCCCTAATAAAAAAAATACAAAACCCTTTTTTTGCATAACTCTTTACAACAAGTCACGCCTTATATTGCTCGTATCAGTATCGAGATACCAAATTTTCTCGCAATTGATATTCTTTTGATTGTAAGCCATCATAAGAAGCCATCTTTCGTCTCTTCTTCCATATTCAGATTAATGTTCTCTCCGATGTTCTCGGTATAGCAGTCTCTTGTGTAATGCCCAAACTTGCCACAATTATAACACTTTTTGGATTTGCAGTCCTTCACATAATGGTCGTACTTGCCACATTGGTAACACTCGACATCGAGTGGTTTAACCGGACTGCTCTTCCACGACCTTGTCCTCGACCTCACCAATTTTGCTATTTTTGTTGCCAATTCTCCTCATAATATCCTTTGTGACCATGACCTCTACCACCGTAATATTTTTTGCGAACTCCTCTACCTCGCCCTTTTTCTCAAAAAATTTGTGAATAGGTACCTCTTCATTTTTAATTGTCTTCTTCGATTAAGGAACTACTTGGAGCGTCTCATTTTTCTTTTGTTGCTCGTGTGCCTAGAAAGAGCCAGTGAGCTAATCAACAGTGAGTGTTTTGAGATACTGACTTTTTGATCACGCATATAGCATTCTCAAAACTATTGGTTAATGAACTCAGTATCTTCTCTACGACTTGCACATCGTTCAACGTATCATCATTTCTCTTGAGTTGATTTACCACGGTTAGCAAACGCGTGATATAATCAGATACATCTTCTAACTTAATCTTCATTCCTTCCAATTAGCTTCCCAGAGCTTGGATGCGCATGCACTTGCTTGACACTGTCAACTCCTTTGAACACTTTCTTTAAAGTATTACTACGCATCTTATGAAATTGGTGCTCCGTCAATCTTCACACAACCTGAATCCTCTACTGCTTGATATAGCTGGTGGAGATTGGTTTTATACTTCGCCCGCTTCCCCCACAATGCCTTCAATTGGTTCGCTACCATGCCTGTTGTACCTACCACCTCGACAACTTCCCACACATCTATGCGCCCAAAAGTGCCCGCATCTGAATACTCTGATTGTCATAATTCATCTTCATGAGTTGTGACAGTGATATTATCCCATACGTAAACTTTTGGAATTTGATCGCTCTGACACCAATTTGTAGAATGTCTGGTATAATTTCTTAACTTCGAACAAAAAACCTTTCTTCTAGTGAAGGAAGAAATGAAATCTCATTACTCATGCTCAAGTTCATTCTCCTCTTATTCTCTCTCCCCCTCATCCATGTGGCTAATAATTTGTAATAAAAAACATCACTCGCACAAAATATAAAGAATTATATAGACGCACAAGGCTTCTATAATATGGGACTCACAGCCTCCGTCAGTGCCCGAACAAATTCTTGTCGTATTGAAATTGAATTAATGAATGTGCGTGAACTGGATCTGACTATATTTTATTAAATATTGCACATGTTTACGTTAAAAAAGTTAAAATTGGCGTAATAAATGTTACCATAAACACTCTTCTTCTCTTATCAACATCTCTACTGCATTAAACCATATCAATCAGGGCTCTTTCATTAATCTATATATACCATGAGATAGGGGCATATATAAGAAGATGCGACCCAAAGAATTTATACTTAAGGTAGCCTGCTATGTGGCTTTCTTGTCACCTGGGCATCTTTCACCAGCACTGACATATCGCCTATATTCATGACAATTTATTTCAACCACGGATAAAATTTGTTCCCTATTAGCATCACGTGTAATAAAGCATTTGTAAGGGAGGTAAAATAAAATCAGGATTTTTATTGTGTCCTGACAGTCTTCCCATGACTGGTGCCTACGTACTATGTATCATCCTACATATGGACTCAAATCCACGTCATTCTATTAGTGTCACACGAGTTATCCTTCTAGACCGTCTTTTGTGTGGCTTGCCTTATAGTATAACTTGCCAAACCTCTGATATTCCCCTTGGTACTTTCTTGAAGGCACTTTTCTCGAAGACACATTTAATTTTTGTGGGAATTATTTCCCGAGGATAATTTCTCAATGACAGATTTAATACATGTGTAAATTATTTTTTGAGGCACATTTCTCTAAGGCATCTTTTAAATTCCCATAGGAATTATTTATAAAAGCACGTTTCATTTCGAAAGAATAGTTTCCTATCATTGTAATATAATTTTTATCGAATCTGAATATATTATATTGTTGTAGAATACGAAACAATAAAAATATGTAGATCAAATAAAAACCTTCCAAAGTCAAACAAAGTCAATGTCAAGGTACCCAAGAATTGAGTTAAAGGTTGGAGCCTCATCATATTCAATCAAACTCGTAAACCATAATTAAATAATGTCCATGGTATGCCCTACTCCCTGACTCGACTTGTCGTGCATCATTTCCTCTTAGGTTACGAACTAATTTGTTCACAATAATAGCTCTAGTATTTACATTCCAACCCATGAGTTTTGTACACAAAAGCAAGTTCTGTGATTTAAATCAGCCACTTGCCTTTCACCGACTTTTAAATAATTTGACAATTGGATATATCATAGAACTCAACCACACAACTCTACTTATCAAGAGAGCTGGTCGAGCTCACCACTAGTTAGGGTTAACCTCTAAGGAACCTCTCATCTTCAGGTTAACTTTAAACTTTAAAGCCGTATTGGAGTATTGATTAATACGCCAAACATTGAACTCAATTGTACTACTCTACTAATCAAGAGAGTTGACCGAGTTCGACATTAAATAAGGTTGATCTTGAAGAAATGTCTCGTCCCCATGTCAACTCTAAACTATATGCAAAGCTGAATAAAAAGCCAAGATATCGAACTGTACGCTCTGCTCTAAGAGTGGCAGCCAATTCAGTACTATTTATAGTTGACCTTGGAAGAATGTCTCATCTTCAAGTCAACTCTAAATTATAGAAAAAACTGAATAAAAGCCAAAACAGCGAACTACCCGCTCTACTCTAAGAATGGCGGCCAGTTCAGAACTATTTAGGATTGTCCTCGAAAAAATATCTTGTCTCCGAATTAACTTTAAATTATAGACAAAACTAAATAAAAGTCAAAACATCGAACTGTCTGCTCTGCTCTAAGAAGACTAAGAGTGACGGTCAATTCAACACTATTTAGGATTGACCTAAAAGTAATGTCTCATCTCCAGATCATCTCTAAATTATAGGAAAAACTGAATAAAAGCTAAAACATTGAACAATCTGCTCTGCACTAAGAGTGGCAGCCAGTTCGACACTCGAAGTAATGTCTCATTCCGTGTTGACTCTGAATTATAGGCAAAACTGAATACAAGCCAAAACATCGAACTGTTCGTTCTACTCTAAGACTAGCGGCTAGTTCGACACTATTTAGGGTTGATCTTGAAGGAATGACCTATCTCGGGGCCAACTCTAAATTAAATGCATAACTGAATAAAAACAAAAAATTGAACGGTCTGCTTTGGTCTAAGAGTAGTGGCCAGTTCGAAAATATTTAGAGTTGACCTCGAAGAACGTCCCGGCTCCGGAGAAACTCTAAATTCATGATTTTCTTTTTTGTGTTTTCGATCGACCGGCGGCGCTAAACAAAATGAGAGACGGGAGAGGGGGACAAGAACCCTTGCAAAGTGCCAAAATCTTAGTTTGAGAATGTTGAGGGCTCTCAAAGTATTTAAGTTGGAATGACTATATATAGTACCTTCAATGTAGAGACGTGCTCTAAATAGACACATCAATAATGGGTCAATATTGAGTCGGTCCCAACAAGTGCGGTCATATAATTTTGGGAAATATTCAACACCAGTCACTTTGCAAAATTAGGATTTAGGGTGGAAAAATACAATGAGGAAATAAGAAAAAAAACAAGAAAAAAATCCCCAGGAAAACAAGAACAAAACAATCAGGAAATAGCTGTAGTGGCAAAATGTCCTCATGAAAAAATCCTCCTAGTGTTTTCCAAATAAGAAAAAAATAATGAAAGGAAAAAGGAATAAAGACTGGTCATGTAAATAGAAGAGAAAAAAATACCAAAACAAACATACTAATTTCTTGTACAGAATTCACTCTCTTTTTTGACAAGTAGCAATGCCCTTTTTAATAGCCACTAACATTAACAATTACAAACCACAAAATGCCACTATTCATAGTTAAAAACAGTTAAATGTATTAAGACATCATAAGTTCCACTTTCCCACAAACTTCAGCCAATAATGGCTCACTTCGGGCATGACTCAAACTTTGATTTTAAGTTTACTAATAAATTTCTGACAAAGATATGAAATTTGTCCCTAAACTTTATAACTTTTGAATTCACTCCCTAAACTTTTTTTTAATAAGTCTTTAAAGTTAAATTACTTTTTGAAATCAGTCTCTATATTTTTCTTTGCATGACACGAGTCCTTAAACTTTTTTGAAATTAGCCGCCCTAAACTCTAATCTTATTAATAAAAAACTGTGTTATAAAATTTCATATTTAGTGCAAGTGTTTTCTCCTTTCGGTAACATTGAAAGGAGAAGTGATAGAATTTTATAGTTAAGCGTGGTTGAACGAAGAGGGACACCGAGCGCTCCAAACGTAGTTTGTATTTTTGTACATTCTATTTTACTTTTGTTGTAAAGGAACTTTATTTCCTTGTTGTAAGGGTTGGGTGCAACCCGTGGTGGAGGAGTAGTGACTCCTTCGGGTGGAATGGTTTCTTCCATAGTGATAGGATTGGATTTCAATCCTGTTGGTGAAGTGACTGAGTCGTCCCTTGTTGGGAGATAGGTCGAAGGGGGAAAGTGGACGTACCCAAATCGGGGAACCACTATAATTGCATATGTGTTTCTGTGTTGTGCTTATTTTGTTTTATTGTGCAGGTTTATTTTTAATTCCGCAAAACGACTGCAAATCACCTATCCCCCCCCCCCCCTTAGGTGAAGGTAGTTGACACTAGAGTGACTTTCAAGTGGTATCAGAGGGAGGTTACTCATCAAAAAGGTTAACACCTTGAGTAAGTTCCTGTCACTAGTGTCAAGAAGAAAGAAGCTCTCTGAAATGGAAGGACTCAAGTATTCAGGAAAGATCTCAGTGTGCACCAAGTTGAACTTTCCTATCTGGAAGGAAAGGATCAGATACTACATGGAAGCAGTCGACCCACGACTCTTCATGATAGTGGAGGAGGGACCTTATATCCCCACTAAGGCCTCCACCATTGATCCTACCAAGAAAGTGCCCAAGAAACTTTCTGAAATGGACAAGGATGAGATGGTGCTTGTTGGACTTGACAAGAAAGCTCAGAACATTCTGGTAAGCGCCGTCGATGATTCCATGATGCAGGTTTTCTGCAACTGCAGGACGGCCAAGGACATTTGGCACTGCCTGATCATCTTGATGGAAGGCACTGATGAAGTAAGAGATGATCGAAGATCCCTTCTGAACCATAAGTACGAGGCCTTCAGGCAAGGTCCCAAGGAAGAAATCGGAGTGACATTCGAGAACTTCCTGAAGATCGTCAATGCTCTGAAGGGCTATGGCAGAGTGTTCACCGATGCTGAACTAAATGACAAGTTCCTTAGATCTCTTACTAAGGAATGGGACACCAAGATCTGCGCCATCAGAGAATTTGGCAGGCTGGCAGAAACAGATCCCCAGATTCTGTTTGGGAAACTTCTGTCCTATGAGCTTCAGCTGAACACCAGGAAAGCTGAAGAAGAAGCCGATAAAGCAGCTGCTAGAGAGAAGACTGTGGCCCTAAAAGCCAACCACTCAAGGAAAGGCAAGGGTGCAGCCTTATCCCGCTCTCGAAAAATGGATGAGGAGGAAGAATCTGAGCCATGCTCTTCCGGCTCAGAGCTATCTGAAGAAGACTTCTCCCTCATCACTCGGGAGTTCAAGAAGTTCCTCAAGTTGAGGAATCAAAGAAAGAGAGACGGCTCCTCCTCCAGACATCAGAAGAAGAATTATTCTTCTAAGAGGTATGAATCCAAACCGAACAAACATCGCTCTAATGACATTATTTGTTTTGCATGCAATAAGCCAGGTCACGTCATCGCTGACTGCCACCAAGGCAAGAGAGAAAAGGGGAAGGGAGAGGAGCACAAGTCCTCAAGAGATAAGAAGAAGGAGAGGAGTTATATAGCCAAAAAGCCAAAGACACTAAGTGAGTCTGACTCCTCAGACTCCAGTGATGATGAGGAAGCCTACTTCGGGCTAGTGGGTCGCTCTGACTCAGAAGGAGACTGCCCCCATTTACTGGTAAGGTAAAAGATCGCACCCCCCCTCTCTGACTCTGACTCTGAGTCTCATGATGATGATCTCGAGGACAGCCCTTCTGCCCGAGAAGCTGAGCTCCTCGAAAAGTATGAGCTTCTGCTCAACACCTTCGAGGAATGCCGCAAGAGATTTAGGGCTCAGAAAAAGGAAGTCAAATTCCTTATGGTCGAGGGTGTCTCCCTAAGGGAAGAGATCACTAGCTTGATTTCTCTCCGATAGGAGCACCTGGACCTGATCTCTAAGCACTCAGAGTCTCTAAGTCTCCTTGACCTTAAACAGGAAGAAATCAATAAGTTGGAAGAACAATTTGCGGCAGAAAGGAAGATTGTCAAAAGCTTCTTTATGCCAAAGACTGTTCTTCCACTGGTTGATACCTTCTCTGCTCCGGCTAAGGGGGCTGGCTTGGGGCATGTGGGTGTTCCTGGTAAATCATCCAGGAGAAACAGAAAGCAGAGGAAAAATAAGGCTGCTAAGAAGGCCTCTACTGCAGAAAAGGGAAAGACCCCACTCAACCCTGTTGAATTCAGGAAGCCTGGCTTTCCCTGCAATGAACTGGACTTTGAGTCAACCTATGACCACTTCTTCCGGCCCTCGGTTGAAAAGCCCAAGAGCCGGTATGATGGTTGGGCCTTCCCCCGCAACTACAGCGAGAGTGTCTTCAAGGCACCTTATGAGAAAATCCAAGTGGAAAATTATGGCCACTACCGGCCATAATAGGAAGCAGGCACCAAAAGCCAAGCCTGTTATACTGAAGGAACAGGAGGTGAAGAAATCATGTGACTGCTGTCATCATGATGGCTCCACCTCCAGATCCAAGGCCCCGGCTAGACCCACCGTTCCAAGGGTGAAGCAGGAGCCTAGGAAAAGGTACAACAGATTTGACTGTTGGTGTTGTGGCAAAGTTGGTCACTTTGCCGTGGATTGCTGGTTTAATCCGAGATATATCGAGACTCCTCATATTAGCAATACGAGACCGACCACTCGTAGGGTTAACCATTCGAGGGGGAGTATGCTAATAAGGAATCTAAGACCCAAGTTCGATTGGGTTCCTAAGGGAAACTGATTCTGTTTTGCAGGTATGTCCAAAGGCCACCAAAACGCCTATCTGGTACTTGGACAGTGGATGTTCTCGACATATGACCGGGACAAGAAGCCTGCTGCGTGATTACTCTCCAGTCGAAAATGGACCCAAAGTCATCTTTGGAGGTTCAGATCGAGGAGTCACCAGAGGTTACGGTATGATTTCCAACGATATAATCTCTATCACCGACGTGGCCTATGTTGAAGGGTTAAATCATAACCTGATCAGTGTAAGTCAGTTGTGTGATAAAGGTTATGACGTTAAGTTCTGCAAGGATAAGTGCTTGATAATATCGTGTGCCTCTTCGGAGACGGTATTAACTGGCATTAGGAGCAGAAATATATTTTGCTTAGATTTTCTTAGTATAGATTCTTCTACCCCCGTATGCCTAGTAGCAAAAGGTAGTGCATCTCTTTGTGAACAATGGCACAAGAGATTAGCACATATTAATTTCAAGACAATTAATATGTTGTTTTCTAAGAACTTAGTAAGGGATGCCCCTACTATTAAGTGCATCAAAGATAGCCCTTGTCCTGCGTGCCAGAAGGGTAAACAGACTCGGGCTACCTTTAAGGGCATTGCAGACAAAGACTCCTCCAGATGTCTTATCTTCTGCATATGGACTTGTTTGGTCCAATGCAAGTTCATAGCTTGGGAGGCAAGTCATATACGCTAGTGATTGTTGATGATCACTCTCGGTTTACGTGGGTGTTCTTCTTAAAACGAAAGTCAGATACGTTTGACATCTTCACTAGTTTTGTCAAGCAGATTCAGAACGAACTTAACTGCTCAGTGGTCAAAATCAGAAGTGACCATGGAACAGAATTCGAGTCTGGTGCTATGACAGAATTTTGTGAAGAACATGGTATCTTTCATGAGTTTTCCTCCCCGCGCACTCCTCAGCAAAATGGAATTGCGGAGAGGAGAAATAGAACTCTCATTGAAGCTTGCACGATAATGTTGAATGACGCTTCTCTCCCAGAATACTTCTGGGCAGAGGCTGTCAATACGGCTTGTCATGTACAAAACCGGGCCTTGATCAACAAGAGTCACCGTAAGACGCCTTATGAGCTACTGAAAGGCAGGAAACCAACCATGTACTATTTAAGAATCTTTGGCTGCAGATGCTATGTACTCAATAACGGGAAGTACCCGCGTACTAAATTTGGTGAAAAATGCTTCGAAGGTATATTCATGGGCTATAGTAGCCATAGTCGGGCATATAGGGTTTTCAATAAGAAAACCATAGTGGTGGAAGAGTCCATTAATGTTGTTTTTATGAAGGAAGCTTGCTTCATAGCACTTCTTCCAGTGGCATTCTTGAAGATGCAGGTGCAAGGCTTGAACAGCTAAGTCTTGATGAGACTACAAAAGGTGCAACTCTCAAGTACGTCAAGGTTTCCACCTCGACGTCAGCTGGAGAAGTTGACGAGCAGGATGGAGAAAATCTTCCGGAAGAAGGAGAAGCCCGAGAAGATGTCAGAGCTCCAGATGCCAGACTCCTAGAGCTCCGACACGTGAGGGATCATCCTAGAGATCAGATCATCGGAGATCCTCGTGATGGTGTCAGAACTCGAAGAGGTACAATTAACGAGATTTTGCACCTTAGTTTCCTGTCACAGGTTGAGCCAAAGAAGTTCGACGAGGCGAACAAAGATGCAGCATGGATATTGGCCATGCAAGATGAACTGCATCAATTTGAAAGATGCAACGTCTAGACGCTTATTCCCAGACCAAAGAACCAGAATGTGATCGGCACCAAGTGGATCTTCAGAAACAAACTGGCTGAACACGGTGTCATCATAAAGAACAAGGTCAGGCTTGTGGCTCAAGGTTACAGACAGGAGGAGGGGATTGACTTCGAACAGACCTTTGCACCAGTGGCAAGGCTCGAGGCGATCAGATTGTTCCTGGCGTATGCTTCGCACAAAGGATTCACTGTCTATCAGATGGACGTGAAATCTGCATTCCTCAATGGAAACCTGAAAGAGGAAGTATATGTCGCACAACCCCCAGGTTTTGTTAATCCTACATTTCCCAATCATGTTTATTTTCTTAATAAAGCTTTATATGGCTTAAAACAAGCTCCTCGAGCTTGGTATGAGACTCTGTCTAGTTTTCTTCTTGAGAACAAGTTCTCTAGAGGAAAAATAGATAAGACATTGTTTTTTAGGGAAGTCAAAGGCAAGATTTTGCTGGTGCAAATCTATGTCGATGACATAATATTCGGGTCAACGGATAACAACCTTTACAAGAAGTTTTCCAAACTTATGCAAGGGAAGTTTGAAATGAGTAGTATGGGAGAGCTGAAGTATTTCTTGGGACTTCAAGTGAAACAGTCTGAGGATGGGATTTTCATCTCTCAGACGAAGTTCACAAATGAACTCCTCAAGAAATTCGGAATGGAGAGTGCAACCTCTATGAGGACTCCAATGGGATCCACTGTGTCTCTGGACAAGGATGAGAAAGGGAAACTTTTTGATGAAACCAAGTACAGAAGCATAATTGGATCCATGCTCTATCTTACTACTAGTAGACCAGATATTATGTTTTCCACATGCGTTTGTGCCAGATATCAGGTGAACACTAAGGAATCTCATTATGTCGCTGCAAAGCAGATTCTTAGATACCTTAAAGGTACACAAAATCTTGGCTTGTGGTACCCAAGAAACAATGATGTCGAGCTGATAGGCTTTTCAGATGCTGACTTTACAGGAAGCAGGGATGATAGGAAAAACATTTCCGGGACGTGTCAATTCCTCAGACGAAGGCTTATTTCATGGAATAGTAAGAAGCAGAATTGTGTCGCAACCTCCACAGCTGAATCTGAGTACATCTCAGCAGGCAGCTGTTGCGCACAACTTCTATGGATCAGAAATCAGCTCAAAGATTATGACTTGCAGTTCAGCGAAGTTCCGATGTATTGCGACTCCTCGAGCGCAATAGCAATTGCGAACAATCCTGTGTCGCACAACAGAACAAAGCATATTGAAGTGCACTATCACTTCATTCGGGAGCATGTGGAAAACAAAGATATATCTCTCTGCTATGTCCCCACGGATAAGCAGGTTGCAGATATCTTCAAGTCCCTAGACGAGGCCAAGTTCAGTCTCTTCAAAACTGAACTCGGTATGCTGAACTATGACGAGTGAAGACTGTAAGGCTCAAGGCTCTTGGATCAAGGGGGATCAACTGCAAGGAACTCAAGCTCGAGCATGGAAGCAAGATCTGAGGGGGAGCATATGGCTTCAAGTGCAGTCCCAGATTTGCAGAAGCCGAAAAGGGGGAGATTACCCTCTCGGTTAAGGCTAAGGTGGATGCCAATGTTAAGTATGCTCTCACGAAAATGGTAATGATTTCACTCTCAACTGAATTCTTAGTTTATGATTTTCATTCCCATATGTTCTATTCACCTTAGCTCGTAGGGTTTAGGCTTCTTCAAATATGGGGAGATTGTTGGGTATTGTATCCACAATGTACCTGATTTGAAGAAGTCTCTGAAAAAGCTAAGGTGAATAGATAATGTATTTGATGATTTTATTCAAGTTGTGCTTGCAGTTATCCCATGCTAAGTACACACCAATATCAGGGTGCAGTGGGTCAATATACACGGGTCTGCACAACGTAATCCCTCGTTGAACAGATCTGTGTGTTGGCTCACGTGTACTCTCTCTATTGGAGTGTACTTATTTTCAAGTACAGGGCTGAGATAGATCAAGAGAAGAAGAGGAGCAAGGATGGGTCAAAGCAACTCACGGGAAGAAAGACGAAAAATCGTCTAAGTTAGAATCGACGAGAATCACTAAGTGATTCTCGCCGATTCGACGGGAATCACTAAGTGATTCTCGCCGATTCGACGGGAATCACTAAGTGATTCTCGCCGATTCGACGGGAATCACTAGTGATTCTCGCCGAATCGTCGAGAATCACTCGCTGATTCCCGCCGACTGCTTCCGGCTGACTCAACGCCTTCAGGAATTCTGCTAAGGCAGAATCGGCGGGAATCACCAAGTGATTCTCGCCCATTCGTCGAGAATCACCGCGCTTTCCCGTCGATTCCCTCCGGATGACCAGAATTCCAACTGGAATTCTACCAAGGAAAATTCGACGGGAATCGTAAGTGATTCCTGCCGACTTCGACGGGAATCACCAATGATTCCCGTCGAATTTGCCTTAGGCGAATTCCGTTGGCTCGCTGGACCGGACCAAGTGTTCAGGCACTGTTTGAACCGAAATTAGGGCTTCTCCTTGGGGGCCCACAACGGTCATAAGGGATAATCTACAGTATATATACGCTCTTATTTTTGAACATCGACAACACCCCGTACACACGAAAAAGAAAGGGCCGCCGACTTGACCTAGCAGATCGCGGATTTCCTTCCGCCGCCGTCGCCGCTCGAAAGGTTGTCGGCGCCGCTGATCGGATTCTTCTTAATCTCTCGGCGACAGAAACTCAGCCAAGCAACGCGTCTCACGTTTCTATCTTGAGATCATTTGTCTCTTGGTTTGTTGAACGGGAATACTTTCCCCTTCCGAATCGATTGAGACGATCGATCCAAGTAAGATCGTTGGTAGACCTTGTTAGCTTTGTTACGAAGTTTGGATCTACAAAGCATCGCCGCCGCAAACCTTTTCCGCCGCCGATCTCGGGAAGATCCTCTCCAAGAGAGTGCTTCGGTTGTGGAATCTTCGTCTTCTTCAAGAACGCTTCATCGAACGAAGAGGGACACCGAGCGCTCCAAATGTAGTTTGTATTTTTGTACATTCTATTTTACTTTTGTTGTAAAGGAACTTTGTTTCCTTGTTGTAAGAGTTGGGTGCAACCCGTGGTGGGGAGTAGTGACTCCTTCGGGTGGAAGGGTTTCTTCCATAGTGAGAGGATTGGATTTCAATCCTGTTGGTGAAGTGACTGAGTCGTCCCTTGTTGGGAGATAGGTCGAAGGGGGAAAGTGGACGCACCCAAATCGGGGAACCACTATAATTGCCTGTGTGTTTCTGTGTTGTGCTTGTTTTGTTTTATTGTGCAGGTTTATTTTTAATTCCGCAAAACGACTGCAAATCACCTATCCCCCCCTTAGGTGAAGGTAGTTGACACTAGAGTGATTTTCAAGTGGTATCAGAGGGAGGTTACTCATCAAAAAGGTTAACACCTTGAGTAAGTTCCTGCCACTAGTGTCAAGAAGAAAGAAGCTCTCTGAAATGGAAGGACTCAAGTATTCCGGGAAGATCCCAGTGTGCACCAAGTTGAACTTTCCTATCTGGAAGAAAAGGATCAGATACTACATGGAAGCAGTCGACCCGCGACTCTTCATGATAGTGGAGGAGGAACCTTATATCCCCACTAAGGCCTCCACCATTGATCCTACCAAGAAAGTGCCCAAGAAACTTTCTGAAATGGACAAGGATGAGATGGTGCTTGTTGGACTTGACAAGAAAGCTCAGAACATTCTGGTAAGCGCCGTCGATGATTCCATGATGCAGGTGTTCTGCAACTGCAGGACGACCAAGGACATTTGGCACTGCCTGATCATCTTGATGGAAGGCACTGATGAAGTAAGGGATGATCGAAGATCCCTTCTGAACCAGAAGTACGAGGCCTTCAGGAAAGGTCCCAAGGAAGAAATCAGAGTGACATTCAAGAACTTCCTGAAGATCGTCAATGCTCTGAAGGGCTATGGAAGAGTGTTCACCGATGGTGAACTAAATGACAAGTTCCTTATATCTCTTACTAGGGAGTGGGACACCAAAATATGCGCCATCGGAGAATTTGGCAGGCTAGCAGAAACAGATCCCCAGATTCTGTTTGGGAAACTTCTGTCCTATGAGCTTCAGCTGAACACCAGGAAAGCTGAAGAAGAAGCCGGTAAAGCAGCTGCCAGAGAGAAGACTGTGGCCCTAAAAGCCAACCACTCAAGGAAAGGCAAGGGTGCAGCCTCATCCCGCTCTCGGAAAATGGATGAGGAAGAAGAATCTGAGTCATGCTCTTCCGGCTCAGAGCTATCTGAAGAAGACTTCTCCCTCATCACTCGGGATTTCAAGAAGTTCCTCAAGTTGAGGAATCAAAGAAAGAGAGACGGCTCCTCCTCCAGACATCAAAAGAAGAATTATTCTTCTAACAGGTACGAATTCAAACCGAACAAACATCGCTCTAATGACATTATTTGCTTTAAATGCAATAAGCCAGGTCACGTCATCGCTGACTGCCACCAAGGCAAGAGAGAAAAGGGGAAGGGAGAGGAGCACAAGTCCTCTAGAGATAAGAAGAAGGAGAGGAGCTATATAGCCAAAAAGCCAAAGACACTGAGTCAGTCTGACTCCTCAGACTCCAGTGATGATGAGGAAGCCTACTTCGGGCTAGTGGGTCGCTCTGACTCAGAAGGAGACTGCCCTCCATTTACTGGGAAGGTAAAAGATCGCACCCCCCCCCCCTCTGACTCTGACTCTGAGTCTCATGATGATGATCTCAAGGATAGCCCTTCTGCCCGAGAAGCTGAGCTCCTCGAAAAGTATGAGCTTTTGCTCAACACCTTCGAGGAATACCGCAAGAGATTTAGGGCTCAGAAAAAGGAAGTCAAATTCCTTAAGGTTGAGGGTGTCTCCCTAAGGGAAGAGATCACTAGCTTGATTTCTCTCCGACAGGAGCACCTGGACCTGATCTCTAAGCACTCAGAGTCTCTAAGTCTCCTTGACCTTAAACAGTAAGAAATCAATAAGTTGGAAGAACAACTTGCGGCAGAAAGGAAGATTGTCAAAAGCTTCTCTATGCCAAAGACTATTCTTCCACCGGTTGATACCTTCTCTGCTCCGACTAAGGGGGCTGGCTTGGGGCATGTGGGTGTGCCGGGTAAATCATCCAGGAGAAATAGAAAGTAAAGGAAAAATAAGGCTGCTAAGAAGGCCTCTGCTGCAGAAAAGGGAAAGGCTCCACTCAACCATGTTGAATTCAGGAAGCCTGGCTTTCCCTGCAATGAACAGGACTTTGAGTCAACCTATGGCCACTTCTTCCGGCCCTCGGTTGAAAAGCCCAAGAGCCGGTATGATGGTTGGGCCTTCCCCCTCAACTACGGCGAGAGTGTCTTCAAGGCACCTTATGAGGAAATCCAAGTGGAAACTTATGGCCACTTCTCTAGCGGCCATAATAGGAAGCAGGCACCAAAAACCAAGCCTGTTATACTGAAGGAACAGGAGGTGAAGAAATCATGGGACTGCTGTCATCATGATGGCTCCACCTCCAGATCCAAGGCCCTGGCTGGACCAACCGTTCCAAGGGTGAAGCATGAGCCTAGGAAAAGGTACAACAGATTTGACTGTTGGTGCTGTGGCAAAGTTGGTCACTTTGCCGTGGATTGCTGGTTTAATCTGAGATATATCGAGACTCCTCATGTTAGCAATACGAGACTGACCACTCGTAGGGTTAACCATCCGAGGGGGAGTATGCTAACAAGGAATCTAAGACCCAAGTTCGATTGGGTTCCTAAGGGAAACTGATTCTGTTTTGCAGGTATGTCCAAAGGCCACCAAAACGCCTATCTGGTACTTGGACAGTGGATGTTCCCGGCATATGACCGGGACAAGAAGCCTGCTGCGTGATTACTCTCCAGTCGAAAATGGACCCAAAGTCATCTTTGGAGGATCAGATCGAGGAGTCACCAGAGGTTACGGTATGATTTCCAACGGTATAATCTCTATCACCGACGTGGCCTATGTTGAAGGGTTAAATCATACCCTGATCAGTGTAAGTCAGTTGTGTGATAAAGGTTATGACGTTAAGTTCTGCAAGGATAAGTGCTTGATAATATCGTTTTTCTCTTCGGAGACGGTATTAACTGGCATTAGGAGCAGAAATAAATTTTGCTTAGATTTTCTTAGTATAGATTCTTCTACCGCCGTATGCCTAGGAGCAAAAGGTAGTGCATCTCTTTGTGAACAATGGCACAAGAGATTAGCACATATTAATTTCAAGACAATTAATATGTTGTTTTCTAAGAACTTAGTAAGGGATGCCCCTACTATTAAGTGCATCAAAGATAGCCCCTGTCCTGCGTGCCAGAAGGGTAAACAGACTCGGGCTACCTTTAAGGGCATTGCAGACAAAGACTCCTCCAGATGTCTATCTTCTGCATATGGACTTGTTTGGTCCAATGCAAGTTCATAGCTTGGGAGGCAAGTCATATACGCTAGTGAATGTTGATGATCACTCTCGGTTTACGTGGGTGTTCTTCTTAAAACGAAAGTCAGATACGTTTGACATCTTCACTAGTTTTGTCAAGCAGATTCAGAACGAACTTAACTGCTCAGTGGTCAAAATCAGAAGTGACCATGGAACAGAATTCGAGTCTGGTGCTATGACAGAATTTTGTGAAGAACATGGTATCTTTCATGAGTTTTCCTCCCCGCACACTCCTCGGCAAAATGGAGTTGCAGAGAGGAGAAATAGAACTCTCATTGAAGCTTGCACGACAATGTTGAATGACGCTTCTCTCCCAGAATACTTCTGGGCAGAGGCTGTCAATACGGCTTGTCATGTACAAAATCGGGCCTTGATCAACAAGAGTCACCGTAAGACGCCTTATGAGCTACTGAAAGGCAGGAAACCAACCATGTCCTATTTAAGGATCTTTGGCTGCAGATGCTATGTACTCAATAACGGGAAGTACCCGCGTACTAAATTTAGTGAAAAATACTTCGAAGGTATATTCATGGGCTATAGTAGCCATAGTCGGGCATATAGGGTTTTCAATAAGAAAACCCTAGTGGTGGAAGAGTCCATTAATGTTGTTTTTGATGAAGGAAGCTTGCTTCATAGCACTTCTTCCAGTGGCATTCTTGAAGATGCAGGTGCAAGGCTTGAACAGCTAAGTCTTAATGATACTACAAAAGGTGCAACTCCCAAGTACGTCAAGGTTTCCACCTCGACGTCCACTGGAGAAGTTGACGAGCAGGATGGAGAAAATCTTCCGGAAGAAGGAGAAGCCCGAGAAGGTGTCAGAGCTCCAGATGCCAGACTCCTAGAGCTCCGACACGTGAGGGATCATCCTAGAGATCAGATCATCGGAGATACTCGTGACAGTGTCAGAACTCGAAGAGGTACAATTAACGAGATTTTGCACCTTAGTTTCCTGTCACAGGTTGAGCCAAAAAAGTTCGACGAGGCGAACAAAGATGCAGCATGGATATTGGCCATGCAAGATGAACTGCATCAATTTGAAAGATGCAACGTCTGGACGCTTATTCCCAGACCAAAGAACCAGAATGTGATCGGCACCAAGTGGATCTTCAGAAACAAACTGGATGAACACGGTGTCATCATAAAGAACAAGGCCAGGCTTGTGGCTCAAGGTTACAGACAGGAGGAGGGGATTGACTTCAACCAGACCTTTGCACCAGTGGCAAGGCTCGAGGCGATCAGATTGTTCCTGGCGTATGCTTCGCACAAAGGATTCACTGTCTATCAGATGGACATGAAATCTGCATTCCTCAATGGAAACCTGAAAGAGGAAGTATATGTCGCACAACCCCCAGGTTTTGTTAATCTTACATTTCCCAATCATGTTTATTTTCTTAATAAAGCTTTATATGGCTTAAAACAAGCTCCTCGAGCTTGGTATGAGACTCTGTCTAGTTTTCTTCTTGAGAACAAGTTCTCTAGAGGAAAAATAGATAAGACATTGTTTCTTAGGGAAGTCAAAGGCAAGATTTTGCTGGTGCAAATCTATGTCGATGACATAATATTCGGGTCAACGGATAACAACCTTTGCAAGAAGTTTTCCAAACTTATGCAAGAGAAGTTTGAAATGAATAGTATGGGAGAGATGAAGTATTTCTTGGGACTTCAAGTGAAACAGTCTGAGAATGGGATTTTCATCTCTCAGACGAAGTTCACAAATGAACTCCTCAAGAAATTCGGAATGGAGAGTGCAACCTCTATGAGGACTCCAATGGGATCCACTGTGTCTCTGGACAAGGATGAAAAAGGGAAACCTTTTGATGAAACCAAGTACAGAAGCATAATTGGATCCATGCTCTACCTTACTGCTTGTAGACCAGATATTATGTTTTCCACATGTGTTTGTACCAGATATCAGGTGAACACTAAGGAATCTCATTATGTCGCTGCAAAGCAGATTCTTAGATACCTTAAAGGTACACCAAATCTTGGCTTGTGGTACCCAAGAAACAATGATGTCGAGCTGATAGGCTTTTCAGATGCTGACTTTGCAGGAAGCAGGGATGATAGGAAAAGCACTTCCTGGACGTGTCAATTCCTCGGACGAAGGCTTATTTCATGGAACAGTAAGAAGCAGAATTGTGTCGTAACCTCCACAGCTGAATCTGAGTACATCTCAGTAGGCAGCTGTTGCACACAACTTCTATGGATCAGAAATCAATTCAAAGATTATGACTTGCAGTTCAGCAAAGTTCCGATGTATTTCGACTCCTCGAGCGCAATAGCAATTGTGAACAATCCTGTGTCGCACAGCAGAACGAAGCATATTGAAGTGCGCTATCACTTCATTCGGGAGCATGTGGAAAACAAAGATATACCTCTCTGCTATGTCCCCACGGATAAGCAGGTTGCAGATATCTTCACAAAGCCCCTAGACGAGGCCAAGTTCAGTCTCTTCAAAACTGAACTCGGCATGCTGAACTATGACGAGTGAAGACTGTAAGGCTCAAGGCTCTTGGATCAAGGGGGAGCAACTGCAAGGAACTCAAGCTCGAGCATGGAAGCAAGATCTGAGGGGGAGCATATGGCTTCAAGTGCAGTCCCAGATTTGCAGAAGCCGAAAAGGGGGAGATTACCCTCTCGGTTAAGGCTAAGGTGGATGCCAATGTTAAGTATGCTCTCACGAAAATTGTAATGATTTCACTCTCAACTGAATTCTTAATTTATGATTTTCATTCCCATATGTTCTATTCACCTTAGCTCGTAGGGTTTAGGCTTCTTCAAATAGAGGGAGATTGTTGGGTATTGTATCCACAATGTACCTGATTTGAAGAAGTCCCTGAACAAGCTAAGGTGAATAGATAATGTATTTGATGATTTTATTCAAGTTGTGCTTGCAGTTATTCCATGCTAAGTACACACCAATATCAGGGTGCAGTGGGTCAATATACACGGGTCTGCACAACGTAATCCCTCGTTGAACAGATCAGTGTGTTGGCTCACGTGTACTCTCTCTATTGGAGTGTACTTATTTTCAAGTACAGGGCTGAGATAGATCAAGAGAAGAGGAGGAGCAAGGATGGGTCAAAGCAACTCACGGGAAGAAAGACGAAAAATCGTCTAAGTTAGAATCGACGAGAATCACTAAGTGATTCTCGCCGATTTGACGGGAATCACTAGTGATTCTCGCCGAATCGTCGAGAATCACTCGCCGATTCCCGCCGACTACTTCCGGCTGACTCAACACCTTCAGGAATTCTGCTAAGGCAGAATCGGCGGGAATCACCAAGTGATTCTCGCCCATTCGTCGAGAATCACCGCGCTTTCCCGTCGATTCCCTCCGGATGACCAGAATTCCAACTGGAATTCTACCAAGGAAAACTCGACGAGAATCGTAAGTGATTCCCGCCGACTTCGACGGGAATCACCAATTATTCCCGCCGAATTTGCCTTAGGCAAATTCCATTGGCTCGCTGGACCGGACCAAGTGTTCAGGCGCTGTCTGAACCGAAATTAGGGCTTCTCCTTGTGGGGCCCACAACGGTCATAAGGGATAATCTACAGTATATATACGCTCTTATTTTTGAACATCGACAACACCCTGAACACACGAAATAGAAAGGGTCGCCGACTTGACCTAGCAGATCGCGGATTTCCTTCCGCCGCCGTCGCCGCTCGAAAGGTTGTCGCCGCCGCTGATCGGATTCTTCTTAATCTCTCGGCGACAGAAACTCAGCCAAGCAACGCGTCTCACGTTTCTATCTTGAGATACTTTGTCTCCTGGTTTGTTGAACGGGAATACTTTCCCCTTCCGAATCGATTGAGACGATCGATCCAAGTAAGATCGTTGGTAGACCTTGCTAGCTTTGTTACGAAGTTTGGATCTACAAATCATCGCCGCCGCAAACCTTTGTCGCTGCCGATCTCGGGAAGATACTCTCCAAGAGAGTGCTTCGGTTGTGGAATCTTCGTCTTCTTCAAGAACGCTTCATCGAACGAAGAGGGACACCGAGCGCTCCAAACGTAGTTTGTATTTTTGTACATTCTATTTTACTTTTGTTGTAAAGGAACTTTGTTTTCTTGTTGTAAGGGTTGGGTGCAACTCGTGGTGGAGGAGTAGTGACTCCTTCGGGTGGAAGGGTTTCTTCCATAGTGAGAGGATTGGATTTCAATCCTGGTAGTGAAGTGACCGAGTCGTCCCTTGTTGGGAGATAGGTCGAAGGGGGAAAGTGGACGTACCCAAATCGGGGAACCACTATAATTGTATGTGTGTTTCTGTGTTGTGCTTGTTTTGTTTTATTGTGCAGGTTTATTTTTAATTCCGCAAAACGACTGCAAATCACCTATCCCCCCCCCCTTAGGTGAAGGTAGTTGACACTAGAGTTATTTTCAATTGTTGACTGTCCAATTAAGAGGAAGAAGAACAAGAAGTCTGGAGACAATGCATTATAAGGAAAAGAAGGTTGAAAAGAGCTTCTTGGCCAAGAAGAAAATCAGCATGTCAGATAGTGATTTGGAGTCTTCAGAATCAGAGGAAGAAGAAACCTACATTAGTCTCAAGTCTATTGAACTAGAGTTTGATCATCCAGCTACCTCAACTGTCATAAGAGCTCCACTGTCCTCTATTGACAGTGACTTTGAGGAGGATGATGAGTTCAGCCTCATGGCCTTAACTGAAGACAATCAGGACAATTTTGTTCCTGATGAGGTACACTATCTCCCTAACTCTCCCTCTGTCTATGAGACTAGATCAGACTTTGAAGCATCCACTTCCGCTAGTGAGGATGATGGATTAGAATCTGATGATGATGTCAATCAATTGATTGACAAGAATGTTGTTATTCTGGAGGCTCTTAAGAAAAGCAAAAGGTTTGTCAAGAAACAAGCTGAGGAGATTACCTCTCTTCAGCAAGCTACTTCCCTGCAGTTTGAGTCAGCACCTTTGCTAGACTAGATGGGGAGGGAAGTCAATCAGTTGAAGACAATCTCAGTTATCCAAATTGGCACCATTAGCCAGAAGAACAAGACCATCATGGATCTTGAAGAGAAGCTCCTCAAGAATAGAAAGCTTGTGGCTGAATTTTCTAATCCCAAAATAGTTTTGCCACTGATTGCCTCCTTCAACTCTCAAAAGGATAAGAGAGGTTTGGGATTCAAGTGGAATACTAGAGCTATCCATTCCAAAGGAAAAGGCAAGGCTCCTGTTGTGCCTCGGACCATCTTTCAAAAGGTAATCCTCCCTTCTAACAGGTATGACCATGACAATATGTATAGTCACTGGAAGAATGGAGACTCTTCATGTAAGAATACAAGTGTATCTTACAATGAAAGGAGACAGAGCATGGGACTGAGTGCACTGAAGGCTCCTCATGAGGAAATCCAAATGGCCTATTAAGGACCATTTATGTTTGTTGCTCTAGCCCCCACTCTTAAGGATAAGGTTGTGGCATATTCTCAAGTTCTTTCAGGAAAAACCTTGACTAAGGGTAATTCAGTCAGTAAGCCTCACTTGGTTGTTTCTGATGCCATCAACACAATGTCAACTACAAAGAAGACATTTGTTGGTGTAACTCAGAATAAACAAAGTACATCTACTGGTAGACTCACATTCTGTCAAATTTTTGCTGAAAGAAACAAGAAGAAGAATGCTGCTCTCCCCTCTAAATAGACAAAAACAAATAGCTTGCTTACTCCAAAAGATGTTCAAAAGAGGAGATAAAATATTCATAAGTGATGGTGATGTGACAAAGTGAGTCACTTTATCATAGACGGACGACACAACCCAAGTGTGCCAACGGCAAAGGTGAGTCTTCCTGTCAGGGCTGCTGTAGGTAGACATAGTCATTTTCATGCTAACATGAAATAAGGACCCAAACCCTTTTAGTTTCTTAAGGTGAACTAATTCGTGATTGCAGGAGAGTCAAAGTACCCATACAATGACAATATGATACTTGGATAGTGGATGTTCTAGACATATGACTGGAACAAGGATCCATCTTAAGGATTATACTCCAGTGAGGAATGGACCTAAAGTCATCTTTGGAGGTTCAGACAGAGGAGTTACCAAGAGATATGGTATGATCACCAATGACATAGTCTCCATTATAAAGGTAGCTCGCGGGAAAGGATTACAACACAATCTGATTAGCATAAGTCAATTATGTGATATTGGCTATGTCATTGTCTTTCACAAGGATGAGTATCTGATCAAAAGGTCAAGTGACCAAGAGGTCATTATGAGAGGCACTAGCAGTAGAAATATTTATTGTTTTAATTTCTTATGTTTTAGTACAGACTCACTAATGTGTCTTGTTGTAAATGAAAAAGTCTCTTATTGTGTGCAATGACACAAGAGGCTTGTTCACTTGAATTACAAGACAATCAGCATGCTCTTCAATGAAGGGCTAATCAGAAATAGACCCAATCTGAGATGCATCAAAGAGGGCATTTGCTCTGCATGCCAAAAGGGCAAACAGACAAAAGCCTCCTTTAAGAGCATTGAGGCCAAGGATTCTGAGAGGTGTTTATATCTCTTGTATATGGACTTGTTTGGTTTTATGCAAGTTCATAGTGTAGGTAGGAAAGTCTACACACTTGTGATAGTTGATGACTATTCCAGATTTGCTTATGTTTTCTTTCTAAAGAAAAAGTTTGAAACCCTTGACATCTTTATGACCTTTATTAGGCAAGTTCAGAATGAAAATGACAGCTCTGTGGTCAAAATCAGAAGTGATCATGGTACTGAATTTCAGTCTGAAGGCTTGAAAAAGATCTGTAGAGAGCAAGGTATTCTTCAAGAGTTTTCTTCTCCAAGAACACCCCAGCAAAATGTGATTGCTGAGAGGAAGAACAAGACTCTCATAGAGGCTGACAGGACATTACTTAGTGACACTTCTCTCCCAGAATACTTCTGGGTTGAGGTAGTAAATATTGTTTGTCATGTTTTGAATAGAGCATATATCAACAAGTATCACAAGAAAACTCCCTACGAGATTATGAAAGACAAAAAACCAAATCTGTCTATCTCAAGATCTTTAGAAGCAAGTGTTTTGTACTCAATAATGGGAAGTCCTACATAACTAAGTTTGCTGTCAAATATTATGAGGGAATTTTTGTTGGGTACAACAACCATAGCAAAGCATATAGAGTCTACAACTTGAAGAACCATGTTGTAGAAGAGTTTGTCAATGTTGTGTTTGATGAGTCTTCTATGATTAACAGTGAGCTGTCTAGCTCCTCTAGATCTGCAGGTGTAGAATTGAAGATGGACAAGCTAACCATCTATGACACTCCTCCCTCTGTCCAAGATGAAGATAATAATGTGTCCATTCCTAAAGAAGGTCCAAATACACGGGATATAGGTGAAGACCAGTAGGATCCAACTATTGAAGTTCAAGTTGTTGAAGATAGAATGTCAGCAACTGTCAGGCACTTGAGAGATCATCCCAGAGATCAAATCATAGGAGATGCAAGCCAAGATGTTATAATAAGGAACAAAAACCTCAACATTGTTATGTATTCAATCTTTTTGTCTCAAGTTGAACCAAAGAAGTTTGAAGATGTCAACATAGATCTTTTTTGAATTGTGTCTATGCAAGAAGAACTGAATCAGTTCAAGAGATGTAAGGCTTGCAAGCTGGTTCCCTGAATACATAGACATAACATCATTGGAACCAAGTGGATTTATAGGAATAAACTTGATGAGAATGGTGTTATCATCAAACATAAAACTAGACTAGACTGGTTACCAAGAGATACAGACAAGAGGAAGGTATTGACTTAGATCAAACTTTTGCACCAGTTTCTAGACTAGAGGCAATAAGATTATTCCTTGCATATGCTGCACATAAAGAATTTAAGGTCCATCAAATGGATGTTAAGTCAACTTTCCTAAATGGTTACCTAAAAGAGGAGGTCTATGTTGAGCAACCCTCAGGTTTTGTTAATTCTAACTTTCCTGATTATGTGTTTAAGCCAAGAAAAGTTTTGTATGGGTTGAAACAAGCCCCTAGGGCATGGTATGAAACTCTTTCTAGCTTTCTCATTAAGAACAAATTCTTAAGGGGAAATATAGACAAGATATTACTTCTTAGGGAAGTTAAGGGTAAGATCATTCTAGTCCAAATTTATGTAGATGACACAATTTTTGGTTCTACTGATGATGGCCTCTGCATGAAATTTGCAAAACTTATGCACGAGCATTTTGAGATGACCAGTATGGGTGAACTCAAGTACTTCTTGGGACTCCAAGTTGGACAATCAGAGGATGGTCTATTCATCTCTCAGTCCAAGTTCACGAAGGAGCTAATCAAGAAGTTTGGAATGTAGAGTGCCTTTATAATGAAAACTCATATGGGGTCAGGTGTGTCAATAAATAAGGATGAGACTAGAAAATATGTTGATGAAACCTTGTATAAAGGCATAATTGGATCTCTCCTCTACCTAACTGCTAGTAGGTCAGACATTATGTATCTTATATATGTTTGTGTTAGGTACCAGGCTAGCTCTAAAGAGTCTCATTATTCTGCTGCAAAAAGGATTCTGAGATATCTCAAGGGCATATCTGATCTTGGTCTATGGTACCCAAGGAATAATGATTTTGAACTAATTGGGTATTCAGATGTAGATTTTATAGGTTGTAGAGAAGATAAGAAAAGCATATTGGGCACCTGTCAATTTCTAGGGAGAAGATTGGTATCTTAGAGCAATAAGAAGTAGACCAGTGTTGTTATCTACACAGCAGAATCAAAATATATTTCAGCTGAAAGTTGTTGTGCATAACTACTATGGATTCAACATCAACTTCAAGACTACAATCTCTAGCCAAGTAAAACGTCCATGTTTTGTGATTCTTCTAATGCAATCTACATTGCTAGGAATCCTATGTCTCATAGCAGGACTAAACACATAGAGATTAAGAATAATGATTGTTGGCACAATCCTAATGTGGTCAGAGCTAGAGTCAGTCCACCAGTCAGAAAACTTATTGGTGGACATGTTCAGTTCCAAACTAATGTGCACCTAGGACCCAATAGAAATTGGGGTCCTAAGGTAAAGTAAACTTCTTATTACAGGTTAACTCAAGTGGTCATACCCCAATATGGTACTTGGACAGTGGTTGTTCCAGGCACATGACTGGGACAAGGAGCAACTTGAAGGAGTTCACCCCAGTGAAAAATGGACCCAAGGTTATCTTTGGTGGTTCTGATAGAGGGGTAACTAGAGGCTATGGTAAGATTACCAATGACATAGTCACTATCACAAAAGTGGCTTTTGATGAAAGGTTGCAAGACAACCTTATAAGCATAAGTCAACTCTCTGATCTTGGTTATGTTATTGTCTTCCAAAAGGATGAGAGCCTAATTAGGAGGTCAAGTGACCAAGAGGTCATATTGACAGGCACTAGGAGTGGAAATGTTTATTGTTTAAACTTTCTATGTCTGAACTCAGATTCTCCTATTTGTCTTGTAGTAAATGAAAAAGTCTCATATTATATCCAGTGGCACAATAGACTAGCTCACTTAAATTACAAGACTATTGGCAAGCTCTTTAGTCAAGAGTTAGTTAGGAATGGTCCAAATGTGAAGTGCACCAAGGATAGCATTTGCTCAGCTTGCCAAAAAGATAAGCAGACCAAAGCTTCCTTCAAGGGCACTAGTTCCAAAGACTCTATGAGGTGCTTATACCTCTTGCATATGGACCTATTTGGTCATATGCCTATTCATAGTCTTGGTAGGAAAGTCTACATCCTTGTGGTGTTTGGTGACTATTCCAAGTTTACTTGGGTGTTCTTTCTCAAGAAAAAGAATGAGACCCTTGATATCTTCATCAAGTTGTCAAGCAAGTTCAGAATGAGTTTAATAGTTCTGTGGTCAAAATCAGAAGTGACCATGGAACTGAATTCCAGTCTGAAGGCATGACAGAGTTCTGTGAAGAGCAAGTGATTCATCAAGAATTCACTTCTCCTAGAACTCCCCAACAAAATGGGATTGTTGAGAGAAAAAACAGAACTCTCATAGAGGCTGGAAGAACCTTATTGTGTGACACATCTATCCAAGAATATTTCTGGGCTGAGGCAGTAAATACTGCATGTCATGTCCTCAACAGAGCCTCTATCACCAAAAGTCATAAAATGACTCCATATGAGATCTTGAAGGGCAGAAAACCAAATCTGATCTATCTCAGAATCTTTGGTAGTAGTGTTATGTGCTCCATAATGGAAAGTCCTATGTGACTAAGTTTGTTACCAAGTCCTTTGATGGGATTTTTATTGGGTACAATAATCATAGTAAAGTCTATAGGGTATACAACTTGAAAAGACAAGTTGTAGAAGAGTCAGTGCATGTAGTCTTTGATGAATCTAACATGATTAACAGGGAACTGTCAAGCTCCTCTTTCAGTACTGCAGGTACAGAATAGATGATGAACAATCTGACCATCAAGGAAGCTGAACCAGTTAACCAAGATGAAGTGGATACTCCAGAAGGTCTACCAGACACACTTGGAATAGAGGAGGATCAACAAGAGGTTGTTCCTGAAGCTGTTGCTGAAAGAAGATTACCTCCAGCAATTAGGCATTTAAGAGATCATCCTGTTCACCAAATCATTGGTGAACCAAGTCATGGAGCAGTGACAAGAAGCAAAAATCCGAATACAGCTATGTATGCAAGCTTTCTGTCACAAGTGAAGCCAAAGAAGTTTGAAGAGGCCAACATAGATCAATTCTGGATAGTGACTATGCAAGAGGAACTGAACCAGTTCAAAAGATGCAAAGTCTGGAAGCTGGTTCCCAGACCTCATGGACATAATGTCATTGGAGTCAAGTGGATTTACAGAAACAAACTTGATGAAAATGGCATTATAATCAAGAACAAAGCAAGATTAGTAGCTAAGGGTTACAGGCAGGAAGAAGACATTGATTTTGATCGAACCTTTGCCCCTATAGAAGGGTTAGAGGTCATAAAATTGTTCCTTGCATATGCTGCACACAAGGGATTCAAGATCTACTAGATGGATGTGAAGTCAGCCTTCCTGAATGGTGATCTAAAAGAGGAAGTCTATGTTGAGCAACCTCCAGGTTTTGCAGTTTCTAACTCACCTAATTCTATTTATAGACTTAGGAATGCTCTATATGAGCTAAAGCAAGCACCTAGAGCATGGTATGAGACACTGTCTAGCTTCCTCATTGAGAACAAATTCTCAATGGGGAAGATAGACAAGACCCTATTCCTAAGGGAATCTAAGTGCAAGATCATCCTAGTTCATATCTATATAGATGACAACATCTTTGGATCTACTGATGACAACCTCTGCAGGAAGTTTGCCAAACTTATGCAGGGGAAGTTTGAGATGAGCAGTATGGGTGAACTTAAATTCTTCTTGGGTCTCCAAGCAAGACAGACTGATGATGGTTTGTCCATATCTCAGTCTAAGTTCACCAGGTAGTTAATAAAGAAATTTGGTATGGAGACTTCCTCTACCATGAGAACTCCCATGGTACCAAGTATGCACATATACAAAGATAAGACAGGGAAACTTGTTGATGAAACTTTGTATATGAGAATAATTGGTTTCCTTCTCTATCTAACTGCAAGTAGGTCAGACATCATGTATAATACATGTGTTTGTGCTAGGTATCAGGCTTGCCCCAAAGAATCTCATTACTCTGCTGCAAAGAGAATTCTGAGGTATCTTAAGGGCACACCAGATCTTTGTCTATGGTACCCTAGGAATATGGAGTTTGAACTAACTGGATATTCAGATGCAGACTTTGCAGGCTGTAAAGAGGACAGGAAGAGCACTTCTGGCACTTGTCAATTCCTAGGTGGAAGACTAGTTTCATGGAGCAGCAAGAAGCAAACTAGTGTTACAATTTCAACTGCAGAGTCAGAGTACATCTCAACAGGTAGTAGTTGTGCTCAGTTGTTGTAGATCCAGCATCAGCTCCAGGACTACAATCTTCAGATAAGTAGAAGTACTATATTCTGTTATTCTACTAGTGCTATTTGAATTGCTAGGAATCATGTCTCTCATAGCAGAACTAAGCACATTGAGATCAGATATCATTTTATTAGAGAGCATGTGGATTGTGAAGATATCAACCTTGAGTTTGTCCCAACCGATAAGCAAGTGGTTGACATCTTCACTAAGCCACTAGATGAAGCAAAGTTTAACACCTTCAAGTTTGAATTGGGTATGCTAAACCTGGTATAGCTTTAGTTGCTCCTTAATTAATTGCAGGTTATTTTGAATCTTGCAGATGGAACTGTTCTTCAGTAAAATGAAGACCCTTCAAGTGATATACCTTCAGTGGCATCATGGTCAACTGTTGTCCAGACTGGTATAGACTAGTATGTCTACCAAGAAAAATGACAGATGATGTATCTGTTGAGGGGGAGCATGTCCAGCACTGCTCCAACACTCTCATGAGAATCAACTGCTACCTACTTGTAATCAAAAAGGGGAAGCAGATGATAAAAACCTTGATGGTTATTTGCTGAAGTCAAAAAGGGGAAGGAAAAGATGATTAAATGTATGATCAAGAATGGTAGCAGCAATTCAGGGGGAGCATGTGTAGTAATGATTCACCCTGCAGGCAAGGAGGTGTGGTAACTATAAATCACTCCCAAATTATATGCTTTTTAAATTCTTATTGCTGCATATTGTTATGTATCTCATTGACTAATTATTGACTCATTTGCTTAAGGGTTTTGACTTCCTCAAATAGGGGAAGATTGTTGGGTCCATTGCTCACAATATCCAAGATTTGAGGAAGTCAATCTTGTCAATGATATACATAAAGTTGTATTTGATGAGTGCCTGAGTTCATGCATATAGGGATGTCCTAGCAACAATGATGGGAAAGGTAACCTAAGTGGCTAGGTCAGGTAAACACTTACCTAAGATGTGGATAGATAGAAATATGTCTAACTCCACAGACGTTGAGTGTATGTTACTCACTCAATGCCAGATGACTTATAGCGCTGAGTGAAGCCTATACAGTCAAAGCCAAAGTAGTGGCAGGCTGAGAAAGTGGCTAAGTCCACAAGCGTTGAGTGGAGTCAACTCACTCAACGTCATACAACAAAAGGCTGTGAGACAGGCTAATGTAGTAAAAGCCAAAGAAGAAATAGGCAGAAAAGTGGCTAAGTCCACAGGCATTGAGTATCACTCACTCAACGTCATACTCTATATTTGTTGAGTTTTGCCTTGTAAGTCAAAGCCACAGAAAATCTGTGCTGATATTTGACTAAGTCTGCAAGCATTGAGTGAGACAAGCTCACTCAACGTCATATGATAAAATGTTGATTGACCATGATTCAGTCAGAACCTGTGCTTTCAGTCACAGAAATTTCGCTAAGTCCAAATGCATTGAGTGGAGCTTACTCACTCAACGCCAAGGAGCAAAAAAAATATGGCTAAGGCAGAAAGGGTTGAGTGAGACATGTTCACTCAACGCTCTCAATGTCATGACTTAGAAAATCTGGCTAAAAGCATTGAGTGAGGCGTGCTCACTCAACGCTCTCATCACTTAAGATGTTGAAGAAGCAAGAAATTGATTAAGGCAAAAAGCGTTGAGTGAGGAGTGCTCACTCAACGCTCTCATCGCCTAAAATACAGAAAGCATGGCTAAGGAACAAGGCATTGAGTGAGGTGTGTTCACTCAACGCTCTCAACACCTAGCATGCAGAAAAGGCTGAAGAATTAGCTAAGGCAAAGGCGTTGAGTGAGGTTTGATCACTCAACGTTGTCAACACCTAGATAAACAGAATTATGTCTAAGTGTCGTGGCGTTGAGTGAAGCTCATTCACTCAATGTGTATTCTTCTGATCCTCGATTTTGGCTAAGTCCACAGGTGTTGATGTCAGCAAAGTCAGCAAAATCGACAAAATCAACTAATTTCAAATCAAGTACGAAGAAGCTACAGAACACGACAAACTCTACCGAGAAGTTACTGTACGTCTTCTTCCGTTAAAGCAAAGGGGGCAGCTGGAAGCTGCAGGTGGGCCCCACTGATTCTTAGAGTCGTTGATCGGCAAACTACAAAAGGAAGAGATTGGCCAAGACCCAAACAACTTTTAGGGCTTTATCGATTTGAAAAGTTACGGCTGGAGTTCATCTTCCTCGCCATTGTTGCCGAGAAAAAGCTTGAAGTCTTCCTGCAAGAACCAAAAGTTCAGTTAGCTGGTGTCATCTTCGCTTGCACCAACAAGTTCAGAATGTCTTCCTTCTGAGGGAGGAGCAGAAACAGAGAACAAGCTTCTGCAAATCAAGTTGCTTCTCAGTTCAGCAAGCTCAAATATGAAGATATACTTCTGAAGTTGAGGAGAAGAAAGAACAAAGTTGTTGATTCTGTCCTGGGAAGGAAGAGGAAGCAGAGCATTTTACTGCTAGTTCTTCCAGCTCAAGATCCTTGTAGCTGTGAAGAAAGTTAGAGCTAAGATAACTTAGCTCAAAGGATAATACTGAGAAATTTCTCTGTGTTAAATATAAATCACCATCTTTATCTGTAGGATTCTTCTAGATCTGAGTTGTAGGGTCATTGACCTGAGATAGGGCAAATTTGTCTGAGCTGTAGGAGAGTATTACTCTCTGAATATAGGATTCACTTGTGGATCTGAGATAGGTGAGTCATTCTTACTGAGTTGTAGGGCACTTGTGCCTGAGCTGTAGGATCCTTCGGATCTGAGATAGGGCTTAACAACTTGAGGTAGGAGAGTCATTCTCTCTGAGATAGGATCCCTAGTGGATCTAAGGTAGGGCTGTCCTCCCAGCCTGAGTGTAGGGCCCTTTGGCCCGAGGTAGGTGATCTGCTGATCACTGAGTTGTAGGCCCTTGTGGCTGAGTTGTAAGACTTGGAGGAGACTGAGAGGACCTGAGGGATCTGAGGTGTAAGCTCTTTGGAGCAGTGGTTTGGAGAAGTGTTTTGACTAACAAGAAGTTTGCAAGGTGGGAGTAGAGTGGATGTACCCAAAAGTTGGGGAACCACTATAAATTTGTGTGTGCTTTCCTGTGTTATTTTCTTTGTGCAGGTACTTGAAAGCTAACTACTGCCAACACACTAAGTACAAAGGAAGATAAAATTAAAAACTAATAATATCAGTGAGACAACCTATTCACCCCTCTTTAGGTTGTAAGCTACCTTGAAAACAAAGACTTTCAGTCCCCACTCAGATCAAGTGTGCTTGAAAATAAGGTCTTAGCTTCCGGGCTGAGACGACTAGGGCAAACGTCAGCTTCTCTAGGATGGGGTACCTGGACTCCGTCTGCTTTAGGACCCTACTAATGTAATAGATTGGCATATGCTTCTTTCCTTCCTCCCATACCAGGATGGAGCTCACAACCTCCATTCCCACCCTAAGATACAGAGTCAGATCTTCCCCCCTCCTTCGACCCTTGGAGTAGTGGATCCTTGGTAAGTTGATCCTTCAGGGCTTGGAAGGCCTCCTCACACTCCCTAGACCATTCAAACTTCTGACTACCGCACAACCCTTTAAAGAAAGGGGAGAACTTTTCCCTCGTCGGGGAAACGAACCTTCTCAAACCTGCAAGCTTCATGATCAGGCGTTGAAACTCCTTAGTGTTTTGTGGCAACTCCAATTAGAGTATTGCCTTCACATTATCGGGGTTAGGCTCCACTCATGTCGGAGTGAGGAGATAACCCAAGAACATACCCCTGCTGGCTCAGAAGACACACTTTAGGGGTTCAACCTCATCTTAAACTTTTGCAGCGTGGCAAAGGTTTCCTCCAGATCCTGGAGGTGACAGCTCACGTCTCTGCTCTTCACCATTAGGTCATCTATATACACTTCCATGTTCCTTCCCCTCTGCTCTTAGAAGACTCGATCAGTCATTCTTTGGTATGTTGCACCTGCATTCTTTAACCCAAAGGGCATCATCTGGTAGAAGTAACATCCTTCTCTCATGATAAAGGAGACATCTTTGACATCTGGCGGGTGCATGCGAATCCGGTGATAACCTAAAAAAGCATCCATAAAACTCATTACAAAAAAATTGACGGCTGAGTCAACCAGCGCGTTGATTCTAGGCAAGGAATAACAATCCTTAGGACATGCTTTATTTAAGAGAGAAAAGTCTACACACATCCTCCACCTTCCATTCCCCTTTTTACTATTACCATGTTGGAGACCCAGCCTGGATACTGGATCTCTGAAACAAACCCGGCCTTCAGGAGTTTCTCCATATCCTCTCGGATTGGTTCCTCTAGCTTGTCGGCTATGTACTTCATCTTCTGGCGGATAGGGCGGGCTCCTGGGTCAAGGTTGAGGCGATGACACGCCACGTCAGCATCAATGTCTGGCATGTCTGCAGTACTCTAGGCGAAGATGTCAACATTCCTCTGGACGCATCCCAGAACACTTTCCTGGTCTTCCCTGCTCAGACCCCCGCTGATATTCACATTTTCTGCCCTCCCATCTTGGGCCAGGATTTCCTTCTCCACTACCTCCTTTACTGCCTTTGTTGTTGTATGGTGACCGGACGGTCTGGCGGTCTGACCCTGGCAGCTTGAAGACCGCGCGGTCTGGTAGTTTCTCTCCAGTGGTCTGGCGGTTTCTCTCCAGCAGTTTGGTAGACGAGAAGTTGTTGATTGGAGACCGGGCGGTCTGGCGGTTTGACACAGGTGACTTGAAGACCGAGCGGTCTAGCCGTCTCCCCTAGCAGCTTGTCTTCTCTTTATAGTTGTTGTCGGGTAGTTAGCCTATTCGTCTAACCACGCGGCTTGTGCGGTCTATATTTGTATAGCCGCTTGTACCTATAATTATTTGTCGCACATTGCTTATTTGTAATCTCTCTTATCTCTCCTCCATTCTATAAAAAGGAGGCTATACCTGTGTAATACTTACTTTTTTATATATAATAAAAATTCTGTTATTCCAAATTTCGGTCTATTCTTTCTTGTTAGCATATGGTATCAGAGGACTCGATCTTTTCCACCTCATTCTGTGAGCTTCTTCTGTCCGCGCGGTTTGTCCTTTCTTCTTGCGGCTTATTCTCACGGCTTCCCTTTCTTCTTTGTCTCTACCCTCCGTGTGTGCGACCTCTCTGATCGCTCTCCCTCCCTATTCGCGACCTGTCTTTGTAGTCTCTCTACTCCCTGCTCTCTCTTGCTTTCGCGCTGACTCTACTTTGTTCGCGTGGTTTTTTTGCCCGCAACTTGTTTTTTGCGACCTCCCTATTCGTGTGGCTTCTTTGCTATTCGCACGACCTTTTTGCTCGCAACCTGTTCTTTGTTGTTCGCGTGGCTCCTTTTCTATTCGTGCGGCCTCTTTGTTGTTCGTGCGGTCTCTCCTTTTCTTTTCGTATTCATGCAGCCTTGTTCTGCTCGCGCGGCTTCTTTGCTCGCAACCTGTTCTTTGATGTTCGCGAGGCTCCTTTTCTATTCGCGCGGCCTCTTTGTTGTTTATGCGGTCTCTCCTTTTCTTTTCCTATTCGCGCGGCCTTGTTCTACTCGTGCGCCCTCTTTTTTGCCTCTCTTCTCTTCTATGGCTCTCTCCGATAACTCTCCCACCTTGGATGCCACTGCTGCCCGCATCGCCGCGGTTACCTCTCTGCTTCAACGTCCATTGTTATCCTCCCCTCCTCAACCAGACAACTATGCTCACCAGACTCAGCGGAGTGGCTCTGGTGGCCGCAGCCACCAATCCGGCGGGCGTGGTCCTTCCGCTTTCTTTGCTCTCACTGCGGCCGCACCGGCCATACGGTTGATCGCTGCTAGATGAAACATCCACATCTTCGCCCCTCTGTGGATGCTTCCACCTCCTCTTCGAAGCAGTCTGCCTCAGTTTTCACGTCTTCAGGTAGTGCCCACGTCGTTACTTAAGGTAAATGGGTAATAGACTCTGGTGATACCAATCATATGACCAGAATTCCTCAGTGTTTTCTCTCCTAGAAACACATGATCGGTTGCCCCCGGTCTTTATTGCGGACGACTCTCCCTCACCGATCAATGGGACGGGAGTGGTTCAAGTCACTCCGTCTCTTCGCTTGGCGGATACTCTCTACGTGCCCAAGTTTTCTTGCAATTTATTATCTGTTACTTCTATGTGCAAGTAACTACAGTGTTCCATCACATTCACTCCTACTTATTTTTTTCAGGATCCGGGCTCCCAACGGACGATTAATACTGGGACTGAGAGCGACGGTCTCTACTTCCTCGACAACATTTTCGCTTTGTCTGCCTTCTCCTCCTCTTCTACAGACCTTCTGCAATGGCATCTTTGCATGGGTCATCCTCCACGGCTTCTTCGTCAGTTTTTGCCCTACCTCCCTCCACACAGTCCTCCTCTCAACTGTGACACATGTCAGCTTGGCAAGCATCACCGCTCCTCCTTCCCACCGAAGCAAGGTCGTGGATCTTCCCGTCTGTTTGATCTCGTTCAATCCGATGTCTGGGGTCCTGCTCCTACCCTTATCGTAGGTCGGGATAGTTCATATTTCATAACTTTTATTGATGATTTTTCTCGCTGTACGTGGGTGTATCTCTTAAAAGATCGCTCCGCATTATTCTCTGTATGAACATCTTTTTATTTTATGATTAAAACTCGATTTGATATCTCTATTAAAATCTTTCGCTCTGATAATGCCAAAGAATATCTTAGTCATGATTTTTCTTCTTTTTGTATGCAAAATGGGATTGTTCATCAAACTAGCTGTTTCTATACCTCACATCAAAATTGCATGGCGGGATGCAAAAACCGTCACCTGCTTGATGTTGCTCGCACTCTGATGAAATATATGCAGGTTCCTCGCTCCTATTGGGGCTATGTCGTTCCCATCTCCTACTATCTCATTAATCGCATTCCCTCCACGGTTCTCCGCGGTTAAACTCCATTCTCCATTCTCTATCCGAGCAATGATCTGTTTCCTCTCCCTCTGTGTATCTTTGGGTGCACGAATTTTGTGCACGCTCCCTCCGCCACTTGTGACAAACTCTCCTCACGTGCCACCAAATATGTCTTTCTAGGTTACTCTACTACTCAGAAAGGTTATTGTTGTTTTTACCGTGTTCTTCACAAGCAGTTCGTCTCTGGGGACGTAACCTTCTTCGAAAATGCATTCTATTTCTCTCACGACTCCTCTTTTCTTCCTGATGTTCCTGCTTCTCCTACCGTCCCCTCTATCCCGTCTACACCTACCGAGATTTCTCCTCCTCCTCCGTGTCCACTGTCTCCTCCTCTCTCTGCCTCCGCTGTCTTCCTCTTCTCCGCAGCCGTCTCTCTCTAATCCCGGGCCAGCTCTCTCCGCCACGGATGCACCGGATACTGAGAAACACGCCGACCTTGATCTTCCCATTACTCTTCACAAAGGGGTGCGAACATGTACTCAACACTCGCTTGTTGTTGTTGTTGTTTCCTATGCTCGTCCTACTCCTTCTCGCAGGACTTTTGCATTGGCTATCTCTGCCACTGCCACTCCCCGCACCTACCAGGTAGCCTTTATTTCTCCTCATTGGATGACTGTCATGGATGAGCAAATTTCCACCCTCACTGAGCGGGTACATCGACCCTTGTTCCTCCTCCATTGGGCACCAATGTTGTTGGTTGTCGCTGGGTCTTTGTTGTGAAGTTCAGTCCAGACGGCAGTGTGGATCGTTACAAGGCACGCCTTATCGCCAAAGGCTTCACTCAAACTTATGGTGTTGATTATTTTGACACATTCTCTCTCGTTGCTCGTCTCAGCACTATTCAGGTACTCCTCTCTGTGGCCATCAACAGGGATTGGCCCATTTCCCAACTGGATGTCAAGAATGTCTTTCTCTATGGCGATCTTCAGGAGGATGTCTACATGGAGCAACCTCCTAGGTATGTTGCTCAGGGGGAGACACGGGTATGCAGGCTGAAGAAGGTCATCTATGGCCTAAAGCAAAGCCTTCGGGCTTGGTTTTAAAAGTTTAGCAGCATTGTGGCGGTCGTGGGTTTTACAAGAAGTTCTGCTGATCACTCATTGTTCATTCGCAAAATCTCTTTGGGTCGGGTGGTTCTTGCCGTATATGTGGATGATATTCTTCTCACTGGAGATGACCAAGCTGGGGTAGCCTGGACAAAGAAACATCTCCATCAACACCTGGTCACGAAGGATATGGCCTCACCAAATTACTTTCTAGGGATAGAAATCTCTCGAAAGCCCAACTCCTTGGTCCTCTCCCAACATAAGTATGCTCTTGATCTTCTAAAAGAGACAGGGTTGACTGGGCTAAACCTACCTGTTGTCCCATGGCTACTGGAGAAGATAAAACCTGGACAAATGACTCGCCTCCTCTATCAGATGTTACAAGGTACAGGCGTCTGGTCGACAAACTCATTTATCTCACGGTAACCAGACCCGACATCTCTTACGTTGTAGGCAAGGTTAACCAGTTCATGCAAGCTCCTATGGAGTGTCATCTACAGTCTTCCTTTAGGATATTGGAATATATTAAAGTGGCACCAGGTAAAGGACTACTGTTTCAGAAGAATGCTCATTTAAAGGTTGAAGAGTACTCGGATTCTAGCTATGCTGATGACAAAGGAGATCACAAATCCACATCGGGCTTTTGCACATTTGTGTGAGCTGGAAGAGCAAGAAACAATCTGTCGTCTCTAGGTATAGTGCAAAAGCGAAATATCGAAGTATGGCGTCGACCACGTGAGAATTAAAGTGGTTGCGGACTCTCATGCTTAACTTAGGAGAGCTCTACAATCATACTCTACCTATGTTCTGCGACAACAATGCCGCTATATATCTCCAAAAATCCGGTCTTCCATGAGAGAACAAAGCACATTGAAGTCGACTGCTATTTTATTCGGGAAGAGATTTTGAAGAAACAGATTTGTACTTTGTTCGTTACCTCCGACAATGAGTTAGCAAATATATTCACCAAGCCTGTGTCTGTTTCCTTTTTTCACATTTGGGACAAGCTGGGCATGATTGATATATATGCTCCAGATTGAGGGGAAGTGTTGTTGTATGGTGACCGGGCGGTCTGGTGGTCTGACCCTGGCGGCTTGAAGACCGCGCGGTCTGGCGGTTTCTCTCCAGCGGTCTGACGGTTTCTCTCCAGCGGTCTGGCGGTTTCTCTCCAACGGTTTGGTAGATGAGATGTTGCTGATTGGAGGTCGGGCGGTTTGACGCAGGTGACTTGAAGATCGGGCGGTCTAGCGGTCTCCCCTAGCGGCTTGTCTTCTCTTTATAGTTGTTGTCGGGCGGTTAGCCTATTCGTCTAACCGCGCGGCTTGTGCGGTCTGTTTTTGTATAGCCGCTTGTACCTGTAATTATTTATCCCACATTGCTTATTTGTAATCTCTCTCCTCTCCTTCATTCAATAAAAAAGAGGTTATACCTTTGTAATACTTACTCTTTTTTAGATAATAAAATTTCTGTTATTCCAAATTTCGGTCTATTCTTTCTTGTTCGCACAACCTCCAATTGAGAATACTCCACCTACTCACTTTCCATCCTTCCTCCTCGCATGAGGATCTCCTCTTCTTCCCTTTCCTCATCTATATCCATCACCTCCTCATTCCCTGCCTGATCCACTATCTCCTCCTTAACCACTTCAACCTCGTCCTCCTTCCTTGTCTGGTCCTCCATTACCTTATCCACCTCCTCGGCTTCAGCCATCCAGGAGATGGTGTTGACGGTTGCTACATAACATTGCCTCGCCACTCTCGGATCTCCTCGAATCCGGACCTGGACTCCTCCACTTTTGAACTTCAGACACTGGTGGAATGATGAAGGGACGTAGCGAAAAGCGCTGATGAGGGTACGCCTAAATATGGCATTATGACTGTGTTGGAACACTCTATTACTGATTTGGGTAAGGATCACTATGTCTTTAGGAATGTGTCTTGACCTCATTGTATAGATTTAAAGGTAAAACTAGAATAGGTCTAAGGCTTAGAACTTAGGTTTGAAAGCTGCCCCCAAGACCTCCTAGTTCAGACTACAAGTGCAGAAAATCTCAGGCAATTATCGTCGAGCTCAGATCGACGAGGCGTCGAACTCAGTTCGACTATCTCTGAGCTCAGTTCAACGAGTCGTCGAACTCGGTTCGACGATCTTCGAGCTCAGATCGACGTTTTTGTCTCTAGCCAAAATCCAGATCTCTGAGCTCAGATCGACGATAGTCGAGCTCAGATCGACAATAGTCGAGCTCAGATCGACGATTTCTGTTTCAAGTCAAGTTCCAGTCTCTGAGCTCAGGTCGACGGTAGTCGAGCTCAGATCGACGATTTTCTTGAGAGATCGACGATTTCAGGATTTCAAATTCAGTCAGTTATGGAATTCAAATTTATTCATATCCAGCAGTTAATGCAAAGGATTTTGTAGTCGTTTCAATTAATCTGGAGCAAGTTTCAAGGAGACTAAAGGAGAATGTCATTTAGGTCTTTCCTCCAGAGACAGATATCAATTAAGGAAGTCATTTATGACTGGCTAACGGCTATCTAGAAGATGAGATTTTAATATATCATTTCAGACAATAGAGACAGACATGATTATCATCAAGGATAACAGATAACAAGAGAAAAACTAAGAACAATCTCTGAGATCTGTGAGACACACAACTACAGGATTACAGTTTCTCATCTCTGATTTCAAGTGTTCAAGGCTTCATCAATCAAGACTCTAGACACAACACATTTCAGTCATTGCTGAAATCATCTTTTGCTGGAGATCTCAATCATTCTGAAGGCCTATCACCCTGTGCAAAGCTTCTCTTCCTGAACAACTGCAAATCTCAGGGGGAGCTTTGACATCATAATCCACTAGTCTTCTCTTTGACTGTTGACAGAGAAGAACATCTACACTTTTTTTTTCTTTTATTCTGCTGTAAAAGAGTTACTCAAAACTCCCTTCAAAAGTTTTGTGTTTGGTTTCTGAGACCTTGTCAAAACTCAGTGGTGGCAAGACACCTGATCAAAAAATCTGGGTTGGTTTTTGAGCACTTTTTCAAAAGCTCATTGGTACCCAGAACACCTGATCAACTATTCCTGTAGTGGATTCCAACCTAGGGTGGTAGAAGAGTGGATGTACCCAGGTTGATTGGGGAACCACTATAGATCCTTGTGTCTTCTGGTTGCCTGTGTTTTATTTGCTGTGTGCTGTGTTTTTGTTTTTTGCTTACTTAGTTTTATTTACTGCAAGCACAATACACCTATAAATAAATCAAGTCTTCCACTGCCAATTATTTTTAATTTGCAAAATTATTTTAATATACTCTATTCACCCCCTTCTAGAGTAAAGGTAGATCTTACCCTCACTTTCAGACTGCTTGGTGTGTCGGTAATGACGAACATGTAGTTCCTCGACCCCCCCCCCCCTCCTATCGTCACATTTAGTCCATCTCCGTCATCTGTCTCCTCCCTTTCTCCGAAAAACCCAAATAGCGGCTCATCGGAAGCCAGCACCCTTCGCGGTTCCGCCTTCATCTCATCGAAGGTCTTTTTGAAGATGACGTTCACCGAGATCCCATTGTCGACTAGGATTTGGGAGACCGTGAAGTTTTCTATAGCCGTCTGGATCACCAAGGCGTCACAGAACGGATCCTCATAGTTTGATATGTCTTTGGATGAGAAAGTAATCTTCTCCTCCGGGGTGGGGTTTGGGAGGTCGAAGCGGCGCTCCTTCTGAACATCATTTGGACGCTCCCCATGCGGGTGGCCTCGATCCCCACTCCACCATGGATCACCCTGATCCCCCCTTGGGTCCCCACGTCGGCCCGATTTTCGCACCTATCCTCCTCTCCCGCTCCTGCTATGACTTCCTCGATTCGCACATGTTGTTTCTACTGTTGTTGTTGCGTCGGGCCTCTCGCCCTCCTTACTTCCAAGAATTCCTGACAGGTGACCGATGCATGGACTTCCTCCTGATGATAGTCACAATGCGACAATGCAACCCCTCCCCCTCTCCTTATGCCAGAACTTTTCTTTTGTTCCCTCTTCCCCTTCCTCTTCAACTTCTGAAAGTCATTGCTTGTTGGGGAGGAGGTAGGAGGGGCCTTTAGACTGTCCTCCATCCTTGGAGGTGGAACAACACTTGTCCTCTGTAAAAATATCCTCCTCCTTGATATCCTCTCCCCTGTCCCTGGACAGGCCCTCCTTGCGGCCTCCAGGACAGTCGGTTGTTTGGTTCCTGATGACCCTATCTTGTTGATGTCCATGGAATCCTTGCGAAGGGACAATATGGGTTGGGCCGTCAAGCTTGTTTGGGCGCATACCGAGAAGGATTATATGAGTGTCGCTGCTATCTACAACTTGGAGTGCTTCTCATCGACCATGTCTGGAGGCGACATATGGAAATTAAAGGCGCAACCGAGAAAGATAATGCTAGCTTGGAGGGCCACTAATAATCTCCTTACAACAAACCAATGCTCTTCTTCCATAGGCTACGTAATGACGCAGAATGTCCTTGGGGGTGTGGATAGGATGAGTCTACTAGCCACATGCTGGGTGATTGTAGTTTTATCACAAAAATCTGGAAGGAAACCTCCCACCTAAATATCAATGCTCTAGTTGGTAATGACAACTATTTGAATATTCTGTACAGTGAGATCAACACTAGCTACGAGTCTACCACAGCAAAGCTTCTGATTGCAATTCTATACTGTGTTTGGAAGACAAGAAATTGCATGACCCACGGTGAGCCTCATATGCAACCTTCTGTCATCATCGTTCATGTCATGAAAGAAGCCTCGCTCGGGAACTGGAATGTCCACCGTAACCACCAATCTTTATGGACTTCCCCGCCCGTAGGATGGCTCAAGGTAAATTTTGATGGTTCTATCCAAGAAAATTATAGGGCCTGGATTGGGTGTGTTGTACGCAACCACCTCGGTGATCTCCTTGCTGCTAAGGGGATAAAATGTCACGGCCGCTCGGTCGATATGACCGAATTCCGAAGTGCTTTCGCGGGGCTTGCTCCGGCAAAGAGTTTTTTCAGCATTGAGGTTGTGACAGAGCGAATCATATCCTATCTGGGGCCTACTCGGGCGACACTGAGGCTTCTTTTGCTAAGCTTATTATGGAGGCTACAAGGGTGGTTATCTCTCATTGACAGTGAGGCCAACACTACTGCGGATTTTGTCGCCAAATTTTCTTGTGACAATGAGCTTGACTGGGAAAGAGGTATGCCTCAATCCCAGGATCTTTTTCACATTGTTCAGCATGACATTGACTTGTAGTTTTCTTTTTTTATTATTATATATAGGCCCATGCCACCCTTCAAGGAATCCTTGCCCTCTGGGCTCATCTCTCCTCCTCACCTCATGATGCTTGCTTCCTCCCTGCTCTCTCACCTCTTCTCCTACCAACCTAGCCAACTTTTTCGCGAATGTTGGGTTTGCCGACTCTCCCTCTATATCCTTTGCCGCCCTCTCCATCAATTCCTTGAAGGATAGAGGAGGCTCCCGCTTCAGTTCCATATTAAAGAATCACTGACGAAGCTCAAGGGTAAACGCCAGCATCAGGGTGTACCCTGGTACCTCTTGGACCAGGAGAACCTCCTCCTGGAACCTATCCATATAACTTCCCAAAGTTCATCTGCCCCCCTGCTTTATCGCAAATAAGAACTCTGATCCCTTCTTCCTCTTCTTGGACGTCGAGAACCTCAACAGGAAGCCACGACACTGGTCTTCAAAACAATAGATCAAACTAGAGTGAAGCTGGTGGAACCAGTCCCTTGCCTTTTCCTTGAAGGTGATGGCGAAGAGTCAGCACTTGAAGGTGTCTGACATCTGTCTGGTGGAAACTGCATTCTCGAACCACTAGACGTGTTGCATTGGGTCATCCCTACCAGTGTAGTAGGACATCTCTGGCTCCCGGAACCCTTCCAGAATTGGGGCCGAGATGATCAACTCCCTAAAGGTACTTCCTCCTCCTGAGGGGCGAGTCGGTTGGTCTCGCACTGTAAGCTCGCTAGATCTTCCAGCACTTGTCAGGCTGAGGAAAAGCTCTCGCCCGACAAGATCTCGCTCTCCCCCCTCAACTGCCACCTCCTTCCCAGGCCACTGATCGGGGGCGTTCTCGCCTAGCAACTGGGATGTGACCACTGGGATGGTAAGTGTCGAGCACTCACCTCTCGCAACGAATATGTGGTGTAAGGTCTGCAAGACCTCCCTCTTGAAGTCTCTGAACATGCCAACCATGACTCCTCTTACCGATGGTGGCGGGTGGCCCTGGTCAGTTCCTTCTCCTTCAGCTCCTATCATGAGGCTCAACTCTAGATTTTCTTGTACAGGCTACGGTCCACGCTCACCGCGCCAAAAATGTTGGAACTAGAACTGGCTCCAAGTAGAGTTCGGACCCACAGGGGGCTAGCCCGCATCTACTTCTCCTGAGTAAGAACGTCTGTCGATGACTTGGAATTAGAAACAGACCCTGAGCTGCAGCGAAGAGGTCCCGCCACACACAAAGAAGATCTAAAAGAGCTTCCCCTTCCAAGCCAATGCTATGTTGAGCACCTTGGAGGGCAATTGAAGCCAACCAAATTTGACCAGAGGAGGAAGAAGCCAAGGAATCAGATCCCCTCCAAAGGTGCCCTTAAGGGTCTATTTATAGTTTTACAAGTTTGGCTTGCACATATGGGAATCCCACTTTTTAATTCTACTATACGCACCCCAAAGTGGTCTGCCAACAACGTAACTCTATTGTTTGGAGAGGCTATTAGCAGGCACAGTTGGACTTCTCCTATAGGAGAACTGCTGGACGTGCTGACCTCTCGCCTGAGGCGGCGAGTGCTCGAGGAGACCCTCACTCATCGCCAAACTTTACTCTGGGCAAGTGCGGGTCGGAACACCCCACTCACCCCCTGCTAGCATGCAGCTGATGCTACAAGTGAGCCGAGGCGAGACCCAACCATCCGCCTACTCGGCTCGCCTAGCCAAAAATAACCCGAACAAACCTTCTGGGTCCTGACCCCTTCTGAGGGACCGACATGCCAAATACGGGGTTGTACACTCCTGCTTTGTAACGCCGCTCCATCGCTTCTCTACCTGCTCTCGCGCCGATCTCGATTCTTCCTCCTAGCCCCCTTTTCCGTCGGATCCTGCTAGCACCTCCCTGACGACTCGTCCTCTGCCTTCTTCGATGATGCTCGACTCTTCCCAGCACCGTTCAATTTCTCTGTGTTGATTCCTCTCCTGTGCAGATTCCTCTCCAGTGTCGGGCAGTGTAACTCCGTCTAGTAGTCGCAGTCCACGACCTTCTCAGTAGCGTCGATTGATTCATATGCCAAGGGGCTGAATGGAATCCCGCGTGGAATCCCTTGAGCACGCTTTCACCACCATCAACTCTCGTCTTGAGGCCCAAGCCGAGCAATTCACATCGATTATGACCATGCTACACAACCTGCAATTTGGCCAGACCTTTGGTCCTACAGCTGTCTCTCTCTTGGGATCCCCCAGCACATTGACCCCTAAAGAACCCGCAATGACTGGCTTGCCTCCACAGCTCCCACGCCTCGACATCCCCAAATTCAATGGGACTGACCCACTTAGATGGATTTTCTGCGCCGTATAGTTTTTTGACATTCACCAAACTCCTTCATCGCAGCAAGTCTCCACAACCATTATCGGCATGGAAGGGTCTGCTGGCTCCACCAGTCCTCTACTGGCCTCACTTGGACAACTCTCACAGAGGCCCTCATTCAGCGGTATGATCACCGCTACTTCGGCTCCATGATCGAGCGCCTTTGCGGAGTCCGTCAGACCGGCTCCATTGACTCGTACGTGGATGCATTCATAGAATTGGTCACCCATGTTTAGGATCTTCCTCTCGATCATACTTCATGCACAACTTACAACCTCATATCCGAGCCCACATCAGCATCCTTCAACCATTAACTGTCACACATGCATGAACCTCTCCCCACTAGAAGAGGCCGAATTCTAGGCGATGTCTGGGGACCTTTCTTCCCCATCGCCTCCCTCCAAACCTCACTACAAATCACATTTTCCTTCCCCGTCTAAACATCCATCATTGTCACCTCCTCTACCCCACCCACCCATTATGTGCCCGCGCAACAACCGTCATGTCCCTACTCTGCGCATGTCCAACCAAGAGTACAATGACTTAAGGAGCAAGGGTCTGTGCTACCGTTGCAAACAATCCTATTTGTCTACTCATGATTGTCTGGTGAAGGAGTTACAGTTCCTCATCAGGGAGGACGTGAATGAGATTAGCATGGATGACTTTGACGCTCCTATGATCACAGATGTATTGTTGGGTGGCGCTTCAGGCACCTCTACGACTGCCCACCCGTGGGAATTTCACTACTAGCTGGAGGGCGGCACTCCGACCTTGTGGTCAAGATCGATTTTCTGGCAGGATGTATTGGTATGCGCATGCGTGTAATTTACTATTATATATTGTTTTGTTATTTGTTACTTTAGAGTTAATGATATGTAATTCCCCCTCCCTATATAAAGTGACATGGAAGAGTTTGTAATCATCGTTTTGATCATTAGGGTTTGGATCTCACTTTGGAGAGGGGCTTCTAGGAGAAATCAGCCTCAAGGAACAAGTATACCTTGTGATTGTATCTATATTTTCTATTAATGCAAGTGTTTTCTCCTTTCTGTAACAAACTACTTTGAGTGTCTAATTTTTCTCCCATTGCTCGTGTGCCTAGAAAGAGCCAGCGAGCTAATAAACAGTTAGTGTTCTGAGATCCTTTGGATTTCGAACACGCACACAAAGTTCTCAAAACTATTGGTTAACGACCGCCGTACTTTCTCTACGACGTGCACATCGTTCAACGTCTCACCATTTCTCTTGAGTTGATTTACTCAGATACATCTTCTAACTCCATATTCATTCCTTCCAATTAGCCTCTCAGGGTATGAAGGTGCATTTACTCAACACTATCAGCTTATTTGAACACTTTCTCTATAGTGTTGCCACATTTTTTTGAAATTATCGTGCAGACAATCTTCATAAAGCCCAACTCCTCCACTGCTTGGTATAGCATGTAGAGAGCGGTTTTATCCTTCGCTAGTGTCTCCCACAACGCCTTCAATTGGTTTGCCGTCATGCCCACCATACCTACCACCTCGACAAAAGCTTCCCACACATTTTGTGCACCCTAATTGCCCGCATCTGCATGCTCTAGTCGTCATAATTCATCTTCATGAGTCATGGTAGTGATATTTGCCCCAACGGTAAACTTTCGGAATGTGATCCCTCTGACACCAATTAAATTTCGAACAAAAAACCTGAATACAGACTACTGACATGTGAATACTGAAAGTAAGAAATCTGAATAAAGACTACTGACATGTGAATACTGAATACAGGAGGAAATATCAAAACAAACACACTAATTTAACTTCTTATACAAGATTTTCAATCTTTTTTATTGAAACTTTCTTCTTCATCGGATATAAACAGACATACCATCTTTAAAAGCCACCAACATTAACAGTTACAAGCCACAAAATATCACTATTCAAGGCTAAAAACAGTTGATGAATTAAACCATATAACATCATAATTTCCACTATCCAGCAATCTTGTGCCAATAATGGTCCAATTCACCCATACTCAAGCTTTGATCTTTACTAACATTTACACAATTCAAAATCTATTTCACTAACGGTCTTCTAGAAATCTTAAAATTCTAAACTCCTAAACAAAGCCTATTTAAAAGAAAAACACGATTCAAATACTTGTGGTATTCAACTCAGCACTCATCTGCTCTCTTTTTGTTCACAGCTCCAAGCTGAAGGCAATGTGTGAAAAAAGTCAGGAGAGCTGTTTCTACTCATGCTCTAAAAAAAGAATAGCAAAAAAAAACGAAAGTGAAGGGCAATATATGAGCTTACAAATAAGGTAGAAAGCTCTGAATTCTTCATAACCCTCAGTCTCTTTGCAGTAGAAACAAACATGCTGCATATTTATAACAAGCTAAGAATTCAGAGTGAAAATATTGCATTCAATCCTACACTAAATAGAGGAAAAAATTGAACATCATTCTGCAAAAATAAGAGTGAATTAACCTCACCCACATGGCTCAATAATAGGCTTAACCACGGGTGTATCTCATACCATGATAGGATTGAATACCTTCTATTCACATGAGCAATAAGTATATATATACATGTGCAAGAGAGAGTGCTCACAACACTCAAGGTGAGCCTAAGTTAACTCTACCACAAGAATGTACACTATAACTAACAATATCAAGTAGAACTTTTGGTCACCCTTTGGTTCACCCATCAATTACAGAAGTCTTGCCAACTAGATTTTCGGTATTTTCTTGGACTAGAGGTAGCGTGGCGACCTGATGGTCTTGTCTTATCCCAGCGCAAGTATAGCATTGACCTTCTGCAAGATGTTTTGGCCTCTCAGGGTGCAAACCAGCAGAGACCCCGTTGGAAGTCAACCACAAGTTGTGTGCTCAAGGATCTGAGCCTGACTCTCTACTTGCAAATCCGGAATATTATCGGTGTCTTGTGGGAAAACTGATATACCTAACAGTTACAAGACCAGATATCTCATTTGCGGTTGGAGTGATCAACCGCTTTATGCATACTCCATTGATTTCTCATCTTTTGGCAGTGGAACACATTCTCATATATCTGAAGACTACCCCTGGACAAGGACTTGTGTATAAACCATCTTCCTCCCTTTCTCTTATTGTTTACTTTGATGCGGATTATGCGGGCTCGCTGGACGATCTACTACTGATTATTGTACTTACTTTGGAGGAAATCTTATCACATGACGGAGTAAGAAACAGTCAGTGGTTGCTCGCTCGTCGGCTGAGGCTGAGTACCGTGCGATGGCGGCTGTTGTATCAGAACTCACCTGACTTGAAAGTCTCCTTATGGATTTGGGGGTTAAATTATCCTCACCGTCAACTTTGTTTTGTGACAGTCAGGCTGCAATCCATATTGCAAAGAATCCTGTGTTCCATGAGCGGACCAAACATATTGAAGTTGACTGTCACTTCGTTCGTAAAAAGGTCCAATCGAAGATGCTAAAGCTTGAGCATGTTCCTGCTTCTGGGCAAGTTGTTGGCATTCTTACCAAGGCATTACCTCAGAAATTATACCATCAGTTCCTATCCAAGCTTGGTGCCTATGACTTGTACGCTCCAGCTTGCGGGTGAATGTTAGAGAATATGAGGGAAAACGATGTAAAAGCTGTTGAATTTCCCGGATCTTGGAATGAGCAGGGGTTATCTCAACTTAGAATGCTAAACACAACCAGAGACACATGCAGTAACAAGAATCTTTATTGATCACAGCAATCTTCTTACAAGGCGAGACATACATGATGAGACATGATTTCGTCAATGTATCAAGCGGAAGCAAAACAAGGCAAAACTAAACCGCGCGGACTCAAGAAGAAGTCGCCGATTCTACTACTTCACTTCGGAGTCCGCCTAGTCCGCCTAGTCCGCCAGGTTGCCAGACCGCATACCAAGGCGCGCGGACTGCCCTTTGTACCAATGCTGAGCTCTAGCCGCCGATCTGCAAGCCGCCTAACCGCAAGGTCGCCTAGCTGCCAGACCGCACGAGCTGCTGAAACCGAACTGAACAGGTCGCCTGAAGCAGACGACGAACTGAACCCCGAACCAAGTTGCCAAAGAGAAGACCGCCTGATCGCAATCCGCGACCTACTGTTTACCGCCTGTTGCTTAACCGCAGAGTCCGCACTGTCCCTGACCGCAGTCAGAGCCAAGTCCTGGCTTTCCAGCGCTATCCGCACAACCTGCACAGCACAACCGGTCAACTCAATCAAGCCGGGCGGATACCAAAATCCAGTCCGCAGCAACAGTATGCGGGCTCACTTACTGTTCATTCGCTCTCTTATGACGTGACGGAGGGGTCCTATTTATAGGCACGATGAGGAGTGTGGTCACCGCCCTAACTGATAGGAACACCGCCACCATCCCGCGGCGAGAACCAAGCAGTCCGCCCAGTCCGCCGCATCCTTGTGCGATAGCCAGCCCTTCTCAGCATCACCAAGACCAGACTGAACTCCCAGTCCGCCTTGTCGCCAAAGGCCAAGCCAGACAAGGTCGACATCCCGCAGACTCTGCATCAACAACACGCGTCCGCCATCTCGCGGAGATCGCCCAACCCGCTCCCCCCAAGTTCACAGCCAAGGCATCAAGCCATCTGCCAAACTCAGCGGAGAAAGAACACGGTCCATCCGCCTTGCAAACACAGCAGCAGTCCGCATAACACCGAGTCCGCAGCTAAGCACCAAGTTAACAGCTGCCGGACTCTGCGGACAAGGCTCCAGTCCGCGCGCCGAGGCGGACACCTCTCCAAAGAACATTCGCCAAGCATGCAGCCACCCCATAGGGCAACACCTGCCGACCTTGGCGGACTGAGAAGCATTCCGCGCACTACAGCGCGATATCCCCGGACTGAGCCAACCATGGACTTGGTTCAGAACCAACCAAGTCCACACCACTGGCCACCAGGGTCAGTCCGCACTTACTGGCGGATACTGGTACCAGTCCGCCAAGCTCGGCGAACTCCAGTATTACTCCGCTCTAACCGGCGAATCCTGCGGCTACCACCAGCCGCACCACAAGAGCTTGTGCCGAGCTCCTGTCCAGTCCGCACCTTGCCGGACTCCGCGGATAGAAGAGCTATCCGCTCGGTTACCATCTAGAAACTTCTTGCTGTCCTGATTACCCGCCAGTCCTGTCCGCGCAGTCCGCTCAATCCGCTCAGTCCGCGCAGACAGTTCGCCTTGGTTGCTCGATCATCAGCAAACCGATGCCTCCTTGCCGACCTGCCTATTCGCCTATTCAGTCCGCACAGGCCGCGCCGATAAAAATCCCAGGTCGAACAAACTGCCACTTTCACTTCACAATTTTCAACACTCCCCCTTGAAGTGAGAAGTAGCAAGCAACCCCAGCAGTTCCCGTAACCTTGCACCTGATCCCACTGATAGAGCCTCCGAGAAGATATCAAAGACATAGTTCTCGCCTTGCCTAATCCGGACCATAAGGGATCCCTCCAGCATCTCCAAAAAGGAGCCATGCTTCCCTCTGCCTTCTTTAGCTTTGAACTCCACTTATGCGTCACAGGAGTATCACCAACGACCTTGGGCCCAAGGTCCCAAGCCTTGCCTTCCTTGAGAATAGTCACATCCTCAACCTTGGTGTCAACCACCTCCTTGACTCCAGTGGTGTCCTTACAGCCAAAAGAACCTTGCTCGATTTGAGGGCTAGCAAGGAAACATGAGATAAAGCTCACCGAGTTTCCTTCATTGTATCGAGCTGGTGGTTTGGTGATCCTCTTCGATCTCCGAAAACCTTCATCACGGCTGACCACCTCCGCTGCAACTCCTGTACCAGCTCCAATCCTGGGCAAACCTGGAGCATCGCTCCCCTTGCTATCTGAACAAGAAGCCACCGCCTTGGAACTAGAAGCACCTGGAGCATCGCTCCCCCTGCTTCCTGAACCACAGGCACCTGGAGTAAAACTCCCCTCGCTTCCTGAATCAGACGGCACCGTCTTCAAACTAGAAGCACCTGGAGCATCGCTCCCCCTGCTTCCTGAACCAGAAGACTCTGCCCTGGAGCTAGAACAGCCTTGAGCTCCTGGTGACTCAGGCAGCTTCAACTGAACCTTTGCAGCAACCTCCTCATGCCCACCATCTAACCTGCTCATCTCTAGCTCAACATGTGAGCTATCCCAGTACGACGTCAGCTCATTGAAGACAACTTCTCTTGACACGATGAACTTCTTCGTTACTGGATCCATGCACCTCCATCTCCTCTTCCACTCATCATACCCAACGAAGACTAGCTTCGTCTTAAGAGCACCAGGAGATTGTACATAGCAGGTAGACCCAAACACTCGAAAGTGCTTTACACTGGGCTTCACCTCGAACATCAGCTCATACGGAGTCTTCACGTTGATCGGATCTAGAGGCATCCGATTGATGACATGAACTGCGCAGGCCATCCCTTCCGCCCAAAAGGCCTTAGGAATGCCTTTACATCGAAGTCAACACTTGCAGGTCTCCGTCAACAAACGGATCATCTGATCTGCAACACGACCTTGTTGCGGAGTGTATTCACAAGAGAGCTCCCTCCGGATGCCATGCTTTCTGCAGAAATTAAAGAACTCAGCAGAACCGAAATCACCTCCGATTCCTGCACTCAACTTCTTGATCCGCAAACCAAGCTGACCCTCCACAAGCTTCTTGAATTCCACAAATAAGCGAAACATGTTCGACTTCTCCTTCATGAAGTATACCCAAGTATACCTCGAATAGTCATCAACCAACAATAGCATATACCTGCTGCCTCCAAGAATGGCAGTGAGGGTCGGCCCTAATAATCTCCCATGGATAATCTCCAATGGCCTCTTGCAACTAGTCTGAGCCTTATCAACTTTGAAGCAATCAGCTTCTCCGAGTTGACATTCCGTGCAACTATAACCGTCCTCGAAGGATAACAAGTTAGGCAAGCCTCCTACAAGACTTCTCACCGTCATTGCTTTCAGCTTGTCCATCCTCACATGCCCAAGTCTTTCATGCCAGATAGCTGCACTATCAATGACATTCATCCGAGCAGAACTTGTTGACGTCTTAACCAAGTTCTCCCCCTTACTCCCAGAAAGAGCAACGTTCGCCGAGTCAAGGATAACCTTACACTCCTTCCTGATGTGGCCTAGCTGCTTGCACTTATAGCACCTTGGTCCTTCCTTCCTCTTCTCATCACGCTTATAGGAGAATCTCTCCTCTCTTGCTGATATGAAGTAGACGGACCATCTTCCGCAGCCACCTTCCCTTCCTTGTTGAACAACCCAACAAGAGAAGTCCACATCTCCGCAGCTGACTGACATCCGTCGATGTAGTCCAAGAGCTCCGATGAGATCAACTGCTTGAGGATTTTTTCCGCATTTGCGTTTCTCTCCTCCCAAGCTCTCATCGCTTCAGCATTGTTAGTGACAGTAGTAAACCTTTACTTTTCTGCTCCGCAAACCACCTCCCAGAGGTCCTCACCTAGAAGAAAGCTCTCCACACAAGACATCCACTTCTTAAAGTTCGTCTGAGTTAGGAGCTCAATACCAAGATTACTTGCTAGTCCTGCTTCCATGGTCCAACACTGGTTTCCTCTTCACACGAGCAATAGCAACTTCTAGTTAATCACTGCTTATCCATTCCAACCTCCTCTGATACCATGTTGAATTTCCCGGATCTTGGAATGAGCAGGGGTTATCTAAACTTAAAATGTTAAACACAACCAGAGACACATGTAGTAACAAGAATCTTTATTGATCACAGCAATCTTCTTACAAGGCGAGACATACATAACGAGACATGATTTCGTCAATGTATCAAGCGGAAGCAAAACAAGGCAAAACTAAACCGCGCGGACTCAAGAAGAAGTCGCCGATTCTACTACTTCACTTCGGAGTCCGCCTAGTCCGCCAGGTTGCCAGACCGCACACCAAGCCGCGCGGACTGCCCTTTGTACCAATGCTGAGCTCTAGCCGCCGATCTGCAAGCCGCCTAACCGCAAGGTCGCCTAGCTGCCAGACCGCACGAGCTGCTGAAACCGAACTGAACAGGTCGCCTGAAGCAGACGACGAACTGAACCCCGAACCAAGTTGCCAAAGAGAAGACCGCCTGATCGCAATCCGCGACCTGCTGTTTACCGCCTGTTGCTTAACCGCAGAGTCCGCACTGTCCCTGACCGCAGTCAGAGCCAAGTCCTGGCTTTCCAGCGCTATCCGCTCAACCTGCACAGCACAACCGGTCAACTCAATCAAGCCGGGCGGATACCAAAATCCAGTCCGCAGCAACAGTATGTGGGCTCACTTACTGTTCATTCGCTCTCTTATGACGTGACGGAGGGGTCCTATTTATAGGCACGATGAGGAGTGTGGTCACCGCCCTAACTGATAGGAACACCGCCACCATCCCGCGGCGAGAACCAAGCAGTCCGCCCAGTCCGCCGCATCCTTGTGCGATAGCCAGCCCTTCTCAGCATCACCAAGACCAGACTGAACTCCCAGTCCGCCTTGTCGCCAAAGGCCAAGCCAGACAAGGTCGACATCCCGCAGACTCTGCATCAACAACACGCGTCCGCCATCTCGCTGAGATCGCCCAACCCGCTCCCCCCAAGTTCACAGCCAAGGCATCAAGCCATCTGCCAAACTCAGCGGAGAAAGAACACGGTCCATCCGCCTTGCAAACACAGCAGCAGTCCGCATAACACCGAGTCCGCAGCTAAGCATCAAGCTAACAGCTGCCGGACTCTGCGGACAAGGCTCCAGTCCGCGCGCCGAGGCGGACACCTCTCCAAAGAACAATCGCCAAGCATGCAGCCACCCCATAGGGCAACACCTGCCGACCTTGACGGACTGAGAAGCATTCCGCGCACTACAGCGCGATATCCCCGGACTGAGCCAACCATGGACTTGGTTCAGAACCAACCAAGTCCACACCACTGGCCACCAGGGTCAATCCGCACTTACTGGCGGATACTGGTACCAGTCCGCCAAGCTCGGCGAACTCCAGTATTACTCCGCTCTAACCGGCGAATCCTGCGGCTACCACCAGCCGCACCACAAGAGCTTGTGCCGAGCTCCTGTCCAGTCCGCACCTTGCCGGACTCCGCGGATAGAAGAGCTATCCGCTCGGTTACCATCTGGAAACATCTTGCTGTCCTGATTACCCGCCAGTCCTGCCGCGCAGTCCGCTCAATCCGCTCAGTCCGCGCAGACAGTTCGCCCTGGTTGCTCGATCATCAGCAAACCGATGCCTCCTTGCCGACCTGCCTATTCGCCTATTCAGTCCGCACAGGCCGCGCGGATAAAAATCCCAGGTCGAACAAACTGCCACTTTCACTTCACAGTTTTCAACAAAAGCCCATGTATAAGGTTCATCTATAAGTCTGCTCCTTCTTTCTTCTATTAGTCTCACATCTCTTGTATAGAATTCTTTCTCCCTCTTTTCTCCTATATATTTGTACTTACTCTTGTATTTTGATTATGAAGAAATATATATAAGGTTTGGCTCTATTTTTCTACAGTTTCTACCACATTGAACCTAATTCATGGGATTTTCAATCACATTGATTGGGTATCCACCGTTGGCAGCAAATCATGTGGTTAAACTCATTCCCCTCGATGACAACAAAATCTCTCTTCGAGACAATCCCTTGTCAAGATTATCAGCCATATTCAATTCTGATTTTATATAGTTGAGTGATATCACTTCTTTCCTTCTTTGCTTCAACTAATTTATATCTGATTCTCATAAATTTGTTCATATTGAAATTAGTATAATTAGAAGCAGTTAAATCTACAAAAGATTTATTGTCACAATGCAAAAAAATAGCAGGTTGTTGGGTTCGGCGTTCCTTCACTTGACCCGTGGCGCTCTGCTACTTATTTAAGAAATTAAGTAGCGCCCTTTCCAGGCTTTTGGAACAGTTGGGTATGCGCTTGATCCAACATTTGGTATCAGAGGAGGTCACGGGTTCAAGACCGGGGGGCGCTATTAAATCCCGATTTTTCCCTTCTACCTGTGTGGGTCTGGTGGGTCAGACAACCGTGGACATGTTGTAACCCCACCTATGAGCCGTGTGGGCCATGTGGTAACCCCACCTCTGAGCCGACGGGTTGTGCTGGACACCGGGGGGGATTGTTGGGTCCAGCGTTCCTTCACTTGACCCGTGGTGCTCTGCTACTTATTTAAGAAATTAAGTAGCTTCCTTTCCAAAAGTCCAGGCTTTTGGAACAGTTGGGTATGCACTTGATCCAACATAGGTTTTCACATAAAAGAATTTCAGTAAGTAAATTTTTTTAAGACATTCCGCTTCAGCACATGTAGTGTCCAAAGTTATAAGCTCGGATTTCATCACTACTAGAAAACAGACTTTTAGCCACGGCAGATTGTCGTGGCTAAAAGTCCAAAACCGTGGCTAATAACTTTTAGCCACGGCCTACCCACCACAAATGGGCATGGGCAATACGAGTGTGGCTAATAGTATTAGCCACGCTGAATCCATGGCAAATAAGTTATTAGCCACGGTTCAATTGTCGTGGCTAAAAGCTCTTTATTTGTCACGGTTCAATTGTCGTGGCTAAAGGGTCTGTAACATAAAAAAGATTCGGTCGCACGCCGTCGCCCGGCCGCCGCCGCCGCCTATGAGCCGATTTTATTTCAAACATTAATTGAGAATGGGAAATATAAACCCCAAATTGATCTTTTAGTTGGCGGTGTGGGACTAAAAAACCCGACTTTTTGCTACGGATTAGGCTTCCGTGGCTAATACTAGATTATTAGCCACGAAACAGGCAAACCGTGGCAAAAAGTCAGGTTGTTTGCCACGGTTTAGTCATCCGTGGCTAATACTAGCTTAGTAGCCACGGAATAGAAACTGTGGCTAATACTTCATTATTAGCCACGGTTTTCCCCCGTGGCAAAAAAACCGTGGCTAAAAGTCATTTTTCTAGTAGTGTTGCATGGTGCTTCTTGAAATCACAGTTTGTTTTGTAGAGGCCCATGAAATGGTGGCTCCTCCAAGGAGAAATACATAGCCGGTTGTGAATTTAACGTCTAACAAATCAGTTAGACAATTGACATCTGAATATCCTTCTAGTACTTCGGGAAAACTCGTATATACTAAACTATAATCTATAGTTCCGCAAAGATATTTAAATATTCTACTTAACGTTATCCAAAGGTCATCACTTGGATTGTTATTATATCTATTTAATCGGCCTAAGACATAAGAAATGTCGGGCCTAGTGCGGTTAGCTATGTATAATAGTGATTATATCATTTATACAAACTTATGTTGACCTATAGATTCACCAATATTTTTACAAAATTTTATGTTAGCGTCATAAGGAATAGACGCGAGAGTGGAATCATATAAATTAAATTTATGTAACATTTTCGCAATTGAGTGAGAAAGAGACAGAGAAACACTAGTATCAAATTTGGATAACTTCATTACTAAAATGATATTTGCTACACCCAAATTTTTCATATCAAATTTGGATGAAAAATTATTTTTGGTATCATTAACAATTTTGATTGAATTCTCAAATATTAAGATATCATCTACATAGAGGAAAAGCAGAATAATTTCATTTCTATCTTGCTTAGCATAAATACACTTATCAAATTCATTAGATTTTAATACAAAAGATAAGACTACGGAATCAAATTTTTGATGTCATTGCTTAGGGATTTGTTTTAGACCATATGATGGTTTAATTAATTTGCAAACTTTGGTTTCTTGACTTTTAACTACAAACCATTCAGGTTGAGTCATGTAGACTTCTTCATCTAAGTCTCCATGCAAGAAGACGATTTTGACATTCAATTGATGAATGGTCATCTTATGGATCGAAGCTAAGGTCACTAGAACACAAAGAGATGTGATCATTGCTACGGGAGCATATGTGTCTAAATAATATATTCCTTGTTTTTTAGCATAATACTTAACGACAAGGCGAGCCATACATTTATCTATAGAACCATCCGAATTTAGTTTATTTCTAAAGATCCACTTACAACCTATGGTTTTAGCACAAGGAGGTAGATCGGTTAGAATCCATGTTTTATTCTCTAGTATAGAATTAATTTCTAAATTTATGACTTCTTTCCAAAGGGATAATCAGATGAGGTCATAACTAGCTCATATGAATTAGGTTCTCCTTAAACTAGGTAAGTGAAGTAGTCCTCCCCAAAGGTTCGTTCGGTTCTAACTCTTTTGTTTATTTTAAGTTCATCATTTTCTAACGAGTCTTTAGAAGAAGAAGAATGAGTTGAGCTAGTAGAAGGTTGAGATGAGTTATTCATTTATATGAGAATCTATCTTCAAAATAAACCGTGTCCCTAGCTTCTTTAATAGTGTTATTAGAGATTTCACTAATAAAGTAATTAGTTATAAGAAATCTATTAACACTGCTATCAGATGCATATCCTATAAAAATATAGTCTAATATTTTAGGTCTTATTTTCTTTCTTTTTGGTTCAGGATTCGCTACTTTACCTAAACACTCCCGCAGTCGAAGAATTTGGAGGTTAAGACTTTCTTAATTTAAATAATTCATAAGGGGTTTTATCACTTTACTTTAAAGAAATCCTATTAAGAATAAAATAAGAGTCAGTAACACTTCTCCCCAAAGATTTTCCGGGGCACCGGACTCGGCTAACATGGCATTGACCATGTTCATCATGGTTTGATTTTTACGTTCAGCCACATCATTCGATTGGGGTGAATATGATGCAGTCACTTGATGTATTATCTCATGTTCTTGGCAAAATTGGGTTATTTCATTTGAAGTGTATTCTCCACCTCGGTCGGATCTAAGAATTTTGATGGAGGATCCTAATTGATTTTCTATCACGATTTTGAAAATCTTAAAATATGAAAAAACTTCATATTTGATTTTTGAGTATATGTAACAATACTTAGTGAAATCATCTATGAAGGTTACAAAATATTTATTTCCAGCTCTAGTAGATTACGGTTTGAGTCGCATACATCCGAGTGAATTAACTCTAAAAGTTTTGAAGCTCTTGCTACGAATTTAAAAGGCTTTCTAGAAAATTTGGCTTGCACGCAGATTTCACATTTTTCACTTGGTGCAATATTTGTTTCAGGAATTAGATTTAAGGATATCATTATTTTCATACAATCAGAATTCACATATTCTAATCTAGCATGTCAAAAATCAGAAGAAGAATTAGGAATTAAAAAAAAGGAAATTTGATTTACTTCTAAATCAGAAACATTTTATTTAAATAATCCATCAACAAATTTTTTACTAATAAAAACATGATTCAATGTTATTACAACTTTATTTGACTCTAATACAATCTTATATCCTTTCTTCACTAATAAGGAACCACTCATAAGATTCTTCTTAACTCTCGACACATAAAGCACATCATGCAAGACTAGTATCTTCCTGGATGTCAACATAAGATCCACTCGCTCGCGTCCAAGTATTTGTGCCGATGAAGCATCCCCTAAGATCACGCGTCCTCCGCTGTTGTCCTGAAAGGCGGCAAAGCAAGAATGATCAAAAACAACTATGAACATTTGCTCCGAAATCAAGCCACTAATCTGATGAATAGGTGAGAAGAAGACTAGGAGAATAATCTAAGATAGGCTGATCTGGTGCTTAGATCATGTTGGCCTGAGACTTGGAGCCATGGGATTTGCCGACTACAGGTTCAGTCTGCTTGTAAAGCAATTGGTCGGCAGATGATTTGTGCGGCCGCAGATGAAGCACCATTTTCCTTTACATGGGTTTTGGTTTGAAGATCAAGGTTTGGGATGATTGGGTTTTTGATGGAGGGAACCTAGACGGAAAGGTTTCTTATGAATTTTACCCTTAGCTTTGAAGTGATGGTGTGAGGATTGGTAGTCATGAGATTCGGTCAAATTTACTTTGGGAGCATGATCTTTGGCAATTTTAGAATTTTTATTCTTATGTTCTTCCTCTATGCGGATAACATTTTAAATTTGAACATAAGTAAGATTAGATTGGTCATGACGAAGCCTAGTGCTAAAGCCAGACTAGGAATCGGGAAGAGCATCAATAAGACATGCTACTAAGTAATTTTTGAATAGAATTAGGCCATCGGCTAAGATTTTGGACATCTCATCCAGCTGATGTAGTTGAAGATTAATTGTCTTGGAGGCATCAATCCTGAATTTGCGAAGGTTAGAAACATTGTAGCGTTCTATACCCGCATTGTCAAGATTATAACGTGCTTCAAGTGCATACCACAAATCCTTAGTTGCATGATATTGAAGGAAAACATCATAAATGCTATCAGACAAGGCACTAAGAATACAGTTGCGGCAATGATATTCTACATCTACCGGATCTCTATAAGGGACATGCCTGGCATAAGTTCTAGTGGTGTTTGCACTAGAGGAAGAAGATGATGGAAGGGAGGAAGCAACTACAGTTGCAACATTGGGGTTTTCAGTTTCAACAATAGGGAGATCAAATATTATAGATAATAGACCTAGGATATTGAGCCAGTATTCTACTTGAGCTTGTCAACGACGAAAACTGTTTTCATTAAATTTCTCGGGTTTGATCCCGGCAGAATCCTCAAATTTAGTTGTAATCACAGTTTTCTGAGATTTAAAATACAAACAATAAATTGTTATACATATGAATATAAAAACAGAGAAAATTATTTTGATTATTTGATTTTATTTATCTTGCTATTCTTGGACTTCCCAAGAAATACCCAATGACGGGCTCTCACTAGTACTAAGCGGTTTGTGGGATGATAGCCCAACACGGCCCTTTTGCAAGAGATTATGTGATGTGGATCTACAACTTCTTTAAATTGTAAGAATATTTTTATCTATATTCCAAAATCATATATAATTTTCATTTTTGAAAACAATTAATAATAATAAGCAGATTTTGAAAACAAGATTCTAAAACTTTTATAAGCAGAAGAGGTGAGAAATAAAATTTAGAATATAATATAGGTTTAGAATCGAGTCTGGGTATGGCGTGTGATCACTGCCCTAAAAAAGTTGCACCACCCTCCAGCAGGGCTTTCAACTGATGCTCACTTCTCCAAGATACAACACCCGTGTGCGCGGACACGGAAGAAGCATAGAATATCTGAACTCCCATTTGATGAAGCAAACGATAAGGAAAAGAAATCTCTAAGAAGATCGTCGAAGAGCCAGAGAGGAAAATAACGACAGAATGTTTTCAGAGTATATGTAAATGAATCAAAAAATTCTCCTAAACAGGAGTCTCGAAAACGGCAAGAAATAACCACGTAGTAAATTTCAACGGTTATAATTAGTGAGCTTTAATCGTGCAAGGAAACGTTGGAATTCCAACGTAGAGGAGTAATAGCGAGAAAATGTGCATCGGAAATGAACGAGCAAAAACTGACAGACAAGTCGACGCAGGGTGGGTCGACTTCTTGTCGACGTGCAACGATATCTTATCGATGCAACAAGTTGACGGAATGCTAGTCGACACATGCGTTGAGAGCTATTCAACGCAACGTCGAAATGGAGCTAAAGCGTCGAGATCAATTCGACGTAGTCGACGCAGGGAAGATTCTGCGCGTTCTTGTCGACACATGCATCGAATACTTATCAACCTAACTTAAAAATTTAGGATTCAAAAATTGTCAAAAATATTTTGCACAAAAATACAATTCAATTCAATTATTCCCCAAATCCCAAATCCCAAATCCGGATCCGGTCCGGTGCATGCGTATGTGGTTCATAGTTCCTCAGTGGAATGCAAAACTGAATGAATTAAGAGAGTCGTCCCTTACTCTCATATACTTGAGTAAAGGAAACCTAAACACAAAGTTAAATTACAATACTACCCCGATTTGAACATAACATATTACAACTCCCCCTCAAGTCGGACGAAAGATATCAGTCATCCCAATTTTCTGGATATCATCGGTAAACACATCACACCCCAATCTTTTGGTGAAGACATCGGCCAGTTGATCCCTGGAGTGAACAAACGGAGTAACAACTGTTTTCTTATCCAAGTGATCCTTAATAAAGTGTCGATGCACTTCGACGTGCTTTGTCCTGTCGTGCTTGACCGGGTTATGAGCAATACTAATTGCAGTCTTATTGTCACAAAATAAGGAGAAAGGAGTTGTCACAGGAAAGCCTAAATCCTATAACACAGTACGCATCCATAATCCCTCACATAAGCCTTGAGTCATGGCACGATATTCAGCATTTGCACTTGACCTAGCCACCACATTCTGCTTCTTGCTCCGCCACATCACGAGGTTACCACCAACAAAGGAGCAGTATCCTGTTGTTGACTTCCTGTCATCCTGGAAACCGGCCCAATCAGCGTCAGTAAAAATCTCAATCTCCAAATTGTTGTTCCTACAGAATAGGAGGTCACGACCAAGAGCTTTCTTCAAATACCGAAGTAGACGATACACCGCTTCTTGATGCCTGATTCTAGAAGAATGCAAATATCTGCTAAGAATACCAACTGCATACGTAATGTCGGGACGTGTATGGGATAAATATATAAGTTTTCCGACCAATCTTTGGTAACGTGATACATCAGCATGATCACCATCACCATCTTCATCAATCCTGTGATTTTCCTCCATAGGGGTGTTCGCGGGAACACAACCAAGCATACCTGTTTCTTTTAGGAGATCCAATATGTACTTCTGTTGGGATATAAAGATACCTCGCTCCAATCTAATCACTTCGATGCCCAGGAAGTATGGCAATCATCCCAAGTCCTTCACTTCAAATTCAGCCGATATGAGGGTCTTGAAATTGACGATCTCCTCTGTATCATTTCCAGTAATCACGATGTCATCCACGTAGACAATGAGAATCACAACACGTTGTTCATGTCTCCGGATGAACATGGTATGATCTGATTGGGCTTGCTTGTACCCAAACTTGAGCATTGCTGTGATGAATCTTCCAAACCAGACCCTTGGAAATTGCTTCAGGCCATATAATGATTTCCTTAGGCGGCAGACGCGCCCTTCAGATCCTTTCTTCACAAAACCAGGAGGGAATTTCATGTACACATCCTCCTCAAGCTCACCATGGATAAACGCATTTTTTACGTCCAGTTGATGAAGTTACCAGTCCAGACAGACTGCACATGATAACAAGACCCAAATAGAGTCCATTTTTGCTACAGGAGCAAAAGTCTCCTGGTAATCAACTCCTTGAGTATGGGTGTTATCCTTGAGCGACAAGACACGCTTTGTACCGTTCCACCATGCCATCTTGGTTCTGCTTAACCGAGAATACCCACCTGGAACCTATAGCTTTCTTTCTTGAAGGGAGAGCGGAGATTTCCCACGTATGATTTTTGTCCAAGGCGGACATCTCATCACGCATAGCCTGTGTCCAAGTCGGTATTGCCAATGCTTCCTGCCATGTCTTGGGAATAACAACTGGAGAGAGAGATGAGACAAAAGTCTGATGAATCGGAGTAAGATGACTATAAGCCACATGATTAGAAATCGGATGTTGCGTGGAAGTAGCTTTACCCTTTTTCAGCAAGGCAAGAGGCATATGCAGGTCGGCATCATCAGAATCTGAGTCCGAAGTCAACACTGGTAGAGGCGGAGCGGCGGTGAACTGTGTACCTGAACGACGGTGGTATACATGGGGAAAAGCAGAGATCATAGTAGAGGAGTCCGGTATTGGGATAGGAGGAGCTCTGGGAACATTCGTAGAAGAGGGTGAAGTAATAGAGGAGGAGGACAGGAGAAGAGGCAGAGGGACAGTAGTAACATCATCCGTAGGAGAAGTACTCTCCCCCTGACGAAGAACATGAGTCGAGGATGGAAAGGACTCCCCCTCACAGAAAGTAACATCCATGGTGCAGAACATACGCCGGGAAGGAGGGTGGTAACAGCGATACCCTTTGGTCGTGGAGGAATATAGCCAAGGAAGACACAACGTTGAGCCCGAGGGTCAAGTTTGTCACGTTGAGGTTGGTGCACATGCACGTAACATACGCCCCCAAAAATACGGGATGGCAAATAAGAAGTATGAGCCATGCCAGAGGTAGAGAGAAAGGCTAGAGGAGTAGTAAAGGAGAGAACACGAGAAGGAAGACGATTAATAAGATGTGCAGCAATAAGCACCGCATCTCCTCAATATGGTTTAGGAAGGTGCATCGTCAAGCGGAGACAACGGGCAATCTCGAGGAGATGACGATTTTTTCGTTCGGCCATTCCGTTCTGCATAGAAGTGTAAGCACAAGTTTTCTGGTGGATGATACCGTGAGAGGTGAGGTACACGCCAAATGAACCACGATCATCATACTCCCCCCCCCCCCCATGTTATCACTTCGAAGAACACGGATAGTGGCATTAAATTGATTTTGCACCATGTTATGAAAGACTTGAAAACATGAAAAAACATCACTTTTCTTTTTTAATAGATAAACTCATGTAGTACGCAAAAAACAATCAATAAAGGTGACAAACCATCGAAAACCAGTCAACAATACAACGAGGGACGACCCCCAAACATCAGAATGTATAACATCAGAAGGGGTGCTACTAGGAAAAGAAAGATGTGAAGAGATCTGACGCACATGTTTAGACCGATCACAAATATCACAAGAAAAATTCTGAAGAAAGGTAAAAAACAGAAAATAATTTTTGCAGGTAGACGGAGGACGGGTGTCCCAAACATAGATGCCAACGGTGAACATCCTCTGCAGTAACAGTAGAACTGGAAAGAGCCTGAGAACGAGGAGGAGTGTCCAGGTAGTATAAGCCGCCACTAGACCTACCACTGTCAATGTTCCGCTTTGTACCCAGTTCCTGAAAAATACAAGAATCGGGAAAGAATATTACAGAGCAGTTAAGAGATTTCGTAAGATTGCCGATGAAAAGTAAATTGCTAGGAAAAGAGGGAACGTGAAGAACAGAGGTAAGAGAAATGGACGGTGAACAAAAAATGTTGCCCTTGCCCGCAATAGAGGACAACGAGCCGTTAGCTGAAAGAACTTTCTCCTTACCAGACAAAGGAGTAAAAAAAAGAAAAACTGAGGCGGAACCAGTCACATGGTGGGTGGCACCAGAGTCGAGCACTCATTCAGAAGGTGAGGTGGTGGCCGCATGAGCATTAGGCATAGCAACAGTGGCAAGAGAAGTAGAGCTTTCAGTGACCGGATCAGACTGAGAGTGAAGCAAGCGGCGAAAGGCATCCAACTCATGAGAAGTAAGAGAGGAGGAAGCCGAAGACTGGGACTCGTCATAGACATCAGTATTGTAAGCAGCGTCATGAGAACGGTAGCCACTGTGCATATGGCCCCCACGGCCCCGACTGCGACCAGGAGGAGCCAAATGCGGATGAAGTTTGAAGCATGCCTCCCGAGAGTGTCCCCGTCGACCACAGTAATCGAAGATAGGCACTGAAGATGCAGGAGTAGGGATAAGGCCACGACCAACACTCGTCAAGGCGGAACGATCTGGAGGAGTCATAACACTAAGAGACTTGCGGCGGTCTTCATCACCCAGAATCATGTCGAACGCCTCACGGAGGGAGGGAAGAGGAGAACGGTGTAGAACATGTGTCCGGACCACATCAAATTCCATATTCAACCCCATTAAGAAGACATGAAGATGGAAACGGTCCTCCCGTTGCTTCAACAGGATGGCATCCGTTGTACACGCTGGAGTGAAATGAGCAAAGTAGTCCAGTTCTTGATACAAGCGCTCCGTAATCGAGAAGAATGATGAGACAGTCATTGACCCTTGACGCAGCTCCAAAAAGCGGCGAGTTCATAAAGCTGGGTGGAGCTACCAATCTGAGAATAAGTTTCACGAGCACGAGTCCAGATCTCGAACGCAGAGTCCATCAGCATATAGCTCCGATAGACATTGGGCGACATCGAATGAAGGAGCCAAGACACAACCAGAGAGTTTTCAGAATCTCAGCGCTTCCATGAGGGATTAGACACGGGAGGCTCTGTAATCGACCCATCGATATAGCCGAACATTTGTTGACTACGGATGACATGCTGAGCAGCACGAGACCATTACAGGTAATTCGTGCCATCCAGAGAAACCGTGGTAATCTTCAAGGAGCTAGAATGGTCATGGGGCTGTTGAGGCTCAACCATCGGAGGCTGGATCACGCCCGGAGAAGAGACAGATGACTCGGGTTCACCCATACCGACCAAAGAGACACAATAGATCAGCAACCCCTAATTCCAGAAGCAGGACAGTAGCCCGGGGGAGCAATACAGGATCGACAGCATCAGGCTTCACAGGATCTGGATCGGCAGCAGCAGGGCAGCAGCACTGGATTGCTAGCAAGCATCAGGCTTCACGGGATTTGAATCGGCAGCAGCACTGGATCGACAGCAGGCAGTAGGTTTCACGGGATCGGAAGCCTGGATCGGCAGCAGGTTGGATCTGCGGCCTAAATCTGGATTTGGATCGGCAGCAGGCTCATGAAGAAGAATAAGAGGAAGAGGCGGCGAGCTGCTTCATGGAGGAACGGCGGCGGCGTTCCCCTCAGCAGCCGGCAGGAGTGCCGCCCGGCATGAACGATCCGAGCGACGAGCCAACGGGAACGAGAGGAGAGCGAGATCGACGGTGAGAGCGACGAGAGAGGAGAGCGAGATCGACGCGAGAGCCGGCGGGTTTTGCCTCGACGGGAATAGGGAACGATTTTTCTCCTCCTCTGATACCAAGTGGAATGCAAAACTGAATGAATTAAGAGAGTGGTCCCTTACTCTTATATACTTGAGTAAGGGAAACCTAAACACAAAGTAAAATTACAATACTACCCCGACTTGAACATAACATATTACAACTTCCTCCTTATGTTCCTTTGAACAAATAAGGAGTGAAATACTTTATATACTCACTCACATGTGATGTGTTAGGCAATGTGTGACTAAGAGATCATCCTTTCCATTATGAAAGTTTCCCTCCAAAAGTTTGGATTCCCATCATTTAGGTTTTGAAGCTTTTCCACCAAAATAAGGAGCCCAAACACCAAACACCATTAGGCTCCAATAAAACATTCAATTTATAATGTTTTATACATTAAATTTCTAACAAATAGATGTTATCTTTTAACAAGATAGATTGATAATGGCTATTAAGTTCCTCACTACTGGATACAGTGTGCTTGAAATTTCTTCCGCTAATTTGTGATCTGTATTATCCTAAAAATATCTTCATTATTCTAAATTTCACTTAACTCTATAGATTATAGATGTATAACAGAGTTCAAAAAAAACATACATAAGACACCTCACATAGGAAATATTTTATAAGAATCTTTAGGACTAAACCAAAAGGATATGAACTCAAGTTGACCTTTGATTGTAAACCTAAAATAATTTAAAACTCCCTGGTAATTAGATAACTACTTTAATACTAGTTAATGCTCCATCACAAGTACCATAATAATCTCAAGCAAACATTTGACCCACATATTGGCTCCTCACGACGTGCCAAAGCAAATCTCACTGTATTGGATTATAGATTTTTCAAATTAAAAATAAACTATATGAAAAACTTTTCTTTGCTCATTATCTTTTTTAAAATTAATTTTGTCAACATAAAAATCATTTACATTATAGATCTTCTTGGCCTGAAATCAAATTCTCTGAAATTTACACAAACGACAACCAATTATATTAGGCATCATGTTCTAATTCACAAATCATAATGTAAGCTTGATTCCTAACCATGCTAGAAAATAAACAGCGCCCTCCCGCATCACCAACGTACAAAATTGCTTGAAATTCAATTGTTTTATGAAAGATGGATAGAGATCTTACTCCCAAGGAACATCACCAACCAACATTCTATCTCCTTCATTGTCTTCATACACTAAAGTATATTCACCGCTTCCATCCAGAAGGCCTGTGAATGCCCTTTTTGCATCTTCACCCATCCCAGTACAGGAAACTGTAAAATAAAATGACTTTGCTCACAGTGGCAAGTGTGTTTCTGAAAACATTATCCGAAGTATTTGATGTTCATAAAATAAAATGGATTTGCTTTAGAATTCACTTCCATTATTAAAAAATGTGTTTTGCGGGGTTAACAGAGCAAAAAAAAAGGTCACATAAAGGGAGTTAATTTACCAGAAAGAAGGCCACAGAAGAGTTCTTCCACTACTGAGGAGAGCATCTCATAGTTGTCATAGGCATTAAGGTTCAGTTTCCTTCCAATAGGGATACCATCCACATTTATCTTCACAAAAAAACCTTTATTTGAGGTCTCAGACCTCAATCTGTTCTCCAGAGTCCCAGCATTATGCAACACATCCGATATCTTGGATGAATTGATAGCAATATTCTTTCGAAATGAACGAACAGGAGGCCACCCAACAACTGGAGAAGAGGTCAATCTATAAAAGAAATTTTGAGAATATTCAGATTAAATGTAATCTAACTAACTTGCAACAACTTGAATAGTAGTTGAGGTACTTGCAATCTAAGAAGGGAGCCAAAAGAACATTAATATAGCAAATATATATTTAGAAACTTTGACAATATAGGCTACAGGTAGAAGTTCATAAAAAAGGTAAATTCATGTCAGCATGATACCAAAGAAGAATCTCAAGATGATGCCATACAAACTGATACAAGGTCAATGGAACGGCTTCTTTTAAGTGTTTAACAAAAAATCAGCTCAAAGGACTGTGGTTGTTCTCGGTCCAGGAGAGACGTGAGAGTATGAGCAGTCGAGGCCAGAGATGAGAAGGAGGTAAGGGAACAGTAGATATAAAAAATGTTCTTTGATATTCTATTTCATAATCTACCCTTAAAATACTTTCCATTATGTAATACAATTATTACAGTTACATTGTGCCGATATGAAAGGTACACATCATACACGTTCATTTGACCTCAAGGTAAACAGTGGCTCGTGCTGATCTTGAGTTGTCAGTACAGGCATCATCAAACAACATGCTTTGGTTTTGTATTATATGCTACTGATGTTGGGGATGATGCATTCAATGAGGAGATGGAAGCTCAACGAACGAAGTCTCACAGCTGTTGGAGTCACGCGAAGGTTGTCGTTAGGATGACATAGTTAGGCCGTCATTAGGGCACCCGATCATTTGAATGTGGATGAGGTTATGGTTCACAATGGGGACAATGTGTGCAATGTTATGGCATAGAAGGAAGGGGAGGCATGGGACAATGTGTGCCACTCAATGTGTTATTCCTCGGCGACAACGGACTTTGTCATGTCAATCCTAGCATCAATATTAAAAGGGGATAAAGTAATATTTCATTATGTTTCATAATATTTTGATTGGAGAAGCTGAAGAAGGGCGGAGATTGAGCTTTGGGATACTGTATTGGGGTTTAGGGTGCATGAAGGACATTGTGATGTCATGCGTGGATGGAATACTGGGTGTTGGTGGATGTTGGTTGTCAAGACGATTCGTAAATATCGGGGAAGGACGGATGGATGGCGAGGTCATGATGGGAGATGACCCACCTATTGGAGTATGGCTCGACATATCCTCTTCAACACATTCTTGGTTTGAGAATAACAAATCTTGATAAGTATATGATCTATCTTTACATGTGTTCTCATAGTGTATAGGTTCAGGAATCACAAAGGATACAAGTTTTAGAAACAACACAAGTATCAAGCTGAAACGATGAATCGAAGGCCAACTTTGCAGCATATCGTCAGTGATAGCAGCTACTGCCTGGCGATAGCACTCAACTACGATGGATTCCAGTCAGATAGTGTAGTAGATGTCGGCTGACACTCGGCTGACATGTCCGACATGTCGGCCGACATAAAAGTTTTGGGTAGAAAACATCACGATATCGACATTTTAAGCAAAAATATTATTTTTGAAAATATCTCCCGATATATCAATTTTATCTGACATATCGAGCGATATCTCGCGGTCGATATATCTGCGAGAGTATTAAAAAAATTCATTTATTTTAAGCGTTCGAGTGGTAATATTTTGTTTCATGCATCTCTCTAAGCCTAGAATCGACGTCTTTCTCGTCTTACTCGCATTTGATGTTATTTATGTCATTTACTGTTGTCAACGTATTTTTTGTATTATTTATAAACATGCATTATGTATATATATGTTTAGTGTAATTTATAATCATATATTATGTGTGCAATTGCATATATTTACAAAAAAAGTGTGTATATGCGAATAAATTTATTTAAATATTAAAATCCAAAATTGTAAAATATCCCTGATATTTCCCCTACAATCCGACATATTAAACTCAAACTGACACTGACGATATCCACTACCACCCAGCGATAGCTTGAAACTCTTAATATGGCAACGCATCTCAACGCAACTTGGAGAGAAGATGAGCGGGAAATTCAAGTCTGCAACGACCCAGAGATAGCCCACTATCGCCCGACGATGTCCCTGATATAGCGACACAACGTGTCATCATACGGTTTTGGAGGGAACGGGAAATGGGAATTTAAGTTTACTACTGTCAAGCAAAATCTTATTATCACCCAACGATAGCGCTAATTTAAATAAGGAAAATATGGAGTGAAAAAGGAGCGGGAAGTCGGGAGCTCATATTTCTACGCTGCCATACGGCGAAGCTGCTATTACCTAGCAATAACCACTACCACAGGTGATGGCTCCCAGAGAACTATAAATACGCATTTTTCTCTCGGGATTCTTATTCCATCACGAGATATTTTGAAGACAAGGTCTACGTTACCGTCTAGAGAGACTCTGACACTCCCAACTTTCAATGTTAATGGATCTAAAGGAAGACTGAGGATTAAAACTATTATTCAATAGAAGGGTTGATGTTCTACGACAACAATTTCAAGCGACCCTTCATCATCTTCCTTAACATCTGATTTGGGGAGTTTTTTCTTCAGTCATATCTTTTTTATTCTTGTATTTTTGCTTTTAAGCATTCATGATTATCTTTGTATCAGCGTGAATTCGTCTCGCGTGTGGGAACTAGATGAGGGATAGTTGAAGTAGACTAAAATATTTAATTAAAAAAATAAGTGCCTCGAGTTATTTTAAGCAATAAATTAGAAATTTCGCAATGCGCTATGATGAGAATAGGATTCTCAATAGTAACTTAGAACTTGCGCGCTTTTTTAAGCATTTAGCGCAAGGTTAAGCGAGTTAGCACGCCGCAAGCATTCACACATAAATAGGTACAAGTTGAGCAAAGACTGTAAGAAATTACGTCAACAAAAATGGAAGGAAATAGGTAAATTATATAGAACACTTAAATTTATATTGTATAATTTTTTTTAAGAGAAGACGAAATAATACCTTCCTGGATTTCCCAAGGCTGAGTTGGGCTGACTGGAAGAAGCGGGGGATTCTTTCTATTGGGATAGTGCAGTGGGATGTGGCCATGTCGTGAGAGGGCTTCAGGGAAGGTTTAGGGATTACATATAAGGTGGGAGGATTGTTCGAGATTGGAGGTTAGGCGTTGGTAGTTAGCGGGAGGTAACAACGGCCTTGGGTGATATTAGTGAAGGGGATGGTTTGACAGAGGTTTGCGAGGTGGAGGTCTGGTGGACGGGGTTGAAGAAAGGAGCGGGTTGGGAAGTCGTGAACTGTAAACGGACGACGTCGGCGATGGAGGTAAGGGAAGGGATCGCCAAAGGACTTCCTTCTCTCTAATGGAATCGAATGAGGCACGTGGGTTTTGGACGGCGGGCGGAAGTGGGAACTCCTGTGGAGGCTTTCCTAGAACACCAACAAGAAGGAATGATCATATTTTGCTTCTTGATCTTTTTCCAATCAGCATGAGGAGGAAATTTATGGCATTTACTCTCCACAAAAAAAAAATTAATTTCAAAGTTTTTTTTTCTGAAATCAATTAAATATTGACTTGAAATTTATGCAATTTAATTATTTACTCATTTACATGCATACCGTCCCACTCTGCGTTTACAGACTGATTTATTCAGGGTCTTCTTGGGTGGTCAGGCCAATAAGCCGATATTAAAACTACCATACAACTTTTAAAATGAAGTGTGATAATGACGAACATGCAAAAATGAGACGAACGTGGAAAAATGCGACGAACATAAAAAAATATGACAAATACAAACATTCAAACAAAAAATTAAAACACGCAAAGGAACAAAAAGTCAATGATATAAAACGAATTCGCTCTTAGATGCATTAATTCCACCGGGGTTGAAAGGACTCGGCCCCGTCGAGGAATAACAAAGACCTGCAATAAAAAGATCGGGCCAAACACATCGAAGCTCCGCGGAACTAATCCATGAACTGTTAGAAACACTCCTACCTTTCCAAGATACGAGGTAGCGCTGATATGCACCGGTACACGTTTCGAATTCACGAACATCCAATACTTGCTCAAACTCCTCAGTAGTAGGTGGAGATGGGGACAAAGTTGATTGTTGAGTGGTGGTGGGTAAGAAACTAGGACTAGGGGCAGTACTAGGAGACTCGCCAAAGTAAGGCACAAGATCGACGACGTTAAAAATAGGAGAGGTACCAAATTCAATTGGTAAATCTAAGAGATAGGCATTTGAACCAAGTCGTTACTTTACCTGGAAAGGATCAAACCGTCATTGTCGTAATTTGTGATAAGTGCCCATGGGAAACCTTATTTCCTTAAAAAAGTAAGAACTCAATCCCCTTCTGAGATATATAATTCTCAGCAATATTCATCAGCTATAGCTTTATATTTCGCTGAAGATGCTCGCAAACTGTTAGCAATAAATTTATGCAATATTTTAAGTGATCAATAAGAGAAAGTAACAAGTGAGATTCGTTCAAAAGAAGGAAAAGCATAACGATCAAATAAAAGAGAAATTGGATAGCCATAAACGACTTCAAATGGAGATTTGGTGGGGGAACGATTTTTGGAGCTATTATATGCAAACTTTGCTTGTGAAATGATCAAATCTCATTGCTTTTAAAAAGATCAAGCCAAACACATCGAAGCTCCGTGGCACTAATCCATGAACTGTCAGAAAAACACCTACCTTTCCAAGATACAAGATAGCGCTGATATGCACCGGTACACGTTTCGAATTCACGAACATCCAATACTAGCACAAACTCCTCAGTAGTAGGTGGAGATGGGGACTGTTGAGAAAGCTCAAAACTTGTATGTATTGCTTGTGTGTGTAAAAACAAGGAGAGAATACAAATATATAGGAGGAAGAGAGAGAGAATAAATCCTATACAAGATGTGGGACTAAAGAGGAGAGAACAAAAATGGGCCCAAAAGATGGACCCAATACATCGGCTATTCTAACACTCAGCCGCAAGCTGGAGCGTACAAATCGTTTGCGCCAAGCTTGGACAAGCATTGATAGAAGAGTGCCTTGGAGAGAGCCTTTGTGAGGACATCCACAACTTGTTCAGATCCTGGGACATGCTTTAGATCGAGCTTTTTCATTTGAACTTTTTCCCGAACGAAGTGACAATCGACTTCAATGTGCTTTGTTCTTTCGTGGAAGACTGGGTTCTTGGCGATATGTATAGCAACTTGGCTGTCACAAAGGAGAGGAGCCGGTAACGGTAATTTTACACCCAAATCAGTGAGAAGACTCTCAAGCCATGTCAGTTCTGATACAACAGATGTCATTGCCCTGTATTCTGCCTCAGCTGATGATCGAGCAACGACCGCTTGTTTCTTGCTTCGCCATGTAACCAAATGTCCTCCAAAGTAGGTGCAAAAACCACTAGTAGATCGCCGGTCATCAAGAGAACCAGCATAATCAGCATCTGAGTATGCCACCAAAGTTGGAGCAGAAGAAGAGGTCCGGTAAACAAGCCCTTGACCAGGGGCTGTTTTAAGGTACCTGAGAATACGTTCAACAGCCTGTAGATGAGATCTTCGAGGAGAATGCATGTATCGACTGACAAGACCAACAACAAAAGAAATATCTGATCTGGTAACCGTGAGATAGATCAATTTTCCAACGAGTCGACGATAATATTCAGGATTCTGGAGAAGTAGATCCGAGTCAGAGGCCTGGGCGCACAACTTGTGGTTAACATCCATAGGGGTATCACTTGGCTTACAACCTGAAAGACCAGCATCATGAAGAAGGTCAAGACAGTACTTCCGTTAAGATAGAGTAAGCCCATCCGGTCGTCTGGCAACCTCTAGACCCAAGAAATATCGTAGAGGTCCCAGATCCTTTGTCTGAAAGACGGAGTTTAGATGTACTTTGACTGTCTGTATCCCTTGTGATTCATCTCCTGTAATAATGATATCGTCAACGTATACTAACAGAAGGACCGTCCCTGTTGGTCGATGACGAGTAAACAGCGAGAAGTCGGCCGAGCTTCGAGTAAAACCAATATCACGAAGAACCTTACTGAATTTTTCAAACCATGCCCGTGGAGATTGTTTGAGACCATACAGAGCCTTTTGAAGGCGGCAGACCTGAGACTCCCCCGTGATCTCAAACTCTGGTGGTTGTTGCATGTAAACCGTCTCCTGGAGGTCCTCATTTAGGAAAGCATTCTTGATATCCAGTTGAAAGAGAGGCCACTGGCGATGAACAGCGACAGAGATGAGGACTCGAACAGTATTGAGCTTGGCGACCGGAGAGAGTTTCCTCATAGTCAAGTCCCTGTTGCTGGGTGAAACCACGAGCCACGAGACGAGCTTTTAGATGGTCAATTGTCCCATCAGCAGCATGTTCGATGACAAAGACTCACTTACACCCAACTGGTTTCTGACCCGGAGGAAGGGGAACGACGGTCCATGTCTGGTTGACCTAGAGTGGAGACATTTCTTCCTCCATGGCTGCCCGCCAGTCTGGATGTTGAAGCGCCTCCTGCACAGAGTTAGTAACAGCAACCGAAGAGAGAGAAGTAGCAAATGTGTGTAGAAGGGGAGAGAGGCGATTAAGAGAGACGTAGTTAGCCAGGGGATGAGCAGTGGAAGGCGGTACCTGATCAGCAGGACGCGGAGTATCCGTGGTAGAGGCCGTCTGCAGAGGTGCAACGGAGCTGGGAGGGCGACGAGTGTAGACACGGATAACAAGTGGTTTGGAGGGAGCAGGAGCCGGTGCAGGGGAAACCGGCGATGATGGTGTAGTAGCGGAATAACTGGGCGTGGGATGGATGGCGGGAGAGGAGGTGGTGTTGGATCAGTGGGTAAAGGAGCAAGAAAAAACGGTTGTTCTTCCCGGAAGGTAACGTCAGCAAAAACGAAGATCTTTTGAGTAGTTGGAGAGTAACAAACATAGCCCTTCTGGGTGCGCGAATAGCCGACAAAGATGTGTTTAGCCGTCCGGGGATCCAACTTATCTGATGACGGACCTAGACGGTGGACGTAGCAGATACTGCCAAAGACACGAGGCGGTAGAGGAAAAGCCAGAGTGGAGGGAAACAATAGGCTAAAGGGAGTAGCATAGTGGAGGACGTAGGAAGGGAGACGGTTGATGAGAAAGCAAGCAGTCGAGACCGCAAAGTTCCAATAAGGCTTGGAGCATGAGAGAGCGGGCTACATCAAGTAAGTGGCGGTTCTTTCTTTCGGCAACACCGTTTTGCTGGGGTGTATAAGCACAGGAGGTTTGATGTAGAATCCCGAATTCAGAACACAAAGCAGTAAACTCATGGCTGGTGTACTCACGAGCATTGTCGGTGCGTAGAATTTTGAGGGTGGTGTGGAATTGTGTGCGGGTTTCGAGGACAAATGCCCAAAAAACACGGGGAAGCTCGAAGCGATCACGAAGTAAGTATGGCTACATAGTGCGAGAGTAATCATCAATATATGTGATGAAGTAGCGAAAACCAGAAATACTTGTAATCCTAAAAGGACCTCATACATCAGAATGCACTAAATCAAATGGAGAAGCGCTCCGAGTACAATGCGAAGAAAAAGAAGAATGCGGCTGCTGGCCGAGGATACATGAGTCACACTGAAAAGAAGTAAAAGAAACATCTGGAAGAGCCCGTTGGAGGACCGGCAGAGGAGCATGTCCAAGTCGATGATGTCATGCAGTGGAAGAGACTGAAGACAGAATGGTGGGAAAGTCATCGAGAAGGTAGAGCCCGTCCCGCAGCCGGCCTTTACCAATGGTAGTCTGCATCCGCCGATCCTGTATAACAAAGGAAGAGGAAGTGAATATAACAGAACAATCAAGATCACTCGTAAGACGTCCAACAGAGAGTAAATTGAACGGGAAACTCGGGACATGAAGAGCCGAGCGAAGGGAAATTGACGGGCTGAGAGAGAGAGAGATCTGCCGAGCCGGACACTGGAACCAGCGCCCCATTAGCCACAGTGATAGACTTCGGATAAGGAGAATCCGAGTACTGAGCAGGCCGTTGCGAAGTAATGTGATGAGTGACACCAGAGTCCACAATACAGCCCAGGCTGGTGGAGAGACAAGCAGTACCTGTGTTGGAGACGGAGGCGATGGAGGCAGATGGTGGGTTGAGCAAGCCCTGGAGATGCTGGAGCTGGAGACGGACGGTCTCAAGATCAGGAGGACTGGCGTCAGTAACAACAGATGCCGTCGGACGGGGAGGATAACCAATCTTCCTGTAGCAGGTCGCCTCAAGATGACCATCTTTCCCACAAAAAGAATACTTCGGCCGACCCCGTCCACGGCCCCGAGAGCCCGATCGTCCCCCCCCCCACGAGCAGAAGTAGGAGGGGAAGGCAGGAGCGGAGGGGCCTGCTAAAGAAGGGTCGGGGGGGAAGGAGCAGGTGTATCCGGAGGAGGTGATACACGGAGAATCATGGAGCATACATCAGATAAAGATGGTGTGTTGGGAGAAGCCAGGACCTGAGCACGAATGCTTTGAAGATGAGATGGAAGACGGACCATTATTATAGCAATGCATGCGGCTTCCTTCTGAGCGCGCTGAGCAGCAAGATCATTTGTGGGCGGCTGATGCTGGATCCAAACTTCAGCAAGAGTTTTAGCCCGAGCGACAAAAGAGGTCATATCCGAAGCCTCGCCAGCGTCGAGAGCAAAGAGGTCGGTAAGTATATGTCGTAGAGATGCTGAAGGCTGTCGCGGCCTGAGTATAGGGAATGCAGCTCATCCCACATAGCCTTGGCGGTGTAGTCGTACATAGCCATCTGATGAGTCTCACCATCCAAAGAATTCAGGATTTAAGTCTGGACGCAGCCATCATTGTAGAGCCAATCATCGGTAGTAGGAGACGGAGGTGCCTGAAGAAGGTGAGGCAGAAGACCCTTGGCCTGAAGAACATCTAACTGAGTGCACCCAAGGGATAAAATTTTTCTTGCCAGAAAGAGAGATGGTAGTGATCCTCAGCTTGTCACGTACTTCAGCAGAGCAAACCGGGCGGTCTGTAGGACAGGTCGGGCGGTCAGTAGGTGGACTGGCCGCCGAGCCAGTGGAGTTACCCGAAGAATCCATGAGCAAACCGCAGAACCAAAGACCAGAGGGAGACCGCCGCGAGAAGAATCGGAGGCCGCACGAAAAGGTCGCAGCGGGAAGGACAGGAGATAACCGCGACCAAAATGCGGGAAGGCAATAGTCCGCACGGTCACGACGGACACCAGCGATTTGTTAGATCGTGACCAAAAATGTGGAAGGAGAGGAGTCTGCACGGTCTCGGTGAACACAGCAGCGGTCAGAGTGCAGGAAGCCGCGAGAACTCGAGCGGCAAGAATGGAGAGAGCCTGCGGCAGACAGGAGCAGACCGCAAGAGAAGGAGCCCGCAGCAGTTAGGATAGGAGCAGTCCGCAAGGAGACTGCCGCGAGGAGGAAGAGAAGAGCCCGCAGCGGGGAAGAAGGAGTCCGCTAGTAGAGAAGCTTGTGCGGACAGAAGAAGAGACCGCGCGGTCAAGAGGAGGAGAGGAGATCGCAGCGGATAAGAAAAGACCGCGTGGTTGAAGAACTCAAGCAGCAAGGAAGGAGACCGCAGCGGTCAAGAGGAGAGTCCGCAGCTGAGAAGAGAGGTGGCCCCCACGGGTCATAGCAGAAGATGGTTATAAGAAGTCTAAGGAGGGTGGAACCACGGGGAAAGAGAAGAGAAGCGGATGCAGAAAGGGCAGTCCGCAGAAGCCATGCAGAAAGAGCGGACAAACCCGCAGGCCGCAGAAGAGGAGCCCGCGGAGAAAGGCGGGTAGGCGGGAAGGCGGGAGATCGCAAAGCAATCTGCAGACAGGAAGGAGGGCGGTCTGGGCGGTTAGAAAAAGGGTAACCGCAGGCTTAGGACCGTTGCCTCTGATACCATGTTGAGAAAGCTCAAAATTTGTATGTATTGTTTGTGTGTGTAAAAACAAGGAGAGAATACAAATATATCGGAGGAAGAGAGAGGGAATAAATCATATACAAGATGTGGGACTAAAGAGGAGAGAACAAAAATGAGCCCAAAAGATGGGCCCAATACATGGGTTATTCTAACAGGGACAAAGTTGGTTTTGGAGTGGTGGTGGGTAAGAAAATAGGACTAGGGGCAGTACTAGGAGGCTAGCCAAAGTAAGGCACACGATCGACGACGTTGAAAATAGGAGAGGTACCAAATTCAGTTGGTAAATCTAAAAGATTGGCTTTTGAACTAAGTCATTACTTTACCAGGAAAGGACCAAACCATCGTTGTCGTAGTATGTGATAAGTGTCCATGGGAAACCTTTATTTCATTAAAAAAGTAAGAACTCGATACCCTTCTGAGATATATAATTCTCAGCAATATTCATCAGCCATAGCTTTATATTTCGCTGAAGATGCTCGCAAACGACTTCAAATGGATAAAAGAAGGATGTTAACAATAAATTTATGCATTATTTTTAAGTGATCAATAAGAGAAACTAACAAGTGAGATTCGTTCAAAAGAAGGAAGAACATAACGATCAAATAAAAGAGGAATTGGATAGCCATAAACGACTTCAAATGGATATTTGGTGGTGGAGCGATTTTTGGAGCTATTATATGCAAACATTGCTTGTGAAATGATCAAATCTCAATGCTTTTAAAAAGATCGGGTCAAACACATCGAATCTCCGTGGTACTAATCCATGAACTGTCAGAAACACTCCTACCTTTCCAAGATACGAGATAGCGCTGATATGCACCGATATACGTTTCGAATTCACGAACATCCAATACTTGCTCAAACTCCTCAGTGGTAGGTGGAGATGGGGACAAAGTTGGTTGTGGAGTGGTAGTGGGTAAGAAAATAGGACTAGGGGCAGTACTAGGAGGCTCGCCAAATTAAGGCACAAGATCAGTGACGTTAAAAATAGGAGAGGTACAAAATTCAGTTGGTAAATCTAAGAGATAGGAATTTGAACCAAGTCGTTACTTTACCTGGAAAGGACCAAACCGTCATTGTCATAGTTTGTGATAAGTGTCAATGAAAAACCATTATTTCCTTAAAAAGTAAGAACTCAATCTCCTTCTGAAATATATAATTCTCGGCAATATTCATATTTCGCTGAAGATGCTCGCAAACTGTTAGCAATAAATTTATGCAATATTTTCAAGTGATCAATAAGAAAAAGTAACAAGTGAGATTCGTTCAAAAGAAGGAAGAGCATAACGATCAAATAAAAGAGGAATTGGATAGCCAAAAATGACTTCAAATGGAGATTTGGTGGTGGAGCGATTTTTGGAGTTATTATATGCAAACTTTGCTTGTGGAATGATCAAATCTCATTGCTTTTGGTGTTCCCCTGCTAAGCATCTAAGGAAATCGCCTAAGCTTTGACTTACTATCTCGGTTTGCCCATCCGTTCGGGGATAATAGGCACAACTAAACTCCAGTTTCGTACATAATTTGCCCCCATAACGTTTTTCAAAAATAGCTCATAAAACGGGTGCCTCGATCAAAAGGAAAATTGCGAGGAATTTTGTGTAAGCGTACAGCCTCGAGAAAGAAAAGATCAGCAACATGAGTGGCATTTGATGTTTTCTCGCATAGTATAAAATGTGTCATCTTCGAAAATCTATCAATCACGACAAAAATTGAATCAACTCTCTGTTATGTGTGTGATAAACCTACAATAAAATTCATGTATATGTCTTAACACAGCCTATCGGGGATGGGCAAAGGAGCGTACAACCCGGTGCTTTGAGTGTGTCCTTTAAAAAGTTAACAAGTGGAACAAGACTGGACTAATTTGGCAACATCCTCCTTCATTTTAGGCCAATAAAATCGGGTGCTAGCGAGATCAAAAAGTCTATTTTATCCAACATGACCTCCTAATCCTAAGGAGTACAGTTCACTAAGCAAGGTATTCTGAAGAGATCTCTCATAAATACAGAGGCGGGCTCCCCTAAATAAAAACCCTTTGCTTAAAATATATTTTGGGGTAGGGTCGGTTCTGCTAAACTAACATTCGGCCTAAATCTCACTAAAATATGGATCGGAGGGATAGAGTTCCTTTTGGGTGTCTAAATCGAGGATATGAGGTTTTAGGGTGACTAAGACATATGCCCCACGTCTAGGTGCATCTGCTACCCTATTCGAAACATCAAGTTTGCATTTCAGATGGAAGACAAACTCCTGAAGAAATGCAACCCATTTGGCATGTTGTTGTACCTCTCTTTGTGAGCTCAAATGTTGAATTGCATCATGATCAGTATTAAGTATGAACTCACGTTGAATCAAATAGTGACTTCAATAATGGAGAGCCTGAACGATGGCATAAAATTCAAGATCGTACGTGGAATATCGAGTTTTTGACCCGTTCAATTTCTCACTAAAAAGGCGATGGGGTGACCATCTTGACTCAAAACGACCATCATTCCAATAATCGAGGTATTTCCGTCTACCTCAAAGATATTCTCAAAATCCGGAAGCGCTACTACGGGAGCACTAGTCAGCTTATCTTTCATAAGAGTGAAAGCTTATTCTACTTCCTCGGTCCAAATAAAATGGACCTTCTTGAGACAATCCAGTACAAGAGCAATATGGGCATTAAAGTTCCTAATTAACCTAACTCAGAAAGACGCTAAACCATGAAAACCACAGGCCTCGGTGATGGTCTTAGGGCTAGGCCATGATATAATAGCGTGAACCTTTTCTGGATCGACCTTGATTCCTTCAGATGACACGATATACCCTAAGAAAATCAAACTATGGGTGATAGACATCATCATAGCGCTAGTGACCCGAGTTAATCTGGTGAAGGATATCATGAGCCTATGTAGAACCAACATCGGTATCACCAATTGTAATCTACATTTTCTATTTATTTCTGCATTTAGAAGTTCACTAGTATTTTTTTCGGAGCTTTATGTGTTTTGGTTTCCTTTTTTTTTTAGATCTTTATGTGTTTTGGTTCTCTATATATTTTAGAGGATTGATAAGCATTTAGCCCTTCGCCTCCGTCTTCTTCTGAGGGGAACTGCAAACTTCCTTTGCCTCTTTAATTCGGTCAAGCATAAAGATGTTCGCGCTACTCGCCATAGCTTTCTTCAGGGCAGTGATCATGGCTAGTGAGAATTGCTCCATCAGAAGATATCTCAAATCTCCATCCCCTGGCAGTATCTATAGGCATTCCAAGCATTAAAGGATTAGTAGTGCAGTATCCGTTGTCAAGTTTTACTTTTTTGAAGTTCATGCAAACTTTAAGAAGTGCGGAGATTATGATTGTCCAAGATCCTTCCATCAAATGAATGGGTAAAATCTCTGTCAGGTCAATCCGGGAGATCAAGATAATTGAGTCTGTCGGAGACCTATTTCAGCAGTTCGAACAGACACCCTATATGTGACCACCCGACCTCTAGCTATCCGCGAGCCAGGCAGCTTCCCCCTCCAGTAGCCTGCGTGGTCACGACCGTAGTGTCTACCTGGCCTAATAGTTGGAGATACTTGTGAAGCCAAGTGCCATGTTCGATAGCTCAAGCGATAAAGCCAGTTATTCTCACTCTGCTAATTAAGCCTGCTCCATTCAGCAGCAGCTTCCCCCTCCAGTAGCCTGCGTGGTCACGACCTTAGTGTCTACCTGGCCTAATAGTTGGAGATACTTGTGAAGCCAAGTGCCATGTTCGATAGCTCAAACGATAAAGCCAGTTATTCTCACTCTGCTAATTAAGCCTGCTCCATTCAGCACCTGGATTCCATGGTCATCCCTGTGAAGACCATGCACCCTAATTTTTAGGTTGTCTGCACACCATGTAACTTCTCATCCATGCCTGAATCTCCTGTAACTCGGGCATCCCATCATTTTTTAGAACTGTCCGTTCGGGAAGCCCCCCAACAGTATAAATAGAGGTGAACAATACTGAAAAAAGAGATCTGAGACCGAGCTCTTGCTTGCTGCGAACTCAATTTTGTGTCCAAGCTTACTGCGAGCTTTCTCGCTAGTGCAGATGCTCTTCTTGTAACTATTTTTGAACTAAGTAATAAAATTACCCGCAACAATGAGTTGCAGTTACAAAAAGTCTGGCCTCACCGCTTGCGGCAACTTCCCATGTTCTCTCCAGCTCCTCCATCTCGACCTCAAAGTGACCGACCATTCTTAATTTTTCCCCTTGCTCCGTCTTTTCAAAACGTGAGATTCGTGGAGTGCATTTTCAGCACCAACACTCTTGGTTTTCCTTGTTTTTCCTCGTTGACAGACATTAATGTGCTTCCTTATCTATAGATATTTTTGCACTTCCTCATCTATAGATATTTTTGCACTTCCTCACCTATAGATATTTTTGCACTTCCTCATCGACAACCAGCCCTCCATCATAGGACTCACTAGTGCACATCCAATCACGTTCAATCGCTGAGTTGTTGTGTTTTTCTCCTTCTGATTTCCTTAACACTGCTCCCATGTGACTGCTTCATTGTTCTCATCCAGATCGTTCACCTTCGGACCTCGTATGGCTTCCTCAACAACGTGCTCCCATGCAAATGCTTCATTGACTCCATCCAAATCAATCAGAGAAATATATTATGTGCATCCTGCATATTCATTAGAGTGGTGTGTTAACTGCATCTTGCACTCCCTAGCAATTTAGGGAGATTGTTATTTATATGTCACAAATCCAAACATGTATGGTGTTTCCCAAACACATCATTATGTCACAACCGCACATCAGTTATCACCGCACTTGAAGAAAAATCCAAGGGTCTGAGGCAATGCTCTTGGCCGAAATTTTTCAATACATTTTCAGGGGTATTTTGGGACTTGTATTGCATAAAATTGTTTAAAAAACTCCTATTTTAAGGTTTGAGTACACATCAAATTCGAGCATCCCCTCCCTTGTAATCATCTTTGTTCTTCATCTAGTGAAATGACCTGCTACTGGTTATAGGTGTAGCCCATCTTGGGAGACTCACTTAAATTTCGTTTTTTCCGTGTCATTTATTTTCATTTTTCTCAATCCCGTAAAAAATTGGTATCATGGGATGGTTGCAAGTTCATTTGGAATCTGTTCATCTGGCCCGTGGTTTGAGCAAAGCAAAGGCAAAAACCAGTATGAAGATCTCGGTATACATGTTGAAGCACAAGAGTGGTAATGGAAGGTCCTAGTTGAGAATCAAAATGAGAAGAAAGTCAAGCGTCTGTAAACTAGAAATGACATGGAATTTTGTACCACCAATTTGATGAATTCTGCAAAGATGATGGCATCACAAGACACCGCACATTCATAAAGACTCCACAGTAAAATGTAATAGGGAAACACATGAACAAAGCTTTATTAAAGAAATATTTTCATGTTCCTTAACACTGAATCACAATGTTACCACTACAATTGTCAAAGTTTGTGTTTTCCAAAATTGCAACCGCCAGGTCGGACATGTCGGCCGAGTATTGCAAGTTATTGCAGCCTTGTGGTGTTTTTAAATAATTTTATATTATTATTTATTTAATTTACTTATTTCTTATATATTATTACTTATATAATTATATTATCTCTTGCATTACTTCTCCTCAGCGCCCGAGTCCTTACTTTTTGCCTGGCTTGCCATAATCTCCCTCTCTCGCGATTTCTTACTCTCTTGGCAGTCGGCTCTAGTCTTCTTCCTGGCTCTCCGGTTCAGTGAATCCCTGGTGATTCTCGCACCTAGGCTGTGTTCTTCTTGTTGTTTGGACTTTTCCATCAGCCGTCTTTTGTCTGCCGTCTTTGAATCGGCACTGGTGCTCGACATTTCCTCCTCTCTTCTCCTCTACTCTTATGTGACTCATCCACTCGGCACTGTGAGTTTTATGTTTATTTTACAAGTTATATTTGTTAATTTGCTATGCCTATTTCCTCCTTCTCGACTGGATATTTCCTAGTCAACCATAGCCCCTAGTCTGCCGCATCTTCATGGCTGGCTTTTTCCTCATGTTATTTCCTCTATTTCCCACCTTCCTCTATTTCTCCGATCTCTCTTCATCTATTTACAACTTCCTTCTTCTCGAATGGCATTGTGGCACATTCTCGGCTCACTATTTCCTCATACCATTTCCTATATTACCCTCTTCCTTCTTCCTCTACATCTCTGATCTCAATTCCTTTATTTTTTCCCTTCCTTCTTCTCAGCTTGCATTGTGGCATTATTGGTGTGGGTCGTGCGACATTGTTGGTGTGGCAAAGCCAAAGATTGAATGATCTTGTATTTTTGAAATTCAATTCTAAGCTGAAGTTTAAATATTCGGATTCATCTCGAGACCCATTGTCTGCAAAGAATATTTATGAAGGAAAAGATGCTAAGTGGTTAGCGGGTCCTGCTGATGATGATGTAGATGATGATGACAAAGTGTTTCCCGGAAAAGGGTTGACTTGTACTCAGATTAGGGACATTTTTTATGCTGATATGGGTTCTACTTCTAGGAGAAGTACAAAGCCTGATTCAAAGCAGGTATGTGGCAAAAGCTAAAGAAAAATGGCCTATGTCGGAGAAGGATGAGGATGAGTGTTCAAGAAGGACATTGCTGACGCATTAATGATTTACACTTCCGATAATTATCCAACAGATCAAGAATCTTGATATTATTTAAGTGATTTTTATTAAGTTAATTCGTTTTTGTCATGTTCAAATCTTTAATATAGTTCTTACTCAATTGTTCATTCATTGATGCAGGAAAACAATAATATAGATTTATATTATAGTAACAGATTTTGTGGAGCAGTGCACTCACATTTTGGTATTAAATTAAGGTACGACTGTATTTTTAGTTAATGTGATTTTGTGATATTGTATATTTGAAATACATGATTGAAAGTATGTAACATTTCTTATTTATTATAAATTGATTAGACACTTGTTAATAGTTTAATTTTCTCATACGAATTTTAGTTTATACTTAATTAGATAAAATAATTACCATTTAATAAACTAATTAATGAAAAATACTATTATATATAATTATAATATTATAATCCAACATTTTGAAATGTCTCCGATATATCCCCCACAATCTGACATCTGACACAAAAAACTCAAACCGACACGAGTCTGACATACGGCATCTGCAACCTTGATAACAATAATGTTTTTGAGGTGTCATGTAACATCTTTGGAGTCGTTATAAGCAATAGTAAGTTACTTCATTGTGTTCTTTAGTGGTAAGTCGAATATGAATCATTATGAATATTCAACCTACAATGGAGAGTTTATGTAGTAATCCAATCTCTATGTAGAGAGATTATGTACTTATTAGAGAGTTTATTATTTATTCGGAACAATGCCTCAAATTTATGAAATCTCTGGCGAAGTTTAGTACATTGCAACCTGACTAGATTCAATTTTTGCAAAAGTGCAAAATTGTACTAGGCACAAGTTTGGCGCTAAGTAAAGTTGTAGAAGGATTGAGTTGAGTTAGAATTGAATTAAAGGTCATGAGCAGCAGGGTCATTGGGTTTGACAAAATGAATAACAGCAACACCAATGCCATAAATATTTTATTTTTGAGCCACAGGGTTTGCATATTGAGTATCAACTGCAAGATGGGCTGAGACTGAGCATATTATTCGAAACTCAAAAATCACTCAAAAATCGCTCAAAAATCGCTCAAAAATCACTCAAAAATCGCTCAATAATCACTCGGATATTGAGTTGAAACGGAATTAGTCACAATTGATTCGATTCACATTTCGAGTCGATTTTGAGCATGCTCTGATTCGATCAATATATGATTCAAATCAGTTTGAATTGATTAAAAAATTGTGTACTTATTAATATATTATTATTACTTTAAATTTAAAAACACTAAAATGTAAACCTTAACTAAAAGATTAATGTCTTTGAAGACGTCCTTTACTCAATTTCAAGCCTTTTGAATTTTCTCAAGTTGATCAGCAAGGTAGCCCAAACACCAAATCAATATTTCAGCACTACCCAGATCACAACTTGAACCGCGGAAAGCAGGAAGCAACTCAGATAACCAAAAACAAAGACAGAAGCAAGCAGATCAAACTTTTATTAATCTTCTTTACAGGGCAAGACATACATGGCGAGACAAGATTTCGCCAGTACAGGAAAAAACAGAAACACAAAACAAGCCGGGCGGATAGAACAGGGAGTCCGCCCAGTCCGCATAGACTGTCGAGCTCGCCGAGATCGCACAAGCCGCCAAGCTGCTGAAGCCGAATACAACACGGAGTCCGCGTAGACCGCGAGGTCGCGCGGACAACCCTTTATTCGCCGAACTGTTGCTGAACAGAGGAACACGCCGCCTATCCGCAGAGACCGCGAGGTCGCGCGGACAAAGAATAACTTGAGATAAAAGCTGATGCTGGAAACCGCCGATGCAGCCCGCAAACTCCAGAGGTCAGAACCAAACTCCTGGTTTGACACTGCTAGCCGCGCCACCTGCACACACAACCCGGTTAAGCAAAAACAGCTCGCGCGGATAAGCAATCACAGTCCGCAGCCTATGCTCAAGCTCTACTTACTGTTCACTCTGTTACCAATGGCTTGCCAGGGGGTCCTATATATAGGCCAGGTGAGGAGTGTGGTCACCACCCTTATGAGATAGAGACACCGCCCCTTGGTCGCAGCTAACAATGACAATCCGCACAGTCCGACCGCACAAGGCAAACAACACGCCTGTCCGCAAGCACCAGTCCGCATCCACAGGCAACCCGCCTGGTCACAGCGGACACTGCGGACAACATCCCAGCTCGCAATGTCCAGACCACAGGCACACCGCCCGGTCACTACGGACACTGCGGAAACCAACTCCATCTCGCGCAGTCCGCGACCACTGGCACAAAGGCCCGGTCACAGCGGACACTGCGGAAACCCTGAACTCCACAAGAGCAAGTCCAGAAAGGATAACGAGCTCGGCGGATACCAAACCAGTCCGCCAGCTCCAAGCCCAGACCGCGGTTTACCGCAACATCAAAGAAAAGTGCGGACTCCAAGCCCAGTCCGCACAGGCCGCGCGCATCACCAGAACACAGAACACTGCCGGACTCAATCCAGTCTGTGCAGTCCGCTCAGTCCGCAACACAGCCCGCAGCAGCAACGCAGGTCGCCAACCACCAACCCGCCGGACTAAGAACCAATCTGCGCGGTCAGTCCGCCTAATCCGCCCGGACTGCCCGACCACCCACTTTCACTTCACCAATTTCAACACTCCCCCTTGAAGTAAGAAGTGGTGATCAGGCCGAGTAGACCACGTAGCCGCTGAAAAGGCCCCTTCGCTAGCGACTTGGTGAAGATGTCAGCAAGGTTATCTTCACTCCAAACATGACCGACCACAAGAGATCCTTCCAGCACCTTCTCCCTTATGAAGTGGTGATCGATCTCAATATGCTTGGTCCTGGCATGACAAACCGGATTGGTTACTAGCTTGAGAGCACTTTCATTATCCCCTCAGAGCAAGGTAGGACCTTGCACTTCCTCATGGACGTCCTCTACTAGCCTCCTTAGCCAAATGGCTTCCCGAGCAGCCAAGGCCGAAGCCTTGTACTCTGCTTCTGTAGTAGAGACGGATACCGAGTCCTGCTTCTTGCTGCACCACGAAATGCCCGCTGATCCACAAGTGAACACATAACCAGAAGTTGACCTTCGGTCATCCGAGTCACCACCATAATCAGCATCCGTGTACCCAAGCAAAGAGAACCTCGCATCCCTTCTGTAAAGAAGTCCCATGTCAGAAGTTGCCTTGACATACTTCAGAATGTTCTTTGCCGCTACAAGATGAGACTTCCTTGGCTCTGCCATGAACCGACTTACTCGACCAACAGCATAAGCTATATCAGGTCTCGTAATCGTCAGGTAGATCAAGCTCCCAACAAGAGCTCTAAACACCAAGGGATCAGGAAGAATCCTTCATTCATCTCGACGAAGCTTTAAGCCTTGATCCAGAGGAGTAGAGCAAGTCTTCCCTTCAGTCAAACCAAACCGGTTCACTATGCGTTCAGCATATCCCTTCTGGCAGATGAGTAACCCATTCTCCTTCCTCTCCACTTTGAGACCAAGAAAGTGATGAAGCTCTCCCAGGTCTTTCATCTCGAAGCGAATAGCTAGCTCAGCTCTGAGCCTAGCTACCTCCTCCTCAGAATTCCCTGTGATGATCATATCATCAACGTACAGCAGGATCAAGACTCGAAGCTCCCCCTTCTTCTTGATAAACAAGCTAGAGTCCGCCGAGTTTGAAGCCAGGTATCCGCAGAATTACAGATATTCTGCTATCTTCTCATACCAAGCTCTAGGAGCTTGCTTCAACCCGTAGAGAGCCTTCCTGAGCTTGCAGACGTAATCCGGATGAACTTCAGAAACGAATCCAAGAGGCTGATCCATGAAGATGTCCTTGTCAATCTCTCCGTAAAGAAAGGCATTCTTTACATCAAGCTGCCACATCCTCCATCCTTGGCAAGCAGCCAATGCAATCACCATCCGAACTGAAGTCATCTTTGCAACAGGACTGAACGTCTCCTCATAGTCTTCTCCATACTGTTGAGAGAATCCCCGAGCCACCAGGCGAGCCTTGAATCTCTCAATGCTCCCATCAGCCTTCTTCTTCAACTTAAACACCCACTTGCAAGTCACCGGAGTAATGCCATCAACTTTGGGCACAAGATCCCAAGTTTCATTCTTCTTGAGAGCATTCATCTCCTCTCTCATGGCATCTTCCCACTCCTTGACTCCAGTGGCCTCATTAAAGCTAGCAGACTCTCGCTCATCAAGAGCACCTGCAAAGAAACATGAGACATAGCTCACTGTGTTTCCTTCGCAGTAGTGAGCTGGAGGCTTGATCACTCTCTTTGATCTTCGAAGAGGCTGCTCCTTGCTCACCACCTCCGCTGCTTCTTCTGGTTCACCTCTGTTCTCCGACAAGCTTGGAGCAATGCTCCCCCTGATTCCTGACCCAGAAGCTTCTCCTCCAGAACTTGAAGCAACCAGAGCTGCTGGTGACACAGCCAGCTCTACTTGATCAATAACCTCAGCCACCTCCTGACCTTCATCAACCTTGCTCTCCGGTAGCTCAACCGAGCTTCCTCCATATGACGTCAGTTCGTCAAAGACAACGTCTCTTGACACCACGAACTTCTTCGTCACCGGATCCATGCATCTCCATCCCTTCTTCCGCTCATCATAGCCAACAAAGACTTCCTTGCCTTTGCATCAAACTTAGTCCTTAGAGCATCAGGAATATGCACATAGCAAGTTGATCAAAACACCCGAAGGTGTTCAACACTTGGCTTCTCCTTCAGCAACATCTCGAAGGGAGACTTCATGTTGATCGGACTTAGAGGCATCCGATTGATGACATAGGCAGCACAAGACATTCCCTCCGCCCAGAAGGACCTTGGGATACTCTTGGCATGAAGCCAACATTTGCAAGTCTCCGTCAGATGACGGATCTTCCGCTCCGCTACTCCGTTTTGTTGTGGAGTATGAGCACAAGTGAGCTCCCTCTGGATTCCATGCTTCCTGCAAAAGTTAGAAAACTCGGAGGAGACAAACTCTCCGCCGTTGTCAGTTCTAAGCTTTTTAATCCTCAGGTTAAGCCGACCCTCCACCAGCTCCTTGAACTCCACAAACAACCGGAAGGCTTCAGACTTCTCCTTCAAGAAATACACCCAAGTGTATCTTGAGTAGTCATCAATCAAGACTAGCATGTACCTGCTCTCACCGAGGCTAGCAGTCGCGGTTGGTCCCATCAGATCACCATGGATAACCTCCAGTGGTGCTTTGCTTCTTGTTTGAGACTTATCAAATGGAAGACGATGAGACTTCCCAAACTGACATCCAGCACAAACATGACCATCACCGAAGGATGATAGCTTAGGCAAGCCTCTCACCAGGCTCCTATTTGACATAGCCTTCAGCTTATCCATCCCAACATGCCCCAACCTCTCATGCCACATAGCAGCGCTATCATTGGCCCTCATGCGATCAACATAGGAGCTTGTTGATAAAACAAACAAGTCTTTCACTCTCCTTCCAACATGAGCAACATCAGCCTTAACCGCTGATACGTTGCGAAGGAACTTCACTTCTGTTGGCCCAAACAGAACGTGATAGCCAGCATCAACCGCATTGGTCACAGAGAAGAGGTTCTTCTTTATGCCAGGTACGTGATAAACACTCCTTAACGTGAGCGGCCCCTTATCACTACTCACTGTTACTATACCCTCCTTCTCTACTGCATGAATAGTATTATCAGCAGTTATAATAGCTTTGTTACCTGAGTAGGCCTGCAGCGAAGAAAACTTTGACATATCTCCGGTGAGGTGATGACCACACCCGGAGTCAACAATCCAGTCGTCCTCCATGTCAACGGTGGACAAAGCACGGACACAAGTGCCCGTCATGAATGCTCCACCCCAGCCAGCTTCCTCCTTGCTAGAGGAGGCTTCCTCCTTGCCTGCAGCATGCCCAGGCTGCAGCTTGACCTTGCAGTCTCGCTTGAAGTGACCTGGTTGATGACATCTGTAGCACTTCAGATTCTACTTCCAGTCCTTCTTAGGAGCAAGGCTCCCCTCCTGCTGTTTAGAAGATGAAGATTCATCTCCAGCTGCAGTCTGCTTCTTCTTCCCTTCCCATCTCTTCTTCTTCTTCTTCTCAGTAAAGAGAGCATCACTAGCTCCTTCAGAGACCGTCACCCCGGCCATCTGCCTTGCCAAGCTCTCCTGCGAGGCAAGCAGATTTTCCAGCTCCAGAACAGAGGGCTGAGTAGCCCAGCCTTGAACAGAAGTAACGAAGGTCACATACTCCTTCCGCAGACCGCGGATTATGTGCCTCTTCAGCTTAGCCTCGGAGATCGGCTCATCAGGATCAAGAGCAGAGAGCTCAGCACACAAGCTCTTCATCTTCAGGAAGAATTTGGAGATAGAAAGATCTCCCTGAGTTGCCTTAGCCAACTCATTCTCCAAGAACTGTAGCCTTGCTACATTCTTTCTATTGAACAACCCATCAAGGGAAGTCCATATCTCAGCAGCAGACTCACATCCTAAGATGTGATCAAAGAGTTCAGGTGACACCGCCCGCTTGAGAGCAAACTCAGCCTTGTCATTTGTCTTCCTCCACACTCTCACCTGCTCGGCTGTTCCAAACTTAGCAGTGATTTCTACTTGATCATCCCCACCGACGACCTCCCATAACTCCTCGCCCAGAAGATAGCTCTTCATGCACGACTTCCACTTCTTGAAGTTAGTCGGCGTCAGAAGCTCAATACCAAGACCTCTTGCAAAACCACCGTCCATGGCACTAACTTGGTTATCCTTCAAAAGCACACAGAGCAACAACAAAGCTTGTTGATCACCGCTCAAGCAACTGAACCTCCCTCTGATACCATGTTGAATTTTCTCAAGTTGATCAGCAAGGTAGCCCAAACACCAAATCAATATTTTCGGCACTACCCAGATCACAACTTGAACCGCGGAAAGCAGGAAGCAACTCAGATAACCAAAAACAAAGACAGAAGCAAGCAGATCAAACTTTTATTAATCTTTTTTACAGGGCAAGGCATACATGGCGAGACATGATTTCGCCAGTACAGGAAAAAACAGAAACACAAAACAAGCTGGGCGGATAGAACAGGGAGTCCGCCCAGTCCGCATAGACTGTCGAGCTCGCTGAGATCGCACAAGCCGCCAAGCTGCTGAAGCCGAATACAACACGGAGTCCGCGTAGACCGCGAGGTCGCGCGGACAACCCTTTATTCGCCGAACTGCTGCTGAACAGAGGAACACGCCGCCTATCCGCAGAGACCGCGAGGTCGCGCGGACAAAGAAGAACTTGAGATAAAAGATGATGCTGGAAACCGCCGAATGCAGCCCGCAAACTCCAGAGGTCAGAACCAAACTCTTGGTTTGACACTGCTAGCCGCGCCACCTGCACACACAACCCGATTAAGCAAAAACAGCTCGCGCGGATAAGCAATCACAGTCCGCAGCCTATGCTCAAGCTCTACTTACTGTTCACTCTGTTACCAATGGCTTGCCAGGGGGGTCCTATATATAGGCCAGGTGAGGAGTGTGGTCACCACCCTTATGAGATAGAGACACCGCCCCTTGGTCGCAGCTAACAATGACAATCCGCACAGTCCGCCCGCACAAGGCAAACAACACGCCTGTCCGCAAGCACCAGTCCGCATCCACAGGCAACCCGCTTGGTCACAGCGGACACTGCGGACAACAGCCCAGCTCGCAATGTCCAGACCACAGGCACACCGCCCGGTCACTGCGGACACTGCGGAAACCAACTCCATCTCGCGCAGTCCGCGACCACTGGCACAAAGGCCCGGTCACAGCGGACACTGCGGAAACCCTGAACTCCACAAGAGCAAGTCCAGAAAGGATAACGAGCTCGGCGGATACCAAACCAGTCCGCCAGCTCCAAGCCCAGACCGCGGCTTACCGCAACTTCAAAGAAAAGTGTGGACTCCAAGCCCAGTCCGCACAGGCCGCGCGCATCACCAGAACACAGAACACTGTCGGACTCAATCCAGTCCGCGCAGTCCGCTCAATCCGCAACACAGCCCGCAGCAGCAACGCAGGTCGCCAACCACCAACTCGCCGGACTAAGAACCAATCCGCGCGGTCAGTCCGCCTAATCCGCCCGGACTGCCCGACCACCCACTTTCACTTCACCAATTTCAACAAAGCCAACTCAATTGAATCTCGAGCCAACTCGAAATAAAGAGAAAAATTACTAAATTTTGAGCCAATTTGATTCCTTTTTGAGCAGGCTCAGAATCGAGCCATTTTGAGTCGAGACGACTCGACTCAAAATAATTTTGATTTTTAGTCAATTTTGACTCAAGTTTGATCCAAAAATGTTAAATGAGGGAGGGGTAGACCAATAAAGACTTGGAATGAAACTGTAAGGAAAGACATGATGTACTTAGGCATTAGTGAGATTATGACAAAAGATAGGGCACAATGGCGACAGGATCCATATAGCCGACCCCACTATAGTGGGATAAAGGCTTGAATGTTGTTGTTTGACCCAAGTTTGATTCAAAAATTTCAATTCGAGCCGAACTCAACTCAAAATCAGCCCTAAGATAAGCATCTCTCCAAAAAAACTTGTCTTTGTATACCAACACCATCGCTCGTGATTTTCATATAAGATATCATGAGTAAAGGCAGAAGCAATATCAACGCCGCCAATCACGACATATATTTTCTAAATATTTATGTATTTTTGTCACGCATGTTATAAGCTCGCCACTAATTTTGCTTATACAAGTCTTATGTGTTTTGGGCCATAGTTCAAGTACTTTACTTTCATCTTTTATTGTACCTTACTAGCATATAGATTCTAAGAAAATTAAGCTCGGATCCACCAACCCAAACCATGTGGCAAAAAGTGTGGTCTCGCCTCATTTTCCTTCTTCCATACAGAGTTGATCCCTTCCTCTAAAATTTCATTCTATCTCCTAGAGCCATCCATCCACAATATGACGCCTCCTTTTCCCAAGGTGCATATATTGTCTCCTTGATTTCTTCATAATATCTTTAACTTCTCTATTCAACCATAACTTCTCATTATTAAACTCATGCGAACTCCATTAGTGGCTCTAAAAACTTATAAATATGTTAGAAAATGTCATGTTGTAATAAGTTGATTGAATGAATGAAAGTTGCTAAATTTAGCTTTGTTATACTTGTATCCCCCTTTGTACTCTTTCTTCCTTGAGTGGCGGACTACTGAGCACGTGAGTTTGCGTCCATTGAAGGTGAGCATGTTATAAGATCGCCACTAATTTTGCTTATACAAGTCTTTTGTGTTTCAGGCCATAGTTCAAGTACTTTACTTTCCTCTTTTATTGTAACTTACAAGCATATAGATTCTAAGAAAATTAGGCTCAGATCCACCAACCCAAACCATGTGGCAAAAAGTGTGGCCTCGCCTCATTTTCCCTCTTCCATATAGAGTTGATCCCTTCCTCTAAAATTTCATTCTCTCTCCTAAAGCCATCCACCCACAATATGACACCTCCTTTTTCCAAGGTGCATATATTGTCTCCTTGATATCTTCATTATATCTTTAACTTCTCTATTCAACCTCAACTTCTCATTATTAAACTCATGCAAATTCCATTAGTGGCTCTAAAAACTTATAAATATGTTAGAAAATGTCATGTTGTAATAAGTTGATTGAATGAATGAAAATTGCTAAATTTAGCTTTGTTATACTTGTATCCCCCTTGTACTCTTTTGTCCTTGAGTGGCGGACTACTGAGCACGTGAGTTTGCGTCCATTGAAGGTGAGCATGTAAGGAAAGGGAAGGATTGTTTGAATGAACCCAACTCAACTTTTGGTATAAGAAAAACTCAAGTGAAAGTACCGACTTTTTCCATGTTCAAATTTCTTATTATTGAATTTATATATTTGGTAAGGTGATCATCATGGTATAATCAAGGTTGTCAGTATCGCAATCCAGATCATAGGATCTTACGATCCTACGATCCAAATTTTGTAAATCGATTCTGATTTTGTAAAGCGATCCTTGATCCGACCCTACTATCAGATCCGATCTTACCTCGAAACGATCTCATCTAGAATCTCGATCCTGACAACATTGGGTATAATGATGGTAGCAGTAGGATTGTGTAGTAGGATGCAATAGTAGGATGCAACAGTAGGATTGTGTAGTAGGAATATAGGATGTGGCGGTAGGATTGTGTAGTAGGAATATAGGATGTGGAAGTATGGCATTCAGATATGGAGGGCATCGTGGGATGAGTGGAGGTAGTTGTAAGATGGTTGTTTGCACAATTGAATAGATATTGGGCGACCATTTGTAGAAATAAAGATAGGAAAGATATCTTTGATACCACTGTTGAATTTTCTCAAGTTGATCAACAAGTTAGCCCAAACACCAAATTAATATCTTCGACACTACCCAGATCACAACTTGAACCGCGGAAAGTAGGAAGTAACTTAGATAACCAAACACACAGACAGAAGCAAGCAGATCAAAATTTTATTCAACTTCTTTACAAGGCGAGGCATACGTGGCGAGACATGATTTCGCCAGTATGAAAAAGCAGAAAAACAAGCCGGGCAGATAGAACACTGAGACCGCCGAGTCCGCCGAGACCGCCGAGCTCGCCCAGTCCGCACACCGCCAAACTGCTGAAGCCGAACAACAACAAGGAGTCCGCGTAGACCGCGAGGTCGCGCGGACAACCCGTTATTCGCCTAACTGCTGCTGAACAGAGGAACAAGCCGCCTATCCGCCGAGACCGCGAGGTCGCGCGGACAGAGAAGAAACTTGAGATAAAGCTGATGCTGATAACCGCCAATGCAGCCCGCTAACTCCAGCGGTCAGAACCAAACTCCTGGTTTGACACTGCTAGCCGCGCCACCTGCACACAGAAACCGGTTAAACAAACAGCCCGCGCGGATACAGAAAACGAGTCCGCAGCCAACACTCAAGCCCAACTTACTGTTCACTCTGCTACAAAATGAGGTGCCGGGGGGGTCCTATTTATAGGCCGGGTGAGGAGTGCGGTCACCACCCTATGAGATAGAGACACCGCCCCATGGTCGCGACTAGCAACGCCATCTCGCCGAGTCCGCTCGATAAAGCTCAACCAACCCGCCAACCCGCAAGCACCAGACCGCATCCACAGGCAACCCGCCCGATCACAGCGGATACTGCGGAAACCGAATTCATCTCGCGCAGTCCGCGACCACTGGCACAAGCCCAGTCACAGCGAAAACTGCGGAGACCAACTCCACAAGAACAAGACAAGAAGGCGCGAGCTCGGCGGATACAAAGTCCAGTCCGCCAGCTCCAAGCCCAGACCGCGGCTACCACACCTTCAAAAAGGATGTGCGGACTCCAAGCCCAGTCCGCACGGGCCGCGCACACTTCCTTGCAGAGCTCGGCCCACTGCCGGACTCAACCAGTCCGCGCAGTCCGCAAAGCCAACCCACAGCTCACTACCCAGGTCGCCAACTACCAACCCGCCGGACTAGAACCAGTCTGCGCGGTCAAACCGCCCAGGTCGCCCGGACTGCCGATCACCCCCACTTCCACTTCACCAATTTCAACACTCCCCCTTGAAGTGAGAAGTGGTGATCAAACCAAGCAGACCTCGAAGCCGCTGAAAAGGCCCCTTCGACAGCGACTTGGTGAAGATGTCAGCAAAGTTATCTTCACTCCGAACATGACCAACCACAAGAGATCCTTCCAACACTTTCTCCCTTATGAAGTGGTGATCGATCTCAATATGCTTAGTCCTGCCATGACAAACTGGATTGTTCACCAGCTTGAGAGCACTCTCATTATCCCCTCGGAGCAAAGTAGGGCCTTGCACTTCCTCATGGACATCATCTACTAGCCACCTTAGCCAAATGGCTTCCCGAGCTGCCAAGGCAGACGCCTTGTACTCAGCTTCCGTAGTAGAGACAGATACCGAGTCCTGCTTCTTGCTACACCACGAAATGCCTGCTGATCCACAAGTGAACACATAGCCAGAAGTTGACCTTCGGTCATCCGAATCACCACCATAGTCAGCATCCGTGTAACCTAGCAGAGAGAAACTCGCATCCCTTCTGTAAAGAAGTCCCATGTCAGAAGTTGCCTTGACATACTTCAGAATGTTCTTTGCCGCTACAAGATGAGACTTCCTTGGCTCTGCCATGAACCGACTTACTCGACCAACAGCATAAGCTATATCAGATCTAGTAATCGTCAGGTAGATCAAGCTTCCAATAAGGGCCCTGAACACCAAAGGATCAGGAAGAACCCTTCCTTCATCTCGTCGAAGTTTCAGCACTTGATCCATAGGAGTAGAGCAAGTCTTTCCTTCAATCAAGCCAAACCGGTTCACTATGCGCTCAGCATACCCCTTCTGGCAGATAAGGATCCCGCTCTCCTTCCTCTCCACTTCGAGACCAAGAAAGTGATGAAGCTCTCCCAGGTCTTTCATCTCGAAGCGAATGGCTAGCTCAGCTCTGAGCCTAGCAACCTCCTCCTCAGAATTCCCTGTGATGATCATATCATCAACATACAGCAGGACCAAGACAGAAAGCTCCCCCTTCTTCTTGATGAACAAGCTAGAATCCGAGTTTGAAGCAAGGTATCCACAGAATTGCAGATATTCTGCTATCTTCCCATACCAAGCTCTAGGAGCTTGCTTCAACCCGTAGAGAGCCTTCCTGAGCTTGCAGACGTAATCAGGATGAACTTCAGAAACGAAACCAAGTTGCTGATCCATAAAGATGTCTTTGTCAATCTCTCCGTAAAGAAAAGCATTCTTTACATCAAGCTGCCACATCCTCCATCCTTGGCAAGCAGCCAATGCAATCACCATCCGAACTGAAGTCATCTTTGCAACAGGGCTGAACGTCTCCTCATAGTCTTCTCCATACTGTTGAGAGAACCCCCGAGCCACCAGGCGAGCCTTGAATCTCTCAATGCTCTCATCTGCCTTCTTCTTCAACTTAAACACCCACTTGCATGTCACCGGAGTAATGCCATCAACTTTGGGCACAAGATCTCAAGTTTCATTCTTCTTGAGAGCATTCATCTCCTCTCTCATGGCATCTTCCCACTCCTTGACACCAGTGGCCTCGTTAAAGCTAGCAGGCTCTCGCTCATCCAGAGGACCTGCAAAGAAGCATGAGACATAGCTCACAGTGTTTCCTTCGCAGTAGCGAGCTGGAGGCTTGATAACCCTCTTTGACCTCCGAAGAGGCTGCTCCTTGCTAATCACCTCCGCTGCTTCTACTGGTTAACCTCTGCTCTCCGACAAGCTTGGAGCAATGCTCCCCCTGCTTCCTGACCCAGAAGCTTCTCCTCCAGAACTTGAAGCAACTGGAGCTGCTGGTGACACAGCAAGCTCCACTTGATCAGCTATCTCAGCCACCTCCTGACCTTCATCAACATTGCTCTCTGGCAGCTCAACCGAGCTTCCTCCATATGACGTCAGTTCGTCAAAGACAACGTCTCTTGACACCACGAACTTCTTCGTCACCGGATCCATGCATCTCCATCCCTTCTTCCGCTCATCATAGCCAACAAAGACAAGCTTCCTTGCATTTGCATCAAGCTTAGTCCTTAGCGCATCAGGGATATGCACATAGCAAGTTGATCCAAACACCCGAAGGTGTTCCACACTAGGCTTCTCCTTCAGCAACATCTCGAAGGGAGACTTCATGTTGATCGGACTCAGAGGCATCCGATTGATGACATAGGCAGCACAAGACATTCCCTCCGCCCAGAAGGACCTTGGGATACTCTTGGCATGAAGCCAACATTTGCAAGTCTCCGTCAGATGACGGATCTTCCGCTCTGCTACTCCGTTTTGTTGTGGAGTATGAGCACAAGTGAGCTCCCTCTGGATTCCATGCTTCCTGCAAAAGTTAGAAAACTCGGAGGAGACAAACTCTCCGCCGTTATCAGTTCTAAGCTTTTTGATTTTCAGGTTAAGCCTTCCCTCCACCAGCTCCTTGAACTCCACAAACAATCGGAAGGCTTCAGACTTCTCCTTCAAGAAATACACACAAGTGTATCTTGAGTAGTCATCAATCAAGACTAGCATATACCTGCTTCCACCAAGGCTAGCAGTCGCGGTTGGTCCCATCAGATCACCATGGATAACCTCCAATGGTGCTTTGCTTCTTGTTTATGACTTATCAAATGGAAGACGATGAGAATTTTCATATTGACATCCAGCACAAACATGACCCTCACCGAAAGATGATAGCTTAGCCAAGCCTCTCACCAGGCTCCAACTTGACATAGCCTTCAGCTTATCCATCCCGACATGCCCCAGCCTCTCATGCCACATAGCAGCGCTATCGTTGGCCCTCATCCGATCAACATACGAGCTTGTTGATAAGACAAACAAGTCCTTTACTCTCCTTCCTACATGAGCAACATCAACCTTAACCGCTGATACGTTGCGAAGGAACTTCACTTCTGTTGGCCCAAACAGAACGTGATAACCAGCATCAACCGCATTGGTCACAGAGAAGAGGTTTTTCTTCATACCCGGTACGTGATAAACACTCCTTAACGTGAGTGGCCCCTTATCACTGCCCACCGTTACCATACCCTCCTTCTCTACTACATAAATAGTATTATCAGCAGTAATGATAGCTTCGTTACCTGAGTATGCCTGCAGCGTAGAGAACTTTGACAAATCTCTGGTGAGGTGATGACCACACCCGGAGTCAACGATCCAGTCGTCCTTCATGTCACTGGTGGACAAAGCAGGGACACAAGTGCCCGTCATGAACGCTCCACCCCAGCCAGCTTCCTCCTTGCTTGAGGAGGCTTCCTCCTTGCCTGCAGCATGCCCAGGCTGCAGCTTGACCTTGCAGTCTCGCTTGAAGTGGCCTGGTTGATGACACCTGAAGCACTTCAGGTTCTTCTTCCAATCCTTCTTAGGAGAAAGGCTCCCCTCCTGCTGTTTAGAGGATGAAGATTCATCTCCAGCCGTAGTCTGCTTCTTCTTCCCTTCCCATCTCTTCTTCTTCTTCTCAGTGAAGAGAGCATCACTAGCTCCTTCAGAGACCGTCACCCCGGCCATCTGTCTTGCCAAGCTCTCCTGCGAGGCAAGCAGATTCTCCAGCTCCAGAAGAGAGGGCTGAGTAGCTCAGCCTTGAACAGAAGTAACGAAGGTCACATACTCCTTCCGCAAACCGCGGATTATGTGCCTCTTCAGCTTAGCCTCGGAGATCGGCTCATCAGGATCAAGAGCAGAGAGCTCAGCACACAAGCTCTTCATCTTCAAGAAGAATTTGGAGATAGAAAGATCTCCCTGAGTTGCCTTAGCCAACTCATTCTCTAAGAACTGTAGTCTTGCTAAATTCTTCCTATTGAACAACCCATCAAGGGAAATCCAAATCTCAGCAGCAGACCATCTTAAGATGTGATCAAAGAGTTCAGGTGACACCGCCCGCTTGAGAGCAAACTCAGCCTTGGCATTTGTCTTCCTCCACACTCTCACCTGCTCGGCTGTACCAAACTCAGCAGTTATTTCTACTTGATCATCTCCACCGACGACCTCCCATAACTCCTCACCCAGAAGATAGCTCTTCATGCACGACTTTCACTTCTTGAAGTTCGACGGCGTCAGAAGCTCAATATCAAGACCTCTTGCAAAACCACAGTCCATGGCGCTAACTTGGTTATCCTTCAGAAGCACACAGAGCAACAACAAAGCTTGTTGATCACCGCTCAAGCAACAGAACCTCCCTCTGATACCATGTTGAATTTTCTCAAGTTGATCAACAAGATAGCCCAAATACCAAATTAATATCTTCGGCACTACCCAGATCACAACTTGAACCGCGGAAAGTAGGAAGCAACTTAGATAACCAAACACACAGATAGAAGCAAGCAGATCAAAATTTTATTCAACTTCTTTACAAGGTGAGGCATACGTGGCGAGACATGATATCGCTAGTATGAAAAAGCAGAAAACAAGCCGGGCGTATAGAACACTGAGACCGCCGAGTCCGCCGAGACCGCCGAGCTCGCCCAGTCCGCACACCGCCAAACTGCTGAAGCCGAACAACAACAAGGAGTCCGCGTAGACCGCGAGGTCGCGCGGACAACCCGTTATTCGCCTAACTGCTGCTGAACAGAGGAACAAGCCGCCTATCCGCCGAGACCGCGAGGTCGCGCGGACAGAGAAGAAACTTGAGATAAAGCTGATGCTGATAACCGCCAATGCAGCCCGCTAACTCCAGCGGTCAGAACCAAACTCCTGGTTTGACACTGCTAGCCGCGCCACCTGCACACAGAAACCGGTTAAACAAACAGCCCGCGCGGATACAGAAAACGAGTCCGCAGCCAACACTCAAGCCCAACTTACTGTTCACTCTGCTACAAAATGAGGTGCCGGGGGGGTCCTATTTATAGGCCGGGTGAGGAGTGCGGTCACCACCCTATGAGATAGAGACACCGCCCCATGGTCGCGACTAGCAACGCCATCTCGCCGAGTCCGCTCGATAAAGCTCAACCAACCCGCCAACCCGCAAGCACCAGACCGCATCCACAGGCAACCCGCCCGGTCACAGCGGATACTGCGGAAACCGAATTCATCTCGCGCAGTCCGCAACCACTGGCACAAGCCCAGTCACAGCGGAAACTGCGGAGACCAACTCCACAAGAACAAGACAAGAAGGCGCGAGCTCGGCGGATACAAAGTCCAGTCCGCCAGCTCCAAGCCCAGACCGCGGCTACCACACCTTCAAAAAGGATGTGCGGACTCCAAGCCCAGTCCGCACGGGCCGCGCACACTTCCTTGCAGAGCTCGGCCCACTGCCGAACTCAACCAGTCCGCGCAGTCCGCAAAGCCAACCCGCAGCTCACTACCCAGGTCGCCAACTATCAACCCGCCGGACTAGAACCAGTCTGCGCGGTCAAACCGCCCAGGTCGCCCGAACTGCCGATCACCCCCACTTCCACTTCACCAATTTCAACAACCACAATTTTGAATCAAACCAGTAGTTTCAAGGGAGAGCATCCCTGTAAGAGCTCAGCATGAAGAAATTATGAACGAAAGAATGTTGGATTTGCTCAAGTGAGTAACAGAGAACTGCGACATTGCACTACTGTGGGCAAAGGTGAGACGAATATGGGAATCAATAGAGAAAGAAATGCTACCCTTGATATTTCATTGCATAATGGATTATAGTGCTTTACTTTACATGCGTATACCAATTACATTTACAGTTATACATTTACAAAACGTATGCATTATGCGACATCAATTCATGAAACAAAAGAGGAAGATAAAGAAAACAAAACATCAGGGATTCGTGCAATATTCATGAAAAACACAACTCCAAAATTAAGGATGGTTTAATTTAAAACAGACTTGTTAGAGATCGCTCGACGCTCCGGTAGACCGGACTAAATTGAACCGCCTTAGCCCGGGAGCGGTCGAGCGCACCAACAGTCACAGTAAGTAAAAACTGGAAAAAGAATTTTTTTAACGTGAAAAACCCATCAATTGGGGGAAAAACCACGTGGTCGGATCTGTGCTGGTCAAACCTCCACTATTTGCTTATTGTACAAAGCTTTCTTGAAGAATGGTGACAGGCCGACTCTCGTTACAATTTGTTGAGAGAGAGAGTGGAGGGAAAGCTCAGAGGGTGACAAACCACCACTCGCGGAGCTAAGCATTTCTTTGTGAGTTGTCGGGAGCGATGTGTCTGCTGCACCTTGAGGTCCTCTACTGGTGCATGAGAGTAACCTGTTGCGCTCGTTCAGATGATGTCTGGGGCTTGGAAGCTCGAGTGTTGCGCTCGACGGGATTGGTCTGCTGACACTGAGGAGACTTGGCCCCGGCGGAGCGTGCGGAGACGCGCTTGGAATGGTCTGGATGGCAGAGCGCGCGAAGACGCGCTTGGATGGTCTTGACGGCGAGGCGCGCTTGGACAATCTCGGTGACGAAGCGCGCGGCGACGCGCTTGGATGGTCTTGACGGCGGGGCGCGCGGAGGCGCGCTTGGACGATCTCGGTGACGGAGCGCGCGGCGACGCACTTGGATGGACTTGTCGGCGGGGCGCGCGGAGGCGCGCTTGGACGGTCTTTATGGCGGAGCGCTTGCTGGAGGAGAGCGCGCGGGGCGGTTGCTGGAGGAGAGCGCGCGGGGTGCTTGCTGGAGGAGAGCGCGCGGGGTGCTTGCTGGAGGAGAGCGCGCGGGACGCTTGCTGGAGGAGAGCGCGCGGGGCGCTTGCTGGAGGAGAGCACGCGGGGCGCTTGCTGGAGGAGAGCGTGCGGGGCGCTTGCTGGAGGAGAGCGCGCGGGGCGCTTGCTCGAGGAGAGCGCGCGGGGCGCTTGCTGGAGGAGAGCGCGCGGGGAGCTTGTTGGATGAGCGCGCGCGGGGCGCATGCTGGAGGAGCGCGCGCAGGGCGCTTGCTGGAGGAGCGCGCATGGGGCGCTTGCTGGAGGAGCGCTCTTGTTGGAGGAGCGCGCGCGGGGCGCTTGCTGAAGGAGAGCGCGCGGGAGCGCTCTTGCTGGAGGAGCGCGCGCGGGAGCGCTCTTGCTGGAGAAGCGCGCGCGGGAGCGCTCTTGCTGGAGGAGCGTGCGCAAACGAGGCGCGTGCGGGAGCGCGCAAGGAAGGGGGTACGCGGGAGAGCGTAGGGAAGGGGCGCGCGCGGAAGAGGGGCGCGCGGGAGCGCGCACGGAATAGGCGCGCATGAAAGCGTGCAAGGAAGGGAAGCGGTCGAGAGAGAAAGACATAGGAGTAGTGGAGAGAGAAAATCCGTAGTAGGATTTCCGGGCAGAGAAAAAGATGAAAATGAAGAGTAAAGGGGGCTATTTATAGATTATAGAGGGACAAGCCTGTAATTTCCCCATAACCACCGGCTGGAAGAATAGAATTGCTCCGTTTAGAACACACAGATCACGGATTTTATGGAAATGACAAGACTGCCCCTGACCCGAAAATAACCGCTCCTCCCGCGAGGGGAGGAGCAGTCGGCGAGGGCGGTGGTCGGAGGAGTTCGGCGAGGCCGGTGGACAGGCAAGGTCGCTGGCCAGCGGGCGGCGGCCACGCAGCTGCCCTCCCTAGGCAGGCGATGGTCGCCCAGATCTGGGCGTCCAAAGGGGCGGGGCAAGCCATGTGGCAGCCCACCCCTGGACGGAAAATGGCCACCCGGATCTGGGAGACCAAGAGGCTGCCCAGATCTGGGCGGCCAAAGGGGGTGGGGCGGCCATATGGCCGCCCGCCCCTGGACGGGAGATGGCCGCCCAGATCTGGGAGGCCAAGACTGGGCGGCCAAAGGGGGAGGGGCATCCATATGGCCGCCCTCCCCTGGAGGGAGAGTGTCGCCCAACCATGGGCGGCCAAGAGGCCGCCAGAGTTGGGCAGCCAAACGGGTCGGGGCGGCCGTATGGCCGCCCGCCCCTGGCAGGAGAGAAGCCGCCCCCTTCGGGGGAGGAGGCCGGCTGGACGATAGCGATCGCGCCACGGGCGGTGTTGGCGCCGACTAACGCGACAAAGGCGACGATGGAGAAAGGCGGTGATGACGAGGATGACGACGACGGTTACACTTCGGGCGGCTATGCCTTGGCAGTCGCACCTCGGGTGGTTCCAAGGGGTTCGATGAGTTTGGTTGAACCGGTTCGGAGGAACCCATCATTTGTCCCCCAAGTCCCCGTAGCTCAGAGCCAAAGCGAATGGAGGGCGGGGACTTTTCCCTAAGTCGCGCACGTGATAATTTATGGTGATAATGGTAAAGGTGATCAGTATGCAGAGGTGCGGAAGGTGAACTATCCACCGAGTGAAATACTCGCTCGTGGTGGTGTGTGCTTATGGATGAATTCTTCGGGGGTGAGATGTGCACGAGGCTCCTCGCGCACTGGAAGCGGTGTTCGCGAGGTGTGCACTATTGGTGCAGTGTGCACAAAGTGCAGGCTGCGCGCATGGTGCTCAACAAGCGTAGTGCAAGGTATAATGCACGTGAAGCGCGCGCTAGGCGCAATGTGGGAGGGGCGTTATGTGTGAGTAGTCGCGAAATTTGCATAACATGTGTATAGAGTGGGGCGCTACATGCACAATGTACGTGCAAGGTGCAACGCGCGCGACGTTTGCACGGCGCAGTGTGCGTGACGAGCGTGCATGGCGCAACGTGCACGAAATGACATGAGATACCTGCAAGATTGAAGGCGAAGGTCCACATGGTGGTGCAGATGCGTTGCTGCGGCGTTGCCGAATCTGGTGCTGGAGATCCTTCCAAGGATGAGTGAGGGGCTCTGGTGTCGAGGTAGATGAGGCGCTGCTCCCCCTTTATTGTTTCTTTGCGCACTTGCCTTGCGTAGCAGCTTCGTACTTTATTCGCGGAGCTCTGATAGCTTTTCGAACATTGCTCGATTGTTTGTAAACTGTTCTAGCTTTGAGTACTTGCTCGTGGATACGATGAAGTTTTAGCGGTGTTGGAACCATCACTCTGTGTAAGAAAACTTGTTCTGCTTCTTAGACATTGGCGGTTGGTGGGTGAGGTCCAGACGACACCCAGACCACCGCCTGGGCGAAAGGCGGATGGCATTCTGCGGAAGTGAGTGTGTCGCTGCTTATCTTGGTTTTGACAACCTTTCTGAGGACGAGTGCGCCAAGCCTGACATTGGCGAGGAGCAGACTCCTTAGTTCGTTGTACCTAGTACTGTCTTATATACTTGTTGTCTTGGTGGCGTTCTTGTTCTTTTGTTGTGTGTTAGCTTGCGAGCTACTGCTTCTCTTTGCAGTTCATTGTTGGCTTTATGCTTTTGTTGTCGCTTTTACCTTCTGTGATTCTCCGACACATTCCTTCGGAGTTTAAGGTCGGGGCTTGGCCCTTGTTGTCTTGCACTTCTCTTATGAGACTTGTAATGTCAGCCCCATTGTGGGCAACATTGGGATACTCCTCTGAGGTTGACTATTGAAGGACGAGACCCAGATGGTTTTGCAACCTACTATCAGGGCGAACGCTTCTAACCGGGTAATGCCAGGCCGGGCTCACAAGGTTGGGGGATGTCGCTGAATGGTTAGCGGTTGAAGGACGAGACCCAGACAATCTCGTGTCCTACTACCAGGGCGAAGGGCGAACACTTCTAGCCGGGCAGTGAGAGGCCATGTTCACTAGTCTGGGGGATGTAGCTGAGTAGTTGGCGGTGAAGGGCAGACCTTCGAATCTGGGCGACTGCGAGGGGAGTAGGCCCTGGCGGTGTCGCGACCTACAGCAGGAGAATGACAGACCTTCAATTGCTGGCAGTGGGAGGCCGCATGGACGTGGTCCCGGAGAAGCGGTGAAGAGTTAAGTGGTGTTTAGGGGAGTGTAATCCTCATGTTGTTGTGAGCCTCAACCTCGGCAAGAATTGTTGCAGCGCGCGTCATTATTTTTATCAACCAACGGTGGTATTGACTCCTGCTCTCTCTGTCTTTTCGGGTTCCTCTTGAATTGTTGGCGGTGTGCACTGCATCATCAGCGGCGATCTGGACGCCGATCCGTTGAACGAGATTGGGGTAGTTGGGTATAGTCTCCCGTACTAGTGCGGAGTGGAAGTCACCAGGGCGTAGCCCTCCAAGAAGAAATTCTCGCAGGTGCTCCGATTTTATCCCAGTGATTTGTCGCGCCTCCGCGGTGAATTGAGGAAAGAAGTCTCTGAGGGTTTCCCCTTCGTTTTCGCGGATCCCTGACAAGTGGGAAGGGTCTTTGGCTATCTGTCGGCTCACAATAAACTGATCTGTGAATTGCTGAGTCAACTCTGTGAAATTCTTGATTTCTCCATCCTTCAGGGAAAGAAACCATGTACGAGCCTGTCCTTTCAGTGTCGTCTGGAATGCTTGGCACAATAGTGGATCGGGGACATTACAGAGTTGCATCATGATCGCGAAGTGCCTGACGTGCTCTGATGGATCACTCGTCCCGTCGTACATCTCAATCTTTGGGAGGTTGAAGCTGCGGGGGATCGGATGTTCCAGGTCTTCGAGTGTTTGGCTTGTTCGCGCTCTTCAGCAATTATGCCACGAACTTCGTCACGCGTGAGCCTCCCATCGAGGCCTGCTGCTTCAGGGTGGTTGCAGTGATACTGAGCTTCAGGTCCTCCGTCAGGACGGGCTACGCGCCCTTGAATATCTGCACTGGGGAGACTGCTTCAGGCATGTTGTCGAGCGAGGGAAAAAGAACTGGATCAATGTGCCACACAGGGACCGTTCATTCGGTTGTGCGGGTGGCTTTTCCTGCCATGCTTTCTAGTCACGAGTACCGTTGTGCTGAGGGTACTGTCTTCTAGGAATGCTGGGATCCGTGTTCCCACAGACGGGGCCAAACTGTTAGGAATCGCTCGACGCTCCGGTAGACCAGACTAAATTGGACCGCATTAGCCCGGGAGCGGTCGAGCGCATCAACAGTCACAGTAAGTAAAAAACTGGAAAAAAAAAAATTTAACGTGAAAAACCCATCAATTGGGTGAAAAATCACGTGGTCGGATCTGTGCTGGTCAAACCTCCACTATTTGCTTGTTGTACAAAGCTTTCTTGAAGAATTCGAGGGTGACAGACCGACTCTCGTTACAATTTGTTGAGAGAGGGAGTGGAGGAAAAGCTCAGAGGGTGACAAATTACCACTCGGGGAGCTAAGCATTTCTTTGTGAGTTGTCGGGAGCGATGTGTCTGTTGCGCCTTGAGGTCCTCTACTGGTGCTTGGGAGTAACCTGTTGCGCTCGTTCTGATGATGTCTGGGGCATGGAAGCTCGAGTGTTGCGCTCAGCGGGCTTGGTCTGCTGACACTGAGGAGACTTGGTGGTCCCGGCGGAGGGTGCGAAGACGCGCTTAGAACGGTCTGGATGATAAAGCATGCAGAGACGCGCTTGGAGCGGTCTCGACGGCGGGGTGCGCGGAGGCGTACTTGGACGATCTCGATTGTTGGAAACGCTTAGCACGCCCCTTCTTCTAAACACCTTGACGATCACCCACAACGAGATTACCACAACGGCGAGACTACCACCACGGCGAGAGTCTACTCCGGCGAGAGCAACAAGCACACCTCAGGCGAGAGCTTCTCCAACTCGGGACAACTCCTTGCATGCAAGAACAGCTCAGGCGAGAGCTTTACCAACTCGGCCGGCGAGCTCAACCTCCTATCTGGTGAGACCACAACAACCGGCGAGAACAAATGGCGAGCTCTCAGCTCGTCAGCGAGACCACCGGCGAGGCTTCCCGCGAGCTTGGCGATGAGGCAGCGCGAGTGCTTCCGGCGAGACCTCCCTCAGAAGGTTGGCGGCGAGAAAGTATTTCCTGCGGGAAATACTTTGCGGGAGCCAATTAAAATCTCTCTCTCTACCTCTCGCGTTTCTCTCCTTCTCTCTCTATTCTGTACAGAAAACAGCCACCTTTTCTTTTCACTCTCTCACTCTCCCGCTGTTACTCTCTCTCTCCCGCCAATCTCTCTCTCGCTATTTCACTCTCTCTCTCTCTCGCTGTCTTTCTCTGCCAGAGAACAAAACAAAAGAAGGAAATAACTTTTATTTTTCAACTTGTCCATAACACTACAGCCAACAAATATATGTATAGGAAATATTACCTAATTGGGGCCCGCCACCTGGCCATCCTTTATTAATACAAGTTTCTCACTCTCTCTCCTCCGCCATTTCAAAATAAAACATAATATATAGTAAATGCTCGTTGACCCGGTCAACGAAAAACAAAATCCAACAAACTCCCCCTCAAACTTGGCAGACCATGCCGAGTTTGTTTTTCAACTTCAAGAACGTCTCTATTTTCAATGCCTTAGTGAAGATGTCCGCAACCTGCTCTCCGGTTGGGCAATACACCACCTCCACTGTCTTCTGCTCCACTTGTTCACGGAGGAAGTGATATCAGGTCTCGATATGCTTGCTCCTCCCATGCAGCACCGGGTTCTTCGCGAGATGGATGGCCGACATGTTATCCACTAACACTGTCGTTGGGCCATCCTGCACATGATGCAGTTCCTCGAGAAGGTTCCTTAGCCAGATGGCTTGGCAGGCGCATGCCGCCGCTGCGATGTACTCAGCCTCGCAAGATGATAAGGCTATAGTAGCCTGTTTCTTAGAACTCCATGAGAACGTCGTGGTTCCCATATTGAACGCATACCCGGAAGTGCCCTTCCGGTCATTCACATCGCCTCCATAGTCGCTATCTGAGTAGCCGACTAACTTCAACTCTCCCGCAGATGAATACTTCAAGCCATGGTCCCGAGTCCCGTTCACATAACCTCAGGATCCTCTTAGCTGCTGTGAAGTGGTCCTGCTTGGGTTCCTCCATGTGCCTGCTTACTACCCCGACCGCATACATGATGTCCGGCCTAGTGAAAGTCAAGTACCTTAGACTTCCGACCAGGCTCTTGAACATAGTTGGGTCCACTCCTTCTTCTTCAGAATCCTTCCTCAGCTTTGTTCCAGGGTCCGCAGGAGTGGAGATAGGCTTACTATTCTCCATCCTAAACTTCTTCAAGATCTCCTCCGCGTACTTCTTCTGCGCGATGAAGATCCCATCTTCTCTCTGCTGTACCTCAACTCCCAAGAAGTAGCTCAACTTTCCCAAGTCCGTCATCTCGAACTCTTCCTTCATCAGCCTCTTGAATTCTTTGAACATCGCAGGGTTGCTCCCGGTGAATATCATGTCATCCACGTATAAGCATAGGATCATGATATCCCCGTTCTTCTCCACCTTCATGTAGAGAGCATACTCATATGGGCACTTCACGTAGCCATGCTTTTGGAGGAATGTATCTATCCTCCCATTCCAAGCTCTTGCCCCTTGCTTCAGCCCGTACAATGCTTTTCTCAACTTGCACACCTTCTCCTGGCCCTTCACAACATACCCCTGAGGCTGCTCGATGTACACATCCTCCTCCAGGTAGCCATTCAAGTACGCCGCCACCGCATCCATTTGCATGATTGTCCACCCATAGTGAGCTGCCAGTGCGATGATCAACCTGATGGTGTCAATCCTCGCCACTGGGGCATAGACCTCGTCGTAGTCCACTCCTTGGACTTGCCTGTAGCCCTTCACAATGAGCCTAGCCTTGTGCTTCTCCACAGCTCCATCCTTGTTCTTCTTAATTTTGTAGACCCACTTCACCCCGAGGGGTTTGTGGCCCGCGGGTGGATCAACCAGCTTCCAAGTATCGTTCTTCTTGATAGATGCTATCTCAGCATCCATTGCCATTTTCCAAGATTTCTCCTGGGCAGCTTCCTCATAGGACCGTGGCTCGCAATCTGCTAAGAGACAATATAATGAATAGTTAGCATGAATTGGGACCGTCTCCTCATAGAGCTCCCCCAACCCCTTCATCTTGGGTGGTGGACTCTCGGAGTCACTCCGGCTCCCGCTTCCTCCTCCAGAATTGCCTCCACATGAGCTTTCCCCTCTTGAGTAGGAGGTGGAAGCTCCCCCTGAACTTCCACTCGGTGGTGATGGTGGCTCAGCTCCACCAACCTCAGCTTCCGCTTCATGACCACCTTCTTCCTCATCTTCAAAAAACATGCCCTTCATGTTCCTTGTCTCCTCATCCCAGCTCCAGCAGCTGTCTTCTTCAAACACCACATCCCTCGAGACTATGGCCTTCCCAGTCACCGGGTTGTAAAACTTGTACGCCTTGCTCTCCGGAGCATAGCCCACGAAGATGCACTTCTCACTCCTATCATCGAGCTTCTTCCTCCTCTGGTCCGGGATGTGAGCATGAGCTACACACCCAAAGACCCTTAGGTGCTTCACACTCGGCTTCCAGCCACTCCATGCTTCAAACGGCGTCATGAACTTCACACTCTTTGTGGGGCATCTGTTCAGTAGATACACCGCACATTGCACTCCTTCCGCCCAGAACATCTTCGGTAGCCCCTTCTCCTTCATCATGCTCCTCGCCATGTTCATGATGGTGAGATTCTTCCTCTCTGCCACTCCGTTCTGCTGCGGTGAGTACGCCGCCGTCAGCTGGTATGATATCCCATTCTCCTTGCAGAAACTATCGAACAGCCTCGAGGTGTACTCCCCACCTCGATCTGTCCTTAGCACCTTCAATGGTTGCCCACTCTCCTTCTCGGCCATCGCCTTGAACTCCCTGAACTTGTCAAGGGCCTCAGACTTCTCTTTCAGAAAATACACCCAACACTTCCGACTATAGTCATCCGTGAAGGTGATGTAGTACTTGCTTCCGCCTATTGAGGTGGTCTCAAACGGGCCCGCAATGTCCGAGTGAACCAGTTCAAGTTGCCGCCTTGCTCTCCAGGACTTTTCTCCTTCGAATGTCTGCCTCTTGAGCTTCCACTTCGTGCATGCCTCACACACCTTCTGCGGAGGGGAGATCATAGGCAGATCCGCCACCATCTTGGAGTGGGATAGCAATTTCAACCCTGTGAAGCCCAAATGGCCTATCCTATGATGTCATAGCCATGCTTCTGCCTCTTCTTTTGTTCTCGCGAGACAGGCCGTCTCTTGAGCATCCATCCTCAGCGTGAAGAGACGGTTTGCCGTCATCTTCACCTTCACTACTTCCTTCCCTTGATCATTCTTCATTGCCAGAGACCCATCCTTCATCTGCACGCAGTAGCCTCTCTCCACTAACTGCCCAATGCTTAAGATGTTGGTCTTCAACCCTGGCACGTAGTACACATCATTCAGGTGTACTCTCTCCCCGTTCAGTTTCACTACCACCAGGCCCTTTCCTTCCAAAGAAATCTTCGAAGCATCCCCGAAGCTAACTTCACCCCCACTGGGTTCAAGGTTAGAGAACATCTCCTTATCTCCACACATGTGGTTGCTCGCCCCTGTGTCCAGGTACCACACTTCATTCCTTCCTTCTTCCACACCTCGGTAGGTTAAGAACATCATTGGGTCTCCACCCCGAGCGTTGTTCCCGTTGTTCCTAGCCTCCGCGTAGTGGTTTGCTTCTTCTGTCTTCCTCGGAGCCCAACAGTCATAGCTCATGTGCCCAAACTTGTTGCAGTTGTAACACTGAACTTGGGCTCTTCCTCCTCGGCCTCTTCCTTGGCCTCTTCCTCTTCCTCTTCCTTCTTGCCAACCTACTTGAGGTCGCTCCGCCTCTCTTTGGAAACCTTGGTTCCTTCCTTGATCTCTACCTCCTCTTCTACCTCGGCCTCTGCCTTGGTGACCTCGGCCACGCTGGCCGCTTCCTCTTCCTGAGCTTTCCCCAAAGTTCAACTGGGTCTGGAGTGCTTTTCCCAACCCACTCGCTTCGTCATCATCCTGCTGCATTCTGTACTCATGAGCTTGCAATGAGCCTACAAGCTCATCTACGGTCATCTGGGTGAGGTCCTTCGACTCCTCGATTGCCACCACCACGTGTCGGAACTTCCTTGACATGGCCCTCAGGAGCTTCTCCATAAGACTCACATCATCTATCGCTTCTCCGTTTCTCTTCATCTCGGTTGTGAGCGTCCGCAAACGGGTCACAAAGTCTCCGACCTTCTCCGTGGCCTGCATCCTCAACATTTCATACTCGCCCCGGAGGGACTGCAGCTTCACTTTCTTCGCCTTGTCTACTCCTTGCATGGAGCATTGCAACACCTCCCATGCTTCTTTTGAGCTCACAGCTTCTGAGATTTTCTCAAAAGTAGCTTCATCCACTCCTTGGTATAACGTGAACAACGCCTTCTTATCCTTCTTTCTCGCTTCCCTCAACGTCGTCCTCTGCGCGTTGGTCAATGCCGCCTCTGCTTCAGCATCAGGCTCTTCATAGCCGTCCTCGACTACTTCCCATAGATCCTTCGAGGCGAGCAACACCTTCATCTGGATACTCCAATTGCCGTAGTTGGTCTTCGTCAACTTGGGGACTTGCCCCGGCATCGCCCCTCCTGTCTCCATCTCTTCTCACTTCAAACCTTCCGAACTACTTCAAGGGTCGAACCTCCCTCTGATACCAGTTGTTGGAAACGCTTAGCACGCCCCTTCTTCTAAACACCTTGACGATCACCCACAACGAGATTACCACCACGGCGAGACTACCACCACGGCGAGAGTCTACTCCGGCGAGAGCAACAAGCACACCTCAGGCGAGAGCTTCTCCAACTCGGGACAACTCCTTGCATGCAAGAACAGCTCAGGCGAGAGCTTTACCAACTCGGTCGGCGAGCTCAACCTCCTATCTGGTGAGAGCGCAACAACTGGCGAGAACAAATGGCGAGCTCTCAGCTCGTCAGCGAGACCACCGGCAAGGCTTCCCGCGAGCTTGGCGATGAGGCAGCGCGAGTGCTTCCGGCGAGACCTCCCTCAGAAGGTTGGCGGCGAGAAAGTATTTCCTGCGGGAAATACTTTGCGGGAGCCAATTAAAATCTCTCTCTCTCTACCTCTCGCGTTTCTCTCCTCTCTCTATTCTGTACAGAAAACAGCCACCTTTTCTTTTCACTCTCTCACTCTCCCGCTGTTACTCTCTCTCTCCTGCCAATCTCTCTCTCGCTATTTCACTCTCTCTCTCTCTCGCTGTCTTTCTCTGCCAGAGAACAAAACAAAAGAAGGAAATAATTTTTATTTTTCAACTTGTACATAACACTACAGCCAGCAAATATATATATAGGAAATACTACCTAATTGGGGCCCGCCACCTGGCCATCCTTTATTAATACAAGTTTCTCACTCTCTCTCCTCCGCCATTTCAAAATAAAACATAATATATAGTAAATGCTCGTTGACCCGGTCAACAAAAAACAAAATCCAACATCGATGACGGAGCGTGCAGTGACGCGCTTGGATGGTCATGACGGCGGGGCGCGGGAAGAACGCTTGGACGATCTCGGTGACGGAGCGCGCGATGGCACGCTTGGATGGTCTTGACGGCGGGGCGCGCGGAGGCGCACTCGGACGGTCTTGACGGCGGGGCGCTTGCTGGAGGAAAGCGCGCGGGGGCTTGCTGGAGGAAAGCGCGCGGGGGCTTGCTAGAGGAGAGCGTGTGGGACGCTTGCTGGAGGAGAGCGCGCGGGGCGCTTGCTGGAGGAGTTCGCGCGGGGCGCTTGCTGGAGAAGTTCTCGCGGGGCGCTTGCTTTAGGAGAGCGCGCAGGGCTCTTGCTGGAGGAGAGCGCGCGGGGCGCTTGCTGGAGAAGAACGCGTGGAGCGCTTACTGGAGCAGAGCGCGCGGGGCGCTTGATGGAGCAGTGCGTGCGGGGCGCTTGCTGGAGGAGTGCGTGCGGGGCGCTTGCTGGAGGAGAGCGCGCGGGGCGCTTGCTGGAGGAGAGCGCGCGGGGCGCTTGCTGGAGGAGAAAGCGCGGGGCGCTTCCTGGAGGAGAGCGCACGGGGCGCTTGCTGGAAAAGAGCGCGCGGGGAGCTTGTTGGAGGAGTGCGTGTGGGACGCTTGCTTGAGAAGAGAGCGCGGGGCGCTTGCTGAAGGAGTTAGCGTGGGGCGCTAGCTGGAGGAGAGCGCGTGGGGCCCTCGCTGGACAAGAGCGCGCAGGGCGCTTGCTGGAGGAGAGCGCGCGGGGCGCTTGCTGGAGGAGAGCGCGTGGGGCGCTTGCTGAAGGAGTGCGCGTGGGGAGCTTGCTGGAGGAGAGCGCGCGGGAGCGCGCAAGGAATAAGCGTGCGCGCGAACGCGCGGGGAAGAGGCGCGTGCGGGAGCGCGCGCAAAAGAGGTGTGCGCGGGAGCGCGCACACGGAAGAGGAGCGTGCAGAAGCTCGCGCGGAAGAGGGGCGTACGGGAGCGTGCGCGGAAGAGGGGCACGCGGGAGCTTGTGCGGAAGAGGGGCGTATGGGAGCGCGCGCGGAAGAGGCGCGCACGAAAGCGCGCGCGGAAGAGGCGCGCACGGAAGCGCGCGCGGAAGGGAAGCGGTGGAGAGAGAAAGTTGTAGGATGAGGAGTGGAGAGAGATAATCCATAAGAGAATTTTCTGTGCCGAGAAGAAGGTGAAAATGAAGAGTAAAGGGGGCTATTTATAGATTTTAGAAGAGGCAAGCCGGTAGTTTTTCCCAATTACTACCAGTCGGACGAATAGAATCGTTCCGTTTAGAGCACACGGATCACTAATTTTATGGAAATGACAAGAACGCCCACAGCCGGAAAATAACCGCCCTTGCCAGAAAATAACCGCTCCTCCTTGCGGGAGGAGTGGTCGGCGAGGGCGGCGACCGGAGGAGACCGACGAGGCCAGTGGCCAGGCAAGGCCGCTGGCCGGCAGGCGTGGCGACCTCGCGGCAATCCTCCCTAGGCGGGAGATGGCCACCCAGATCTAGGCAGCCAAGAGGCCAACCAGATCTGGGCGGCCAACCAAAGGGGGCGGGCCCGTCCCTAGACGGGAAATAGCCGCCCGGATCTGGGCTGCCAAGGGGGCGGGGCGGTCATATGGCCGCCCGCCCGTGGCGGGAGAGGGCTGCCCAACCATGGGCGTCCAAGAGGCCGCCCAGTGTTGGGCGGTGAAAGGGGGCGGGGCGGCCGTATGGTCGCCCGCCCCTGGCAGAAGAGAAGTCGCCACCTTCGGAGGCGACGATCGGACGGACGGCGGCGATCGCGCCCCGGGCCGGAGCTGTGTCGGTCAAACCTCCACTATTTGCTTGTTGTACAGGCGACAGGCCGCCTCTCGTTATAATTTGTTGAGAGAGAGAGTGGAGGGAAAGCTCAGAGGGTGACAAACCACCACTCACGGAGCTAAGCATTTCTTTGGGAGTTGTCAGGAGCGATGTGCCTGCTGCCAAGAGCTCAGAGGGTGACAAACCACCACTCTCGATGACGGAGCGTGCGGTGGCGCGCTTGGATGGTCTATACGGCAGGGCGCGCGGAGGCGCGCTTGAACGATCTCGGTGACGGAGCGTGCAGTAGCACGCTTGGATGGTCTTGACAGCGGGGCGCGCGGAAGCGCGCTTAGACGGTCTTGGCGGCGGAGCGTTTACTGGAGGAGAGCGCGCGGGGCACTTGTTGGAGGAGAGCGCGCGGAGCGCTTGCTGGAGTAGAGAGCGTGGGGCGCTTGCTGAAGGAGAGCACGCGGGGCGCTTGCTGAACGAGTGCGCGCGGGGCGCTTGCTGGAGGAGGGCGCGCGGGGCGCTTGCAGGAGGAGTGCGCGCGGGGCGCTTGCTGGAAGAGAGCGCGCGGGGCGCTTGCTGGTGGAGTGCGCGCGGGACGCTTGCTGGAGGAGTGCGCGCTGGCCGCTTGCTGGAGGAGAGCGCGCGGGCCGCTTGCTGGAGGAGAGCGCGCGGGACGCTTGCTCGAGGAGTTCGCGCGGGGCGCTTGCTGGAGGGGAGCGCGCGGGGCACTTGCTGGAGGAAAGCGCGCGAGGCGCTTGCTGGAGGAGAGCGTGTGGGGCCCTTGCTGGACGAGAGCGCGTGGGGCCCTTGCTGGACGAGAGCGTGCGGGGCGCTTTCTGGAGGAGACCGCGCGGGGCGCTTGCTGGAGGAGTGCGCGCGGGGAGGTTGCTGGAGGAGAGCGCGCAAGGAATAAGCGTGCGCGCGAGCGCGCGCGAAAGAGGCGCGTGCGGGAGCGCCCGCAGAAGAGGGGTGCGCGGGAGCGCGCGCACGGAAGAGGGGCGTGAGGGAGCTTGCGCGGAAGAGGGGCGTGAGGGAGCTTGCGCGGAAGAGGGGCGTACTGGAGCGCGCGCGGAAGAGGGGCGTGCGGGAGCTCGCGCGAAATAGGGGCGTACGAGAGCGCGCGCGGGAGCGCACACGGAAGAGGCGCGCACGGAAGCGCGCAAGAAAGGGAAGCGGTGGAGAGAGAAAGTTGTAGGAGTTGAGAGAGATAATCCATACGAGAATTTTCTGGGCCGAGAAGAAGATGAAAATGAAGAGTAAAGGGGGCTATTTATAGATTTTAGGATGGGCAGGACGATAATTTCTCTCCATTACCACCGGTCGGACGAATAGAATCGTTCCACTTAGAGCACATGGATCACTAATTTTATGAAAATGACAATACCGCCCACAGCCGGAAAATAACCGCCCTTGCCGAAAAATAACTGCTCCTCCTTGCGGGAGGAGCGGCCGGCGAGGGCGGCGACCGGAGGAGGCGAGCGAGGCCGATGGCCAGGCAAGGCCGTTGGCCGGCATGCGTGGCGGCCTCGCAACTGTCCTCCCTAGGCGAGAGATGGCCGCCCAGATCTAGGCGGCCAAGAGGCCAACCAGATCTGGGCGGCCAAACAAAGGGGGCGGGCCCGCCCCTGGACGGGAAATAGCCGCCCATATCTGGGCTGCCAAGGGGGGCGGGACGGCCATATGGCCGCCCGCCCCTGGCGGGAGAGGGCCTCCCAACCATGGGCGGCCAAGAGTCCGCCCAGAGTTGGGCGGTGAAAGGGGGCGGGGCAACCGCCTGCCCCTGGCAAGAGAGAAGTCGCCCCCTTCGGGGGCGACGGTCGGACGGACGGCGGCGATCGCGCCACGGGCGGTGTTGGCGCCGGCTGCCGCGGCAAAGACGGCGATGGCGAGGATGACGACGACGGTTACACTTCGGGCAGTTACGCCTTTGCGGTCGCACCTCGGGTGGTTCCAAGAGGTTCGATGAGTTTGGTTGAACCGGTTCGGGGAACCCATCAAGTCTGATAGGCTACCCAAAATAGAAGGAAATAAATGTGCTGAAATACTAATTTAGAAAATCAGAAAAAAAAACATTATCAAAACTTAACAAATTTAATATTGTGAAAATTTCAGAATCTATATGAAGATGGCAAGAAAAGGCATTTAATATTGCCTTATTTGAGATCTGTTCTTAACCAGAACTCCATCTTGGGGAGCAGAATGCACTCCTCTCTCATGGCTCTGATTCATCCTCATATTTGCTCGCGCGCACACGGAAGAGGAGCGTGAGGAAGCTTGCGCGGAAGAGGGGCGTACGGGAGCGTGCGCGGAAGAGGGGCACGCGGGAGCTTGCGCGGAAGGAAGGCGTATGGGAGCGCGCGCGGAAGAAGCGCGCACGGAAGCGCGCAAGGAAGGGAAGCGGTGGAGAGAGAAAGTTGTAGGAGGAGGAGTGGAGAGAGATAATCCATAAGAGAATTTTCTGGGCCGAGGTGAAAATGAAGAGTAAAGGGGGCTATTTATAGATTTTAGGAGGGGCAAGCCGGTAGTTTCTCCCAATTACTACCGGTCGGACGAATAGAATCGTTCCGTTTAGAGCACACTGATCACTAATTTTATGGAAATGACAAGAACGCCCCCAGCCGGAAAATAACCGCTCCTTGCGAGAGGAGCGGTCGGCGAGGGCGGCGACCGAAGGAGACCGGCGAGGCCAGTGGCCAGGCAAGGCCGCTGGCCGACAGGCGTGGCGGCCTCACGGCTGTCCTCCCTAGGCGGGAGATGGCCACCAAGATTTAGGCAGCCAAGAGGCCAACCAGATCTGGGCGGCCAACCAAAGGGGGCGGGCCCGCCCCTAGACGGGAAATAGTCGCTCGGATCTGGGCTGTCAAGGGGGAAGGGGCGGCCATATGGTCGCCCGCCCCTGGCGGGAGAGGGCCGCCCAACCATGGGCGGCCAAGAGGCCGCCCAGAGTTGGGCGGTTAAAGGGGGCGGGGCGGCCGTATGGCCGCCCGCCCCTGGCAGGAGAGAAGTCGCCACCTTCAGAGGCGACGATCGGACGGACGGCGGCGATCGCGCCCCGGGACGGATCTGTGTCGATCAAACCTCCACTATTTGCTTGTTGTTGTACAGGCGACAGGCCGCCTCTCGTTATAATTTGTTGAGAGAGAGAGTGGAGGGAAAGCTCAGAGGATGACAAACCACCACTCACGGAGCTAAGCATTTCTTTGGGAGTTTTCGGGAGCGATGTGCCTGCTGCCAAGAGCTCAGAGGGTGACAAACCACCACTCTCGATGACGGAGCGCGCGGTGGCGCACTTGGATGGTCTATAAGGCGGGGCGCGCGGAGGCGCGCTTGAACGATCTCGGTGACGGAGCGTGCGGTAGCGCGCTTGGATGGTCTTGACGGCGAGGCGCGCGGAAGCGCGCTTGGACGGTCTTAACGGCGGAGCGTTTACTGAAGGAGAGCGCGCGGGACACTTACTGGAGGAGAGCGCGCGGAGCGCTTGCTGGAGTAAAGCGCGTGGGGCGCTTGCTGAAGGAGAGCACGCGGGGCGCTTGCTGGACGAGTGCGCGCGGGGCGCTTGCTGGAGGAGTGCGCGCGGGGCGCTTGCTGTAGGAGAGCGCGCAGGGCGCTTGCTAGAGGAGAGCGCGCAGGGCGCTTGTTGGAGGAGAGCGTGCGAGGCGCTTGCTGGAGGAGAGCGCGCGGGGCGCTTGATGGTAGAGTGCGCGCGGGACGCTTGCTGGAGGAGTGCGTGCGGGACGCTTGCTGGAGGAGAGCGCGCGGGGCGCTTGCTAAAGGAGTTCGCGCGGGGCGCTTGCTGGAGGGGAGCGCGCGGGGCACTTGCTGGAGGAGAGCGCGCGGGGCGCTTGCTAGAGGAGAGCGCGTGGGGCCCTTGCTGGACGAGAGCGCGCGGGGCGCTTGCTGGAGGAGACCGCGCGGGGCGCTTGTTGGAGGAGACCGCGCGGGGCGCTTGCTGGAGGAGTGCGCGCGGGGAGCTTGCTGGAGGAGAGCACGCAAGGAATAATCGTGCGCGCGAGCGCACGCGAAAGAGGCGCGTGCGGGAGCGCCCGCAGAAGAGGGGTGTGCGGGAGCGCGCACACGGAAGAGGGGCGTGAGGGAGCTTACGCGGAAGAGGGGCGTGCTGGAGCGCGCGCGGAAGAGGGGCGTGCGGGAGCTCGCGCAAAAAAGGGGCGTACGAGAGCGCGCGCGAGAGCGCGCCGGAGTGGAGAGAGATAATCCATAGGAGAATTTTCTGGGCCGAGAAGAAGATGAAAATGAAGAGTAACGGGGGCTATTTATAGATTTTATGAGGGGCAAGACGGTAATTTCTCCCCATTACCACCAGTCGGACGAATAGAATAGTTCCTTTTAAAGCACACGGATCACTAATTTTATGAAAATGACAAGACCGCCCACCGCCGGAAAATAACCGCCCTTGCCGAAAAATAATTGCTCCTCCTTGCGGGAGGAGGAGCCGGCGAGGGCGGCGACCGGAGGAGGCCAGCGAGGCCGGTGGCCAGGCAAGGTCGTTGGCCGGCAGGCGTGGAGGCCTCGCAACTGTCCTTCCTAGGCGAGAGATGGCCGCCCAGATCTAGGCGGCCAAGAGGCCAACCAGATCTGGGCGGCCAACCAAAGGGGGCCGCCCCTGGACAGGAAATAGCCGCCCAGATCTAGGCTGCCAAGAGGGGCGGGGCGGCCATATGGCCTCCCGCCCCTGGCGGGAGAGGGCCTCCCAACCATGGGCGGCCAAGAGGCCGCCCAGAGTTGGGCGGTGAAAGGGGGCGGGGCGGCCGCCCGTCCCTGGCAGGAGAGAAGTTGCCCCTTTCGGGGGCGACAGCCGGACGGACGGCGACGATCGCGCCACGGGCGGTGTTGGCGCCCGCTGCCGTGGCAAAGGCTGACGGTTACTCTTCGGGCGGTTACGCCTTGGCGGTCGCACCTCGGGTGGTTCCAAGCAGTTCGATGTGTTTGGTCGAACCGGTTCGGGGGAACCCGTCAAGTCTGATAGGCTACCCAAAATAGAGGGAAATAAATGCGCTGAAATACTAATTTAGAAAATCATAAAAAAAACATTATCAAAACTTAACAAATTTAATATTGTGAAAATTTCAGAATCTCTATAAAGATGGCAAGAAAAGGCATTTAATATTGCCTTATCTGAGATCTGTTCTTAACCAGAACTCCATCTTCGGGAGCAGAATGCACTCGTCTCTCATGGCTCTGATTCATCCTCATATTTGCTTCTAGTGATGATTCCTTTCCAAAGTCAGCTGTGACCGGCAGCGGGAAAGGCGCGGAATTATCCTTCTGAAACCCTGCAGAAATGGAGAGATAATAAACAATTTGAGATGACAGAAAGAACTAAGTAAAAAAGTATTCAATATTCAAACCTTCTGCATTGGGCTTAGCCGAATCAAAGAACACTTGTTGAGCTCCAACGACAGTGTTTTTGTAAAGAGAGTTGGCGATTTTAGAGAAACCGGCAGACGAGAGAGCAGAAGATAGCTTTTCTAGTTTCTCTCTGCCTTCTCCTCCTGGAGGAGCAAGAGACAACTCTAGCTTCTCCTCCTCCAAATCTCCTAAGACGTTTCCCTCTCCTCTTCCTACATCACCCTTAAACCAGTCTTCCTCATTTGAAATCAAATCAAGCAGTTGAGGTAATTCATCTTCTTTCTTTCCAACTTCAGTTTCCATTCTGTCGTTCTCTTCTCTACAAGTGAGTATCTTTTTGAAGGTGAGTAGTGAAAGAAACATGTCGTTCAATGGAAGCTGCTTTAATACACCCAAAAGTCTAAAACATCAGAAAAAGAACAATCTTTGAACTACTACGATTTTCAAGACAGAGTTAAAACAACCCCCTTTAATTTTCAAGAACAATCTTTGAACTACTACGATTTTCAAGACAGTTAAAACAACCCCCTTTAAGTTTCAATCATCCATATGAGCATTGGAACGCCATTGCAAAAAAAAGTCCAAAACATCAAAAAAAGAACAATCTTTGAACTACTACAATTTTCAAAACAGAGAGTTAAAACAAGCCCCAAGTCCAAGGATACTATAAAATACAAAACAAATTAAAATGCTGAAAGGAAAATATACTTGGAATCAAGTACTCACCGCCCTCTTCTCTGAAAGTGAGTGTCAATTTGAAGGTGAGTAGTGAAAGAAACTTATGTCGATCAATGGAAGCTTTAATGCTCACTAAGTTTCAATCATCCATATGAGCATTGGAACGCCATGCCAAAAAAAAAGTCTAGAACATCAAAAAAAAGAACAATCTTTGAACTACTAAGATTTTCAAAACAGAGAGTTAAAACAAGCCCCAAGTCCAAGGAGACTATAAAATACAAAACAAATTAAAATGCTGAAAGGAAAATATACTTGAAATCAAGTACTCACCGCCCTCTTCTCTGCAAGTGAGTGTCAATTTGAAGGTGAGTAGTGAAAGAAACTTATGTTGATCAATGGAAGCCTTAATGCTCACTAAGTTTCAACCATCCATATGAGCATTGGAACGCCATGCCAAAAAAAAAGTCTAAAACATCAAAAAAGGAACAAACTTTGAACTACTAAGATTTTCAAAACAGAGAGAGTTAAAACAATCCCCAAGTCCAAGGAGACTATAAAATACAAAACAAATTAAAATGTTGAAAGGAAAATATACTTGGAATCAAGTACTCACCGCCCTCTTCTCTGCAAGTGAGTGTCAATTTGAAGGTGAGTAGTGAAAGAAACTTATGTCGATCAATGGAAGCCTTAATGCTCACTAAGTTTCAACCATCCATATGAGCATTGGAACGCCATGCCAAAAAAAAAGTCTAAAACATCAAAAAAGGAACAAACTTTGAACTACTAAGATTTTCAAAACAGAGAGTTAAAACAAGCCCCAAGTCCAAGGAGACTATAAAATACAAAACAAATTAAAATGTTGAAAGGAAAATATACTTGGAATCAAGTACTCACCGCCCTCTTCTCTACAAGTGAGTGTCAATTTAAGGGAGTAGTGAAAGAAACTTATGTCGATCAATGGAAGCTTTAATGCTCACTAGGTTCTGTTTGGAATGACTTATTTTAACCGGTCAAGCGGTTACGACCGCATGAACCGGGTCTTAATTATGGACCAGTTCATGAGGTCGTAACCGCTTGACCAGTGAAAATAAGTCCCCCCCAAACGGAGCCTAAGTTTCAATCATCCAAATGAGCATTGGAACTCCATGCCAAAAAAAAAGTCTAGAACATCAAAAAAAAGAACAATCTTTGAACTACTAGGATTTTCAAAACAGAGAGTTAAAACAAGCCCCAAGTCCAAGGAGACTATAAAATACAAAACAAATTAAAATGCTGAAAGGAAAATATACTTGGAAACAAGTACTCACCGCCCTCTTCTCTAGAAGTGAGTGTCAATTTAAAGGCGAGTAGTGAAAGAAACTTATGTCGATCACTTATTTTAACCCGTCAAGCGGTTACTACCCATGAACATGGTCTAATTATAGACCAGTTCATGAGGTCGTAACCGCTTGACCGGTGAAAATAAATCCCCTCAAACGGAGCCTTCAAACAAACAGAGCCTAAGTTTCAATCATCCATATGAGCATTGGAACGCCATGCCAAAAAAAAAAGACTAGAACATCAAAAAAAGAACAATCTTTGAACTACGAAGATTTTCAAAACAGAGAGTTAAAACAAGCCCCAAGTCCAAGGAGACTATAAAATACAAAACAAATTAAAATCTTGAAAGGAAAACATGCTTGGAATCGAGTACTCACCGCACTCTTCTTTGCGTAGAAACAGATAGAAAAGCTTCACTCTTTTCCTCCTCGTTGCACCAGAAAAAACTCAACCCTCCTCGCCCCGCATCTTCCTGCCGTCCAGCTAACAAAAATAAAGATAGCTGTGCGCTGTGAGCCCAGCTTGTGCCTGCATTATCTCCATATCCCGAAAAATTTACAATGAGGGGAGTGGTGCGAATCAAGGAAGGCGATTCCCTTTCATTCTCAGGCCTGGAAATGGAATTGGAGCGAAGCCCACGCAAGCACAGGCTAGTCCGAGCGGCTCAGTCGAGGCGTGCCATTGTGGGCAAAAGTGCTCGATTTCCCAAGCTAAGCAAATGTAGCTAGCTGATTGGTTTCTCCCCTCTCTACCTCTCTCTTTCTCACTCGTTCCTCAGCTCTGCTTTACTGAAGAAGGAAGAATAGTTCAGAGTTCAGACATCTTCAGAGAAGAAATAGGCTTGCGACTGGGGGCCGTGGCGAAAGATACGCCCGAGCTAATAAATCCCCATGAGACCGCTACACAGATAGAAGGCCTCAGGCCCTCAGTGGCGTGTTCAGCGTAGGGTGACCTCAGCCTGTGGCTCGCCGCATTGTCATTAATGGCCGACTTTATCCGAGAGTACAGCTGTAGAATCAGAAACAGAGAGTCTACACTTGAGACCTGTTTGAGAAACAAGCTGGACTCCCTTTTCCGTGGGAATTTAAATGAAAATTGTATTAGGTCGTATTTGGTTTAGCTGTGGCGGGTGCATCTGGTGGGTCGAAACGTCACTTTATAACCAGAGGGAAAAAGATGGCGGTCGAAATGGAGCGGATCGGGGTTGTTTCCTCCTTGCTGCGAGTGTAAATGGAGCAAACGCCGCCGACGATCGTTTATTTACCCACCATCCGACGGCGTTTGCTCCAAACGGAGGCGGCGAAATGCCGAACCAAACGAAGCCTTAGTCATTAGGCATCCATCCAATTTTTTTAGGTTTTAAAGGCTATTTTACGTTGTTTTGAGATTGGTCTTTGTAGCACCAGCAATTCTCGTTGAGAACCGCGTAGTTCTTATTGTCGGTAATTTGAAGTGCTCGTATGTCGGTCGAAGCGAATCGTCTTAGGTTGGGAGTGGGTCAAGCGCACAAGTAGTTACAGAAAATTTGAACAGCTGGCAAGAAGATATTTTAACGTTGAAAACTCGAAAATGGTGAAAAACCGCGTGGTATGTTCGGTGCCGACCAAATTACATTAATTATTTGAGTATTACAAGTTTTTGAGTTCTAGAGGGTGACACGTCACCGCTCGTACAACAGAATTTAATGGAATATGAAGTGAGAACTTCAAGTTGCCCAAGAAGGAGAGCTTTAAAGGGGGCTGAGATTTTTGAAGGTTGGAGGAGATCTTCAGGTCACCTTCGAAGAGGACAGAGATCTTGAAAGGTCGACAAAAATCTTCAAGGGGAGCTTTGAACGCTAAGGGGAACCTTGAAGGATCTTCGAAAGAGCTCTCTCGGATGCGAAATGTAAGGTTGTTGGATCTTGAGGCGCTCTTAGAGAATGAGTGAATAAGAGCTTTCTAATAATTTTGTAGCAAATTTGAACTTAGGCAAAAAATTAAAAAACTTAAACAAATTTTCTCACAACAAAAAATATGAAACAAACAATTAGAAATTCAAGAATAAAGATATGATATTTTTTATTTCACAAGTGGTAAACACAATGATTTCAATAGAACCTGAAATCGAGGCTACAGATGACGAAAATCTGTTTTTGAAAATTCATCAGTCCTTATCCCAAGGACAGACAGGCTATTGTCTATCTCTCCCTAAATATGCCTCTAGTCTCTCCCTAAATCTCTCCACGACCTAATCGTTGCGCACAAGGTGGTGAATTCCCCCTAAACCGCACAAGGGCCTAATCGTCACTCATAAGGTGGCGAATTCTCTACCGTTTACAAAGAATAATGAAAAGATTACAAAAATGTAAATCGAAATTAAAAACTCCCTCTGGTTTTGAGCGTTGAAAAAGACGGTGAATCCTTATGAAATTGCCGGAGTTGAAGTGCACGAATGGTCTCTTCTTCGCCCTTGAACTTTTGGGGGGAACTTGGGAGTTTTTCTAGCTTTCGGAGTTAACTAGTTGAGAATGCACGAAAATGAAGGCTCCAGGAGATGTGTGTCGGAAAAATTTTGAAGTCCAGTCTTTTATACAAAATATCGTTACTGCGGGCAGTATCTCGATACCGCGGGCGGTATCTCGATACCGCGGGCGGTAACACTTCATGCTGCCACGTGTGCCACGCCATGTTAATCGTGCCAAGAGGATGGTGGACGTGCTCGATCGTGGGGCTACCACTGGCGGTATCTTTATATCATCCGGCGGTATCTCAAAGTTGTGCACGCCATGGTTGGTTCGTGCGGGATTATAGCTGACGTCATCGACGCTACCGCTGGCGGTAGCTCACTTACGCAGGCGGTACTGAAACTTTTGTATTTAGTATCATTTTCTCCGAAAATAATCTATAGGATAATTATGCATATGATAGTTGCACACCATAAAGAAACTATGATCAAATACATTAGAGATTTGTTATTCTTAAATCAAGAAGTGTGAAATGCATGCTTCAATAATTTTCCCCTTTTGATAATAAAAAATCCTCGAAAAAAGAAATCAACTATGACTATTGTTTCATTTATATATTATGATAAACGAGATAATAGAGTGCAAAGACTCCCCCTATATGGATGCTCCCCCTTCAGAAATGAATTTTGAATTTGCACACCCCTTTGATTTTTTGTTGAATTCTCCCCATTTTGATATTATCAAAAGAAGATGGGGTGAGTAAGTAATGAAGCATTGTTTGTTGTAGAGAGAAAAGTTTATATAGAGCGCAGTGAAAAAGATAAATGAAAAAGTGAATTTATATAGATGAGAAATGCAAGTAGGTGATAGAAAAATCAATGGTAAGATCACTAACACAATGTTATATAATTGTAAAATCAAGTCAATATAAACATTGTATAAGTCATGATGTGATATCTAAAATAAATACTAAGGTTTAAAAGAAGAGAATAGTCATATTTTTGGATCCAATTTTCATGAGAAGATACTTTATATAAGATAACAATGTGTACAAGTAGTGTTTGAATAAAAAATACAGGTGTATAAATTTATATCGCATGACAATATGAATGTACAAACATAACTTTGAATATACATAAAGAAATGTACTACCAAACAAAGATTCATAACACAAAGATTTTGAAGAAGCGGTCATACATTGTTTGCACAAAGACACTTTACAATATTTCTAAGGTGATCAACCTCACAATGCTCATGAAGATTTATCAGGAGGATGAGTAGTGCTTGGTGGAATATCCTTATCAGCTTACTTCATTCATCAATATTTTATATCATGTTTTTTACTATATAAATCAATTTTTTGTGTGTTGTTTTTGAACAAGCACTCTGAATTCACTTGTTTCACAACATAGTTATCAATTTTGTAAGCCATGGTAATAAAAACAAAATTGCATGAATCAGTGATGAAGTCAGTACTTTATGGAATTCAAGAGGTTAAGTTAACCTAAAACACATTCATGTAAGAAGAAAATTTAAAACACACATGTAGATTATTCAAAAGTGTGAGTGCAAAATCATTATCAAATATAAAAAGTACTCATAATTAAATTCATGCGAAAATAATTCTATAAACGATCTACAAACTTTTTCTTTGCATACTAGAAAGGATTTTGGAAGCATGATAAGTCGAAATACAATGTTCTATGAGACTCAAAAATAGAATTAGACATTTATAAGTGATCGTCAAATGAAATCAAATTAATAGATTTTAAGAAGCAGTACTTTTGGAATTAAAATATTGGGAAAGGAAAGACATTGGATACCGCCTGCAGCAACGCGATACCGCCTGCGGTATCAAGTTTTATATAAATACCGAGATCTGAAGTCAGATCTCATTTTCTCCATTATTTTCTCAAACCCTACTGCGAAAGCTCTCCATATCCGGCGATATCAATTCTAATTTTGGTAAGTTTTTTTTAGATCTCTCAAAAATTTGGAAAGAGTTTTTCGTTTTTATGAAGAGATTGAAGATCTAATAAAGTTTTTCTTTAGATCAAATTTTTTTTTGAGAGAGATCATGTTGATGTCTTCTTAGATCTTGAAATGGGTTTGTGTGTTTGAAGTTTGCTTGGATTTCATGTTTTGGGGTGTTGTTTTAAAGTTAATGTTAAATCTAGTTTAAAAGTGTGAGATTTCAAAAAAAAAAATTTCCAAAGGTCATGGGGAAGAAAATGAGTAGTAAAAATTTTAGGTTTTCTTACGAGGAAAAATTTTCGTGAACTTTTTGTAATTACCATTTTATAGAAATTTCGTATAAAATGTGTGAAAGTGAATATCGTTCAATATTTAGCAGGGTTTTGAAGAGAAATGATTCAGTGTTCGAAAAAAAATGATATCGCCCGGCAGCATCGCGATACTGCCCAACAATAATGCTAATTAATTTTTTTTGTTTCTGATGTAGGGTGGGATGCGTGCCATGCAATCTAGGCCAACTCGAGTGAGGGGACACATGAACACTTTATGATGATGCTCAGATTCCGGCCGACAATTAATTCAAGTAAGAAATTTCAACCCATGCATTCAATAATTTAAGCGAAGACAAGTTTCAAAGAGGGCAATTAAGCAAAGGCTTTCCTCCAAACTGAGGGCCTAAAATAAGCTTGCCACAAAAGGTTCCTTCCTGCAATCAAAATTCTTCACGACACAAGTCCACATATGAATATCCAAGCAAACATAGGTAATCCAAAAGATATTCAAGTGCTGAAAATTAACATTTCCATACAACAAACAACTCACAAATAAGGGAATGTCCGAGGCGGGGAAGATCCGGCAGTTATGAGGGTAGATCCGGGTTTACGTGTCGGAACGGTGGCTTCCCGCGATGGAGAAGGGTTGCGGTGGGCTGAAAACGGATAGATCTGGCTAAATATGGACGGATCCGGCCAAGGGGAGCGTAGATCCGGTGGTGGAAAGCGGATCCGGGTGAGGGATGGTGAAGGGGTTAAGGGGAATTGTAGATCGGGGTTGGATCTCCTGGATCGGGGCTGATCCAAGAGAGAGGGAGGCCGATTGAGAGTGGTAGCACTAGATCAAGTTAGATCTAGGGTTTTCAGAGCGGTGGGAAGTGGATCCACGAAGGGGGGAAGTGGGGTGGCCGGCTAGGGTTAGAACACCCTTTGAGTGGTCGGTTCTGGAGAGGAAAAGGGGGCAGAGGTGCTGGGTGGCTGGCAGCCGATTTTGGATGCACAGGCGGCGACAAACAGGGGGAAGAAGACTGGGTTTCGGCCGGTTTGCTGGGATGCATGCCGATGGAGGTTGGGTGGGGATTTGGGCAAGGTTCCGGCGGTGGGGAAGGGGTAAAGAAGATGGAAAATGATGGAGGGGGTAGGGTTTACCTTGGAGGTGAAGTTCCACTGCTAGGAGTCGGCACCTAGGGCTCCACGGCGTCGGCACCGTGGCTTGATCGCTGAGTTCCGGGAATATCTTCCTCCAAAACCAGCAATGACCTTTCCAAGCCTCTAACACTCCTATTTATAACATTCTAACATTAGTGCAACCCGGAATCTACGACTATGATTGACCGAAGAATCCACGTGCCAAAAATAAGAAAACAAATCCGAAAATAACAAAGTTATATATTAAAAAGATTCGCGACGTGCATCCGGACGCATCCGCGGGATCAGATCGACACTTCGATCAAGTCTTCCGGAGAGAATAGACGAAAGTGGGCCCCGCCTTGTCATGGGCCACCGATGGTCCTCCATCAGTTTCGATTTAAAGAAATGGCATCAGCTGGAAGGGCTAGAAGAAGTTCATCCAGTAATCCTCATTGCTCATATCAAACAAATTCGGGGATTGAGAAAGAAGCTATTGGAGTTCCTTGGTATGTGGAATTCAACATGACAGAACATGCTCACATTTATAATATGCTCGCCAAATCAGGTATAAGTCTGTCATTATCCCTGATGGATTTTCATCTGTATTGGTAAAGGAGTTTTATAATCAACTTGAAGATCCAAAGAATACTTATTTGAACAGTGGCGTGAGATCGTATATCCAAATGGAAATAGTTGAGATAATACATGAAGATCTTAGAAATGAATTGGGATTTGAGGAAAAAGATCACTATTTGGATACAGTTGAGAATTATAGGAAGGATCGAGATTGGACAGTATTGATTTTTTCTTTGCATGAAATATGTTGTAAGAAATTGATTACCAATACTGCATCCTTAACACCAATCGCTTATATCATTCAAGACATCTTGAGGCATACTATTTTGCTCGAGACAGGTGATATGAAGATCATCACAACACATTTGAGTTTAGTCACATATAATATATTGGAGAGTTGTGAATTTGATGTGGCAGACTTGATATTGTCTATTATACGACATACTTTTAGAATTAAGGATCATATGAGAAGGAGACTCAATATTCTTCCTTTACGAGGAATCATTAAAGGGATCATGTTTAGAAAGTATGAGTGGATTATTAAGGATCATGTTTAAACTCAGTTCTATCTAACACACAAAATAAAGCGTTCATAGCCTTAGCATTATTTTTGCACCTTAACTTGTTTAAATTATCTTATTTATCTTTTGGTTTTTCCATAGTAACTTTTCCAACTACCATTGTAGGTGGAGTGTAGCATTGTTCTACCATTCTCCAAATGAAAATATCTAATGCAATTAGAAAACATCGCATTCGAGTTTTCCAATAGTTATAGTCAGTGTCAGTGAATAAGGAAGGTTTATTAATTCCTTGCCCCTCATAAAATACATGATCAATATACATCATTACACCCGGTGGTAAAACCATTTTGGAGGAACCTTGCTTTAAAACCAAATGTTGGATCTTGAGGTGCCCTTAAGGGGTGGGGTGAATAAGGTTATTTAAAATTTTTATAGCAAACTTAAAACTTAGTCAAAATAATAAAATGACATAAACAAATTTTCTCACAACCAGAAATATGAAACAAACAATTGGAAATTCAAGAATAAAGAAATGATATATTTTTTATTTCACAAGTGATAAAAACAATGATTACAATAGAGATTGAAATCGAGGCTACAAGTAATAAAAATCATCTTTTGAAAATTCACCAGTCCTTATCCCAAGGACCGACTGACTATTGCCTATCTCTCCCTAGATACATCCTCTAGCCTCCCCTAGATCTCTCCACAACCTAGTCATTGTGCACAAAGTGGAAAATTCCCCCTAAACCACACAAGGGCCTAGTCACCACTCACAAGGTTACGAATTCTCTACCGTTTACAAAAAATAATGAAAAGATTATAAAAATGCAAATCGAAATTAAAAAACCCTCTAGTCTTGAGCGCTGAAGAAGACGGTGAATCCTTGTGAAAATCGTCGGAGTTGAAGTGCACGAACATCCTCTTCTTCACCCTTGAACTTTCTTGGGAACTTGAGAGTTTTCTGGCTTTCAGAGTTAACTAGGTAAGAATGCACGGAAAAAAGGTTATAGGAGATGTGCGTCAAAAAAATTTTGAAGTCCAGCCTTTTATACAAAATGTCGCTACTGCTGGCAGTATCTCGATACTGCGGGCTATATCACCTCGTGATGCCACGTATGCCATGTCATGTTGATCGTGTCGAGAGGATGGTGGACGTGCTCGATTGTGGGGCTACCGCTAGCGGTATCTCGATATCATCTAGCGGTATCTCAAAGTTGTGCAAATCATGGCTGGTTCGTGTAGGATCATGGTTGACGGCATTGATGCTACCGTTGGCGGTAGCTCACTAATGCTGGCGGTACTGAAACTTTTGTACTTAGCACCATTTTCTTCGAAATTAATCCATAGGATAATTATACCGGTGATATATGCACACCATAAACAAACTATGATTAAATACATTCGAGATTTATTATTTTCAAACCAGGGAATGTGGAATGCATGCTCCAACATAGGTGTCTTGAAATGAAAGATCCAGGCTCCTTTTATAGTTTTTTGCAGGGGCGGTCTGGTAATTGAGTCATTGTAACCGACATAACTACTAGATGGACGAATCACGTTCCTCGATGCTAAGCACAAAGATCAGCATTTTTTGCATATATGAAAATTTTGCCGCCGGACAGTTCGGGTAATTTGATCAGTTCAGGCAGATTTGGTTGCGGTGACATTAACGAACTACGAATTGCAAACCGCAAACTACAAACTCTGAACTGTGAACCACGAGCTATGAACTAAAAACTGCGAACATTCATGATGTCCTTGTAAAAGAAGGTAAATTGTGATGTCCTCTAGGAGGGGAATCTGTACGCTTAGACATTATCATGCTGCAAAAGGAGTTGTACGAACGAAGCTTGCAACTAAGGACGTCGTGGCCAAAAGTGTACGTCTCCGCATACTACCACGTGTACTACCATAGGCGATAACGCGATATAGCTTGCAGCCCTATGGGGAGGATAATCGCGCGTGCGGGTAGCGCGCTACTATTTCGCGCGGGTGTGCTCGCTTGCACATGCGTATCATGTGCACATGGTATCGCACTGACTTATTATGGGAGGGGTGGTTTTGGAAGTTGGGATCCACCTCCTTCATTATGGGCACTCTCATTATGGAGGAGGCTTTGGAACCTCCCACTCCCTCCATTTTGAGCACTCCTTATAAAGGAGATAATTTGCTAATCGCAGATGAATTCCCTTTAATTAAAGAAGGTACCCATCATTTGCCCCCTAAATCCTAAGAGCCCTAGCTCTACTTCAAGGGTGTGTGGGGGATTCTTTCAAGCTTTTTCATGTCACGATAATGTTGGCATTATGTCAGAGGTGATCTTTTTTCCTTGTGAAGGAGCAGAGCCAAGCCGGAGGAAGGAGATGCACGCATTTGCATGCGCGCGAGCAATTACACACACACAGTTATACGTACGAGGGCAATTTTGTGCGCATATGCATCACTACTACCACTCAATAAAAATATTGTATGCGGTAGCGCGCGGTCAGGGTTGTGCGTAGCTCTACGCACTGGTGTGTCATGCCTATGCGTCTACCGCCTCTAGGTAGCATTTACCGCGCGTGGTAGCTCGCAGTTGCGCTACCACAACAAGTGTTGTGTGGTGCATTAATCTTTTATGTATTGTAGGTCACTTGAGATATTTTCATAACATGTGTCTTTATTTCTTCCATGGGTTAGGCGGGCCATCAAAACCAATGTGAATGTGTTCTATGCTTGATAGTATGATATATGATATAAGTGATGTAGATTTACTGTAGACATTGAAGTTAAGCTACTGCACGCTGAGGAGCATGCCCAAAATCCGCCAAATGGTTTTATTGCACTTTCAAAAATCTATTTGAAGTTGGACATTCACCTTCCTCCCTCAGATGAGTCCAACGAGATCTTCCTATTTTGTGGAGTGTCGATTTCTAAATTTACCTCCATTTAGATGACGAGAATCATGGGGTTGATCGTGTTATTTCGGGAACATAGCTCGCAGCTCATGCTAGAGATTTATAAAGAATTCAGTAAGGTCTTCACAGCCCTTTGTGGCTGGATAGAGGTCTGTAACAACAAGCAATGGTTTCACTTTGGGGAGAGATCTGATAATCGCCATGGGAATACTCTTTATGGTTATGTTCGGAGTCGTTGGGAGTTGTTTGAGTTATGGAGGGAGCTCCCAAGTCGCTATTATCGCCAAGGCAGGTGAGAGAGATAATTCTCACCCATCCCTGGATTTTTGGACCGTGGTAGGTTGTCGAAGGCTCTCTTCTGTATTGCTAGTTGTGTGCATGTAGACAAACTACTATCTACCGGTCTCTCAATAGATTCTCATCGTGATGTCGTCGCTCCCGTAGCTCGTGTCAAGAAGATAAAACTCATTTTCAAATGTGGGAGTTCAAGTTTGGGCCATCCTACCCTCCGACGAGGTGCCATGATCACAAAGCAAGTCCTAGTAACCGCAAGGTGAATGTCGCCCCCACTTATCCTGAAGTTGAGATTTTAGCTTCTTTTATTGCCGAGCGACTCCCTCAGGTTGAGATTTTAGCTTTTCACTTTGCGGAATATGAGGTAGGATTCTAAGTTAGGGGATCTGAGGTAGGGAACGAGTTAGTGCTCTTGAGGTAGAAGATTTGTTCTTTGAGTGTAAGATCATTTGTTAATCCGAATTAAGTTGGAGATTGCTAAGGCTAACACATTGTTAGATATGCAAAGGGGGAAAAGTAGATATACCCAAATTGGAGAACCACTATAAATTCTATTGTTTGTCTTGTTCTTGTTTTCTCTCTGCTCGCATCTAGATTATTCTACTGCGATAAATTTTTAAAAGACGTCACCACCCCCCATAAATTAAGGCTAGCATATCCCATATATTATAATTAGTTTTAGCGAGAGGTTGTTCGTAAAAATTGTAACCACCTGTGTAACACCCCAAAATGTTGTAGGAGCGACGGGGATCGATTTTGGCCAAGACAAGGTTTTGGTGCAGGTGACACGGGCCCCGACACGGGCGTGTTAGAGGCCGTGTCGGGCGTGTCGAGCTCGGGCCGTCGAGCTGGCCGTGTAGTCGACCAGTCCAGGTCGACGATGGTCGTGTGGTGGAACACGGCCTAGGACACGGGCGTGTCCCAGGCCGTGTCATACCTGGGCTGTACGGTTGGGTACACGGGTACGAACACGGGCATGTCTAGTTTGACACGGGCGTGTCTGATGCCGTGTCACCAAGCCGTGTACCTCTCTGACTGCGAAATGTTGATAAATTGCACACAGGGGGCGTGACACGGGTCCCGACACGGGCGTGTCGCAGGCGACACAGGCGTGTCGGAGGCCGTGTCACATGCCGTGTTGCTGGTTTTCAATTTTGGTCGAGACGGAGAATGAGCTACACGGCCAGGCACACGGCCGTGTGTGAACCCGTGTTCGGCCCAGTTTTTGTGATTTCAGATCTAATCCTGGCCGTTCGTTTCCTTGGCTTTGGATCCGACGGTGGGGGGCTGCTCCTGGGTGGTTTTAGCCGGGAATAGGGTTTTGAAACCCTTATTTCACTTGGGTACTCTCTCTCTAAAACCTAGAGAGAAGGGAGAGCTTGGAGGAGGAAGAAGGAGGTCAACTCCGGCGGCCGGTGGTGATTCGGAGCTCCGAATCGCGATCCGAGTCCAGATCCGCGGAGGTGACGCCGTTGCGGTGCTTTTCAACCGCATAGTTTTCGATGGCGCCGCGGAAGAACGCAAGGGTAACGATTTCTCATCCTTGGGCATGTGAAGCCCTCTTTTCCTTTGCATAGGAAGCCCTCTCTAGCGAGTGAGCGAAGAGTTGGAGCGTTCCTTGGGGTAGATATGTGAAGTCCCCCTTGTGTAGAGTCCATATGCGAAAACGGACATAGGCGTTGTGTGTGAAGCCTATCCGGACAAGTAGAGCCAGATCGGTGATGTTGCATTGCATTTGAACCGGGCAAGAATCCGGATGTTTAGGTGTTTTCGGGTTTTCTACGTGGTAGATTGCATCAGGGAGCCTTGGAGATTAACTCCAAGGTGAACCCGAAAAACTGGGCAAAAGCGGGTTTTGCCAACGCGATGGCCGGGGAGCCAACGTGAACATAACCGGGTTATGTGATTATTGTGGTGGAAACGGGACTCGGTGAGTCTTGGCCTGCGCATATGGCTTAAATTGTCGTTGCGGTATGAGCACAGGTCAGGCGGAACCGTACCTGGTCTATGTCGTTCGGTAGGACCGTTAGCATGGATGAGGGTCTTCGGCGGTCTATGGCTTAAATTGTCGTGACCAAGTCCAATAAGACAAAATGCTTATATGGATGACCGTCCAAGAGGCGGTGGTGGATTGGGAACGTCTATGGCTTGAATTGACGTGACGTTGGCCGGTTCGCCGAGAATGTGCCCTGAGTGCACGAGGTGTGTGGCCGTGCGAGCCTACGCCTGTGGTGAAGTGCAATTACTTTATATAAATGCCTATGCTAATAAAGTGCAGGGAAAGAGCATCGCCGCCCCGAATGTGGGGGCGGGATCGTTATAATTTGGTCAGCATTGCTGACCGTTGCTATTGTTTGCCACCGGGCGGTGGTTTGTGGCTTGCAGGTGCTGCGGAGCAGAGCGGGAAATAGCGGGCTAAAGCCCTTGTTGCTGTGCCGGCCCTCGAAGGCCTAATTGCTTATGTTTCTTTCCTGTTTCTCATGTATGGCCGGCCTGCGAGCCGAAGTATGAAAACACTTCTTTTGTTAAGTGAACAGTGTAAGGCCTTAAGGCCATTTCTCTTTTGGTGTATGTATACATTCCTGAGTTTGTAGTGGACATTCATGCTGTTATGGCTGGGTTCTTATTTCTTTTGCAACCTAATAAATTGCTTCCGCTAGGTGTTGTGTAGGACGACATGATTGGTTGAATGGTTTCAACGCGTAACCAACCGGTCTGTCCGTAATATATGGCGTCGGGCCCCGCCGGACCTACTGCTATATGCTATACGACGGATAGGGGTGTTACAAATTGGTATCAGACTTCTGGTTTCGGTCAAACTTAAATGAATTCGTGGACGAATTCACTTTAAGGGGTGGTGAGCACATGTGTGCGTCATCGTTATAACATGAAAAGAACCCATGAATGTCCACTTAGGAATGAAAATATACATGTTTGAGGAACCTGTGTGTTCCTATAATTGCTGTTTGCAGTAATTTTTGGTCGTTTATCGGTGTTTTGCACGATTATAGGTGACCAGGAGTGGTGCTGGGCCGTCAGAACGGCCAGGTTCTGAGGCGAGCAGTGCGCCAAGTGAAGCGCCTGCAACACCTCCGTCTGCCGAGACCATTAGGCTGGTGGCAGAAGCGGTCATGGCAATGATCAATGCGCAGCCTGCAAGGCAGGTGCAGCAGCCTGCTCCTGCTGTGGAGCAAGTACCGCTTCAGACGGCAGAGCAAAGGAGGGTTGAGCAAGTAGTTTTGGAGCCAGAGTTGCCTCGGAGAGCAACTGAAAGACAACTGAAGCACGTGATGGGCTTTCATCCACCGGTATTCACGGGGGCAGAAACCCCGACCCAAGCAGAGGATTGGCTCTCAAGGGTCAACAGGGTGATGACTGCGACGGAAACGGAAGAGTGGCAGAAGACCACAATAGTGACGTTCCTTTTGCATGGGGACGCAAGGTTATGGTGGGAAGGCCTAGAGCTACATCAGTTGCGGGGAAGGCCGTTGGCCGATGTTTCGATGGAGGAGTTTGCGAGACTATTCATGGATCGATACCTCCCCTCGGCGCAGAGAATTGCGCTAGAAAGCGAATTTCAGAAGTTGGTGCAAGGGGATTGCACCGTTGATGAGTACCTCCACGAGTTTACTCGGTTGGGGAGATATGCCGGCGCTACCTTCGCAGACGAGGAGCGCAAGACGAGTCGCTTCTATGAAGGGCTAAGAGATGATTTAAGGTTGCTACTGTTGGGGCCTAAGGCGCAGGGTTTCATGACCCTGGTCAGTTCGGCCCGGTCCTTGGAGAAGGACATGAAGAATGTCCAAGCGAAGAAGGAATCCGGTAGTAAGAAAGCGGAGTTCAAGGCACCGACTACGTCGAAGTCGGGCTACCGTAGATTCTATAAGAAAGCTAAGACGTAGGGTCCAGCTTCTTCAGGTGCCTCGGGGGCAACTACTAATCGAACCCCGGGCGCTTGTTTCATGTGTGGAAAGACGGGGCACTTTGCCCGTGATTGCTGGAGTGGACGCTCAAAGTCCGAAAGGAAGCAAGGAGCTACCTACGAGGAGAAGGGCAAGGCGGTGGAGTCAACCGCGTCCCACTATGCTCCGACTCAGCCTATAGTATATAACTTGGGCCAGCAGGTGGCCATCAAGCAAGCGGATGTGGTGACAGGTATGAGTTAATTTATAGCAAGTTAGCTTTAATACCGTTATTTATTGCTTGTTAGCCTAATATTGTTTGTATAGGCTTTGTTGTGATTAGTGATAGTCCGACACGGGCACTGTTCGACACGGGAGCATCACATTCCTTCTTGTCCGAAAGTTTCATATCGCGCATCGGAGTCTCTTCTTTGATGGCGAAGGACAAGTTGGATGTGCTGCTACCGAATGGGTGCTCGATGCGTGCAGACAGGGTGTGCGCCGTAAAGGTTCACATTGGGAGCCAAAAGTTCGACTTGCTAGCGTCATTGCTGCCGCTAGTAGAGTTCGACGTGATCTTTGGGATGGATTGGCTTTCGGAGCAGAAAGCTTGGATTGACTGTGACCGGAAGGAGGTCAAGCTGGGTGTTGGACGAGGGACTCAAGGGGTTGAGCAAGATGCTGATGTCTGCTCTCCAAGTGGTAAAGGCAGTTCGTGCTGGTGCAGAGCTGTTCTTCGCAATAGTGGGGGCTGTGGAGCCAAAGTCCACGTTGGATAGCATTCTCGTGGTTTGCGAATACCCCGATGTGTTCCCGGATAGTCTTCCCGAAGCCCCACCGCAGCGGGAGATTGATTTCACCATCGAGCTCGTGCCGGGGGCCAAACCGGTGTCACGTGCTCTGTATAGGTTGGCGCCTAAGGAGATGGCGGAGTTGAAAGTTCAGCTAGAGGAGCTGATGGGGCAAGGTTATGTGCGTCCAAGCTCGTCGCCTTGGAGCGCACCGGTCCTCTTCGTTAAAAAGAAGGACGGGAGTATGCGGCTGTGTATCGACTACAGAGAGTTGAACAAGCTGACGGAAAAGAATAAGTACCCGATCCCGAGGATTGATGATCTCTTTGATCAGTTAGTCAGATCGTCGGTATACTCCAAGTTGGACTTGAAGTCGGGGTACTATCAGCTGAGGATCAGGGAGTGTGATATCCCGAAGACGGCGTTCAGTACAAGGTATGGGCATTTCGAGTTCACGGTCATGCCGTTTGGACTGACGAATGCGCCATCAGTAGTTATGGATCTGATGAACAGAACGTTCCGAGATTTCCTGGATCGCTTTGTGATCGTCTTTATTAACGATATTTTGGTGTACTCGCAGTGCGAAGAAGATCACTTCAAGCACTTGCATTTGGTGTTGGAGACTTTGAGGAGGAATGAGCTCTATGCGAAATTCTCCAAGTGCGAGTTCTGGCTACCCTCGGTAGCGTTCCTTGGTCATATAGTGAGTGGGAAGGTATAGCGGTGGATCCGGCGAAGATTATTGCGATACGGGAGTGGCCTGCGTTGTCTTCTGTCGCGGAAGTCCGTAGTTTTCTCGGGCTTGCCGGATATTACAGGCGCTTCGTAGAGAACTTCTCGCGGTTAGCATTACCTCTCATGAAGTTAACAAGGAAGGATCAGAAATTCTTGTGGACGCAGGAGTGCGTGCAAGCGTTTGAGGAGCTGAAGAGGCGGTTGACCACGACGCCAGTGCTTAGTTCGCCGAGTGGGACCGAGGGCTTCGAGGTGTATAGCGACGCTTCAGGTAGTGGCTTGGGCTGCGTGTTGTTGCAGCATGGGAGCGTGATAGCGTATGGATCGCGTCAGTTGAAGGTGCATGAAAGAAATTATCCGGTGCACGACTTGGAGTTGGCGGCCGTGATATTTACACTTAAGTTGTGGAGACACTACCTTTACGGCGTAAGGGTCGATATATACACCGATCACAAGAGCCTAAAATACTTGTTGGATCAAAAGGACCTTAATATGAGGCAGAGGAGGTGGATGGAGTTCCTGGGGGACTACACCTTCAAAATACATTATGTACCCGGGAAGGGCAACGCAGTTGCGGATGCGCTGAGCCGCAGGGCTCCCGCCCAAGCCAACTGGTTGTCGGTGCATGATGAGCGGCTAGTACGGGAGTTGGAGGAGCTTGAGATCTGTTGCGTTGACAAGCAGACGAGCGCCAAAGCAATGTTAAACTGGACAGAGGTGCAGTATGACCTGGCTGACCGGGTTCGGCAGGCATTGGAGTTAGATGACTCCATGATGGAGCTTATGGAGGTCGCTCTGGATGGGTCAAATTCCCAGTTCTCGGTGGAAGATGGTTTATTAAGGAAGGGTCATCGGTTGTGCGTCCCAAGCGGGGGTAACCTTCGGGCGGAGTTGATGTACGAGGCTCATCATACCAAGTACTCGATCCACCCAGGGAGCACAAAGATGTACCGTGACCTCAAAAAGTTGTTTTGGTGGCCGGGGCTCAAGAAAGATGTGGCGTTGTACGTGGCTAAATGCCAAACGTGCGCCTTGGTGAAGGCGGAGTGCCAAAAGCCGGGAGGATTTCTGAAGTCCTTGCCTATACCGGAGTGGAAGTTTGACGACATATCCATGGACTTTGTGCACGGGTTGCCAAGGTCGCAGAAGGGGAACGACACCATCTGGGTGATCGTAGATCGGCTAACTAAGGTGTCACATTTCATTCCGCATAGGAAGGATGACTCGGTGGAGGAATTGGCAAAGTTGTATATTGACAATATTGTTAGGCTGCATGGTGTGCCCCGTAGCATTGTGAGTGATCGCGATGGGCGGTTCACGTCAAATGATTGGAGGTTGGTGCAGCAGATGCTGGGAACAAAGTTAAAGTTCAGCACGGTTTTCCATCCGCAGACGGATGGGCAGACCGAAAGGGTCAATAGAACGATGGAGGACATGCTCCGCATGTGTGTTCTAGACTTTGGGAAGCATTGGGAAGACCACCTGTATTTGGTGGAGTTCGCGTACAACAACAGCTACCAAGCAAGTATACAAATGGCGCCCTTCGAGGCCCTGTATGGTAGGAAGTGTCGCACGCCGTTATCGTGGCTTGAAACGGGTGAGGCAAGGTTGTACAAGAAGCAGGAGGTGGAGAGTGCTACCTCGTTAGTGCGGATCATTCGGGAGCGCTTGTTGATCGCTCAGGACCGGCAGGCGAAGTATTACAATGCCAAGCACCGGAACGTGGAGTTTGCGGTAGGCGATTGGGCTATCTGAAAGTGAAGCCGTTCAAGGGGGTTTCGCGGGTGAGACGCTTGAAGAAGCTGAGCCCAAGATACCTTGGACCTTTTGAGGTTCTGGAGCGAGTCGGCGAAGCGGCATACCGTTTGAGGCTATCGGAGGAATTAAGTGGATTACATGATGTGTTCCACATTTCTGTGTTGCGGAAGGCGGTGCAAGAGCCTTCGCAGGTGATCGCGGTTGACCAAGTGCCGGTGGACGAGGGTTGACGACTAGGGTCAAGCCCATTCGTATCGAAGATGTTGAGGTCAAGAGACTCCGTAATAAGGAGATCCGGATGGTTAAGGTCCGGTGGGATAATTGCGGGCGTGAGGAGCTCTCTTGGAGCGGGAGCAGACTATGCTCGAGGAGTACCCGAAATTATTCCGCTCAGGTACTGATTTACGTTAAGTCCTATTTTTCCTTTATTAATTTCGTGGACGAAATTCTTTAAGGGGGGTAGAATTGTAACACCCCAAAATGTTGTAGGAGCGACGAGGATCGATTTTGGCCAAGACAAGGTTTTGGTGCAGGTGACACGGACCCCGACACGGGCGTGTCGGAGGCCGTGTCGGAGGCCGTGTCGGGCGTGTCGAGCTCGGGCCGTCGAGCTGGCCGTGTAGTTGACCAGTCCAGGTCGACGATGGTCGTGTGGTGGAACATGGCCTAGGACACGGGCATGTCCCAGGCCGTGTCACACCTGGGCTGTACGATTGGGTACACGGGCAATGACATGGGCACGAACACGGGCGTGTCTAGTTTGACACGGGCGTGTCTGATGCCGTGTCACCAAGCCGTGTACCTCTCTGACTGCGAAAGTGTTGATAAATTGCACACGGGGGCGTGACACGGGTCCCGACACGGGCGTGTTGCAGGCGACATGGGCGTGTCGGAGGCCGTGTCACATACCGTGTTGCTGGTTTTCAATTTTGGTCGAGACGGCGAATGAGCTACACGGCCAGGCACACGGCCGTGTGTGAACCCGTGTTCGGCCCAGTTTTTGTGATTTCAGATCTAATCCTGGCCGTTCGTTTCCTTGGCTTTGGATCCGACGGTGGGGGGCTGCTCCTGGGTGGTTTTAGCCGGGAATAGGGTTTTGAAACCCTTATTTCACTTGGGTACTCTCTCTCTAAAACCTAGAGAGAAGGGAGAGCTTGGAGGAGGAAGAAGGAGGTCAACTCCGGCAGCCGGTGGTGATTCGGAGCTCCGAATCGCGATCCGAGTCCAGATCCGCGGAGGTGACGCCGTTGCGGTGCTTTTCAACCGCATAGTTTTCGATGGCGCCGCGGAAGAACGCAAGGGTAACGATTTCTCATCCTTGGGCATGTGAAGCCCTCTTTTCCTTTGCATAGGAAGCCCTCTCTCGCGAGTGAGCGAAGAGTTGGAGCGTTCCTTGGGGTAGATATGTGAAGTCCCCCTTTTGTAGAGTCCGTATGCGAAAACGGACATAGGCATTGTGTGTGAAGCCTATCCGGACAAGTAGAGCCGGATCGGTGATGTTGCATTGCATTTGAACCGGGCAAGAATCCGGATGTTTGGGTGTTTTCGGGTTTTCTACGTGGTAGATTGCATCAGAGAGCCTTGGAGATTAACTCCAAGGTGCACCCGGAAAACTGGGCAAAAGCGGGTTTTGCCAACGCGATGGCCGGGGAGCCAACGTGAACATAACCGGGTTATGTGATTATTGTGGTGGAAACGGGACTCGGTGAGTCTTGGCCTGCGCATATGGCTTAAATTGTCGTTGCGGTATCAGCACAGGTCAGGCGGAACCGTACCCGGTCTATGTCGTTCGGTAGGACCGTTGGCATGGATGAGGGTCTTCGGCGGTCTATGGCTTAAATTGCCGTGACCAAGGCCAATAAGACAAAATGCTCATATGGATGACCGTCCAAGAGGCGGTGGTGGATTGGGAACGTCTATGGCTTGAATTGACGTGACGTTGGCCGGTTCGCCGAGAATGTGCCCTGAGTGCACGGGGTGTGTGGCCGTGCGAGCCTATGCCTGTGGTGAAGTGCAATTACTTTATATAAATGCCTATGCTAATAAAGTGCAGGGAAAGAGCATCGCCGCCCCGAATGTGGGGGCGGGATCGTTATAATTTGGTCAGCATTGCTGACCGTTGTTATTGTTTGCCACCGGGCGGTGGTTTGTGGCTTGCAGGTGCTGCGGAGCAGAGCGGGAAATAGCGGGCTAAAGCCCTTGTTGCTGTGCCGGCCCTCGAAGGCCTAATTGCTTATGTTTCTTTCCCGTTTCTCATGTATGGCCGTCCTGCGAGCCGAAGTATGAAAACACTTCTTTTGTTAAGTGAACAGTGTAAGGCCTTAAGGCCATTTCTCTTTTGGTGTATGTATACATTCCTGAGTTTATAGTGGACATTCATGTTGTTATGGCTGGGTTCTTATTTCTTTTGCAACCCAATAAATTGCTTCCGCTAGGTGTTGTGTAGGACGACATGATTGGTTGAATGGTTTCAACGCGTAACCAACCGGTCTGTCCGTAGTATATGGCGTCGGGCCCCGGCCGGACCTACTGCTATATGCTATACGACGGATAGGGGTGTTACAACCTGAACAAGGTTTACCTTTGGGGAATTCAAAGTTGAATATCATGCATGCCTGAGATAACTACAAGGAGCTCAGTTCTATGAAGCTTCCTATCTGCACTAAAGAAAACTTTCCTATTTAGAAGAAAAGGGTCAAGTTATTTATGGAAGCATGCGATCCCATAATCTTCATCACTATCGAGGAAGGCCCTATCATTCCTAAGATTGCCTCTACAATTAACATTACTCTTGTGGTCCAAAGAAATATGTTGATATGACTAAGGATGAAATCAACTTAGTCATCATGGACAAAAGAGCCAAAAATATCCTAGTTAGTACCATATATGACTCCACATTCCAGAATCTCATATACTGCAAGACTATAAAGGAAATGTAGGACTCACTCATAGTATTCATGGAAGGCACTGAATATGTTAGGATTACAGGAAGTCTTTACTAAATCAAGAGTATGAATCTTTCTGACAGAAGAAGTACTCTATCTCAGAGTGTAATAAGAAGTTTTTCAAGATAGTAAATGGGTTGATGACATATGGTCGTGAATTCTTCAACTATAACTTGAACGACAAATTCTTGAGATCCTTGAACAGGAAGTGAGACATCAAGAGTTGTGTTATCATGGAGATGTGGAACCTGTCCAAGATGGAGCCTCAGAATCTTTTTGGGAAATTGTTTTCCCATGAACTGTAGTTGAATACTAGGAAAGATAAAAAAGAGGAAATCAAGTACTCCTTCAAAAGAAATCAGTTGCTCTCAAGGTAGAGAGTTCAAGAAGAAGCTGAGATAAATCTCTTATTCATCCGACAAGATTTGCTGAACATGAGCAAATAGAAAAGAGTACTTCAGACTCTGAATTGTCTGGTGGAGAGTTATCACTCTTCTCAAGGCAATACAAGAAGTTTCTCAAGAGAAGAAAGTAAGAAAAAAACAGGCCTTCCTCCACCTCCATGTTAACCCAAATCATACGATGACAGATATCACCTTTCAACATAAGGAACCCAAGGAGCCCGACGGGCATTAAGAGGCGCTCGCGGGCACTTTCCAAGAATTTGCATAGTCTCCAACAAAAGCACACACATCAGTTGTGATAGGTACTTGTCAGAGCCGGAGCGAACTCATTTCTTCTTTGGTGGTAGCATGAGCGGTTACCGCATGGTCTCTTCTCTCACCTTCCGCAACCCAAATCTTTGTATACATCGGCTGACTGCACATTTAATGCTGCATTAAATGCCCTCAAATTTCAAACAGCCTACCATCAAGTATAATTAAGGAGACAAGGGTGCTTGAAGGAAGGGAGCACTTAGGCCAAAATCTACCTTATTGTAGGTGTGGTTACTAATATCGTCTCTCAATAGCCTTTACTTTTCTATCACCCTCTTGTATTCGCTTATAATCATTTCTTAGAGCAATAGCATTGCTCCCCGCAAGTGGTATTCATCGCGACAGGTAAGTTTGTTTTCTACCGCTACCAGCGATAACCTATTTTTTGTGATATAATTTCTGTTTGCCAAGCCTTCATAGGGTTAGTAACCGGTCGATTGCGGTCTACGATCTCTCTGTCAAACTCCCCCAAACGGTCATTGAGTGTCAAAGGATGGGTGATAAATTTTTCCTTAATAGTTCAAACACGAGCCTTTAAATATTTTTGACCAATGAATTCACCCGATGGTCAGGGGCAAGCTGGGAAGCTACCACAGTAGCATTACCCCTGCAAGGAAACTCTGGTTGCCCACGACGGGTTCAAACAACTACTCATCCTTGTCATTTAGCTGGTAGCGCAAGGACAGTGTGGCCCAGCTACTAGACTAGGTCAAGAGCCCACGACCCGTGACGCATTACTCGCGCCGCCAGGGAATTCGCCTCTGCAGTAGCCATGCAGCGAGGTTGCGCATTTCCGCCAGCAATTCATCCAAGAGACCATTTTTGCATACTGGAGCAGGACATTGGATTTTAAGGGGTCAGAATTCGACGATGGAAGGGAGAGCTATTCACCTTTCACCACCTTCATCGCGGAGGGGACCGTTCCTCACGGGTTTAGAGATTCGTGGCTCCCCGCTTCTCAGGAAATGATGACCCTGCCTGTCATCTACATGTGTTTAATGTAATTTTATCTCTGCATCCCCTTTCAGATGGACTGCACTGCAAACTGTTGTCCACCAAATTCAATGAGAAGGCAAGAGAATTGTTTTATAGCCTCTCTCCTGGGTTAATTGGTTCTTTCAAAGTGCTGAGAAAGGATTTCTTGCAAAGGTTTGGCACTTCTAAGTGACAAAAGTTAGATTTGGACGCTATGTTTTTGATCTAGCATGTACCAAAGGAGACATTGGGGTAATATATATGCTGCTTCCTTGGATTGATCATGGAAGTCCCTGACATGGACCACCGGGTCTATCAGGTTACCTTCACCAACGACCTGAGACTAGGGCTACTTAAGTTTTTGATCAATGAGAGGAAGCTGAGAACTTATAATGTGATCATAGAATGACCAAATTTGTTCATTAAGGGGGAGATCAACAACGAGGAGTTTGTCACAAACCTCACAGAGTAGGGAACGAAGTGTCCCTAGAACTACTCTAGCAACCATCATGCCATCTCCCAAAGAAACAACAACATATACCAAGACTTCCAGCCCCCAAATCTATAGGGTATAAATTTTCATCAACGAGGCCCTCGTTGTAACATCCCGACTTTTATTGGGCCACCAGAGCCCTAGTGGGCCCAATAAAAGTGACCCGAGCCTCTACCCGTGACCCGGTATGAGGCAACCCTATGCAGGGTATCGAGCTAGAGAACTCTGAATTAAGTTCTGTCAGTTCCTGTGGCCTCGTATAGTCAATACGAGCGCATCAGAACTCGTTTAGTTGGACCCCGAGGTCATATAGTGGATTTGGCCATTCCTCGTAGAACGTCGCGAAAATGAGATTTTTGGATATTGACATAGAGAACTACGATTTGAGTTCTGTCAATTCCTATGACTTCGTATAGTTGATACGAACGCATCCTAAATCGTTGCGTCGCGATTCGAAGCCTAACGATGATCATGAGCATTTTGCCGTTTTAGCACGCTGCGACGCGCAAATTTCGGGCTTTCGCCAAACGGACTCCGATTCAACCCCAGTCAGTGGCGTTGGACTTGTATGGTCAATACGAAGTCAACAGAAGTCATTCCGGTCAATTTCGACGACAATTGGTCAACTTGTGGTCAAATTAAGCATAATCGTGCATCGAAAAGCGTGCGCACACCAATTATGACATGACACCCGAACTTTCCGACCCCGACGACTTGGACCCACATTAAATTTGACAAGCAAGGGGGACCCACCCTAGGGTTGACTTGGTCAAACCCTCCTAAAAATCCACTTTTTGGATTTTTCTCCAAATGAGGAGCCCATCTCCTCTCCAAAGGAGGATGGCTCATGCCCCCCTCACTCTCCTTGGGCCCCCAACCAGCAACCAAGCTTAGGATGGGTGAAGGCCCACCCCACCACTCTTCTCCTCAATTTACCCTCTCTTTCCATAAGGCCCAAGCCCATAAAGGGCCTTATCCATTTTCCCCACATGGGGGAAAATGAGAGACCTCCAGCTGTCCTAGGACAGCTGGAGGGTCGGATTAATCCCTCCCTAAGGAGGGATTAGTCCCACACCACCCAAAGGGAGGGAGTTCCCCCTCTCCCTCCCTATAAAAGCCACCCAACCCCCCTCTCTTTCCCTCACAGCTCTCAGAGCATCCCCTCCCTCTTCTCCCCCCTCTGACGGAGCTCTGGTGGCCGGAAAAAGCCAAGCCGAGGAGCTCCTCCCCCTCCTCCACCACCTTGAGCCATGTCCGACCAAGCCGGCCCCTCCCGAGCCCGCCAAACCTAGGTGGAACCTTCTCTCCCTCCCCCTCCCCATTTATGATGTAGCGCATGCGAGCTCCGATGGCCAGAGCGCCACCGCTGTCACCCCCTTCCCACGGTTCAATAATTAAAAAAAAAACGGCTCCGACGGCGGCAGGCCGTCGGACCACCGCCGGAGGGAGCGCCTACCACCGGCGGGTTGGCCGGTGGTGGAGCCACGGCCGGCCGGTAGCCGACCGACGGCGGAGAAGCCCCGTAAGGGGCGTCGGTTTCGTTACAGCGGGGGGAGGGGATGATGAACAGTAAATTCTTTTTATAATTTATATTATTATAATATTATAATATTATAATAAGAGGTTTTATTTTTCAGAGGCTAAGATAGAGCCCTCATGAAAAAGTTTTGAAAATGAAAATTGTTCCCCTCAATGAGGTCAGTCTCCAAAAAACGTTTGAGAATTTTTTGAGTTGATTTGATATTTTTAAAAGCCCAAATAAATTTTTTTGGCCAAATTAAAGGCCCAAAACACTTTGGAAAATTACAAAATAATTATTAGGCTCATTTTAGGCTCTCTTAAGGGTTGTATAAAAATTTGGGGTTATGGAGATAAGTTTTGATATTTTTCCTAAAATATGGAAGCCTAGAGTCGCGTTCGGAAATTATTACGCTCATTTAGTTCAAAAATGAAATTGGAGCGCGCGACCGTCCTTTCTAATTTAATTAATAAATTCAAAGTTATCGTATCGACGAGAGTGGTTGAGGCAAGTGACCAAGCTCCGTGTGTTCCGAGGCTTTGTGAAACCGTCGAGCGTCTCGACTTTCGGGTGATCTGGACACGCTCGGAAAGTGAGAGTACGGGCAACGAGTTGCACATTATTCTCGATTAATATTAAGGGTGTAACTCCTGATAAGCTACTAATCCGATTAAGTCATGATTAATAAGGCGCAACCAAATCATAATCGGATCTTAATAATTGGTGTAATCCAATGAAGCCTTATTAAGAACTGAAATAGAACTGAATGTGCCTCCTGAGAACGGAGATGAGACTGAAGCCTCCTGGATGGAGTGATTGCACTACTAACCATTTTCTTTATGATTATTCCAGTCTTGCACTGGTCCTGTTCCTTTATTCTTTTCAATTCAAGTACTTTCAATTCAGCTAGCTTTACTCCAATCCCATACTGGTCAAGTACTTTCAATTTAGTTCCACTCCAGTCTCGTACTGGTCAAGTACTTTTAATTCAGCTTTACTCCAGTCTCGTACTGGTCAAGTACTTTTAATTCAGTTCTACTCCAGTCTCGTGCTGGTCAAGGTCTTTTAATTAAGTTCTACTCCAGTCTCGTACTGGTCAAGTACTTTTAATTCAGTTCTACTCCAGTCTCGTACTGGTCAAGTACTTTTAATTCATTTTTACTCCAGTCTCGTACTGGTCAAGTACTTTTAATTCAGTTCTACTCCAGTCTCGTACTGGTCAATTACTTTTAATTCAGTACTACTCCAGTTTCGTACTGGTCACATTCTTTCTAGCATTTTAAATAAGCAACATAAACACCACATTTGTCATCATTGCAATTTATTATTATAATCTCGGGTTCTGCTCTAACGAGCAGTCGTTATTATGGTTGAGCCTTAGTTAGGGAAAACCGGAGTTGAGATATTCCTCCAGGTCTAGCCCCAAATAATGCGCTCCCACGCTCCTTGATGAAAGTAGAGCTAAGCACCGCCGCCTGAAGTTTAAGCCTAGTAGGGCAGACCGACGTAGACCCGGTGTGTATTATGATTGCCTTTGTTTGATTGTTTGTAAATTGCTTGCCGTGAAATAGTGGCGGGTCAGTCCCTACCGCAGACCGTTCATACTAGTGCGGGAAGTTCGACAACTCAAGGCGACATGGAGATGAGTATGACGGGTGGCCGACCGTTTTATTCCCCGTCGGGTTTTCCTCCGCTGGTCGGCCAAAATGATTCGCTGGATGTCGCTCACATCCAAGAGTACACCAGGTTGTACGTTAGGGCCTGGGGTTGTGCGGTACGATCACCCCAAGAAGTGGCAGGACTGACCACTGTCACCGATGGCCATATCGGTGAGGCCCGCGGGGGTCGCTACCCTGCTGGAACAGAAGCGGTCAAAACTATGTCGACATAGGGTTTGTGTGCGCGGCTGTGAATGCCTGCGGTATGTGCGCGACTGTGAATGCCTGCAGTATGTGCGCGAATGTGAATGCCTGCGATGGAATTCAGGATATGAAAACATGTTGTGCTGATGAGCTAGTAGAGCATTGTTATAACTGTTTTATACTATTGCTGTTTTTTCCGGTTATACTGCACTCTTTTATATTTGCTCCTAGCTATTCATATATGGAATATTATGCTAATCCTCTCGTGCTTCGGCTATTTACTTCTATTGGGTGGGTGCGTGCTCGTCCCCAGGATGTGGATCCGGGGAGGAGATTTGTTTCCACTTAGCTCTGTGACTAACAGTTATTTGATTAACCATTCATAAGAGGTGGAGCACCGTAGTGACCCGCTACCGCAGGAGATTATGCCAGCAGCTAGGTCTAGTCGAGCAGATGCACCCCCGCCGTCCCCAGAGTTTAGAGACGTGAGTTCCGCCGAGCAGCGTAGAGAGAGAGAGAGAGAGTATATGAGGATTATATGTAGCACATATATAGCCCACGGGCTTATATAAGTACTTAGGCTTCGGCCCTAGAACTGCTGTAATTTTGATATGTGATATATAAATCTGCAATAGTTTCCTGTTAATGCTTCTGCTATATTCTGATGAGTTGTGAATGTTATGATTCGAGCCAACCAAGGCGACCATCTAGTGCTTGGACAGGGTGGATCGTTTCCCCTATGAGCACTGGGTGGGCGTCTTGGGCCAGTAGTACCCCCTTCGGCCCGACCCAGGCAAAAGGTTGGGGGGTACTACACTCGTCACCTCTAGGAAATAAGTCCAGGGCACCTCCAGCAGCAAGTAAACAACAACAATCCCTACTCATACTAACGGACTCTCTATGGAAGAAGTCGTTGAGATACTCCAGAGGGAGAAAGACTTCATATCCCCCTAGGATGTTGAAGGGGGTGGTACCAGAACAAGAATCCTAATATCTACTGCAACTTCCATCATGACGTCAGTCACGATACAAAAATTGACGGGTCATCCATGATTTGCTAGAAAAACTATTAAAGGAGGGAAATTTAAAGCATTTGATAGCAAACAACGTTAGGGGAGCCCCTTCTTTGAAAGAGAAAGAGAAAGTGGATGTATGTATATGCGCCTAGAGGTGTGGCAACATTGAGTAGGGTAGAAATGTTGGTCAAAGTATTCAGGAAGATGACTACGTGGAGATCGTAGGTGTTGATATGCTAGGATATATCCACTACATCTATGGCATTGTTGGAACAGAGTCCTCGAGGAGAGGGAGCCTAAAGAACCTCTAAGAAAGAGGTCACCTCAATATCATTGACCCTGCCTCTTCGGGAAGCGGTGACATTCAAGGAGGAAGATCTTACTCAAACCACCAATCCATTTCATGATACAGTAGTAACCAAGGCGGTTTTTGGAAACTTAACTGTAGCCCAGATTCTTATTGACACAGGTAGCTAGCTTCGTTAATGTCCTATTTAAGCACGCCTTCGACGTGATGAAGACATACAAGCTCATGAAATCCTGTGACAACCCACTTTATGGTTTCTCAGGGGAGAGAAAGTAAGTTGAAGGAGGTATAGACCTCACTGTCATCTTTTGCAAAATAGTGTTATAGGAATCCTTCCTGGTAATCGACGCACCGAGTTGTTACATTGCAATTTTTTGGAGGCCCCGACTCGACAACTTCCAGGACATTGCATCTGCCTATCATTAGGTACTTAATGTTCCCATTGGGAGGGAAATAGTTCTGGGTCCAGAGTGATCCCGGGACAGTGTGAGAATACTACATTCGGTCGATGAACTCGATCGATGAGTACATCCCTCTTCGAGTGGGAAACGACTGTTGAAATCGGAAATCGATCTCAAGAAGAGTTCGGACCCAAGGGGTGTAGTCCTCACCTACTTCTCTCGAGCCAGGACACTTGAATGGCGGCTAAGAACTAAGGAACATACCTAGAGCTACAACAAGGAGGTCCCACCACACACTCGTAAGATCTAAGAGAGCTTCCCCTCATAGACCAATGATAGAGACAGGTACCTTGGAGGCATTAGAAGCCAACCAAAGCTAACTAGAAGAGTAGGAAGCCAAATAAATGGATCCCCTCCAAAGGTGACCTTAAGGGTCTATTTATAGTTTTCCAAGCCTGACCTACACATAACGGAATTCCGCCTTTTGGTTCTACTATACACAGCCAAAATTGGCCTGCCAACAACGTAACTCCACTTTTTGGAAGGGCTATTAGCAGGCCAACAAGGGGATTCTGGTAAAAACATTGTTGGGTGAGTCGTTCATGTGACTAGTACTCGTCGGGGGTGGAGAGTTCCTGGTGAGGACAACACTCACTGCCATCCTAGGGCTGAGGGCGAGTACAGACCTGTTTACCCCACTCTCCTCTCCGTTGTCTTATCCCTAGGGCGAGTGCGAGCCTATATGCCCCACTTGCCCCCATGTTGATGGCAGCTTGATCTTATGCAAGTTTGGGAATTCCTTCTCCACTCGCCCAAACTGATTCACCCAAGCCTAAAATTGCTCTATTTGCCTTGTTCTTCTTTAGAGGGACCCACTCGAGGAATACATAGTTGTACTTAATCCCCGCTCTTTGCAAGATTATACCGAGCTCGGAAAGAAAAGTCCAACCCCAAGTGTTAGGCGAGTGATGACTGATTTTGAGGGATATTTTGGTGGGCTCCATAACGTGCTATATATATATATATATGCTAACCTGGGGGTAGGGAACACCATTGCCCTTTCCTCTCATCTTTTCTATCTTTACTGCATGATGATTATCTCCAAGGAATTTCAGGATTGCCTTGCCAAGATGAGAGAGCTAAACTTATCAGACACTATCGAGCTCATGCCTGGCTCTCGCACAGGTCCCTGAGCGAGCTGCTTTAGAGGAAGTCGACCAAGAAATTTAGGCGCGATTGAAAGCAGGCGAGCCTCTTATCAACATACCACCTTAAACGCCCGGTCACAGACTCGCACCTTCCGACAAAAAGCAGGTTCCAATGATTATGCTTACTCGTGTTATGTAAAAAGGGTTGTGACATGATCATCTCAAATACTTGCAGGGAGACCACCCTAAAGAAAAAGATGTCAAGGAGGTTCTGACGCATCTTGGCACTCCATCTCGCGGTGATGCGAGTCACCAATCGGTCCAGGCGACCTCTCACTTGAGGCCACTTACCCTCGAACTATTACTAACAATCCTGCAAAAACTCATGGTAATTTATTGACCTATTGATTCACTTTACTTATCCACCCAACTCATCTCGCGCTATTTTTATTGCATTTCCTCCCTTTGGGGTCACCATCCTAGGCTCTTTGCCGCTAAATTCGTCAACTCATGAGCATGTGTGTGATCTTGCCCTGAACTCAGCACCCGCGAAGATAGACGCCATAGACATCCTAGTTTCTTCCTCTGCTCTGATCCCTGATCAAGAATCCTTCCGTCCGGGTCACTGGAAGGCGCTCACTATCCCTCTCGACCAACTCTTCCAAGGACAATCAAGCTCTTCTCGCCAGCAACCCAACCCATGGACCACTTCTTCACACGGTTAGTCAGAGTACTCACCCCCTCTCGACATTCTAGGCCGGTCTTTACCTTTTTCAACTTCAATTTCTCTAGGTCCCCCGGGGTATCGGAGGTTGAAGAATCTTTTGGACAAGAGTTCTTCTCGCCAACTCCCTCCCCCGACATGTTTGAAGATTTTTTGGGAAATCCAAGCGACCTTGCGGAGATGAAGAGGCAGATGGCAGAGGTCCTCCAGAAGTATAGGTGTATGCTACGGGAACTCCAGAGGGATAGGGTAGTAAGTGAGGAATGACTACATGACCTTGAGCAAGGCTACACGAGGCTCGCCAACGAGGGGAGGCGAGGAGCGGGAGACGAGATGACCTCCTTCGTATCACTCATCGATCAGATTGAGGTAAACATATGCCTCATGCATCTGAACCTCCAGTCCGTTCACGAGTTCAATAACTATCGCCAACCATCAGGGTAGGGGCACGAGGCCAGGGAAGATGGAAATGACTCCAGCTTTGAGCCTACCAACACTCTCCCCCCTAAAATTGTTGTTCTCCCTTTTTTTCCTTTATTGTCTTGTGATTTTTATCTTTCTTCATTTGAGAACATTCTAAGAACTAGCTCTTATAATAGTTGACGTAATAATTATCGTTTGCTTTTTTCGCGCGAGTGCGGGGTTTTAATTTTCTGACTCACTGCTTTATGATAAGAACACTTATTCGACTCGCTTGATGGTAGAATAAGTCTCAGGGGGTCGACGCCAAGGTTAACGAGTGATCGTGAACTGGTTACCCGCACACCACCAACCATTTGCTATAAATAAGACCACCACTCACTCTCTTATCTACCGCATTTATTATTTCCGTACCCCTTTCATTTCTTAACTCTCACCCTCCAGCACTCGCGTACATAGTCTCGTTGAGATGGATAAGGCAAAAGCGGATGTAAACGGAAGGTTGAAATACGTGAGGCAATTTTCCGAGTACCCTTTCTTTGACAGGAATTTGACCGAGGAGGAATATCTTGCATTCGTGGCTAACTACATCACACCTGGGTTCATTGCGGTCAGCCAAAAAGAGGCGAGGCGATAAATACCTTCTTCGCCGGAGAACTCGCCTTCCCCATCTCGCACTTCGAGGTAGTGATGTGACTTCCCCTCTAGCCGGAAGTAGCCAAGCTCTTAAGTACTTCAGGGTTGTTCCCGCGCAACTCAACCCTAACGCAATCACCATGCTGGTGGCCTTCACATGCCTCCTACGCAAGGAACTGATCGAGTTCAACCTCACTGTTTTCCAGAAGCTCTTCATCTACCGGGCCACCAACGATGGCGTCTCCTTCTTCACCAGCTCACAGTTCAAGGTGCGCGAGACCGCCAACAAAAATCACTATTGGGTTATTAAGTTTGTCTTCATCAAAGGGGACCTTGTGAACATTCCCTACTTGCGAGTTCAGCAGGATGAGGCGATGTACCGCGCGCTGACAGTATCAGGCGATGACGCCAACCTCCATTAGTTCTTTCTTCATAAGGACTTCAAGGTCATGTTTTTGAGGAGGGGTCCCGACCTGCTCCCCCCGATACTTCTGGGTGAAGGTATGCTTAGTCCTCGCTCCCATTCAATTTCAGCAATGATGATTACTCCTTCTCTGAGGACGCTGAGACATCTCCCTGCATGGGAGAGACTGATCCTGGAGCACCCACCTTATGCGGATGCTGGGATAGCCACTAATTTACTCTCCCTAGAGAGTGTAGCCGCATCAGCATTCAGGAAGGAACTAGAATCATCTTCTCCCTCCAGTAGTAAGAAACAAACTACTTCCGTCGACCCTGACTCGCCTCGCTCCACACCATCACGCATGAAGCTCAAAAAAGTAATGATGTCAAAGGGAAACCAAGTCTAAAGGGATCTATAGGAGGAGGGTCGGGGCGCGGGCGACCTCTACGAACTATCTGTCGGGACGGAGCCTGAGGCTCGCAAGGAGGAGTTGCCGGATGTACATCACAATTTCGTTCTAGGTGGGAAGGTCAAGAACCGCGACGGCGAGGCGATGGTTCTGTGGGATGAGAAGGTCAATAGAATATTGTTCTCCTCGCTCCTTTCCTCCTGGTTGGAGCGGCGACCTTCCAGTTGGCACGCCTTTGCCCTCAACTTTGGGCTTTATGGGCGCGGGGACGCGAAGGCCTATGATAACATGACCATGTAAAAGTTTGCTCACGAGAGTACATGAACTCAAATGTGTTCTCCGTAGAGGCGTGAACACTCACGGAGGATGAGGTGAAGGACTTGAAGTGAAGGCTAGAGGTCGCCGAGGGCCTTCTTGAGAAAAACTCTAACGGGGTGGTGAGTGTCGATTCCTCCGAGCATCCATGCCATTATTTTAAAACTTTTTTCTAATCCTCTAACTCTTGCAGGATGCCAAGACTGCCGACTGAATGCACACACGTGTTTCCAACCTTGAAGAATAGAATAAACATCTCCAGACTAAATTCATTGCCTGGTTGACACCATCATACCTACAGCTCACGACGAATTGACTAGCAGGGGAGGTAGGCCGCATATGTACAATGATTTGGAGGTAATGAGATGATGAGGGTTACCACCGTCAAGGTCCCCGATCATATGCTCAAGATGATGTAGGATCTCAAGGTACCGACGCTCGACTGTGAGAGGATTACTGCCAAAGAACTGGTCCATGAACAATTTCTTCCCGTCACTAAATCAGATTAGGAGGATGAGTTCGACTCGTTGTTCGGCGACCAAGACAATGACCATAATGATCAATCAGGAGGGGCCAACTAGGAAGGATTTTTTTTCCTTTTCCTTTTACCTTGTAACATTTTGTGCTTCTTTTTGTACGCTCGCCTGCGAGGTGATCTCTTTGTAAACAGTTATTACTTAATGGAAAATATTCTTATTTTTATCGTCTCATCATTTTTTTATGCCTCCTCGCCGAGTGTTTGATTCTCTCTACTCTACTCCAGATTCTAGACTCGTTCGTCGCGGACCCAAGCCGCTAATCCGTAATCGCGGTAATTTTTTAGGAGCGTACCATGTCGCACTCGCGCGTACCTGCTCTAATCATGGTATATTTGTTCTAGGGCAAAACCTGTTATAATAGCATGCATTAGAGTTAGAACGACTCTAACGACTTGTGTCCTACATGTACTCGCTACTTGGGGATCACCCATTCCCGCCCTCTTAGGGGCTAGATATGAGTGAAAAAATAGATCCCACTCGCCTCTTGACTTGAAGGCATTTGATGACGACTCCTCGGGGATAGATGAGTGCTCGGTCGGCGAGATCCATCCTGAGGCAACCCACTCGCCTACTCTTTCCATCCAGCCTTCCAGCCCTGCCGGCTAGTGAGATCCTGACAGTGAGATCTTTTCGGGGTCATTTTCCAACTATTACTTTCAACCTGCTACGGAGTGCCTTCTTGCCCTGCCAGCAAGTGAGAACCTAATATCGAGATCTTCTCTAGGTCATTTTTCCAACTATTATTTTCAACCTGCCACTGAGTGCCATCCAGCCCTTCCAGCTAGTGAGAGCTTGACAGTAGGATCTTTTCGGGGTCATTTTTACCAACTATTATTTTCAACCTGCCATCGAGTGACTTCCAACCCTACTAGGGTCCATCCACGAGGAGCACTTATTTACCTCCATTAGTTCTTCTTCTTCAATTGATGGGTGGAACAAATCTATCAGGGTCCCTGAAAGATAATTCTATAGGTAGTTAATCACCTAAAGGGGGGGGGGTGAATAGGTGTCTTTTAAAATTATTTGTCACTTATGTTATATGTTCAATTGAGATTTGAAAAGTAAACTTCACAAGTACATAGCACAAGATATCCACTGAACATATCACAAGCAATTCACAATACACAGTACAATCATTCCACAGTACACAAAAATTTTATAGTTGTTCCCATATCTTGGGTACATCCACTTTTCTTCTTCTTCCTCTCTAGCAATGTGCTAGATAGGGTTATATATCCTCCTCTTCAACTCAGATCAAAATATCTTATAGGCTAAGTTTCTGTTAAGAAACCTACACTCAGACCAACAGGCCCTACCTTAGAGATTCACCTAATCTCCTACCTCAGGTCTCTCAAGAACCCTACCTCAGCCTTTATAACACAGGTTTATACCTCAGTGATCCCACACAAATCACCTACCTCAGGTCCCTCAAGAACCCAACCTCGGCCTTTATAAATTAGGCTTACAACTCAGCGATTAACTCTCCTACCCACTCAAATCTCAAAGAGATATCACAAATTAAAAGGTAAATAAATTTCAGATAACAATAATTCTGTAATCTGACTTATCTGATTATATAGATTCTTCAATTCAGCAACAAAGAATTAATTCTTGATAAATAGACTTGATGAAAAGATACTTCTCTGGATCTGTAGTCTTCTTGATGATGATCGGCTTGATTTCCTTGAAGAACTTGTAGAATAGATCCACCTTAAACCACTGATCAACGTGTTGAAAGGATCAGTTGATTTTCTTGAAGACCTTCATCTTCCTTCTTCTTCTTGGAGTTATCGTCCTCCCCTGACTTGGAAGAAATTAGAATGAGAAAAGAATTGTTGAATTTCTAATACTTCTCATCGCCCTATTCTGTGTAAACAACCCCTCTATTTATAGCCTTCACGGATTGTTGGCTTCTGATTGATGACATCATCATTACACTATCATACTCTAAGTATTCCTTTAAATAGTTTCTGATGAGATATCACGTTACTGTAGCTGATGTGACATTTCTGACTAGTCTTGACACTTCTGTGTTGACTCCACACATCTTCAAAAACATACATGTCGAGATGTCCAAAGTTTCTCGACATTATATTACTTAAGTGTTCTTAGAAGGTGTCGAGACATCTTAACAGTCTTGACACAATTTTACTTAGAAGAAATTTGAGTCTGAACTTGAAAGTGTCGAGACAGTTGACTTGTTTCGACACAACTTTCGATTGTGTCGACATCTTAAAAAAACACTATGACACGACAGTTGAATTGTCTCGACACAATTGTCTGCTGGGTGTCGACACTTGTTTTATTTCTTCACTGTGTCGAGATAGTTTAATTGTCTCGACAAAACTATCTGCTGGGTGTCGACACTTTAAGTATGTACTTTAGTCTTTATTGTGTCAAGACAGTTGTATTGTCTCGACACTACTGTCTTAAGGTGTCGAGATATCTGACTTGTCTCGACACAGCTGTCTTGATCTTCAAAGTGTCAAGATAACGAAATTGTCTCGACATAGCTATCTTGATCTTCAAAGTGTCGAGATAACTGACTTGTCTCGACACAGCTGACTTGATCTTCAAAGTATCGAGATAACTGAATTGTCTTTACATAGCTTCTACAAAGGTGTCAATATAGTTAAAGTGTGTAGACACTTTTGTACTTAGCCATTTTTCTGCACTATAAATTGCTAGGTGTTGACTGTGCTGACTGCACTCAGCACTTTGCTGACTTCACTCGACGCTTTTGTACTTAGGCATTTTTCTTCACTTTCCAGTCAGCTTCTTTGAGTCCACCTATCAATATGACTTGAACCACCTGTCCAATCAATATGAAATAGGCAACCTGCATACATGAACTGAAACATACATCAAATACATACTTGTGTATATCATTGAGTTGAAAGGGCTTCTTCAAATAGAGTACATTGTGTCCAATGTACCCAACAATCGCTCTCTATTTGGAGAAGTCATAACCTCAATTCAATGATATACACCATAATACAAAAATATAATAATTAACATGTATATGAAAAAGTTCTAAACAAAACTATGAAGAACACAATAATAACAACACAAACATAATAAAGTGCAACCATATTTTTTATTCCAATTTGTTAAAAGATTACATTTTCCTATTTTTTACAATGTTCTTAAAACAAAAATTACATAATTCCTATAAACAAAAATATTCTAAGATTTTTCTGGATCTTTGATGACAATATCTTTTCCTGATTGTATTTTAGCTTTGACTTCAGGCACTTTGTCATCAGCCACTTTCTTGCCCTTGACATCTTTAGCTGTAGTGATTTCTTCTTGCTTGATCCTTTGCCTTTCAAGATAATGATAGGGCTTGGGGAAGTACTTACTTGGTTCAATAAAATCAGCTGGGATCTTCCCTGCCTTCAGATCATTTCTGAATTCATGGATGATCTCCTGCTGCTCTATATGCTTGACCCATTCTTATTCTAAATACCATTTTCCCCTGTCAGCTGTATTGTTATTGACTGCTTTCAATGCAGTGAGTATAATGGATCTAGAAGTTGGACTCCACTGCTCAAAATCTGGCCTAGCTTCAGCCTGCTCTCTGAATCTTTTCTTAAATAGTTGAGCTTCTTTCTCTTTGAGTAATGCATAAGCAGTCATCTCCACCTCCTCACATACTACATTTTGAATTTGTGGTGGAGGACTGTACATGGACTGTACTACAGTCTGAATGGCTTCAAAATGAGTTGGTTGGCAGAAAGACTCAGCAGTTTGATCTTTATCATACCTTAAAGGAGGAAAGCCCCGAGTTTCTCTGATACTATTGGTGGTCCAAATAGCATGCTCAGAACTTGAATTTATTATTACTCTCTCCCTTTTTGACTTCTCTTTCTATATGATCCCTCAAATAATTCTTATGAAATCTAACCTGACCCTCTAGATGGGCAATCCATGAGGACAAATGATTCTTTGCTTTAAGCAAGTGGTCATCCAGGTCTTTGCAAGAAGCCTTGATCTCTTGAGTCATAGAGGCTGAATGAGTAGATAACTGAGTTTTAATATCCTTGGGGGTAGAGGTTAACTTAGTTTCTAGAGCAGTAATTTGCTCAGCTATCTTGACTAGTGTAGCATCATGCATTACTATCATATTCTTATTCATTCTAGTCTGATTTTCCAAAGCATAGCCTTGTTTAACAGCTATTTCATCTTCAATTTTCTTTGATTCCTGCTGCTGTTTAGCAATGCACACTACAAAATTAGCTCCTCTCTAAAAGAAATCAGTCATATCTTTCTTTCAACAGATTCACCTCAAATTTAATGGATTTGATTTCTTGAGCCAGCTGAAACTGCAATTCCTTATTGCTCTCATCTACATATTTTTCCAGTTTATTTCTCTATTAATCTAGCATTATCTGTATTTGAACTAGCAGTGAGCTTAAATCCATAGAAGCAGCAGGTGTTGTTCTAGACTAAATATTCTTCTTATAACTTCTACTTCTTTTTTTAGTTCAAATAATTTTCTTTTCTTTATCTGAGAGGCTTCTTCCTTCTCAGATTCTGAAGAACTGACTACTTCAACAGATATAGGCTCTTTAGCTTTTTCAATATTTGGAGCCAAATCTACTAACTCCCTGTCAACTCAGGGTTCTAGGGCTCGACACTCAGGAATCAACTGTTCACAAAATTAGAAAGCGTAGTTGATTTCTACTCTCACACCATATTTATAGTCTAATCTTTCCTGAAGACAAAAGGGCACACTGCATTTAGATTTTTCCAAAATTTTATGTAAATACCTATTGTCGACACAGGGAAAAATTATCTGTCGAGATGTGTCGACACAAGTCGACACAAGGATAATGTCTCTTGACATATACCTTAGGGTCTCGACACTCTTGATGTCTCGACACTTACTTTGGTGTCTCGACACATTTCAGTATACAGTGTCGACATAACTTCTAGTGTATCGACACATTACAGTATATAATGTCGACACATCTTCTGGTGTCTCGACACATTACAGTATATAGTGTCGACACATTTTCTAGTGTCTCGACACTTTCTTTGATGTCTCGAGACATTCTCTGGTTTCTCGACACAACTTTTGACTTAGTCAATATTTTGTTTTCTAAAATCAATAAACTTGACATTTTTGAGGTCTATTGTTGATATTTAGGTAAATAAACTTAATTACTTACTAATATATCTTATTAATTAGACACAACTTTAGTGAACATATCAATAATTTGTATATTTGTTGGAACAAATTCTAGTTTAATATCTCCATTTTCTACACGCCCCCTAATAAAGTGATATCTAATTTCAATATGTTTAGTCCTACTATGTGACACAGTGTTGGGTACATTGGAAAATGTGTACCTGATTTGGAGAAGCCTCACTTAGCTCAATGATATACATCAAGGTATATTTGATAATATTTTGAGTCTATATGTGCAGGTTAAGTATTGGCTAAAATGCAGGAAAAAGTTTCTAAGTCCATGTGTCGACACCAGAGGAAGCTGTGTTGACACTTCAGCAAGTTTGTGTCGACACTTGGAAAAGGCCGTATCGACACACAGAAGCTTAGTCGACATCAACTGTGTCGACACCGGGAGGCAGTGTCGACACACAGAAGCAGAGTCGACATCAAATGTGTCGACACCTGGAGGCAGTGTCGACACACGGAATTCTTAGTCTACAACAACTGTGTCGACACACAGGACTTGTGTTGACACACAGCAGAGTTTCAACATAGTTGATTGCTGTAGAGTGAAGAAGTGATTGTGTCGACACAAATAATCAGTGTCGACACATTCTCAAGATGCATTGTCAAGAAGCTGTGTCGACATCAAGACAGCTATGTTGACATCACCAAAGTCTGTGTCGACACTTAAGTCACTTGTGTCCACACATATTGACAGATTGTCTCGAAACTTTAAGACAGTTTGTCTCTACGCTTTGCTGACAGAGACAAAGGCTCAAGAACTGTTTGTGGACTTGACATCTGTGAGTTACAATAGGTTTACTGAAGCTGTCAGACTTGTCAGAAGTTAGTTAGAAACCGAATCAGCCGGTTACCATGGATGAAGTCTATATATAGATGGATTCAGAAGAAGAAAAATGTTAATAATACACACAACTAACACAACTATTATGAGATTGATCTCTGATCAAGAAAGTGCAAGTCACAGAAGAAGATCTTCATGAGAAGATCTAAGAAGACATTCTGTAGTGTTCATCCACTCAGATTTTGTCTAAGGATAATTCATTTCAGAATTCAGAAGAAACTTCAGAAGATTTGGGGAGAGAGCTCCAACTATTTTGAGGTCAAGAAGGAGACAATCACAAGTCTCTTAAGAAGTAGATCCATAACTAATCTACTAAGAAGATCCAGATCCATATCTGGAATCCAAGAAGGAAGCTGGCAGTTAGTCAACTTCAAAGGAGATCAATGCAACTAAGTTCAGATTCAAGAAGCTTTGAAGAAAGCTAAGCACAGGTTGATTTAAGTCTTCAGTTTCATCAAGAAGCTGATCAAGAATTCTCTTATCCTTTCTCTCTCAACAAGGGTAAGAGACCATCAAATTACTCATAAAATTCTGTAGGATCTTTTCAAAGATCTGAGTTGTAAGCCTATGTTATAAAGGCTTAGTGTAGGAGATTTTGATCTCTGAGTTGTAGGCCTTGTGGCAAGGCTGAGGTAAGGCTGATTGAGCCTGAGTGTAGGAGAATTGGTTCTCTGAGTTGTAGGCCTTGTGGCAAGGCGGAGGTAGGGCTGTTAGCCTTAGTTGTAGGAACCTTATAGGGTTCTGAGTTGTAGGAACCTTTCAGGGTTCTGAGCTGTAGGATCTGTGGATCTGAGAAGAAGGAAGAAGTTAGGCCGAATCTAGCACACTGCTAGATAGGTGAAAGGGGAAAGTGGATGTACCCAGACCTTGGTGAACCACTATAAATCTCTGTGCAATCTGTGATGCTTGTGTTATTTTAGATTCTGTGATTGCATATGCTGTATTAACTATAGAGATATCTGATTTATATTAAATAACTGAAGTTAATTCTGCCTTAAGTTAAAACAAGGATAAAAACCTATTCACCCCCCCTCTAGGTGTTTAGGTTATCTTGAAGTTAAAACTATCAAGTGGTATCAGAGGGAGGTTACTCAAAGAAGGACTTAACAGTCTGCGTTAGATCCCTAAGGCAGAATCAAGAATCAAGAAAATGGGTTCTGGAGAAAATCACAAGGAACTAGGTTCTATGAAACTACCCATCTGCAGGAAGGAGATATTTGGTATATGGAAAGAAAGAGTCAGATTGTTTATGGAGGCTTCTGACCCAAGGATCTATATTACAGTAAAAGAAGGTCCTTATATTCCAATGAAGGTATCTGTTTTAGATGCAAACCAGAGAACTCCCAAGGATTTTTATAAGATGACTAAGGATGAGATTATACTGGCAACTATGGATAAAAGAGCTCAGAAAATCACAGTAAGTGCCATAGATGATTCAACCTTTCAGAATTTGATTCACTGCAAGACCTCCAAGGAAATGTGGGACACTTTGATAGTCTACATGAAGGGTTCTGAAGAAGTTAGATAAGATAGAGAGTCTATGCTAAATCAGGAATATGAAAGCTTCAGACAAGGGAAGTCAGATAGCATATCTGAGTGCTATAAGAAGTTCTACAGAATTGTAAATGAGCTGATGTCTTATGGAAGGGTCTTCAGTACATATGAGCTGAATGATAAATTCCTAAGATCCTTGACAAAGGATTGGGACACCAAAATTTGTGCCAGTAGGGAAGTGGTCAAGCTTGCAGATATTTCATCTCCAACTTTATTTGGAAAGTTGCTGTCTTATGAAATGCAACTAATGACTTGAAAAGAGGAAGAAAGAAATGCAAAAGGGGAGCATAGAGAAAAGTCTGTGGCTTCAAGGTTGAAGCCACTAGAAAGAATAGGAGGATGTCTCCATCACCTCCTAGGGAAGTTGCTGAAATTACCTCAGATAATTCAGACAACCAAAATTTAGATAGCAGTGATTCAGATGCAGATTTTGCTGTCTTTACAAGGCAGTTTCAGAGTTTCTTGAAGAAGAAGCAGTGGAAATCTAGGCCCTCAACATCACAGCCAGTTGATGACTATTACCAAAAGAGAAAGTCATCAAGGAAGGACAAGAGCAGGTCTAAGCCTAGCAAATCTACAACATCAAAGATAGTTTGCTATTGCTGTAATAAGCCTGGACATATTGTGGCTGAATGTCCTAACAAAAGAAAGGAGTCTGCTGATAAAAGAAAGAATCAACAAAAGAGCAAGAAGGAGAAATCCTTTGTTGCTAAGAAGGAGAAGAGCTTGACAGACCAATCAACTTCAGAGTCTGAATCTGAAGCTGAGGCATACATTGGTCATTATGCAGCTGATGAAGAAGATGAGTTTATGCAATTGCTAGACTCCATCTATGAACAAGAAGACCATCAGTGTATTGGACTGATGGCTGTATCAGAAGAAGACAAATGCCAGGATCAGCCTGGTCCTAGCAAGGTACAATATTTGTCTAGTAATTCAGTTTATAGTACTGGCACAGAGTCAGCTACATCTGCATCAAGTGATGTGGATGGGTCTGAATCTGAAGGAGATATTCATCAGCTGATAGATAAATATGGGGACTTGTTGCAAGCACTAAAGAAAAGCAAGAACCTGGCCAAAACTCAGGCTAAGGATATTGCAGATCTTAAGATGGCTGCATCTGGTTTAGAGAAAGAGTTGGATAAAAAATTGAATGAGATTGCCAAGATGAAAACTATAACTGTTATTCAGATGAGCACAATCACATACAAAAATGATCTAATTAAAAGTCTTGAAGTCAGACTTCAAAAGGAGAAAGATTTGGTGGCTAGTTATTCCAAGCCAAAATCAGTTTTACCCTTAATAGATGAGTTTGTGGCTCAAAAGGGTAATGCTGGAATAGGCTTTAAGGGTAACACCAGGGCTGTCCATTTCAAGAGAAAAGGAAAAGCCTCAGTCCAGCCACTGAATTTTAAAGTCCCTATAGTTTTTAGAAAGGTGCATGAGCCTTCTAACAAGTGTCACTTTGAGAATACTCAAGGTCATAGTAAGACTGAAGTTCTGAATGACAAGGGTGGTTATGTCAATAAGGCAGCCCATGTTCATAAACCCCATGTTTTTAAGAAAACAGTGGGTGTAGCTGCAGCAGTACCAACACAATACAAAAGAGTTGATGTATCTAAAAATAGATATATCGAGTATGAATGCTGGTGCTGTTGCAAGACATGTCATTATGCCATAGATTGCTGGCACAACACTAGTGTCAGGAAGAACAATAGTCTACCTGTTAGAAGAGCTGCAGGTAGATTTGGTAAGCATGAAGCTAACCTGAACTAAGGACCCAAGACTTACTTGGGTTCTAAGAGAAAGTAATTCATTGTTGCAGGTGAGTCCAAATCACCATACCCCTATATGGTACTTGGACAGTGGATGTTCCAGGCACATGACTGGAACAAAGGGATTACTGAAGGAGTACTTGCCTATCTTAAATAGGCCTAAAGTAATCTTTGGTGGCTCTGAAAAAGGAATCATCAAAGGGTTTGGTAACATTTCTAGTAATAAGATTACTATCACTCAAGTGGCCTATGTGAAGGGTTTGAAACACAACCTTATAAGCATAAGTCAGCTGAGTGATTTAGGATATGACATTTCATTTGTTAAGAATGGATGTCATATCAAGAGGTCAAGTGATCAAAAGATCATTTTGACAGGATATAGAAAGAGGAATGTGTACTGTCTCAATTTTGAGTATGAGAACAAAGGTTCTCCTATTTGTCTTGTAGCTGATGAGAGAGCCTCTCATTGTGTCAAATGGCACAAAAGGCTGGCCCATCTTAACTACAAAATAATTGGCCAACTCTTTAGCAAAGAGTTAGTGAGGAATGGTCCTCAAGTTAAGTGTATAAAGGATGGGATATGCTCAGCTTGTCAAAAAGGCAAGCAGACAAAATCTTCCTTTCATAGCCTTGAAAACATGGATTCAGTGAGGTGTCTATACCTTTTATATATGGATCTTTTTGGTCCTATGCAAGTTCATAGTCTAGGTAGGAAGGTCTACACTTTTATGATGGTAAATGACTATTCTAGATATTCCTGGGTGTTCTTTCTGAGACATAAATCAGAAACCCCAAGTGTTTTACATAGTTTTGTCAAACAAATTCAGAATGAACTGGATAGTACAGTGGTCAAAATCAGAAGTGACCATGACACTGAATTTCAATCTGAAAGTATGACAAGACTGTGTGAAGAATTTGGGATTTTCCAAGAATTCTCCTCACCAAGAACACCACAGCAAAATGGTATTGTTGAAAGGAAGAATAGAACATTGATTGAGGCTGGTAGAACACTATTGTGTGACACTTCTCTCCCAGAATATTTATGGGTTGAGGCAGCAAACACTGTATGTCATGTGCTCAACAGGGCTTCTATCACTAAGTGCCACAAGAAGACTCCCTATGAGATTATGAAAGGTAGAAAACCAAATCTATCCTATTTTAGGATCTTTGGTTGCAAGTGCTATATCCTTAACAATGGCAAGTCTTATTTAACTAAGTTTGCTGTCAAATCCCAAGATGAGATATTTATTGGGTATAACAACAATAGTAAGGCTTATAGAGTCTACAACTTGATTACTCAAGTTGTAGAAGAATCTGTACATATTATATTTGATGAAACAAGATTGATCAACAGTGAGTTGCCTTGTAGTTCATGCAGTCCAACAGGTATAAAAGAGAGAATGGACAAGCTTTCCATTGCAGAAGATTCAACTGCAGATCAACAAAAGGAAAATGGTGGATGCTGTCCAGGGGGAGTATAGGATTCTCTAGAAGCTGAAGAAAACCAAAAGGTAGAACACATTGAAGAAACAGAAGGTATTCAGCCTGAAGAGAGACTACCTCCAGCAGTTAGACACATAAAGGATCATCCAGTAAATCAGATAATTGGTGATCTAAGACATGGAGTGCAAACCAGAAGCAGGAACTTGAACACAGTGCTTTCCTCAAGCTTCCTATCTCAACTGGAGCCAAAGAAATTTGAAGAAGCTATTCTAGACCCACATTGGATTGATGCCATGCAAGAGGAGCTGAATCAGTTCAGAAGGTGCAAGGTCTGGGAGTTAGTTCCTAAACCAAAAGACCACAACATCATTGGAACAAAGTGGATCTTTAGGAATAAAATGGATGAGAATTGAATCATTGTGAAGAACAAAGCAAGACTTGTTGCAAAAGGTTATAGACAGGAAGAGGGTATTGACTTTGATCAAACCTTTACCCCAGTAGCAAGACTGGAAGCAATCAGAATATTTCTTGCCTATGCAACATATCAAGGATTCAAAGTATTCCAAATGGATGTAAAATCAGCATTCCTGAATGGAAATCTAAAAGAAGAAGTCTATGTAGAGTAGCCTACAGGTTTTATAGATTCTCTTAAACCATATTATGTTTATAGACTTAAGAAAGCTTTGTATGGGTTAAAGCAAGCCCCAAGAGCTTGGTATGAAACCCTATCAACTTTCCTTATTGAGAACAAATTCTCAAGAGGGAAAATAGACAAAACTCTATTTCTAAGGAAATCCAAAGGTAAGATAATCTTAGTCAAGATTTATGTAGATGACATAATATTTGGGTCTACAAAAAACAACCTTTGCAAGAAGTTTACTAAACTTATGCAAGGGAAGTTTGAAATGAGCAGTATGGGGGAACTTAAGTACTTCTTGGGACTCCAAGTAAGACAAACTGATGATGGCTTGTCCATATCCCAGTCTAAGTTCACCAAGGAGTTAATTAAGAAGCATGGTATGGAATCATCCTCCACCATGAGAACTCCTATGAGAACAAGTATGTCTATATGCAAAGATGATGCAGGTAAGCCTATAGATGAGTCTTTGTATAGAGAAATAATTGGCTCTCTACTATATCTCACTGCTAGTAGACCAGACATTATGTATGCAATATGTGTCTGTGCTAGGTACCAATCATGTCTAAAAGAATCTCATTACACTGCTGTAAAGAGAATTTTGAGATATCTAAAGGGCACACCTAATCTAAGCCTTTGGTATCCTAGGAATGAAGATTTTCTACTAACAGGATATTCAGATGCAGACTTTATAGGTTGCAAAGAAGATAGAAAAAGTACTACAAGAACATGTCAATTTCTAGAAGGAATATTGATATCTTGGAGCAGTAAGAAGCAGACTAGTGTGGCAATTTCCACAGTTGAGTCTGAATATGTGGCAGCAGGAAGTTGTTGTGCACAGCTATTGTGGATTCAACACAAGCTAGAAGACTATGGTATTCAGGTAAGTAGAACACCTTTATTTTGTGATTCTACTAGTGCTATTTCTATTGCTAATAATCCTGTTTCACATAGTAGGACCAAGCATATAGAAATAAGATACCATTTTCTTAGAGAACATGTAGAGAAAGAGGACATCTCACTAGAATTTGTTAAGACAGATTATCAAATTGCAGATGTATTCACTAAGCCTCTAGATGAAACTAAATTCAATAAATTTAAAATTGAATTAGGAATGTTGAATATACACTAGTCTAATAAATTTGGCTAAGTAAAATTGTGTCGACTCAGAGTCGATTGTGTCGACACCTAAGAGACAAAATGTCGACACATCCAGAAAAGTAGTGTCGACACAACCAGAGTAATGGTGTCGACACCTCCAGAAATTGTGTCGACACTTGCAATAAGAGTCGACACAGAATTTCTGATGGTCTACTAAGTATGTCTTGTGTCGACATATCATCAATTGGTGTCGACACATAGTAGTCATCGCCGTGGTCGAGACAATAAAAGTATGTGTTGACACTTTCCAACAGTGTCGACACATTGAGACAGTTTTTTCCCGCCTTTTGACCTTCTTTGTTTAAAAAGGTATAAATAGGTCGAGAAAGTATTCTGTCGACACGCTCACCAGATTTTCGAGACTAAACCCTTGTGTCGACAAACTCTCTTCTCTCAATTCAAGACTTCTCTCCTTTCCAATGGCGCCAAAGATTGAAGATAACATTAACGAAGGCTATGAGCTGGTGCGCAATGCTTTTGATGATGCGACGACAGAGATAAAAGGGGTCATTACCCTAGTTACTGAGTCTGGGTTAGAGTTTCTTGTTTCTGAACCTACAAAGATCTAGAAGAAAGAAGTATTTGAATTCTATGCAGCTACAACAGTGTACGTCACTGTACTAAAGATTAAATCGACAATTCATGGTAATAAAGTCAAACTTACTCTGAAGAGTTTATGAAAGATTCTTCACCTTCTAAGAATCCAGGATGAAGAAGAGGTCCCTGCCTCAAAGACAAGGGAGGCCCTTCAGTGGTGTGGATTGGATCCAGCCATGAAGATTGGATCAACAATCAACAAAAAAGGGATGAATCAACAAGGAAAGTTTCTATCTGAAGTAGTAGGGAATGTGATTTTGTGTAAAATAGGAGGACATGATAGGCTATCTACCTTTATGTTCAGTCTGATGACAAGGATAATCTATAAGATTAATACAGACTGGTCTGTAGTTCTGTTTGAGAAGATAAAAGAAGGAATCAAAAAGCCTAATTTGGCTAGATTAATGAGCTTATACCTGGCTGGAGCAATTCTAGAGGTAATGAATCAGCTTCCAGGAACTAAGATAAATCATATGAGAAGGATGGATATCAGGATAATATCCAGATGGGATAGGGTCCTCTCAAAGGACACACCTAATGTGGAGAATGTAGCAAAATCACCAGTCCATGAGATTACAGATCATGATCATGTGCAGGAGGACACAATGAATGCATAAGTGCAGGGGGAGCAAGTTAGGGAACAGGTCCAGGAACTGACTGAAAATGCCCAAGTCCTTGAGGAGACAGTTACTACACAATTGCAGGGGGAGCCACAGTGTGCACAGGTGCAGGAGGAAGACAAAATCAACTTATCAGAAGAAATAGTTCTACAAATTGATCTTGATACTTCTGGATTTGCTGATGTTGCTGAAAAAGAACTCTCACCAGTTCATAATCAACAAGAGTTCACTATGGAAGAGTTGTTTCCAGACATAGAGGGAGCAGTAATTAAGGGGGAGCAGGCTAATATTAAGGAGGTGCAGCATGGGACTGAAAAGAAGCTGCCTCCTAGTCCTAAATAAAGAGTTGATATTGCTAGTACTTCTGCTTCAGAGGATGAGGAGATTGCAAATATCAAGAAAAGAAAACTGATGGTTTTCAGGAGGAGAAGCCAGAGCTATAAGCAGGCTTTGCAAGCTACTACTTCCCAATCAACTCCTGAGACTGATTACAACAAATTTTTGGTAGATTTACAAGTGAAATTGGATGAGCAGAGATTGGCTATGGAAAAATATGTGGATGAAAGCCATAAGGCCCTCTAGTTTGATCGAGCCCAAGATATAAAATCAATCAGATTTGAGGTAAATCAGAATAAGAAAGAAATGATAGATTGCTTCCACAAGGGGGGCAATGCTGTGGTATTTCTTACAAAACAACAAGCAGAAATAAAGAAACAAATGGATGATATTGCTGTCAAACAAGGCTATGTTCTTGAAAATCAAATAAGGATGAATGACAATCTGACTGAATCTCACAATGAGATAGTCATTGAAGTAAGGAAAACAGTTATTGCAATGACTGAGGTAAGAAATAAGGAGAAAGAAGAATTTGATAAGAAGCTATATGAATCATTGGATTCCTTTCAGACAACTATTACTATTTCACAACAAACAATTTCTGATCAGCTTCAAAAGTTAAAGCCATTCTTTAAAGATGGTATCAATTACCTGGATGGGCAAATGCGATTTAAGAAAGATGATTTGAGAGAACATGTGGCCAGAGAAGTCATAAAGGGGGAGAGGGTGTTAATATATGCAGGCTCTGATCATGCCAAATGGGTAACCAATAGCATTAGAGCCACTCTGGGATATCCACCCTTATGTGATGATGATAATGTGGCTGAGTCAGGTGTGCAACCAGCTCAACTTGAAGGTGATCAACTTGAGGTTGCCCAAGTTATTTACCCCCTGCAGATCTTAAGATGATACATCAACAAGTTCAGTCTATGTACAACCCTCCTCAATCAGTTACTAATGTTATTATTGAAAAGATAGATATGTCAGAAGCTGGTCTGAAAGCTTAGCAAGATGCTCAATTATCAAAGAAAAGATTTAGAGAGCAGGCAGAGTTAAAACCTGATTTTGAGCAATGGAGCCCCACATCTAGAAATATCATATTAACTGCCTGGAAAGCTGTCAAAGACCAAGTTCATGAAAGGGGTAAATGGTATAATGAGCAGGAGTGGCAGAAGTATGAGGCTAGGCAAGAGGCCATAGTTCAGTACAGAAGGAAGGCCAAGATTGGGAAGCTACCTCCTGATGCACAAGAGCCTAGCAAGTATTTCCCCAAGACTTTTCATTACTTTGAAAGGCAAAGGATTAAGGCTGGAGCTCAAAAGAAGGCTGATTTGAAAGGCAAGAAGCTCATTGAAGATACAGAACTTTCTGTGCAGGCTCAGATTAAATCAGGAAAAGGAATAGTCATCAAGGATCCAGCCCAACCTTAGTTTAGTTTTACTAGATGTTTCTAGAACTATGTAATTCTTAGTTTTTAAAGAAATCTATGTAATCAGTGTTCATAGAAACTTAGTTTTACTAGATGTTTCTAGAAACTTTTTGATATAATAAACAAAACAATATTTCATGTTTATTTAATTTGCATCCTTATTCTGTGATGATAGTTTATTATTTGTTTTGTTTATAAGTTACTCTGTTAAAAATGCTTATACACATCATCATGTTTATTTATCATAAGTGGTGTATATCATTAATAAAAGGATTATGACTTCTCCAAATAGGGGGAGATTGTTGGGTACATTGGAAAATGTGTACCTGATTTGGAGAAGCCTCACTTAGCTCAATGATATACATCAAGGTGTATTTGATGTTATTTTGAGTCTATATGTGCAGGTTAAGTATTGGCTAAAATGAAGGAAAAAGTTTCTAAGTCCATGTGTTGACACCAGAGGAAGCTGTGTCGACACTTCAGCAAGTTTGTGTCGACACTTGGAAAAGGCTGTGTCGACACACAAAAGCTTAGTTGACATCAACTGTATCGACACCGGGAGGCAATGTCGACACACAGAAGCAGAGTCGACATCAAATGTGTCGACACACAAAATTCTTAGTATGCAACAACTGTGTCGACACACAGGACTTGTGTCGGCACATAACAAAGTTTCAACATAGTTTATTGCTGTAGAGTGAAGAAGTGATTGTGTCGACACAAATAATCAGTGTCGACACATTCTCAAGATGCAGTGTCAAGAAGTTGTGTCAACATCAAGGCAGCTATGTCGACATCACCAAAGTCTGTGTCGACACTTAAGTCACTTGTGTCGACACATATTGACAGATTGTCTCGACACTTTAAGACAGTCTGTCTCGACGCTTTGCTGACAGTGACAAAGGCTCAAGAACTATTTGTGGAATTGACAACTGTGAGTTACAACAGGTTTACTAAAGCTGTCAGACTTGTCAGAAGTTAGTTAGAAACCGGATCAGCCGGTTACCATGGATGAAGTCTATATAGATGGATTCAGAAGAAGAAAAATGTTAATAATACACACAAATAACACAACTATTGCGAGATTGATCTCTGATCAAGAAAGTGCAAGTCACAGAAGAAGATCTTCGTAAGATCTAAGAAGACATTCTGTAGTGTTCATCCACTCAGATTTTGTCTAAGGAGAATTCATTCAAGAATTCAGAAGAAACTTCAGAAGATTTGGGGAGAGAGAGCTTCAGCTATTTTGAGGTCAATAAGGAGACAATCACAAGTCTCTTAAGAAGTAGATCCAGAACTAATCTACTAAGAAGATCCAGATCCATATCTGTAATCCAAGAAGGAAGCTGGCAGTTAGTCAACTTCAAAGGAGATCAACCCAACTAAGGTCAGATTCAAGAAGCCTTGAAAAAAGCTAAACACATGTTGATTTCAGTCTTCAGTTTCATCAAGAAGCTGATCAAGAATTCTCTTATCCTTTCTCTCTCAATAAGGGTAAGAGACCATCAAATTACTCATCAAATTCTGTAGGATCTTTTCAAAGATCTGAGTTATAAGCCTATGTTATAAAGGCTCAGTGTAGGAGATTTTTATCTCTGAGTTGTAGGCCTTGTGGCAAGGCTGAGGTAAGGCTGATTGAGCCTGAGTGTAGGAGAATTGGTTCTCTGAGTTGTAGGCCTTGTAACAAGGCTGAGGTAGGGCTGTTAGCCTGAGTTGTAGGAACCTTATAGGGTTCTGAGTTGTAGGAACCTTTCAGGGTTCTGAGCTGTAAAATCTATGGATCTGATAAGAAGGAAGAAGTTAGGCCGAATCTAGCACAGTGCTAGATAAGTGAAGGGGGAAAGGGGATGTACCCAGACCTTGGGGAACCACTATAAATCTCTGTGCATTCTGTGATGCTTGTGTTATTTTAGATTCTGTGATTGCATGTATTGTGTTAACTGTAGAGATATCTGATTTATATTAAAGAACTGAAGTTAATTCCGCCTTAAGTTAAAACAAGGATAAGAACCTATTCACCCCCCCTCTAGGTGTTTAGGTTGTCTTGAAGTTAAAACTATCACACAGGAGTGTTTGCAATAGAAATAACACTAGTAAAATTTCAAAATAATGGAATTTTTCTTTGCTGAATGTTGTAATCTTGTAATTGATGTTGAATCTAAAGAAACTGTGCATAGCAACTTCCAGCTAAAATGTACTCAGATTCAGCAGTGGATATTGCTACACTTGTTTGTTTTTTACTATTCCAAGACACCAACCTTCTTCCAAGGAATTTACATGAACCTGATGTGCTTTTCCTGTCTTCCATACAACCTGCATAATTTGCATCTGAAAAGCTTGTTAGTTTAAAATCACTATTCCTGGGATACCATAGGCCAAGATTAGGTGTGCCCTTTAGATATCTCAATATTCTATTGACTGTTGTATAGTGAGATTCTTTAGGGCAAGCTTGATACCTCACACATACATAAGTGACATACATTATGTTTGGTCTACTGGCTGTTAAATAGAGCAGCGATCCAACTATGCCCATATAAAAGGTGATATCAACTGGCTTGCCAGCACCATCCTTGTCAAAATATATACTGGACCCCATAGGAGTTCTCATGGAAATCATGGTTTTCATGCCATACTTCTTGATTAACTCATTGGTGAACTTAAACTGACTAATAAAAAGTCCATTTATAGTTTACTTAACTTGGAGACCCAAGAAAGACTTGAGTTCACCCATACTACTCATTTTAAACTTACTTTGCATAAGTTTAGCAAACTTAATGCAAAGTGACTCATCAGTAGAACTAAATATAATGTCATCTGCATATATTTGTACTAAGATGGTCTTGCCTTTGACTTCCCTTAGGAATAGTGTTTTATCTATTTTCTCTCTTGAGAATTTGTTCTCTAGAAGGAATTTAGACAGAGTCTCATACCATGCCCTTGGGTCTTGTTTGAGTCCATAGAGAGCTCTTAACAAAAGATAAACATGATTAGGGTGAGTAGAGTCAACAAAATCTGATGGTTGCTCAACATAGACCCTTTCTTTGAGGTTACCATTTAGGAAGGCTGACTTCACATCCATTTGGTAAACCTTGAATCCTTTGTTGGCTGCATATGACTGGAAGAGTCTAATAGCCTCCAATCTAGCCAATGTTGCAAAGTTTGATCAAATTCTATACCCTCTTCTTGTCTATAGCCTTTGAAACCAGTCTAGCCTTATTTCTGACTATAACACCATTCTCATCTAGTTTGTTCCTGTAGATCTATTTAGTTCCTATGATGTTACAGTTATCTGGTCTGGGAACCATCTTCCAGACTTTACATCTCTTGAACTGGTTCAATTCTTCCTGCATATCCCCTATCCAAAATGGATCTACATTGGCTTCTTAAAACTTCTTTGGTTCTTTTTGTGACAGAAAACTTGAGTACATCACAGTGTTGTGTTGTATACTTCTTGTGGTAATACTATGATCTGCATCTCCAATGATCAATTCCCTTGGATGATCCCTTAGATGTCTGACAGCAACTGGTAATGTGACCTCTTCTCTTTGAACAACTTCATCTTGTTGCTGAGTCTCTTCTTCTGGTTGTTCCTGTACAAGCTCTTCTTTAACAATATTTACTCCATCTTATACTCTTTGGCTTACTGGAATTGAGTCATTTATTGACACCTCCTTTAGCTTCAAGTCTTCTCCTGTTGTGCTTGATGCACCTGGCTTATCATTGTAATACATAGAAATTTCATCAAATACAACATGAATAGACTCCTCTACAACTTGATCCTTCAAGTTGTAGACCCTATAGGACTTACTATGGTAACTATAACCAACTAATATGCCTTCATAGGACTTCTCAGAAAATTTAGTTATGTATGTTTTCTCATTATTTAGGACAAAACATCTACATCCAAAGATTCTGAAGTAGGCCAAATTTGGTTTTCTGCCCTTCATTAGTTCATAAAGAGTCTTATTCATCCTTTTGTTGATTGAAGCTCTATTAAGAACATGACATGCTGTGTTAATAGCTTCAGCCCAAAAATATTCTGGGAGTGAATAATCACTCAGCATAGTTCTTCCAGCTTCAATGAGAGTTCTATTCTTTCTCTCAGCAATTCCATTTTGTTAGGGGTGTTTTTGGAGTGGAAAACTCTTGCTGAATTCTAAGCTCTTCACAAAACTTTGTCATGCATTCAGATTGAAACTTAGTTCCATGATCACTTCTGATTGTGAAATATAATACATGTACAATACTCTGATGATTATGGATTGGCGACGAGCAACACAATTCAAAGCAAGAGATATCACTGGCGATAACACTCTATCTCCCCGCGATAGCAAAATGACATCAACAATGACATAAACCATGTTCTGCACGATCAACAGGACACATATTACTCATCGATATTGCAAGCCGATATATACATATTGCGTCGCAATAGCCACATGATCATACACATTATCCATCTTCCCAATATGGTTATTGCAGAGTGGGATACGTGGCAGCTGGAGATGATATCACAGGCGATTGCTATCTATCATTAGACGATAACTCAGATTCTATAAAAGGGCTGGATTTTGAGGAATTTCAATTGCACACCTCCTGGAGATTTCATTCTCGTGTACACATGAAATATTATGCATCTCATACTACATAATATCACATGTAACGAAAAAGCAAAATCTAATATGCATTAATGTGATGATTGTTATGCATCACATACTATATAACAGTCACATGTTGTTTCCTATGAGGATCCATATACAAACACATATTATGCATCCCATACTACATAATATGCCCCATATACTTTTTATCATGCTTACGAGTGTAGTGTTCATGCTTCAGCCAAGACGTACTGTTGACACATCGTTGTGTGTATGAAATGGAACAAGAACGCTAAAATTACTCCTCTAATACCAACTATCAAGACCCGTATTTTCTCTGCATTAAAATGATATATCAGAGTAAGAGAAAACACGCGTTATGATGCCACTCCATGCAAGGGATTACTTAAGGAGCTCAGACAAGAACTCGAACCTAATACTTTATATGAAATCCTCAAGTTTATATGAAGAAAACTGTAATTTAAGTTAAGTTTTGATGACCGTATTTCTCGGCTCAGTGGATCAACTAGTCCACAAGTGAAAACATGAATATACGCTGCGGAAAATACTTTGTTTATATCGATTAACATCCTACATGAGCACAAACATCCAAACAGAACAACTCATGATAAGTATACCTCTAGATTTAATACTAGTATAGAAAGAGCCTTTTTCGTAGTTAAAATAGATTGACTTTGGCTTGAAATATGTTATGAAAGAGATAGTCATAAAGATACTTTTATACATAAAATAATTAACATGCAATCCTAACATAAAATCTTCCTAGAGAGCAAGTAAATCACAATTCATCTAGAAGAGACTAGGCAGCTAGCAAGTAACTTAACAATATAAAAACTCCAGTGGGCGTCAACAACCTGACACAAACCCACCAAATAGCATGTATGTCTGAATTAATCAACAAAACAACAACACTACCTCACAATGGTGAGGAAAGGATGTCTGCAACAACTATAGAACACCAACAACCGCCAACCCTAGCCGCTCAACCGGCTACTGCTCCAAACCTGAGGCATTCCAAAGAAAAAAAATACCTCAACAAGAAAATACAAGTGTCAAATAAAAGCTCAATTTCAAATGAAAGCAAAGGAGTCAAAGAGTTACCAACCAAAACAGGAATAGCTGAAATGAAAACATCACACTCAACCACAAGGTAATAAGTAAGAAAGAACTCACAAGGGTTAGATATCCCAAGGTGCACCAAGTGCGATAAAGATCTATGCTTTATAATACCTTTATATAAGTATGTGTATGTATACACAAGAGGGGCAAGCTCATCATAGAATGAGCATAAACACCAGTAAAATCGTCACCTATGATGGTGAGAACCTACCAACCACACCAACAGTAAAAACTTTACAAGGGCCCAAGGAAAGATGGTCCGATAACTCAACACACCCAAAACCGGGGAATTACCGGCACCTGAGGTGGTGGGAACCTACCCTTCAACACCCAGTCACAAACCCACACCAGGTAAACCCACCAGGGCAAAGATTCATAAGCTGACCTTAAGTTGGTGGTCCTTTATCCACTGCCAACCATGGGCCACACCAAAAACATCCATAAAACACCAATAAAACCCTAACCGAAACACAGGATTACTCCAAAGTCAAAAAGGAAAAAAAATCACAAAAATCACCCTAAGTCAAAACTCGACGAATTGGACTCAATTCGGAAAGAAAATTCTCAGTCCACACTGATTCATCGGGTATACCCGACGAATGCAGTAGACACTCGACGAATTCTACTTAGCAAAAATCTGGCTAACAAGTGATACTCGACGAATCGGCTAACATTACATTGATACTCAATGAATCGGTGCAAATCACCAAGTCCAGGGTAAATTTGTCGAGTATACTCGACGAATTTGGAGTTCACTCAACACACTCAACTCCAAGGCGGTTTCACTCAATGACTGGACTTAACTCCACAAACTTTACTTCACTCGACGCCTAGCTGAGTTCACTCGATGCCTAGCTAACTTTACTCAATGCTCTCGACGCCAAAGGCACTTATACTCAAAGCACACGACGCCATATAGTTTCACTCGACGCACTCGACTCCAAATAGTCTTAACTCGACGAAAATGACTTGGACTCACAGGTCACTCGACGCTCTCGGCGCCAAAATAAAATTCACTCAACGAAAAGACTGATACTTGATGAACTCGACGCCTAAACTCAACGAATGCAGAATCACTCGACACTAAGGCTAATACTTGACGAATTCATCGAGAATACCCGACGAATCTGACTTAGCCCCAAAACTCAGATTTGATGAATTTCACTCAGACTGATTCCACCATATATGACGAATTAAACTTAGGTTGACTCCCCTATAATCGACGAAATTCCTCTAATCGGACTTAGCCCTTATCCGACGAAATTTCCTTGGATGGAAATCCAACACTACTCAGCAGATCGATCTTGGCCGAACCTTACACTACTCCTACATTCTAAGGAGGGAAGAAAAAGAAAGGAGTGAAAAGCAAGAAAATAGCAAGGGGAAGATTCATCACTTGCCTCAAAGCTTCCTAACTCCGGCCTTACGAGCGCTCCTCCTCACGGATCTGGCTGCAAGAACACCTTGGCTATACTTCCTGAAACTTTTTGGGGGTAAAACGAGGGTCAAAACCGAATAACCTAATGCCCAAAAATCCAAGAAATGGAAAACTCACCACTCACACGTAGATCTCGGCGAGAGCTTTCCAAATCTACCCTCCGACGAAGATTTCGCGCACCGGGACTCCTACAGTCGACGACCGAAAGCTTGTGATGTCCGCCACTTTCTCTCTTCTGTGAATCGGTCTGACGGCTTGGAAAGAAGACGATGAATAGGGTTCCGCCAAAACGTACACGCTTATATATAATATAATATAATATTATTAATTAATCGTCCAAATGACCAAAAACTCAAATCAACACAGATTTCCACGAAAATCGCACCAAAGCTAAATACCGATACTACAAAACTAATGGCGAAGTCGAAATCAGAATCTGATAAACCAAACTTGGGTAAAAACTCCCCGAAGTCAAAACACCAAATATCCTAAAAAGGCTCCACCGAGTTCTAATATAAACCTTGTTCATAAGGGAAATTTCAAACACACTAGAAATAAGCCATATTAATATTCTAAGTTAAAACCTTGGATACCAATGAGCAAAAGCCATGCTCCAGCAATAATACCCATCAACTATGCATCAACGTAACACCTTGACGTCAAAAATACACCACTAAAGGAATTAAAATATACATCAAAAAATCAGGGGCATTACATCCACTCTCCCTAAAAAAGTTTTGTCCCGACACTTAATATACGACTGAATCTACTAAAGAAGGAAAATAACCAAGGGTTATTGAATGGAAACACTTACCAAAAGAAACTAGGAGAATAGCTGAATCCAACTCCCAAGTCGCGCTCTCCACGTCTTGGTTTCGCCACAAAACTTTTACCATGGGTATTGTCTTTATTCGCAACACCCGATCTTGAGTATCTAGAATGCGAACAGGCACTTCAACATAAGAAATATTAGACTGCACCTTGGGCATCGAGTCGAGAATATGTCGGTCACTAAGCACACATTTTCGCAACTGGCTCACATGAAAAACATCGTGCACACTATGGAAATTTGCGGCCAAATCCAGTTTATAGGCTGACACTCCAATGCATTCAATAACTTTGAACGGTCCCACATACCTGGGATCCAAATTGTGGTTCCTTCCAAACCTCTTAACACCATACATCGGAGAAACCTTGATAAAACCATATCCCAAACTACAAATTCCAAATCAATCCTTCGCCGATTAGCATTCTTCTCATAATGCTCCTGAGCTATACAAAGCTTCTCTCGAATATGCATCACAGAAGTATTCATCTCTTCCAAGGCTTTCGTACCTAACAACGGTCATTCACCAACTTCGACCCAAAACAATGGAATTCTGCAACGTCTCCCATACAAAGCCTCAAAAGGGGTCATCTTAAAACTCTCATGATAACTGTTATTATAGGCAAATTGCATCAATCTCAGCCACTCGTCCCATGCCCCTCCTTGGTTCAAGATGTAGGATCTAATCATATCTTCCAAAATCTGATTAACTCTCTCCGTTTGACCATTGGTCTGCGAATGATAAACGGTTGAATATCTGAGGTTGGTACCCAACCCTTCCTGTAAACTCTTCCAAAAACGAGACGTAAACCTGGAATCTCTATCTGACATGATACTTACCGGTACTCCATGTAGTCTGATGACCTCATCCAAATATAACTCTGCTATTTTCTTTATGGAGTAATCAATCTTGGATGGCACGAAGTGAGCACACTTCGTCAATCTGTCAACTATGGCCCACACCGAATCATGTCCTCGGGGAGATCTTGGCAAACCAGTTATAAAGTCCATAAAAATACTCTCCCACTTCCATCTTGGAATATCCAAAGGCGTCAGCTTGACACCAGACGGTCCATGATCTTCTTTAACGTGCTTGCAGGTGAAACATTCTGACACAAACTTGGTTATATCGTTCTTCATTCCATACCACCAAATGATCTGCTTCAGATCTCTATACATCTTAGTAGAACCTTGGTGGTAGGCAACACTAGAACCATGAGCCTCACTGCATAACTTAGCTCGAATATCCTCAACAGCGGGGATATAATATTTACCGTAGTACTTCAAAGTACCTGCATCATCTATTGAAAAGTCTGGTAATTCCCCTTTCTCAGTACTATTATGAAGGTACTGCAAATCAGGATCGTTCTTTTGATGTAACCTCATAAGCATAATCCAAGAAGGCTCTGCCACTTCCAGGCTGCTTGGCGAATCACTACTCTCAACAAAAAGACCCATTAACAAAAAGTATTCCACCAAGGATTCAACCAAAAGATTAAAGATTTGTGCGGTCTTTCTACTCAAGGCATCAGCTACCACATTGGCTTGTATGGATGATATAGAATATCAACATCATATAAGAAAGCCTACCTAGCTCCGCGAGACCATTTTGATCTGCGACATACTCCAACCATCTACGCTTGCGCAGATTCAACTCCTTCTTAGTGAAGACATACTTTTAGCTCTTATGGTCCATATAAATCTTGTACAATGCATTACACAATAGATGTCTCCACAACTTCAGGGCATAAATCATTGCCGCAAACTCCAAGTCATGAGTAGGATAGTTCCTTTCATGAATCTTTAGTTGCCTCATCCCATACACAATTACCTTGCCTTCTTGCATCAGTACACAACCAAGTACGACGTTCGATACATCCACATAAATGACATACTCCACCCCTTTAGTAGGTAAAGACAACACTGGAGCAGTGTATAACCTCTTTTCAGTTCTTGAAAGGCTCCTTTGCACTTAACATTCCAAACAAACGCTGTGTTCTTCTATGTAAGCTTAGTCAGCGGCGCAGACAACGTAGAAAATCCTTCCACAAACTTTCTATAATAGTCTGCCAACCCTAGGAAGCTTCTTATCTCTTTGGGTGTGATAGGTTTTTTCCAGTCCATACGGCAGCTATCTTTTCCGGGTCAACATAAATTTTGTCCTTGTTAACAACATGACCCAAAAAAGAAACCTGAGATAGCCAAAACTCGTACTTACTCAACTTTGCATACAACTTATGTTCTCTTAAAGCAAATAGAACTAAATGCAAGTGCTGGGCATGGTCCTCAGCACTCCAGGAATAGACCAGGACATCATCAATAAAAATGGCCACAAAATGGTCCAGAAAATCTTTGAACACTCTGTTCATCATGTCCATGAAGGCAGAGGGTGCATTCGTCAATCCAAAGGAAATTACTAAGAACTCAAAATGTCCATGCCGAAAACAAAAAGCGGTCCGCGGAACATCCGTCTCACAAATCCTCAACTGATGGTAGCCTGAATGAAGGTTAATCTTTGAAAACACTGTACTACCACACAACTGATCAAACAAATCATCTATTTGCGACAAGGGATACCTGTTCTTGATGGTTACCTTAATCAATTCCCTATAATCAATGCATAGCCTCATAGATCCATCCTTCTTCTTCACAAACAATACGGGAGCACCCCAAGGCGAAGAACTTAGCTAAATGAATCCACATTACAACAACTCATCCAGCTGGGTACGCAACTCTTCCAGCTCACACGGGGCCATCCGGTATGGTGCCTTAGCAATAGGATGAGTACCCAGCTCCAAATCAATATCAAACTCCACATCCCTCAAAGGCGGAAGACCGGGAAGACTAATTGGGAAAACATCAGGAAACTCTCGCACCATAGGAACATCCTCGACACAAAAAAACTACTAACGGTTTCCAAAACAGAAACCAAAAAAGCAAAATAACCGGAATCTAAAAGTTTCCGATCATATACCAAGGAAAATGATTAGGGAATCCTGACGCGGAAAACCATACACACTCCTGGGTGGCCGTTGTCCATCTTGAAGTCCAAACGCTTAACCTTGCATTAGATAACCACATCGTATCTGGACAACCAACCCATGCCCAAGATGACATCGGAGTCCTTCAGTTCTAATACCTTCAGATCAGCAAAAGCTAGGAAATCACTTAAAAGAATCAGACAACTCTGGATACCCTGGTCCGACACCACCGAATCACCGGAAGGAAACTTAACGTGAAACGAATCACCAACTAGATCGAGAGTCAGATGATGACGCTCTACAAAAGTCCTAGCCACGAACGAGTGGGTAGCACCAGAATCAAAAATAATGCGTGCCCAACGGTTCTTTACCTTAAATTTCCCTATAAAATTGCATACATAACTAGATGAACAAACATCGAAACTAAAGCTAAAAGCTAGAAACAATATTAGAATCTAACCTGAGATCACTTGAGCAGAAGTCTGCCCATCTTCCAAAGTCACCACATTTAACTTGCCCTTCCCTTTTTCCAAATGTTGCGGCAGTGGCAAGGCTTGGAGTGGAACTGGCTGCAGCGGGTGATGAGACCGCGAGCACTCTGAATTAAAATGCTCTTTTTTTCTACACTGGAAGAAGACCTTATCCTTACCCCAACAATGGGATGCATCGTGCCCTTTCCGCTTGCACGAAGCACAAACCAGATCTCCTTTGGGAGCGCTCTAAATTGCATGCACTTGCTACTATTTTTGAGCTCCCAGCCTCTTGAAACACTTTTAGAACGGATGGCCCGACTGGCCACAGAAACTGCACACCTCCTTGCTTTTTTTCTTCGAAGCGGGACTAAAATCCTGAGAGTTATTACCATCATTAGACTTCCTTTTGTCCTTCCTCATTTGCATGGCTCCATTATTAGCATTATCAATAGCTTCGACTTTAAGAGCAGCTTCCACTGCCTCAGCATAGTTCTCAGATCCATAAGCACTAGCCAACTGCTGGATGTCACTCCTAAGACCTCCCAGAATTCGCTTGACTCTTCTAGCTTTATAGGCTACTAAATCTGGGGCAAACCGGCTCAACTTGCTGAACTCTACCTCATACTCACTGACCGTGAGTTGTCTCTATTTCATATGTAGGAAGTTGTTCATCAAACGATCTTGCTCGACCGGGGACAGAAACTTCCTAAGAAGAAACTCCTTAAACGATCCCCATGAACATCCATCAGTGAGGTTTTCTTTTTCTCTTAACCACCAGCTCTTTGTAAGACCCTTAAGATGGTAAGCAGCGACCATCACTCTCTGGTCCGCAGAAATTTCTAAATGCAAGAACATCTCCTCGATCGCGATAATCCATTCATCCAATGACATAAAGTCAGCTCTACCATCATAGGTAGGAGGTCCTAATTGCTGAAAATGCGAGATAAAATTCATCTCTAGTGGCAGATGAACTTGAGACACTAAAGGAGCAGGAGGAGCGGGAACGGCTTGACCTATAACAGGGTCCTGCACTCTCGGCTGCTGCCCTAAAACGACAGTCAACAATGCCTAGATCTGCGATTGCATCTCCAACATCTGCCTTGACAGAGCCTTATTGCTCTATCACAGTCCCTCAATCACAGCCTCACTCTACACACCAGACAACTCGCCCACAAACTAGGGAGTCGACCTTATCACAACACGCCTAGGTGGCATCCTAGCAAATACAACGAACATCCAATAAAAACCTAGCTTAACCGCGAGAACTACACAACTTAGTTTAGACCATACATGTTTAGACACTTGCTCATGTTGCTAACTTGCTCTGGAAGTTTCATTAATGATGTCATGCTTAAACTTAGGATGATATATCGTCATCCTATTGACTCATGTGCATAAACTTATGAATGCATAAACTATCATTCTTTTTTATTTTTAATCCTTGTGTGTACGTATGTCATCATGTATATCTTAGCTTGATACCTGTGCTAATGCTATATTATGTCATGCATGTTGTGTTCTGCAATCTAATAAAGACCTTAATGCATGTTATGAGCGGCGTACACATGAAATATTGTGCATCCCATACTATATAATATCGTATGTAACGAAAAAGTAAAATCTAATGTGCATTCATGTGATGATTGTTATGTATCCCGTACTACATAACAGTCACATGTTACTTCCTATGAGGATCCATATACAAACACATATTATGCATCCCATACTACATAATATGCCCCATATACTTCTTATCATACTTATGAGTGCAGTGTTCATGCTTTAGCCAAGACATACTGATGACACATCAGTATGTGTATGAAATGGAACAAGACCGCTAAAACTGTACCTTTGATACCAACTATCACGACCCACATTTTCTTCGCATTAAAACAATATATTAGAGTAAGAGAAAGCACGTGTTATGATGTAATGCCGTGTAGGGGATAACTGCAGATGCTCAGGAAAGAACTCAAACCTAACACTTTATATGAAATCTTCAAGTTTATTATGAAGAAAACTGTAATTAAAGTGTTGATGGACGTATCCCTCGGCTCAGTGGATCAACTAGTCCACAAGTTAAAACATGAATATACGCTATGAAAAATACTTTGTTTATATTGATTAACATCCTACATGAGCATAAACATCCAAATAGGACAACTCATGATATATATACCTCTAGATTTAATACTAGTATTGAAAGAGCCTTTTTGTAGTTAAAATAGATTGACTTTGGCTTGAAATATGCTATGAATGAGATAGTTATAATGATACTTTTATAATTAAAATAACTAACAAACAATCCTAACATAAAACCTTTCCAGAGAGCAAGTAAACCACAATTCATCTAGAAGATACTAGGCAGCTAGCAAGTAACTTAACAATATAAAAACTCCAGTGGGCATCAACAACCTGACACGAACCCACCAAATAACATGTAAGTCTGAACTAATCAACAAAACATCAACACTACCTCACAATGGTGAGGAAAGGACGACTACAATAAATGTAGAACACAAGCAACCGCCAACCCTAGCCGCTCAACCGGCTATTGCTCTAAACCTGAGGCATTGCAAAGAAAAGAATACCTCAGCAAGAAAATACAAGTGACAAATAAATGCTCAATTTCAAATGAAAGCAAAGGAGTCAAAGGGTTACCAACCCAAATAGGAATAACTGAAATGAAAAAATAAACACTCAACCACAAGGAAATAAGTAAGAAAGAACTCACAAGGGTTAGATATCCCAACGTGCACCAAGTGCGATAAAGATTTATGCTTTATAAAACATTTATTTAAGTATGTGTATATATACATAAGAGTGGCAAGCTCATCATAGAATGAGCATAAACACCGACAAAAATGTCACCTACAGTGGTGGGAACCTACCTAACACACCAACAGTAAAAACTTCACAAGGGCCCAAGGAAAGATGGTCTGATAACTCGACACACCCAAAACCGGGGAATAACCGGCACCTGAGGTGGTGGGGACCTACCCTTCCACAGCCAATCACAAACCCACACCAGGTAAACCCACCAGGGCAAAGATTTATAAGCTGACCTTAAGTTGGTGGTCCTTTATCCACTGCCAACCATGGGCCACACCAAAAACATCCATAAAACACAGATAAAACGCTAACCAAAACACAGGATTACTCCAATCGAAAAAAGGAAAAAATCCTGAAAATCACCCTAAGGCCAAACTCGACGAATTGGACTCAATTCGGCAAGAAAATTCTAAGTCCACACTGATTCGTTGAGTATACCCGACGAATGCAGTAGACACTCGACGAATTCTACTTAGCAAAAATCTGGCTAAATGGAGATACTCGACGAATCGGCTAACATTACCTTGATACTCAACGAATCAGCGCAAATCACCATGTCCAGGTGAAATTCATTGAGTATATTCGATGAATTTGGAGTTCACTCAATGCACTCAATGCCAAGGCAGTTTCACTCAACGCCTGGACTTAACTCTACGAACTGTACTTCACTCGACGCCTAGCTGAGTTCACTCGACGCCTAACTGAGTTTACTCAACGCTCTCAATGCCAAAGGCACTTATACTCAAAGTACTCGACGCCATACAGTTTCACTCGATGCCAAATAGTCTTAACTCGACGAAAAAGACTTAGACTCACAGGTCACTCAACGAAAAAGACTTAGACTAAAAGGTCACTCGACGCTCTCGATGCCAAAACAAAATTCACTCAACGCCAAGACTGATACTTGACGAACTTGATGCCTAAACTCAACAAATATAGAATCACTGGACACCAAGGCTGATACTCGACGATTTCGTCGAGAATACCCGACGAATCTGACTTAGCCCCAAAACTCATATTTTACTAATTTCACTCAGACTGACCCCACCATATATGATGAATTGAACTTAGGTTGACTCCCCTATAATCGACGGATTTCCTCTAACCGTACTCAACCCTTATCCGACGAAATTTCCTTGGTCGAAAATCCAACACTACTCAGCAGATTGATCTTGACTGAACCTTACACTACTCCTATATTCTAAGGAGGGAAGAAAAAGAAAGGAGTGAAAAGCAAGAAAATAGCAAGGGGAAGATTCACAACTTGCCTCAAAGCTTCTTAAATACGGCCTTACGAGCGCTCGTCCTCACGGATCCGGCTGCAATAACACCTTGGCTACACTTCCTGGAACTTTTCAGGGAAAACAAGGGTCAAAACCGAATAACCTATCGCCAAAAAATCTAAGAAACGAGAAAACTCACCGCTCACACGTAGATCTCGGCGAGAGCTTTACGAATCTAAACTTCGATGATTATTTCGCGCACTGGGACTCCTACAGTGTACGACTGAAAGCTTGCGATGTCCGCTGCTTTATTTCTTCCATGAATCAGTCTGACGGCTTGGAAAGAAGTCGATGAATTGGGTTCCGCCAAAATGTACACGCTTATATATATAATATACAATTATATTATTAATTAAACGTCCAAACGACAAAAAACTCGAATCAACACAGATTTCCATGAAATTCCCACCGAAGCTAAATACTGATGCTACAAAACCAATGGCAAAGTCGAAATCAGAATCTGACAAACAAAACTCGGGTAAAAACTCCCTGAAGTCAAAACACCAAATATCCCTAAAAGGCTCCACTGAGTTCCAAAATAAACTCGGTTCGCAAGGGAAATTTCAAAAACACCCTAGAAATTAGCCATGCTAATATTTTAAGTCAAAACCTCAGATACCAATGAGCAAAAGTCACGCTCCAGCAACGATACCTGTCAACTACACGTCAATGTAACGCCCTGATGTCAAAAATACGCCACTAAACAAATTAGAATATCAGGGGCGTTACAGAGATGGGCGTGTCGATCGTCATGGTGAGTCTGCTAGGCCAAAAGGGTGAGTACTTGGCTGCGAACTAAAGAAAAATAAATACTAAATAGAATGGAAAGAAGATAAGCAACACAGAGAAAGATTATGGCAGAATCCTTCATGTATCATAAAAATATTACTGGCAAAATTGCCTTTACATTGTAAAAATAAAAGACAAATTCAGAGCTCTCAGCTTTTAGGTGGATCCAGGAGCGGGTGCTCCATCTTGTCATCCTCTAGTGGCGAGTAGTCAAGTCCTAAGGAAGGTTTGACTCACCGCCGATGCGAAGAAGTCCATGATGAGATCCCATACGATTAGATCCACCAAGTCATCCCACAAGGCATCAAAGTTCTGCAAAAAATTCAACGTTGTAACTATTTTATGCATAATCAAGACCTTGCGGGTGCTCTCTGCCTCCCGTAGGGTGAAATTAAGAGCTTGAAGACACTGGTAGTGGACTCGTCAAGCCTCTCGACAGTCTTCTCAGCAAGGGTCGTGATGAGCTTTGCCTTAGTGTCCACCAGCTCCTCCTCCATGTTGTAGATGTGCGACCGCATGCAATCAGTGGTCTAGGCATCCTGCAAAGAAAGAGGTTAGGAGTAGGGATGGGGGGAGAAGGGAAGGATAAAAGGAAAAGGAAAATGAGAATATAGTACAGGGATAACCTTCCACGCCGCTAGAGTGCTTGACAAGATGGTGCTCAGAGAGCTCGTGGTGTGTCTCGAGGTCCAATACCTTATCCTCCATGAGCTCTTTCTTAGGTTAAGCATTGTGGAATTTCATAAAGAAGCTAATGCCCCACCGCGCGACCATGTACGTGATCTTGGTGGCACACAACTAGGCTCGCGAGCTCTCAAAGGCGAGCTCCTTTAAGGCCAACTTGTTATATTCGATGGCATCCTAGAGGCCATACAACCCAAAGGACAGGGCATATGCGCCCTTGCCAGCAGGCCCCTACTCTATCCAGGAGGGACGAAATAAGGATAGGGGCACTCGATGCAACCCCTCCTCCCAGGCAAGCAGCGCCTGCCCAAATACCATCTAGGGGCTTCTGCCTTATCCCAAATTTGGGGTGCGAGTCAGGTGTCCCCAACTCATCGCTCCCAAGCTTGCTCCTCACTTAGATCGGGGCAACCTTCTTGGAAGCCGGTGACTTTTGCCACTTTGAGGGCCCGCCTGATGAGGGGCCTGAATCAACCACCACTCTCTTCTTCTGGCCGCTGCTAGTCGCGGTCACTTCCCTATTATCGACACATGCCGCTACTGCGGACTTGGTGGGCATGAGGATGGGATCCACCCTTCCCTTCCTTGCGTAGGGAAAGTTCAGGGGAATTTAGCGATCGCCTGTAGGGAAAGTTAAAAGGAGGTTGAGACACAAGTTAAAACCCCATTAGGGGTGATTGAAAAGTGTGAGATTAAAAGATTCGCATACCTTTACTCGGAAGAACTGGGGGCAGCAGGTCGAGGTTGTGCTGCAGGAAGGCAACCTCAAAGTTCTTCCTTAGGAAGAACTTGTGCAACTTGGCATCCTCACCGTCTATGCGGGGAGCTTGGCAAACGGATGCATCCTTCTGGACTAGCACATAGGGAACATTCCTATGCGCACCCTTAATGAAGATGAAGTGATCCGTCCAGTGGTGTGCCTTATTGATTGTCTCACAGAATTTTATCTGTGAGATGGTAAAGAAGGCCATCCCAACGTTGGTGGTTTGGTATTTGAACAACTTGTTGAAAACTGTCAAGTTAAACTCTATCCTCTCCTCACGCAGATAGCAAGCAAAAGCCGCTAGCTTGTCAATCGCATTAGGGTTGACCTGTACGGGCATCGCCCCAAAGTACTTCAGAAATTGCTTCACCTCTGCCCACAGCGGGAGGCGAAGCCCCATCTCAAAATGTGCGAGAGGAAAGGTGAGATCGTCCTCCTTTATGGTATTTAGGGACTCGCCTTCAACAGGAGTGTGGGACACAAACCCCTCCGACACATATGCGACAATGATTTCAGGCATCTCGTCCTCTAATACTTGCTCGTTCGTGAAGAGGTAGTCCAAGAAATGGGCCACACAGTTCTGCATTCCCTCTGAACCATCTTCATCACTGCCCATTAGATGAATAGAAAAAGCAAGTGGAATGTAGTGGGATGATGAGTAGATGAAAGTAGTTAATATGGTTGGTGGGGGCCCTACACAAGGGCGGAATTTATAGAGAATTAATGAGAAAGCGAGTTAGGCCAATTGGTGCATATTCACTCGCCATCTGCGCACTAGCAAATCTCCCTAGGCCCGTATTATTTTGACTTGCCTACTTCCTACGATAGGTAAAAGTTTCCTAACAAGACAAATCCATTCCACATCATAGACCATGCATTCACAGCAAACCAAGCATTAATTTAACCGCTGCGAGTAGCATGGTCATACACAAGAAATAATAAATAATGTCTTAAGGCCTCACAAATGTAAAGTGAAATGGGATAATAGTTGACTAATTCCTCAAAACTTTCTCTACAGGGGGGGGGGGGGTTAATAAATTTTAAAATTTACGTCAAAATTAATTATACAAATAACTGAATTTGCATTTACACAAGATATCAACAAGAATTATGAACAGATAAATAAAATCACAACAAAACAAAAAAGAAATCACATAATAATGCACAATCACAGAAACACAAGAAATATAGTAGTTCCCCAAAATTTAGGTACATCCACTCTTTTACCCCCTTGGTAGGAATTCACTATCACTGTGCCTGAGTCTTTTGATATGGAGACTCTTAGAACCAATCACCAGATCTTTTGATAAGGAGATCTTGAATCAATATAGTTCAAGTCTTTTCACAAGGAGACTATCATAACCTCTAACTGAATCTTTTGAAGAGGGATTCTCAAAACTCTTCTCACAAACTAAAAATGTTAATAAAACAAAAAAATAGAAGAAGATCTGAAGATTTCGTAATCTTCTTGATGAGTCCTCTCAGCAGAATCATGGGGACTATTTGACACTTAGTGAATTGATATCTGAAACTCTGATGAATCCTTGAATAAGAAGATCTCAAGGATTATAAGCCCTTAATCCAGATTATCCTTTAATATTCACTGAATCTGATATAACAATTGATAAGCCTTTGAGAAGAAGAAGAATTGATTCTCTTTTCAGATTTAGGAAAAAAGATGAAGGTCGACTGATTCAAGGAAGAACTTTAATTACAGATGATAATCTTCCCATCATTCTCTATCAAAATCAATCTTCCAAGATCACGATCTAATTTGAGTGTAATGATTGTTGGAATATTTGTCGCTCTGATTGATTGTCCGCCTCTTCATCATGTGTATATGTGTGTGTGTGTGCATGTCTGACAGAGAATCTAACATCTCCAAGAAATAGTTATTCAATTCAAACCTTTCTTGAATTAATTATGAATTAATCCTCAAAGCAAGTCTTGTCAAAAAACTATTCGACATAACGCCGAGTTCATATAGAAGTAGCATCGAGTTCTGGCTTCATTCAGACAATATGTGAAATTAGTTTTGTAATTGACATTGTGTCAATATTATATTGAAGTATACGTTGATTTAATCCTTTAATTAACGTCAACTTGTCATATTTTGTTTCTTTTATTTATACTCGATGTAGCGTCGATATAATGTCAAAGTTGCGTCAACTTTTAGTTGACGCATGTTGGCATTTCCTGACTTTCTTCTTAAATTTAGTGTGTCTTTCTCATGTCCTTTACACCAATGACATCCTAGAACTTCTAAGACCATATTATCCTGTCTATACATCATGGGTGATAAACCTATGATGTAAAATCACTTAAAGTAATTTGTTAAGATAATTAAAAGGGTTTTTCCCAACAACTCCCCCTATTTAGCTTAACAATTTTTATAAAATTTCAAAGGTGATTTTACAATGACAAATCAGTAAGATTACAAAACGTGGACTTACATACAATATGTAATGGATAAAAATTAAATTAAAAAGGACATAAATATGAGAGGCAACTGAATATACCATAAAAATTTTGTGCCAAAAGAAGTGTTACTTCTTATTCTTGTTAGCAAGAAATGTTGTAAATGTAGTGTAAAATTTCTTTGACAGATTTTTACCAAATTCAAAATGAAACCTGATTGCCTTTTCTAGATGACTCTATATATCCTGGTAAACATTAAAGAGCTTTTGAACTTCTACCTCTGCATTATGTGATGCAGAGTTGAGTGTATGTCCATTGCTTTAAATTTTTGAAGACAACTCATTGATAGACTCTAATAGATTGTCAAGAAAAGAATCTTTCTGCTTTTCTTCAGTTATTAGTACTTTAATAGTTGAGGCCATTACAAAGCTTATCATTCTTTGTTTACCAATTTCATAGGGAATATATTTATCCTGATTATAACCCAAACCTTCTTTACTTTTGTGGATTGTCTAGTAGTGTCCACAATCTGAGCAGCTAGATGCTTCTTGACATATTTAGTATGATCAAAGATTGTTTCTGAAAGATTAATTGATCATTCAGAAACATTTTTTCCTGATCCCTAAGCTTGTAATTTTTCCAGAAAAATCCTTTTCTTATCAACTAAATCATCTTCAAATGCTTTAAATTCAGCTTCCTCTCTTCTCTTATTAAATCAAAAGCTTTATCTAGCTCAATATCTTCTGACATTTTCTGCCCTTGAATATCTGGCATTAAGACTGATGGATTCTCCCGTTGTGTAATAGGCATCTCAATCATTTTTGATTCTAAAACCAAGGCAATAATATCTGGTATATTTATATCTTAAATCATACCCACACTCAATCTTTCTAAAGATTCTTTATTTGCATCATCCTAATTCATATCTGAAGCCATGTCCTCATTCAGTTTTTCTAAAATTTCTTTGATATCAGCATTAAAAGTTTGAAAGAAGTTTTGAATCCTACCAACCCTACCACGACTTTTCTCTCCCTTCTTTAAATCTCAAAAAAATGATTTAAAGACTTCAGCAGGGAGTATCATTTGATCAACTTATTGATCCAGAAGTTGTACAGAGCTTGATAGTTCATTTATTCAATTTTGAAGGGTGATAAGTTTACCATTGCACTCGTTTTTGAAAATAAAGAATTCCTTGGTAAATTCAGTAACTAGTGTTGTTATGGTTTTAACAAGAGCATCCAATACTTCCTTCTCAGTCAACATTAAATCTATTTGATTGTGATATCACCAGAATACCTATAAAAGTCACAAAGAACATGGAAGAAAGTAAGTATAAGAAAAATAGAGCGGGAAAGATGAAGAATTTGGAGAAAATATGAAGTCTATATAAATAGACAAAACATCAAGAAATTAAGGCATAAGTATTTCCTTAGTCGACGTGATGTCGATTTCTTTTTTGACGCATTGTGAAAATTTCAGTCAATGCATACGTTGAGTGATGTCGATGTAGCGTCGACAGATCCAAAACTATTCATAGACATCGCCTCTAGACGTTGCGTTGAATTGAAGTTAACATTCTGTCGACTTGTATTCAACATTACGTCGAGTACATACTTAAAATTTTAAGTCTTTTGCAGGTTTTCCCAACAATATATTTAATGAAAATTGCATGTTATGTTAGTGATAAAGTCATTTACTATGTTTTATCAAGCATGCCCAAAACATTGATAAATTATTTGTGCTTGATTTCATCAAGAGGCTTTGTGAAAATATTAGCCCTCTGATTTTTAGAAGACACATATTCTAGGGACATTTTCCCTTTTTCCACATTGTCTCTGAGAAAGTGATGCTTTATTTATATATGCTTTTTTATGCTGTGTAAGGTAGGATTTGAGGCAATTGAGATATCACTTGAGCTGTTACAAAATATTATTGAATTAGTGAAATTTAAATTATAACCAAGCAATTTATTCTGCATCCACAATATTTGTGAACAACAGCTTCCAACAGTAATATATTCAGCTTCTGATATAGAAGTCGAGACTGATGTTTACTTTTACTAAACCAAGATATCAGTCTAGCACCTAGGAATTGAAATGTTCCTAAGGTACTTTTCCTATCTGATCTGCATCTAGTATAGTCTACATCAGAATATCTATATAATTCAAACTCTAATTATGCTGGATACCATAATCCCATCTCAGGTGTATCCTTAAGATATCTTAAATTGTTTTTACAGAACTAAGTTGATATTCCTTAGGATCTACATGAAATCTTGCACAGATACTTGTGACAAACATTATGAGTAGCATACTAGCTGTAAGATAAAGAAGAGATCCAATAATTGCTCTATATGTTTTCTGATCAATAGGTTTACTAAAAATATCTTTATCTAGAACAATATTAGTAGCCATAGGAGTTTTCATGATGAAAGTAGTTTCCATACCAAATTTCTTTATCAATTCCTTTGTGTACTTAAATTGTGATATAAAAATGCCTTCATCATTTTGCTTCACTTATAGTCTAAGGAAGAAAGATAATTATCCCATGCTACACAATTCAAACCAGGATTGCATTAAGTCAACAAACCTTTTACGAAGTCCAGATTCCGTTGAGCCAAAAATAATATCATCCACATAAATTTGGACAATTTGTAGCTTTTCCTTATGTGTTTTTATGAGAAGTGTTTTATCCACCTTTCCTCTTGTGAAAGAGTGATCTAAGAGAAAATTGGATAAGGTCTCATACCAAGCTCTTGGAGCTTGCTTTAAACCATAAAGTGCTTTATTTAGTTTATAAACATATGATGGGTAAGTTGGATTGACAAAACCTGGTGGTTGTTCAATATAGACTTCCTCTTGAAGAGTTCCATTAAGAAAAATACTCTTTACATCCATTTAATATACTTTGATTCTTTTATATGTTTTAGAGGCTAGAAATAATCTGATTGCTTTTAGCTTGGCTACTGGTGTAAATGTTTGATTATAGCCAATTCCTTCTTCTTGTCTATAACTTTGATCAACAAGTCTAGTCTTATTTCTTATTATCACTTCATTATAATCAATTTTATTTCTGAACACTCACTTTGTTCCAATACTTGAGTAATTCTTTGGTCTATCCACTAGTGTCTGAATTAAATTTCTTTCAAATTATGCAAACTCCTCTTGCATAACAACAATCCAATGTAGATCATTATTTACTTCTTCAAATTTCTTGGGCTTGAACAGTTTGATGATGATCTATTTGTTGTTCTACAATTTCTTCTGTATGTTGAAAATTAGACACTTGCTCATTATTTTGATGAGTGACAACAGGTGGACTGAATATTCCTTCAACTAGTACTTCATCATCTAAGCTTTCTATACCATCTTTTGATTGATGAGTATGCTTCTCAGATGAGTTTTCTGTATTTTCCTCAATCTTCAACTCTTTAAACCTATCATTTAAAGGGATCAGTTCCTCTAAAATATTTTTGTTGAAAGTTTCCTCCCCCTTGGAAAAAGAATGAGTTTCATGAAATACTTCATGCATGGATTCCTCAATTTTAAGGTTCCTTTTATTATAACATCTGTAAGCTTTGCTTGATAAGGAATATTCTAAAAATATTCCATAATTAGCTTTCTTGTCAAATTTAGCAAGATAGCTTTTCCCATTATTGAGAATATAACAAGCACAACCAAATATTCAAAAATAAGAGACTATAAGTATTTTACCTTTTAAGACTTCATAAGGAGTCTTTAACTTAGTTTTATGAATGAGGCTTCTATTGAGAATATAATTAGCAGTGTTTACTGCTTCAGCCCAAAAGTCCTTCAACATAAGCTACTTTAGTGAAAGTTATATCTCCAATTTTGATTATTCCATAACCATTGGTTTGAACATAATTGGAATCACCAAAAATTACCTTTGAGATATTTTTGTCCTTGAAATTATCCAGCAATTCTTTATGTCCAGTCATATGCCCGGAGCAACCACTATCCAAATACCATAGATGGTTTGTATAAGGATAGTCTTTTTCCTGCACATGAAACCAAACATTAATTAGGATCCAAGTTACCTTAGACCCATTCCTTCATTTTCCATTATAAGGAGTGATGAAAGTGTAGGATGGCCTTTCATAATACCCCTTGGGATAAAAGAGTGTTGGTCTATTAAACCAACAACTTATAGTTTTATGCCCCTTAGTAAAACATTTTGTGCAAACATCATTTACAAAGTAATATGGAGAAGAAAAGCAATTATCCAGGTGTTGAGGCCGGGAAAATACCGTCCTCAGAATCGGACTAGGCGACCTAATGCTACCGGTCTCGCAGTGAAATCGGATGGCCCAGGACGAGTAAAGGAAACAAGACCCCAGGCGCTGCGGCAGGAAGGTCCCACCACGTACCCGGTTGCTTAGATGAAGCAACCCCTTCTCAACCAGAGTGGCCGAGCTAGATACGAAGGAGACGCGCGAGCTGGAATTCGCGAGTAACTATCCGAGTATATTCTGTCCCCTCCTTCGTACCCCTGGGGTCCTATTTATAGGGAAATCCAAAGAGAGGGGGGGGGGGGGTCTTACTTATACCCCCACCCCGGCGATCGGGCGACTATCTGGGGAGCTCGCACGAGACGAGCGAGTATCTCACCTTAGTCGCCACCTGGCGAGTAGGCATGGGGAGCTCGCCATACTCGCCCATACCTTTTGCTGGCCCACGGCTTGATCTTGACTTCACTCTTGGATTGTTGACTTTGACTTCTGGTGACCTGGCTCCAGTGGGGCCTCTCCTCGTCGAATACAGGTTGTACACAATCCCCGCTCTTTTTGGGCGACGAAGGAGCCCTGAAAGAAACATCCAACGCTTATTCGGCGAGCTATTACGTCGAGTATCTGTTTGCTCGCTTGGCCCACTGCTCGACGAAGTCTATAAATAGGGGGGGCCTGGTTGCTGGGGCGGATCCTCGAAACTCGCCCACCATGTCGGTTGCCAACGCGAAGCTTCTCGAAGACAGCCTCGCCGCCCTATCTGGCCTCCTCGGCATCGCCAGACCAAAGAGGCCGCGCGAGGAAGATGCCGCGGCCGATCTGTTGTCGCCAAAAAAGAAGAAGGCAAAGAAGCTCAAGAAACCCGTCTCCACGCCGATCGACTCGCCTCCACCTTCTGAGCCAATTGCGGCGGTGGCGGCCAAACCCGCGCCTTCAACCAGTACCCGACAACTCCTCGACGACCTTGGCTTGGGCGACATTCTGGACTCGGGCTCCCTTGGCACCGACGCGAACCCTGAAGTCGCCAAGGGATCGGCTACATCCCAAGTCGAAGTCGTCACAGTAATAGGTTGCCGCTTCGACCCCTTCTTTCGCTCATCATTTTAATCGCCGCTTCTCGCTAATCAGGTTGTCTTATGCAGACTCCCCTTCGGACGATGCCGACGCACCACTGGATATCGCTCCCCTGAGCTCCGCACCGCTGCTCGCCCTTGCTGCTGGCAAACCTCCTCGGACCGCGCACACGGTTCAGATCAATGTCGCTGCAAAGAGGATGACGGGGACCTCCCTAGTGAAGGGAAACCCTCCGGCGAATAAGGGTCTCCCGGCGAGCAAGGATCTTCCGGCGAGCAAGGACCTCCCGGCGAGGAAGGACCTCCCGGCGAGCAAGGATCTTCCGGCGAGCAAGGACCTCCCGGCGAGCAAGGACCTCCCGGCGAGCAAGGACCTCCCGGCGAGCAAGGATCTTCCGGCCTCCGCGCCAGACTCGTCACGGCCACCGGCGAGCACTTCTTTTCCGCCGCCGCCACCCCTTGATGTGGTTGAAAAGGTGAGGGGCATCGTCTTACCACCGCCGCCGCCCTTGTCCGCCCAGCAGAGGGTGGGCTTGCCGCGACATCCACCGTCCCCGCCGAAAAGTTCACAACAGCCGGCGAGTTCGTCTCAGGTTTCATCTCTGCCGAAGAAATCAAATAAGCCGCGACCGAGTTACTTTCCGCCGCGTGTTGCAGACCCCGAGCATGGAGGGCGCGGGCAGGGAGGTCGCGGTCAGGGCAGGCCTGCCGACCACCTTGAGGGTTCGTCTTCGGGTAGGCGAGATACCTCCGGTCGCGTTTCTCCACCGCGTCGGTCTCGATCTCCTCGCCGCGGTGAGCTCTTCTATCTCTAGCAACCCTTGATCTTGCTTGGTCGTTGATTTCTGATTTTGACTTGCCTTGATGACAGATCGCCCGGCGACTCCTGGGTCGGCCTTCATCGATGCCATCGGACTGTCGGGGAGCGAGTACCATCATGCTGCAGCTCGCACCTACATGGAGCTGGAGACTAAGTTCGACCAGCTCGTCATCTGTGAGCCTCACCGCCGAATCTCGGCTCTGGAGGTGCGCATGGCGAGGGTAGAGGAGCTCCAGACCACCTTGGAGAGTTACGAGGCTCTCTTTCACATGGTGAAGGAGAACGACCGCCAGCTGGTGCTTAACAATCACCGCCTCCAGCTAGTCTTGGACGAGTTGGCTGGTATTCGGGCGAGCATGGGCTCGGTGGGGCGGCTGACGAGGATGGAAGAGCAGCTGCGGCTTGGCGACGACGCGATGGCGCTGACGACGGAGCACTTCCGGAGGGCGTGCGAGATGGGATGGGCCGGGCAACATCCTCACCCTCCGGAGCGGCCGTCTAGGACGTAGTTTTGTTTTTTGTTCTAGATTCTCTCTCCATTTGGCGCTGTTGTAATGAACAGTATTATTTCAAATAAACCGGGCGACTATTCCTCTTGCTGCCGATTATTTCGCGATTTTATCCATGGTATCCGAGTTTATTCGTGCAGGTTTTTGGTGAGCGCCGCAGCGTCCTTGCTTCGTTGCGCGAGATGGGCCTGATGTCGCTGGCGTGTAGTCCTTCCTTCGCACGACGTCGATCGATGCTCGCAGAAACGAATACCCCCCCTTCTTGCCTTAGGCCTATAAATAGGAGGGGTAGGTAGAACATAAGTACGCTACTGCGAACTTCTCAATCCGCCTCGCGAGTATCCCTCCTGCTCGCTTCTTCCTCTTTTCTTCCTCTGCTCGCCCTCTCTCTTATTCACGGCTCGCGAAGATGGTAGGTGATGACGCAAGTGCTCGCCGACAAGCTCATGCCATCAATTTTGCCGACGCGGCCTTCAAGAAATCGATAACTTCAGACAGAGATTTGGAGGGTTTCAAGGAGCGTCTACTACCGGAAGGGTACTCAGCAAGGCTCCCAACTCGCAGCGAGCGACTCAATACCCATATCGAGGGTGGGCTCGTATTATCGTTGCGCCACTTCGACACTGGCCTGCGACTTCCTTTTTGGCCCGAGTTCTGCGAGATCCTTCGATATTTTGGTATCGTTCCCGCACAGATTAATCCCAACGGAATGGCGATTATCATGGGGTTCCTCTGCTACCTTCGAGAGGAGAGGATCGCCTTTGACCTCTCTATTTTTTGCCGAGTGTTTGCCTTCGCCGCGATATTGGAGGGGGTCGTCTTCTTCAGCAGCCACATCTGCACCCTGGTGGGGACTGCGAACAAAGTCCATCGCTGGAGCGAGCTTTTGGTGGTCGTGCATGGCGACTTCGGGGATCTCCTGGGAAGGCCGCACCAACCTGCCGACGTCGCCTTCATCCCGCCGATCTTGGAAGGCGCTCGCGAGCAACTGTTCGAATCCTTCCGAGGTCGCTGGTTCGACGTCGTTTACTGGCGGCTCAATGTCAACTCGCTGGAGGCGGTTCATCTGAACGAGGGTAAGGGTGGTCGAGATGTCGTATGCTCGCCGACTCGCTACCTTTTGTCGCAACTCGTATTTAACCATATCATGAGCTTTTGCAGTAGCCAACGAGCTTCCGGAGAAACCGCTCCATCCGGCGAAGGAAGTGGTCACCCCCCTTTCTGAAGCTCATCCTCCGCTCGATGTTGGGGAGAAAAGGAAAGTCGCCAAGGGAAAAGCGAGGGCGAGGTCGCCGGGGCCGGCGAATAAGAAGGCGAAGGTATCCTCGCCTCAATCCGATGATCACGAGTCGCCGCTGGAGGCTCGGGCACCTCGCTTCCACCCCAACTACAACCTCGGGCGAGGGGTGGTGGACGCTCATGGTCGCCCGCTGGTGACTTGGTCGGCGGAGGAGCTTGTGGTGTCACTGAGCACTAACCTTCCGTCCTGGTCGACGGATTGGGAGGACAAGGGGGAGGCCTTCGCCGTCCTCCATGCCTTGTATGGGCGTGTTTACGCCGAGTCGATGCTGGAGCTCGCCCCGCCGGAACTTGCACATCAATCCGCTTGCTCGCTTGCGCGAGCTACCGAGCTGGGGCATTTCACGGCGAGGAAATTGCTGGAGACAACGAAAGCTTTGAAAGCCGTTTCCAAGAAAGCCATAGAGCTCTGCATGCAGTCAGTCCGCTGGAAGGACTTTGAGGTAAATGACCTTCGGGTGGTGATATGTGATTTATCTCGCCTGGATGTGTACTAACGTTCGATGCCTCGCAGGCTGCTGAAATCGAGGCTGCGAAGAGGTTGTCTGAGTGCGAGGAGAAGCTCGCCGTGTCGCAAGCCGAGCTGGAGGCTGCCCAGGTCCGTGTAGCCGAGATGGAGACTCGGCTAGTCGCCGCCGAAGGATGCGCGAGTTCCTCTGCCCCGTTGCCGGAGGCGCCGTGACCCGAGGATGATCCACTGTGGGCCGTCAAACGGTCCCGGGTTCTGTGGGAGGAGAGGTCCTCTGTCCGCCGCAAGATAGCGCGGACGGCTGACAACATCATACTCGCACGCCTGAGAATCAACAGGCAGCTTGCCGAGGGGGATCTCACTGTTGACGAGCTTATCCCTGAGCTGCTCGTTGAGGGGACGATCTCTCCAGACCGCGCCCTTTCTTCGTCAGACTCCAGCGAATCTCACAGCAGTGGCAGCGACAGCAGCAGCGGTGAGAGCCATGGCGAAGATGGCGAGGAAGAGGGAGACGTGGACATCGGAGATGAGGAATACCGGCCGGATACTGGCGACGACGAGTCGTAGTAGCTCGCCGATCTCCGTCATGCTCGGGGCAGGGGGACCTTTTGGAACTTTTGTAACTTGTGAAGTTTACATTTATACAAGTTATTTATTCTTTGCAATTCTTTACTCGCATAACGGTTGATATCGTTCGCTAGGCTCATAGGCCCGGTGAGGAGTGCTCGCTAGATGGTGGCTTATCTCGCTTATATTCCGCTTTGAACATCGATCACCTACTCTTCATGGCGCACTCGCCCGTACGCCTAAGGGACGTTTGCCCGCCTGCCCGAGAGTGACTCCCCTACCCGCTCGGGATTTACTCGCCTACTCACGCGAGGCATACTCGCCTACTCGCGCGGGGCATACTCGCCTACTAGCGCGGGGCATACTCGCCTACTCGCGCGGGGCATACTCGACGAGTCCGGGCTTATGCATGCGTCGAGTGGAGGAGATCGGCCGATTCCCGAGGAGAGGGGCTCGTGGGGATACCGGTCTTACGGCGCTGCTCAACTCGAAGTCTTGATTTCAATCGAGGAGATCGGCCGATTCCCGAGGAGAGGAGCTCGTGGGGATACCGGTCTTACGACGCTGCTCCACTTGAAGTCTTGATTTCAATCGAGGAGATCGGCCGATTCCCGAGGAGAGGAGCTCGTGGGGATACCGGACTTACGACGCTGCTCCACTCGAAGTCTTGATTTCAATCGATGAGATCGGCCGATTCCTGAGGAGAGGAGCTTGTGGAGATACCGGTCTTACGACGCTGCTCCACTCGAAGTCTTGATTTCAATCGAGGAGATCGGCCAATTCCCGAGGAGAGGAGCTCGTGGGGATACCGGTCTTACGACGCTGCTCAACTCGAAATATTGATTTCAATCGAGGAGATCGGCCGATTCCCGAGGAGAGGAGCTCGTGGGAATACCGGTCTTACAACGCTGCTCCACTCAAAGTCTTGATTTCAATCGAGGAGATCGGCCGATTCCCGAGGAGAGGAGCTCGTGGGGATACCGGTCTTACGACGCTGCTCCACTTGAAGTCTTGATTTCAATTGAGGAGATCGGCCGATTCCTGAGGAGAGGAGCTCGTGGGGATACCGGTCTTACGACGCTGCTCCACTCGAAGTCTTGATTTCAATCGAGGAGATCGGCCGATTACCGAGGAGAGGAGCTCGTGGGGATACCGGTCTTATGACGCTGCTCAACTCGAAGTCTTGATTTCAATCGAGGAGATCGGCCGATTCCCGAGGAGAGGAGCTCGGGGGGATACCGGTCTTACGACGCTGCTCCACTCGAAGTCTTGATTTCAATCGAGGAGATCGGCCGATTCCCGAGGAGAGGAGCTCGTGGGGATACCGGTCTTACGACGCTGCTCCACTCGAATTCTTGATTTCAATCGAGGAGATCGGCCGATTCCCGAGGAGAGGAGCTCGCGGGGATACTGGTCTTACGACGCTGCTCCACTCGAAGTCTTGATTTCAATCGAGGAGATCGGCCGATTCCCGAGGAGAGGAGCTCGTGGGGATACCGGTCTTACGACGCTGCTCCACTCGAAGTCTTGATTTCAATCGAGGAGATCGACCGATTCCCGAGGAGAGGAGCTCGTGGGGATACCAGTCTTACGATGCTGCTCCACTCAAAATCTTGATTTCAATCGAGGAGATCGGCCGATTCCCGAGGAGAGGAGCTCGTGGGGATACCAGTCTTACGACGCTGCTCCACTCGAAGTCTTGATTTCAATCGAGGAGATCGGCCGATTCCCGAGGAGAGGAGCTCGTGGGGATACCGGTCTTACGATGCTGCTCCACTCGAAGTCTTGATTTCAATCGAGGAGATCGGCCGATTCCCGAGGAGAGGAGCTCGTGGGGATACCGGTCTTACGACGCTGCTCCACTCGAAGTCTTGATTTCAATCGAGGAGATCGGGTCACTTGGGAGACGTTTGAGAATTTATAACATGAATATCTTGGTAGAAACGCAATCTTCTCCTCTCGGAGATGCTCTTGAACCTGCCAAATCAGGAAGTCGGCTTCCAGACCTGTTCCTAATAATTTCTCCAGTCGGAAGAGAGATGCACTCGGGGAGACATAGGCCGACATGCATGGGGGGGGGGGGCTGATCTCGGCCGACAATGCAGAGGCTCGGTCTTACAAGAGCGCTTAAAGTCCCGAAGCATTGTCCTATCACCCGTACTGGGCTATTTAGAAGGAACGGGTTGAAGGCACGTATCCTGATCTGATAGTGAAGATCGCTTCCAACTACGCTCAATGGCCACGAGTGCCAGCATCTGGACGGGGGGGGGGGGGGGGGGGGTGGTGATATTCATCGAGGGTCCTTTTCGAACGCACTCGGAGCCAACACACCGACCCGGGCTCGTCCTTGCCCTTTCTTCGGCAGGTTATCCAGCCTTGCCGATCACTTGAGATCCTCTTCTGGGTGCTTGACGGATTCGGCCTCCCCTCGAGTCCGGGTGATTTGGGGCGCACATTTGTCCCTCGTAGTTCCTCCAGTCGGAAGAGAGATGCACTCGGGGAGACATAGGCCGACATGCAAGGGGGGAGCTGATCTCGGCCGACAATGCAGAGGCTCGGTCTTACACAAGCGCTTAAAATCCCGAAGCATCGTCCTATCCTCCATACTAGGTTATGTACAAGGAACAAATCGACCACTGGTTCCCGGAGTCGATGGCGAGACGGATCTTGGAAGCACTCAGGAGCCTCGAGGCCTTTTTAACACAAACACGAAAAAGGAGAACAATTCAGCCATCACTGTATATTAGAATCATCTCTTTACATAAATAGGTACAAGCGTTACAACTAGGGGTAGAATCTTTTCAGATCATCCCCACTCCAGGTCCCGTTCAGCTGCTCCCCTGCTTGATCTTGTAGGTAATAGCCCCCCGCGGCTAGGGCTTCTTGGACAATGAAGGGGCCCTCCCAATTGGGATGCAGCTTGCCCATGACGGCTCCCCGCCCAGCGGCGTCTACCTTTTTCACGACCAGATCTCCTGCGAGGAAGTTTTTTAGGCGGACATTTTTATCGAAGTGCCTCGTCATGCGCCTCTTGACTTCCTCTTGGCGTACAGAGGCCAGGTCTCGAAGCTCTTCTACGTAATCCAGGGAGAGCCTCTGGGCACCCTCGTTCTCCAGTCGCCATTCCTCGCTCCCGCCTTCGGCTGCAACCACTCTCGGACTTCGCACCTCGAACTCCACTGGGATGAGTGCCTCAGACCCGTGGGATAACTTGAAAGGTGTTTCCCCCGTGGCCGAGTTCGGGGTCGTCCTCAGAGCCCATAGGACCGAGGGGAGTTGTTCGGCCCAGTTTCCTTTTAAGTTGGTGACCTTCTTCTTCAGTAGGTTGACGATGAGCTTGTTGGCAGCTTCTACTTGTCCGTTTCTCCGAGGGTGGTGTACTGAGGCGAACCGAAGATCTGTGCCCAATTGCTTGCAGAAGTCCTCTAGTTCTAAGCTGGCGAACTGCGGCCCATTATCAGTGGCGATGGCCAGCGGGATCCCAAACCTGCACGCGATTCCCCCCAGATAAAATTCTTGACGATCTAAGAGGTGGTCTTGGCCAAGGCTTTGGCCTCGATCCACTTGGAGAAGTAGTCGATCATCACCAGTATGAATTTCCTTTGTCCACTTGCTTGAGGGAACGGGTCGACTAGATCCATCCCCCAGATAGCGAAGGGCCACGGAGCGGTGATCGAGCGGAGGTGTTGAGCCGGTTGAAGCTGGAGGGGCGCGAAGAGCTGGCACTGGGAGCATTTCTTGGAGTAAGCCTCCGCGTCCTTTCGGATGGTAGGCCAGATGTAGCCATGCCTCAAGATTCTCTGCTCCAGAGTGCGGGTCCCGGAATGGCTCCCGCATTCCCCTGAGTGAATTTCCTCGAGAACTCGGGGGACCTCGATTTCTGACAAGCATCTGGCCAAAGGGCCCGAGATGGTCTTGCGATAAAGCTCGGCGTCGAGGAGTTGGTAGTACACGGCCTTGTATCGGAATTTCCTTTGATCCTGGCCGTCCGAGGGCAGCTGACCCGTTGTTAAGAACGCAATGAACGGATCCTTCCACGAGGACCACTGCTCGATCTCCATCATCTCTCCTTCTTCGATGGATGGTCGAAATAGCTCGGTGACCGTCCCCCCGGCCCGGGGACCGTATTTGGCAAGGTAGTCAGCTTCGGCATTGTCTTCTCGAGGCACATGCTCGACGAAGAAGGACTGGAAACCCCTGATCAGACCCTTAACCTTGACCAAGTATTGCTGCAGGGTGGGGTCATATACCTCGAACTCCCCCCGAATCTGGGAAGCGACTACCATTGAATCGGTGAAAGCTCGGATGTCCTTAATTGACAGCTCCTTGGTGAGACGCAAGCCGGCCACCATGGCTTCGTACTCTGTCTGGTTATTCGTAACGGGGAAGAGGATCTCGACGGCTTGTTCGATCCTGGTTCCCTGGGGGCTAACCAACACGACTCCGGCCCCCACGGAAAACTTGCCGGATGCTCCGTCTACAAACATCTTCCAAGAGACTGGTCGGGAAGCGCCCACGTCTACCTCTACCTCGGCCGAGAAATCGGCCAGGAAGTCTGATACCGCCTGGGCCTTGATGGCTACTCTTGGGGAATACGAGATATCGAACTCGCTGAGCTCCACCGCCCACTTGGCCAGCCTGCCAGAATGCTCTACCCCATCCAAGATACTCCTTAAGGGATGATTGGAGACCACTTTGATGGAATGAGCTTGAAAGTATGGGCGGAGTCGCCGAGCCGAAACCACCAAAGCGAAAACCAGCTTCTCCAAGATAGGATACCTTATCTCTGCTTGCCGCAACACCCGACTCACGTAGTAGATGGGGAGCTGCCTCCTTCCTTCTTCTCGAACCAACACCGAACTGACCGCCTCAGCTCCCACTCCCAGATAAAGTAGGAGGTCTTCGCCGCCTTGTGGCCCTTGGAGGAGAGGAGCTTGGGTTAGTTGTTGCTTGAGCTTCTCGAAAGCCTCCTCGCACTCCGTGGTCCACTCGAATTTCTGGTTTCCCCGAAGGGCTTTAAAAAATGGAGAGCACTTTTCTCCGGCCTTGGAGAGGAAACGACTAAGGCCCTCCAGCCTTCCAGTCAGCCTTTGGACCTCCTTGGAGTCTCTTGGGGAGGTCATCTCCATGATGGCTTTCACCTTGTCGGGATTAGGCTCCACCCCCCCGAGGAGTAAGGAGGTGACCCAGGAACTTCCCCCTTCCCGCGCCGAAGACACATTTGGTCGGATTAAGCCGCATCTTGTACTTCCTTAGGGTGGCGAAGGTCTCCGTCAGATCCGCCACGTGCTCCAGGACACTCTTGCTTTTAACAAGAAGATCATCCACATAGACCTCCAAATTCCGCCCCTTTTGCTCTTTGAATACCCGGTCCATCATTCTTTGATACGTCGCGCCGGCGTTTTTGAGCCCGAAGGGCATCATCTTGTAGCTATAGCACCCGTCGCCGGTGATGAAGGAGACGTCACGACAATCGGGGGGATGCATCCGGATCTGATGGTACCCTGAAAAAGCATCAAGGAAACTCATCACAGGAAATCCGACGGCGGAATCAACCAGTGCGTCGATCTGAGGCAGGGGATAACAATCCTTCGGGCAAGCTTTATTCAACATTGAAAAGTCGATACATAACCTCCAGCCCCCTCCAGACTTCTTTACCATTACAACATTGGAGACCCAGCCTGGATACTGGATCTCCGAGACGAACCCCACCTCTAGCAGCTTTCGCACCTCCTCCCTGATCGGCTCGGCCAGCGCGGTGGCACTCTTCCTCTATCTTTGACGAACCGAAGCTACCGCAGGATCCAGGTTGAGGCGATGACAGACAACATCGACATCTATCCCTGGCATCTCGGGGGCACTCCACGCGAAGATGTCAGCGCTCTTCTGTAGGCACGCAGCTATCTCCGCCTTCCCTTCCTGGGGCAAGGCTCCTCCGACCTTCAGCAGTTCAGGCTCCCCTTTCGGGGAGATCACCTCCACCTCCTCTAGCTCTTCGGCATCTTGCAGGACCTCCTCATGCTCCATCATCTTCTCCAGCCTCTCCGCGTCACCCATCCAACTGATGGTGCTGACAGCGTTCAGGTAGCACTCCCGAGAGGCCTTCGGGTCCCCTCTGATCCCGACTTGGACGTCATCCTGGCAGTACTTCAGGCATTGATGGTACGACGACGGGACGGCCTTGAAGTAATTGATGAGATACTGTCCGAAAATGGCGTTGTAGCCGCTGGGCGCGTCGACGATGACAAATCGGCACCGGATTGAAGTACCCCCGAGGGTGATCAGCAGCTCCACTCCCCCTTCCACTTCTTTCTTCTCTCTCGAGAAGCTAAAGAGAGGCCCATCCGCGGCCTGGACCCTGGACGCTTCCACCTGCAGCCCCACAAAGGTTCTTTTGAAGATGACGTTCACCGAGCTCCCGTTGTCCGCGAGGATTCGGTCGACGGTGAAGTCTTCGATGGCTGCTTGAATCACCAACGCGTCATGGAAAGGGTTTTCGTTCCACAGCATGTCCTCCTCCGAGAAGGTTATCTCGTTCAGCAGCGGAGGTGTTTGCGACGTCGAGGCGACGCTCCTTGTTGGGTACATTGGAAAATGTGTACCTGATTTGAAGAAGCCCAACCTAGCTCAATGATATACATCATGTTGTATTTGATGTAGTTTTGAGTTGACATGTGCAGGTAAAGAAATGTTAAAGTTTACAGAAAAATTCTAAGTCCAAGTGTCGACACAAAGGAAAATGTGTCGACACATAGAAGAAAGTTGTCGACACAACACTGGGAAAATGTGTCGACACAGAAGAAGTAAGTCGACACTACTCTGGGAAAAAGTGTCGACACATAACATAGTCGATCTCAACACTGGGAAAATGTGTCGACACAGAAGAAGTAAGTCGACACTACTCTGGGAAAAATGTGTCGACTCAGAAGGAAAGCGTCGACCTCAACATTGAAAAAAAATGTCGACACAGAAGAACATAGTCGACCTCAAGGAATATAGTCGACCACAAGTTTGTCTACAACAGCAGAATGTGTCGACACATTGTGATTGAGTCGACACATTGAAGCAGAGTTAAAAGAAGACTGTGTCGACACCTGAAGGCTAAGTCGACACTTACTGAAGTTAAGATTCTACAACAACTGTGTCGACACACAGGACTTGTGTCGACACACTGAAGAGTCAAGATCAAATTGTTTGCAGAAGAAGCCGTGTCGACTCAAAGGCAACTTAGTCGACATCACTGAAGGCAGTGTCGACACCAAAGTCAATTGTGTCGACACAAATAGACAGATGGTCTCGACACTTTCTGACAGACTGTCTCGACACACTGTGGTTCAAGACTAAGGCACAGGACTTGTTGAAGACTTGACAGCTGTGGGTTGCCACCGGTTAACTGAAGCTGTCAGACTTGTCAGAGAACTGTTAGAAACCGGATCAGCCGGTTACCATGAAGGAAGTCTATAAATAGACATATTCAGAAGAAGGAAATAACCTTCTCAACATTGAAGAAATTCTTAACTCCAGAACTTTTGAAGAAGGATTCCGATCCAAATCATTTCAAGAAAGTGCAAGGCACTTAAGAAGATCTTCTCAAGAAGATCTAAGAAGACTATCTAAGGATAGATCTAAGAAGAGTTCTAACCAGAATTCTGAAGAATCATTCAAGTGCTGATAGAGAGAGATCAAGTCAGAATTTGAAGAAGAAGAAAGAATCCACCAGTGGATTATCAAGAAGCTGTTTGGAATCAACTCAGCTAAGTACATTTTCAAGAAGCTTTGAAGAAGGCTAAGAAACAGTTGATTGCATCAGCTGATTAAGAATTGTCATTGCCTTTTCTCTCTCAATTTGGCAAGACAAATTTAAAAACAATCTTTTCTATATTTCTGTAGGATCTGTTTATACAGATCTGAGTTGTAAGCCTATGTTATAAAGGCTGAGTGTAGGAGTGTTGAACTCTGAGTGGTAGGGCTGATTGCCTGAGTGTAGGAGAAGGATATTCTCTGAGTTGTAGGCCTTGGGGCAAGGCTGAGGTAGGGCAGTTGTGCCTGAGTTGTAGGAACCAGTTGGGTTCTGAGTTGTAAGATCTATTGATCTGAGATAAGTGGAAGTTTGGCCGAATCTAGCATACTGCTAGATAGGTGAAGGGGGAAAGTGGATGTACCCAGACCTTGGGGAACCACTATAAAACATAGTGCAATCTGTGATGTGTTGTTTTCTGTGATTGCTGTGTTTTTTGTATTAGTTAATAAATTGAATTCTGTCTAGAAGTTTTAGAAAAGAAGCAGGACCTATTCACCCCCCCCCTCTAGGTGTTTAGGCTGCCTTGAAAGTTAAACTATCAAGTGGTATCAGAGGGAGGTTCCTCAAAAAGGACTTAACAGTCTGAGGTAGATCTGATAGGCAGAATCAAGAATCAAGAAGATGGGTTCTGGAGAGAATCATAAGGAGCTAGGGTCAATGAAATTACCCATATGCAAGAAGGAAATCTTTGGGATCTGGAAAGAAAGAGTCAGATTGTTTATGGAAGCATCTGACCCAAGGATTTACATCACAGTACAGGAAGGCCCCTTCATACCAATGAAGATATCTGTTCTTGATGCAAATATCCAAACACCAAAGACTTATTCTGAAATGACCAAGGATGAAATCATCTTGGCTACCATGGACAAAAGGGCACAGAACATAATTGTCAGTGCCATAGATGATTCAACATTTCAGAATCTGATTCACTGCAAGACCTCCAAGGAGATGTGGGACACATTAATTGTCTACATGGAGGGATCAGAAGAAGTAAGGCTGGACAGAAAATCTATGCTAAATCAGGAGTATGAAAGTTTTAGACAAGGAAAATCTGATAGCATAACTGAGTGCTATAAGAAATTCTATAGAATTGTGAATGAGCTAATTTCCTATGGAAGAGTCTTCAGTACCTATGAACTGAATGACAAATTCTTAAGATCCTTATCAAAGGATTGGGATACAAAGATCTGTGCCATAAGAGAAGTGGCAAAATTGGCAGAGATATCTCCTCCAACTCTGTTTGGAAAGTTGCTATCCTATGAAATGCAACTTATGGTAAGGAAGGAGGAGGAAAGAAACTCAAGAGGAGAGCATAGAGAAAAGACTGTGGCATTTAATGCTGAAGCCACCAGAAAGAATAGGAGGAAATCACCATCTCCTCCTAAGGAAGTTGAAGAAGGTAGTTCTGAAAATTCAGATAGGGGTTCAGTCAGCAGTGATTCAGATGCAGACTTTGCTGCATTCACTAGGCAATTTCAAAGGTTCTTGAAAAAGAAGCAATGGAAGTCTAGGCCTTCCTCATCACAGCAAGTAGATGACTATTATCAGAAAGAAGGTCATCTAGGAAAGAGAAAAGCAGGTCAAAGCCCAGCAAAGCCACTACTTCAAAGATTGTCTGCTATTGTTGCAATAGGCCTGGACATGTAGTGGCTGATTGTCCTGACAAAAGGAAGGAATCTTCAGAAAAGAAGAAGACTTATCAGAAAGGCAAGAAGGAGAAATCCTTTGTAGCAAAGAAAGATAAAAGTCTGTCAGACCAGTCAACTTCAGAATCAGGATCTGAAGCTGAAGCATATATTGGATTATATGCTGCATCTGAGGAAGAGGAGTTTATGCAGTTGCTAGACTCCATCAATGAACATCAATGCATGGGTTTGATGACTAGATCAGAAGAGGACCTATGCCAGAATCAGTCTGGTCCTAATGAGGTAAACAGTCCTTCCAGTACATTTGTTTGTAGTACAAGTGAAGAATCAGCTACATCTGCATCAAGTGATGAAGATGCATCTGGATCTGAAGGAGATGTCTATCAATTGATAGACAAGTATGGGGACTTGTTGCAGGCCCTTAAGAAAAGCAAGAACCTGGTTAAATCACAGGCTCAGGAAATTGCTGATCTAAGGGTTACAACAGCTGAGTTAGAAAAAGTCCTTGATCAAAAGTTAGCTGAAATTGCCAAGCTGAAAAATATAACTATTATTCAGATGGGCACAATTAATTATACTAATGATCAAGTAAAGAGTCTGGAGGACAGACTTAGAATTGAAAGGGATTAGTGGCTAGTTACTCTAAGCCAAAATCTGTCTTACCCTTGATAGATGAATTTGTCACTCAGAAGGGTAAGGCTGGATTAGGATTTAAGGGTAACTCCAGGGCTAGCAGATTCAAGAAGAAAGGCAAAGCCCCTATTCAGCCACTAAACCTTTCAGTCCCCATAAGGTTTGGTAAGAAGAAAGTGCCTTCTAACATATATGATCATGAAGACATTCAGGATCATATCAAGACAAATGTTCTGAAGAACAAGGGTGTTAAGGCAAGCAGGCCTACCTATGGTCATAAGCCCTATGGTTTTAAGAAACCAGCAGGAGAAGTTGCAACAGCACCAGCAATGAACAGAAATGCTTCTGACAAGGATGTATCTAGATCTAGATACAATAAGTTTGAATGTTGGTGCTGTGGCAAGAGGGGTCATTTTGCATTGGACTGCTGGTATAACACAAGTGTTATAAAGAATAAGAGTCTACCTGTTAGAAGAGGTTATGATAACTTTATTAAGGCTAACCTGAACCAAGGACCCAAGACTTACTTGGGTTCTAAGGGTAAGTAATTCTGTATTGCAGGTGAATCCAAGTTACCATGCCCCTATATGGTACTTGGATAGTGGTTGTTCCAGGCACATGACTGGAACAAAGGGGCTGCTGAAGGAGTATTCATCTGTCAAAGATGGACATAAAGTGATCTTTGGTGGATCTGAAAAAGGAGTCATCAAAGGATTTGGTAACATCTCTTCAAACCTAATTACTATCACCCAAGTGGCCTATGTAAAAGGTTTGAAACATAATCTAATAAGCATAAGCCAGCTGAGTGATCTAGGATATGACATTTCATTTGGTAAGGATGGATGTCATATCAAAAGGTCAAGTGATCAAGAGATCATATTGACTGGGTATAGGAAGAGAAATGTGTATTGCCTTAATTTTGAATGTGAGAATAAGGCATCACCCATTTGTCTTGTAGCTGATGACAATGCTTCTCATTGTGTTAAGTGGCACAAGAGATTGGCTCATCTAAACTACAAGACAATTGGCCAACTCTTTAGTAAAGAACTAGTGAGGAATGGGCCTCAAGTTAAGTGTATAAAGGAAGGGGTATGCTCAGCTTGTCAAAAGGGCAAGCAGACAAAAACCTCATTTCAAAGCCTTGAAAACAAGGATTCTGTGAGGTGCTTATACCTCTTGCATATGGATCTTTTTGGTCCTATGCCAGTTCACAGTCTAGGAAGGAAGGTCTACACACTAGTGGTGGTAGATGACTATTCTAGATTTACATGGGTGTTCTTTCTGAGACAAAAATCTGAAACCCCAAGTGTATTATTTAAGTTTGTAAAGCAAATTCAGAATGAACTGAACAGTACAGTGGTCAAAATCAGAAGTGACCATGGTACTGAGTTTCAATCTGAAAGCATGACAAACTTGTGTATAGACTTTGGGATTTTCCAAGAGTTCTCCTCACCTAGAACACCTCAGCAAAATGGAATTGCTGAAAGAAAGAATAGATCATTAATTGAAGCTGGTAGAACTCTATTGAGTGACACCTCTCTCCCAGAATATTTTTGGGCTGAGGCAGTTAACACTGCTTGTCATGTCATCAATAGGGCTTCTATCACCAAAAGCCACAGGAAGACTCCCTATGAGATTGTGAAAGGCAGAAAACCAAATCTATCCTATTTTAGGATCTTTGGCTGCAAGTGCTATATACTTAACAATGGTAAGTCTTATTTGACTAAGTTTGCTGCCAAATCCCAGGATGGGATATTTGTTGGGTACAGCACAAATAGTAAGGCCTATAGAGTCTTCAACTTAACTACTCAAGTTGTTGAAGAATCTGTGCATATTGTATTTGATGAAACAAGATTAATCAATTGTGAATTGTCTTGTAGATCAAATGACTCAACAGGTATAAGCAAGAAGATGGACAAGCTCTCCATTGCTGAAGCTTCAAAGGAAGAGGGAGCATTGGAAAATGAAGGCTGCTGTCCAGGGGGAGTACAAGAGATAATGGAAGCTGATGAAAACCAAGAGGAACAGCAGAATGAAGAAGCTGGAGATGCTCAACCTGAAGGGAATCTACCTCCAGCTATAAGATATCTAAGAGATCATCCTACTGATCAGATAATTGGTGATCCAAGACAAGGAGTGCAAACTAGAAGCAGAAATCAAAGCACAGTTTTGCATTCTAGTTTCTTGTCTCAAATGGAACCTAAGAAGTTTGAAGAAGCTATCCAAGACCAGCACTGGATTGATGCTATGCAAGAGGAGCTGAATCAGTTCAGAAGGTGCAAGGTCTGGGAGCTTGTTCCTAAACCAAGAGGCCACAACATAATTGGGACTAAGTGGATCTATAGGAACAAGCTAGATGAAAGTGGAATAATAATAAAGAATAAAGCAAGATTGGTTGCAAAAGGATACAGGCAGGAAGAAGGGATTGACTTTGATCAAACCTTTGCTCCAGTAGCAAGGCTGGAGGCAATCAGAATGTTCCTTGCCTATGCAGCCTACCAAGACTTCAAAGTATACCAGATGGATGTAAAGTCAGCATTTCTGAATGGTGATCTTAAAGAAGAAGTATATGTAGAGCAGCCATCAGGTTTTGTAGATCCTCTTAAACCTGATTCTGTGTACAAGCTTAGGAAAGCTTTGTATGGGTTAAAACAAGCTCCAAGGGCTTGGTATGAAACCCTGTCTACCTTCCTCATTGAGAATAAATTCTCAAGAGGAAAGATAGACAAAACTCTATTCCTTAGGGAATCCAAAGGAAAGATCATCTTAGTTCAGATCTATGTTGATGACATAATCTTTGGATCTACTGAAAACAACCTTTGTAAAAAGTTTGCCAAACTTATGCAAGGGAAGTTTGAGATGAGCAGTATGGGAGAACTTAAGTTCTTCTTGGGACTCCAAGTAAGACAGACTGATGATGGATTGTCCATATCCCAGTCTAAGTTCACCAAGGAATTAATTAAAAAATATGGTATGGAGTCATCCTCCTCCATGAGAACTCCTATGGGCACAAGTATGCCAATATGCAAAGATGAGGCAGGTAAACCTGTTGATGAATCATTGTATAGAGGAATAGTTGGGTCACTACTATATCTCACTGCTAGTAGACCTGACATTATGTATGCAACATGTGTCTGTGCTAGGTACCAAGCCTGCCCTAAAGAATCTCATTATACTGCAGTAAAAAGGATTCTGAGATATCTAAAGGGCACTCCTACTCTAGGTCTTTGGTACCCTAGGAATAGAGATTTTCAACTAACAGGCTATTCAGATGCAGATTTTGCAGGATGTAGAGAGGATAGAAAGAGTACTACAGGTACTTGTCAATTCCTGGGAGGAAGACTAATATCTTGGAGTAGTAAAAAACAGACTAGTGTGGCAATTTCCACAGCTGAGTCAGAGTATATTGCTGCAGGAAGCTGCTGTGCACAGCTATTATGGATGCAGCATCAGCTTAAAGATTATGGTATTCAGGTAAGTAGAACACCCCTTTTATGTGATTCTAAGAGTGCTATTTCTATTGCTAATAATCCAGTTTCTCATAGTAGAACTAAGCATATAGAAATCAAATATCATTTTCTTAGAGAACATGTAGAAAAAGGTGACATCTCATTGGAATTTGTAAAAACAGATTATCAAATAGCAGATGTATTTACTAAGCCTTTAGATGAAACCAAATTCAATAAATTCAAAATTGAATTAGGTATGTTAACCATTGATTAATGTATTAAACAAAATCATTAACAATGCTATTGAAATGGTTAATAAGTAAGTAAAAGTAGTAACAACAATAATCAAGTGTTAAAAAGGACACATTGAAGTTACAAAAAATTGGCTAAGTAAGAATGTGTCGACACATTCAGTAATAATGTGTCGACTCAGAGAAATTATGTCGACAAGTCAGAAATATTGTGTCGACACAGAGAATATGTGTCGACACTTAAGAGTTTTATTGTCGACTTAAACAGGAATGTAATGTCGACTCAACCAGAATTATGGTGTCGACACTTACAAAATATGTGTCGACACTTGTCTTAGTGTCGACACAGAATTTCTGTCTTTCTACTATATATCCAAGGTGTCGACATAACCACAAATTGGTGTCGACACATAGTAGACTGAAGAAATGTCGAGTTAATAGAAGCTTGTGTCGACACATTCCGTCTGTGTCGACACATTTAGACTGTCTTTGGCGCCTTTTGAACTTCTTTCAACAGAAGCTATAAATAGGTCAAAAAGCTCTTTGTGTCGACACGCTTTCAAGGTTTTCGAAACTCAAACCCTGTGTCGACAGTCTTTCTTTCTCTCTTCTCTCAAGCTTTCTCGACACAACGATGGCGCCAAGGATTGAAGACAATGTTAATGAAGGGTATGAGTTGGTGCGCCAGGCGTTTGCAGAGGCGCCGCCTGATGTTCAAGGAGTTATCACCCTTCTCTCTGCATCAGGGTTAGAATTCCTTGTCTCAGAACCATCCAAGATCTGGAAGAAGGAGGTGCACGAGTTCTTTATCTCTGCATCAGTCCATTCAACTGGCCTCAAGATTAAGTCTACAGTTCAAGGGAGTAAGATCAAGATTAACCAAAGAAGTATAAGAAAAATCTTCCACTTGAAAGTAGTTGAAAATGAAGAGGAAGTTCCTATCTCCAGACAAGGGAAGCCCTTCAATGGTGTGGACTGGACCAAGGATTGAAGATTGGAGCTGCCTTCAATAGGAAGGGAATGAATCAGCAAGGGAAGTTCTTGTCTGAGATAGTTGGGAAGGTAATCCTCTGCAAGACAGGTGGACATGATAGGATTTCTGCCTATATGTTCAGCCTGATGACCAGGATAGTATTTACTATTCCTACTGATTGGTCAGGAGTGCTCTTTGACAAGATCAAAGAGGGAATCAAGAAGCCTAACATGGCTAGGATCATGAGCCTGTACTTCAATGGAGTAATTCCTGAAGTGATGCAGCAGCTGCAGGGAGCAAGATTAACCATATGAGAAGAATGGATATGAGACTATTCACCAGGTGGGATAGGGTGCTGTCAAAGGATGTGCCTGAAGAGAACAGGCCAGACACCCCTGTGCAATCCCCTACACCAAATCAAGAATCTGACCAAGTACAAGAAGGGACACAGCTTGACTCAACTGTGGTCCAGGAAGTATCAACACCTGCACAGATGCAGGGGGAGCAAGTTTCCACTTCTGCTCCAAAGGTATCTACACCTGCTTAGGTATAGGAGGAGCTAATGTATTTTAACTTTAAAAGACATTGCTCTTATTCTTATTACTGCACAGGTTCAGGGGGAGCTAGTGTCCACACCTACACCTGCCACTACAAATATTGAGGTGCAAGTCCAAGAGGTAGCACAGTTAAACATATCTCCAGATTTAACTGCTGCAAAAGTGACCACTCAACTGGAATTTACTATGGAAGAGTTATTCCCAGATGTTGATACAGCTACTGATAGAATAGAAGAGGTTCAAGATGTTGAGCAGCCTCTTGACATAGAGCTAGAACAAGGAGTGGAAAAAGTTCAAGAGATTGAGAAAGTACAAGAAGTAGAGGAGGAGCAAAGAATTGAGGGGGAGCCTCTACATGTTGAAACTGAGCAACATGGCACTGAAGCAGATAGAGTTAACATAGAGAGTACTTCTGAATCTGAGACTGAAGAAGCCAGGTTGGCTAAGAGAAGAAAACTGGTTGTATTTAAAAGAAGAAGCAAAACTTATAAGCAGGCTTTACAGACAACACCTCCACCTCCACCTCCTGAAGTTGATTATAACAAGTTCTTGGTGGATTTACAGGTGAAATTGGATGACCACAGGGTGGCCATTGAGAAATATGTTGATGAAAGAAACAAAACTCTGCAGTTTGACTTAGCCCAAGATATCAAATCTATCCAATTTCAAGTCAACTTGAATAAAACTGAAATGACAGATTGCTTCCACAAGGGTGGCAATGCTGTAGTTTATCTGGCTAAACAACAGCAGGATATCTCTACAAAGGTGGATGATATTGTTTTGAAGCAAGGTTATGTTCTGGAAAATCAAATAAGAATGAATGACAATTTAACTGAATCTCATAATGAGATCATTCAAGAGGTGAAGAAGATTGTTCCAGGGATGCCTGCAGATAAAGCCAAAGAAATGGCAGAGTTTGATAAGAATTTTCAGGCTGCTATTGCATCTGTTAAGACTGCCATCACAACCTCTCAACAGGAAATATCTGAAAAGCTTCAAAGATTAAGACCATTTTTCAAGGAGGGAGTGAATTATTTGGATGGCCAAATAAGATTTCAGAAAGAAGATCTTAGAGATCATGTATCAAGAGAAGCCATAAAGGGGGAGAGGATGCTAATTCATGCAGGCTCTGAGCATGCCAAATGGGTGACCAATAGCATAAGAGCCACATTGGGATATCCACCATTGTGTGATGATAACATGGTGGCTGAGTCTGGTCTACAAACAGGACTACTTGAAGGTGACCAACCTGAGGTTGCCCAAGTCATATACCCTCCTCCAGATTTTGATATATTGGATCAGCAAGTGCAATATATGTATAGTCCTTCAAAGGAAGTTGTAAATGTTATCTTTGGAAAGGTTGATAAGCCTGAGGTAAATTTGCAAGATCAGCAAGATGCTCTACTGTCAAAGAAAAGATTTAGAGAGCAGGCTGAGCTGAAGCCAGATTTTGAGCAGTGGAGTCCTACTTCCAGAAATATAATACTCACTGCATGGAAAGCTGTCAAAGATCAAGTTCATGAAAGGGGCAAGTGGTACAATGAGCAGGAATGGCAGAAGTATGAGGCAAGACAAGAAGCCATTGTACAATTCAGAAGGAAAGCTAAGATGGGAAGACTTCCAACTGATGCTATGGAGCCAAGCAAATACTTCCCAAAGCCTTTTCACTATTTTGAAAGGCAAAGGCTCAAGGAAGAAGCTAAGAAGAAAGCTGATCTTAAAGGAAAAAAGATGGCTGAAGAATCAGAAGCTCCTGTGACAGCTAAAATTAAATCTGGCCAAGGGATTGTTATTAGAGAGCCTAATCAATCCTGATAATGTTTAGTTCTTTCATAATGTTTTGTAATGATGTAATCTGTCAAAGAAAAACCATGTAATCAAACATTACCCAGTAATAAACAAAATTTTGTTAAATCTGTGATAGATTGTTTTATCCATGATGTTCTTATTATTTTGTTTATAATTAAGTATCCCTGTGTATTGTCATATATCATCATTTTATACTATTTATAAATGGTGTATATCATTGGCTATAAGGGTTATGACTTCTCCAAATAGGGGGAGATTGTTGGGTACATTGGAAAATGTGTACCTGATTTGAAGAAGCCCAACCTAGCTCAATGATATACATCATGTTGTATTTGATGTAGTTTTGAGTTGACATGTGCAGGTAAAGAAATGTTAAAGTTTACAGAAAAATTCTAAGTCCAAGTGTCGACACAAAGGAAAATGTGTCGACACATAGAAGAAAGTTGTCGACACAACACTGGGAAAATGTGTCGACACAGAAGAAGTAAGTCGACACTACTCTGGGAAAAAGTGTCGACACATAACATAGTCGATCTCAACACTGGGAAAATGTGTCGACACAGAAGAAGTAAGTCGACACTACTCTGGGAAAAAGTGTCGACTCAGAAGGAAAGCGTCGACCTCAACATTGAAAAAAAATGTCGACACAGAAGAACATAGTCGACCTCAAGGAATATAGTCGACCACAAGTTTGTCTACAACAGCAGAATGTGTCGACACATTGTGATTGAGTCGACACATTGAAGCAGAGTTAAAAGAAGACTGTGTCGACACCTGAAGGCTAAGTCGACACTTACTGAAGTTAAGATTCTACAACAACTGTGTCGACACACAGGACTTGTGTCGACACACTGAAGAGTCAAGATCAAATTGTTTGCAGAAGAAGCCGTGTCGACTCAAAGGCAACTTAGTCGACATCACTGAAGGCAGTGTCGACACCAAAGTCAATTGTGTCGACACAAATAGACAGATGGTCTCGACACTTTCTGACAGACTGTCTCGACACACTGTGGTTCAAGACTAAGGCACAGGACTTGTTGAAGACTTGACAGCTGTGGGTTGCCACCGGTTAACTGAAGCTGTCAGACTTGTCAGAGAACTGTTAGAAACCGGATCAGCCGGTTACCATGAAGGAAGTCTATAAATAGACATATTCAGAAGAAGGAAATAACCTTCTCAACATTGAAGAAATTCTTAACTCCAGAACTTTTGAAGAAGGATTCCGATCCAAATCATTTCAAGAAAGTGCAAGGCACTTAAGAAGATCTTCTCAAGAAGATCTAAGAAGACTATCTAAGGATAGATCTAAGAAGAGTTCTAACCAGAATTCTGAAGAATCATTCAAGTGCTGATAGAGAGAGATCAAGTCAGAATTTGAAGAAGAAGAAAGAATCCACCAGTGGATTATCAAGAAGCTGTTTGGAATCAACTCAGCTAAGTACATTTTCAAGAAGCTTTGAAGAAGGCTAAGAAACAGTTGATTGCATCAGCTGATTAAGAATTGTCATTGCCTTTTCTCTCTCAATTTGGCAAGACAAATTTAAAAACAATCTTTTCTATATTTCTGTAGGATCTGTTTATACAGATCTGAGTTGTAAGCCTATGTTATAAAGGCTGAGTGTAGGAGTGTTGAACTCTGAGTGGTAGGGCTGATTGCCTGAGTGTAGGAGAAGGATATTCTCTGAGTTGTAGGCCTTGGGGCAAGGCTGAGGTAGGGCAGTTGTGCCTGAGTTGTAGGAACCAGTTGGGTTCTGAGTTGTAAGATCTATTGATCTGAGATAAGTGGAAGTTTGGCCGAATCTAGCATACTGCTAGATAGGTGAAGGGGGAAAGTGGATGTACCCAGACCTTGGGGAACCACTATAAAACATAGTGCAATCTGTGATGTGTTGTTTTCTGTGATTGCTGTGTTTTTTGTATTAGTTAATAAATTGAATTCTGTCTAGAAGTTTTAGAAAAAGAAGCAGGACCTATTCACCCCCCCCTCTAGGTGTTTAGGCTGCCTTGAAAGTTAAACTATCACTCCTTTTGTAGATCTGGTGGAGGCTACCCTTGCGGGAAGCTCCAAGCCCTGCGCCCCCATTGATCACCCCGACGTGCCCACCTCCCGGACCGGGAATGACGTTTCCTCGGCCCCCCTGGTCAACCCTGTCCTCGTTCCTCCTCCTTTGCGGCGTTTGGAAGGCTACTTGCCCGACTGGGGCCTCCCGCCTTGGCTGCTCTCTCTGCCTCCGTCGCCTCCAACCTCCTCCTTGCCTCCCAAAACTCGGGGCAGGCCAAGGTCCCGTGCCCCTCTACTCGATGGATATCGCAGTAGAGGGGAATTGCTGCTTCCTGCTGCCTTTCCTGTCGCTTCTCCTTTCGCCGGCGCTTCGCGGCCCGTTTCGTTACGGTCATCGCCTCCCTTCCTCCTCCTTGCTCCCTGAGGTTGTTTCTCCTCTCTTCCTCGCGGATCGGTCGCCTCCACTGGGATGATCCCTCGGATACTGAAACCTTCTTTCCTCCTTCCTTTCTTCTGGGGCTTCGACGAGCTTCCTTTATTCCCGCCTCTGAGGCCTCTCCTGCCTCAACTCTTCCGCCCTCCTGGGCTCCTCTCTTCTCTTCCCCTTCGGCTCTTCCTGTCTTCTGCCATCGTTTTTCTCCGGACGCCTCTCCCTCTCCAACAGCCTTCCCCTGTTCTCCCCTAGCGGATTATCCCCATCCAGCCTTGCCAGGAACTCCTTGTTCCTCTCCTCCACCTGAATGAAGACATTGGCCCTCTCCACCATCTCTTCGAACGACCTCGGCGGCCTGTGCCCTAGCTCCATGTTGAAGAATCCCTGCTTAAGGCCAAACTTGAGGGCAACCATCAAGGTAAACCCATCCACCTCTTCCACTTCCAGAACCTCTTCCTAGAACCGATCGATGTAATGACCCAAACTCTCGTGCTGCCCCTGCACGATCTTAAAGAAGGCCGTCGCCTCCTTCTTCATTTTCTTGGATGTCGCAAATCTTGCTATGAGACACCGACGGAGGCCGGAGAAGCAGTAGATGGAACCCGCCGGCAGTTGATGGAACCAGTCTCTTGCACTTCCCTTGAAGGTGATGGAGAAGAAACGACACTTGAAGGCATCGGACATGTTGCGGATCGAGATCACGTCCTCAAACCACTGAAGATGCCTTACTGGGTCATCTCTGCCGGAGTAGTAGGTGAGGGCGGGCTCTCGAAAATTATCGGGGACGGGGGCCGTGAGGATCTCAGGGCAGAAGGGGCTCCTCCCTTCCTGGCGACGACGATTATCCTCCTCACTCGAATACTCATGCTCGCTCCATCGGCGAGTATTCCCATACCTCGCCGAGAGTTCAGGATCTCGGAATCGGATGCCCTGGCTGCTCGCTGGATGATGACGCGGTGGCATCGGTTGTTCCTCTCTCGCCCAGACGGGCTCCTTTCCTGCTCGTCGGGTTGGCTCCTCCTCGCCCGGTGGGGTTAGGCGATGGGGAGAGGTCGCCGTGACCTCCGGTGGGTTGGCGAATCCTACGAGTATCGCCTTCTCCATCCTCTTCACGAACTCCTCAAAAGCCGCTACCGTTACAAACCCACCACCTCTCTCCGAGGTGCCTGCTCCTGCCGAGTTGCCCGCCACCTCGCCTTGATCGCCACCATTGACCATCTTTCGCCACTATGAAACTTTCCTCCTTGGCTGCTATCCACACTCACCGCACCAAGTGTTGAGGCCGGGAAAATACCGTCCTCAGAATCGGACTAGGCGGCCTAAGGCTACCGGTCTCGCAGTGAAATCGGATGGCCCAGGACGAGTAAAGGAAACAAGACCCCAGGCGCTGCGGCAGGAAGGTCCCACCATGTACCCGGTTGCTTAGATGAAGCAACCCCTTCTCAACCAGAGTGGCCGAGCTAGATACGAAGGAGACGCGCGAGCTGGAATTCGCGAGTAACTATCCGAGTATATTCTGTCCCCTCCTTCGTACCCCTGGGGTCCTATTTATAGGGAAATACAAAGAGAGGGGGGGGGGGGGGGGGGGGTCTTACGTATACCCCCACCCCGGCGATCGGGCGACTATCTGGGGAGCTCGCACGAGACGAGCGAGTATCTCACCTTAGTCGCCACCTGGCGAGTAGGAATGGGGAGCTCGCCATACTCGCCCATACCTTTTGCTGGCCCGCGACTTGATCTTGACTTCACTCTTGGATTGTTGACTTTGACTTCTGGTGACCTGGCTGTGGTGGGGCCTCTCCTCGTCGAATACGGGTTGTACACCAGGGATATGTAGTCAGCATAACTTTCTGGATGCATTGATTTGAAATCGACGTTTCACAGGTGTAGTGTAGATATGAAGTCGACGTTTGTTCCTGATTTACTGAAATTACAGATCTTTGTTTATTGTTTACTAATGGTTATTTACCTATAATACCTTTTTCTTTAAATTTATCCTTATTATTAAATCTTGTCACCCTTTCTGAATCATTACTATGATCTATACTAGGTTGTATTCCCTTTACTCTAGTGAATGATAAAGGATTTTTCCAAGCAGGTATATTGTTAATTATTACTATCCTATGTGGATTGGCTCCTAATCCTAAATGATTTAACCTTCTCTTAAGGTTTTTTGTAATATTCTTAAGTTGTTGACTCCTTCCATTTAAAGAGTCTTCAAAGTTTTTTGCCTTTAATAACTCTTCTTTCAATAAGGTGTTTTCTTTTGTTAAGTCTACAACTTGATTCTTCATTTTTCAACTTCAATTTCTAACAATTTATCATATTCAACTTGTTCTTTGTCACGTGAATAACTCTTAATTAACTCTATTTATTTTCTCAAACTTTTAGTTTCTTTCTTAGTATCTAACCGATCCTTATAAAATTCTTTAAAGCACAACTTAAATTTTTCTGATGAAAAATCAATGTTATCAAAATAATTTACCTGATTTTCTTCAGCATCTAAGTTAGTTTCCGATACCATCAAACATGTTTCTTCTACATCAACATCTTCTTCATAATCTTATGAAGAGCTTGACTCAGAACTGGTATTACTCTAAGTTTTTACTATAAATCCTTTCCCCATTTTATTATCCCTTCTCTTCAGATATTTCTTCTGATCCTTTTGTTTTGTTTATCCTTTTGTTGGTCTGGACATTCAGTTGCTATATGTCTAGGCTTTCTGCATGAAAAACAAATTATCTCCTTATTAGAAATTTTGTCAAACTTTGGCTTATTAACATTCCTATCTCTTGTTCTGGAGCTTTTAGTCTTGATCCATTTTTTGAATCTCCTTGCTAGAAGATTGAACATCTGTTGTTCTGATACAGATGGTTCATCACTAGTGACTTTTAAAGCAACAAATTTATCTCTAGGTATAATGACATTCTCTTTTGCTTCTATTTCAGCTCTACTTTTCAGAAGTTGTTTATATGATTTAAGATTTCCTGAAAGTCATCTGTTGTAATCTCTCTATGTAACCTTGCTTCTCTGATAGCCCGAATCCTTGAATTCCATGTACTTGAAAAGTACATGAGTAATTTGTCATTTATCTCAGTAAGAGATATATCCTTATTCAAATCTTTCAGCTCATTTATAATCATGCTAAATCTATCATACATTTCAGCTACAGATTCATTAGTTTTCTTTTGGAAATTTTCATACTGAAAAATTAAGAGTGATCTTCTATCTTTTCTCTCATCAAAACTTCAATCAATAATCCTTAATAGTGATTCCCAGATTTCTTTAGCTGATTGGCTTTCTACAACCTTTTGAAACACATCATTTAACATTGTTGAGACTAGATGTTCATTGCTTTAGAATTCCAGTATTTTATTCTCTTTTCTTCATATGTCCACTCACATCTTGGTACTGGTTCTGTAGTAATATTTTCTTATGCATCATTCCTATAAGGTATAAATGGTTCTGCCAAAATTGAACCAAAAATACCGTCATCAATAGAATTTATATACAATCTTATTCTAGTTTTCCAGAGTGTAAACGTTTCAAGATTACAAACTAGAAGTTTTGTAGATGCAAATCCTTTGAATGTAATAGAAAATGTACTAATGCAATTATTATGATCTTTTTAATCAAGTTGTTAATCTTTTCTTGATTAACCTTCTCTAGGTTAACCTTTTATTGATGATCCTCTCTATGATATCAATTGAAATGAGAGAACAGTTGACTAATTCCTTAGAGATTTCTCTAGGGGATGAATACAGATTACAATTTACATCAAAATTAATTTTACAATTCACTGAATTTTCATTTACACAAGCTATCATCTAGAATTATGAACAGATAAATAAAATCATAGCAAAACAAATAAGAAATCACAGAATAATTTACAATCACAGAAGACACAAGAAATATAGTGGTTCCATAAAATCTGGATACACTACTCTTCTACCCCCTTAATAGAAATTCACTATCACTGTGCCTGAGTCTTTTGATAAGGAGACTCTTAGAATCAGTCACTAGATCTTTTGATAAGGAGATCTTGAACTAATACAGTCTAAGTATTTTCATAAGGAGACTCTCAGAACTTTTAACTGAATCCTTTGAAGATAGATTTTCAAAACTCTTCTCATAAATTGAAAATGTTAATGAAATAAAAAATAGAAGAAGATATGAAGATTTAGTAATCTTCTTGATGAGTCCTCTCAGCAGAATCCCAAGGAATATTTGGCACTTAATGAATTGATATATGGAACTCTGATGAATCCTTGAATAAGAAGATCTCAAGGATTATAAGCCATTAATCCAGATTATCCTTTAATCTTCACTGAATCTGATACAATAATTGATAAGCCCTTGAGAAGAAGAAGAACTGATTCTCTTTTTAGATCCAGGAACAAAGAGGAAGGTCGACTGATTCAAGGAAGAACTTCAATTGCAGATGATAATCTTTCTATCCTTCTCTGTCGAAATCAATCTTCCAAAATCATGTTCTAATCTGAGTGTAATGATCGTTGGAATAATAATTGTTCTAATAAAATATTCGCCTCTTCATCAGGCGTGTGTGTGTGTGTGTATATATCTGACAGAGAATCTAACGTCTCCTTGAAATAGTTATTCAATTCAAACTTTTCTTGAATTAATTCTGAATCAATCCTCAAAACAATTCTCATTCAGAAAATTATTCGACGTAACGTCAAGTTCATATAGAAGTAGCATCGAGTTCTGGCTTCATTTAGACAATCTGTCAAATTAGTTCTGTAATCGACGTTACATTGATATCATATCGAAGTATGTGTCGATTTAATCCTTTAATTAATGTCAACTTATCATATTATGTTACTTTGATTTATACTCGAAGTAGCGTCGATATAATGTCAAAGTTGAGTCAACTTTTAGTCGACGCATGTTGGAATTTTATGACTTTCTTATTGAATTCAGTGCGCCTTTTTCATGTTATTTACACCAATGATGTAACACCCCTATCTTTCACATAGCATATAGCAGTAGGTAGGCCGGAGCCTGACGCTGTATACCACGGACAGACCGGCGAGTTACTAGATGAAACCATACAACCAATACACACGTCCTACACAGAGCATCTAGCGGAAGCAATTATTAAGTTGTGAAGGCAAGAGCCCATCCACAAGCACGAATGTCCACTAACATAAACCAGTATGAATGAACTACAAAATACACAAAAGTACTGGCCTTAAGGCCTTACAATAGTTCACTATATTAAAATAGTGTTTTATAAACTTTGGCTCGCAGGACGGCCACACATGAATCAAATAAGTACACACTCAAGGCCTTCAAGGGCCGGCTCAACAACAAGGGTTTTGGCCCGCTATTTACCACTCGGCTTCGTAGCACCTGCAAGCATAATTCACCGCAACGGTGGCAAACAAGAATAACGGTCAGCTAAAGCCGACCAAATTATAATGATTCCGCCCCTAAACTCGGGGCGACAAAGCTCTTTCCCTACACTTGTTAGCGTAACAAGCAATATAGTGAATAAACACAACATCATAGGTGCAGGCTCATACAGCCACACACCCCGTGCTCTCAGGGCACTAATTCGGTGAATCCGGTCAAAACCACAGTCTCACCACCATCCCTTGGACGACAAATCTCGTGAGCATTTAGTCTTTCCGACCTAAGCCTAAGACTTGCACAACTATGCCAGTGGCCAGTCCCTTTTTCAGGTATCTGTCACCAAACCACATAGCCCGGGTCCGGTTCCACAAGCCCGTTGCTCACGCCGCACTGTAAAACTTAAGACAAGTGCGCGGGTCAAACTTCGCCGGATCCCAAATTCGTTCATACAATCACATAACCCAGTTATGTTCAAAGCTGGCTCCCAGGCCGCCAAGATGGCAGAAATGTGTTTCCGCCTAGTTTTTCGGGTGCGCCTTGGGGTTAGTTCCCAAGGATCCTTGCTGCAATCTACCATATAGAAACCTGAAAACAACCAAAGGCATGGAGTCTTCTCTGGCTAAACATGCATATTAAAACATCACCGATCCAAACCAACATGTCTGGGTAGGCTTCACACACCATGCCTATGTCCGTTTCTCGATTTCGGACTCTAAATGCAAACAAGGGGGACTTTACATATCTACCCAAAGGAACACCGCAAACTCGCCTCACACTCGCGGGAGCGGGTTTTCCCTATGAATAAGAAGAGCTTCACATGCTCAAGTAGAGAATCGTTACCCTAGCATTCCTCTTCGGCGCCATGGAAATCTATACGGATGAAAAGCACCGCGATGATCTCGCCTCCATAGATTTGGACTCGGTTTGCTATTTGGCGCTCCGAATCTCCTCCGGTGACCGGATCTCCCCTCCTTCTTCCTCCTTGCTATCCCCTCTCTCTAAAAGTTAGAAAGAGATAGAACTCAAGAGAATGATGGGTTCTAAGCCCTAATCTCGGGTAAATCCCAGCCAGGACAACCCTGAGCCGTTGGATCCCAAAATAAGGAAACAGACGGCCACGATTCACATTCAAAATAAACTTCCTGGGCCGAACACGGCTTGCGACACGCCCGTGTCCAAGGCCGTGTAACTCATTCACCGTCATTCGGGAAAATCCCGACCATGACACGGCCTCTGACATGGCTTGTAACATGCTCGTGTTCCAAGTGACACGCCCGTGTCACGGGCCGTGTGCCTCAAACGACACGGGACCAAACACGTCCTGAGCACGACATGGCCATGTGACACGCCCGTGTCACATGCCGTGTGCTAGACACGCCCTGGGACATGCCCGTGTTCCAGTCCGTGTAACTGCCTCAGCACAATCCAGTAAACCGCCCGAGCAGGACACGACCACTGACACGCCCGTGTGTCAGGCTGTGTGCCCTCACTCAATGCTCGTTTAGTGAAAATCATTGAGTTCTTGGCGAGACGTCGAACATGCGCCTGACACGGCCCTGGGACACGCCCGTGTCCTAGGCCGTGTGACCTTTACCAAGGCCCAAACACACCTAAAAATGCTGCCCGTTGATCTTTTGAGTTTCGGGGCATTACAACTCTCTCCCTCTTAAAAAAAATTCGTCCATGAAATTACCAAAGGAAAAGATACAAAAAACCAAAAGCGGTACCTGGGTGGAATAACTCTGGGTACTCCACAAGCATGGTCTGCTCCCATTCCCATGAGAGCTCCCTCCGATCACAATTTTCCCAATGGACTTTGACCATCCTGATTTCCTTGTTACGAAGTCGCTTGACTTCAAAGTCCTCAATACGAATGGGTTTGACCCTCGTCGTTAACCCTTCGTCCACCGGTGCTTGATCAACTGCAATCACCTGCAAAGGCTCTTGCACTGCCTTCCGCAACACTTATATGTGGAATACGTCGTGTAGACCACTCAACTCCACCGATAGCCTTAGACGATAAGCCGCTTCACCCATCCGCTCCAGAATCTCAAATGGTCCCAGGTATCTCGGGCTCAGCTTCTTCAAGCGTCGTACCCGTGAAACACCCTTGAATGACTTTATCTTCAAATACACCCAATCGCCAACCGCGAACTCCATGTTCCGATGCTTGGCATTGTAGTATTTAGCTTGTCTATCTTGTGCGATCAGCAAATGCTCTCGAATGGTTCGTACCGAAGAAGTGGCACTTTATACCTCTTGCTTTTTGTACAACCTCGCCTCACCCATTTTCAACCACGACAACAGCGTGCGACATTTTCGACCATATAGGGCCTCGAAGGGCGCCATTTTCATGCTCACTTGGTAGCTTTTGTTGCACGCAAACTCCACCAAATACAGATGATCTTCCCACTACTTGTCGAAGTTTAGGACACACATACGAAGCATGTCTTCCATCGTCCTGTAACAATCTCGGTCTGACCATTCGTCTGCGGATGAAAGGCTGTACTGAACCTCAACTTGGTTCCCAACATCTATTGCACCAACCCTCCAGTCATTGGACATAAACCGCCCATCTCTATCACTCACGATGCTGTGGGGCACACCATGCAGTCTAATAATGTTATCACATAAAACTTTACCAGTTTCTCTACCGATTCATCCTTCCTATACGGAATGAAGCGCGATACTTTCGTCAACCGATCTACGATCACCCAGATGGCATCATTTCCCTTCTGCGACCTTGGCAATCCATGCACAAAGTCCATTGAGATATCGTCGAACTTCCACTCTTGAATAGGCAAAGACTTCAAGAAACCCCCTGGCTTCTGGCACTCTGCCTTCACTAAGGCGCAAGTCTGACACTTTGCTATATATAGTGCCACATCCTTATTGAGTCCTGGCCATCAGAACAACTTCTTCAGATCTCGGTACATCTTCGTGCTCCCTGGGTGAATCGAGTACTGTGTATGATGAGCCTCGTACATCAACTCCACCCGTAAATTACCCACGTTTGGGACGCACAAACGACTGTCTTTCCTTAGCAGTCCATCTTCAACCGTAAATTTGGAATTCGACCCGTACGAAGCCGCCTCCAAGATTTTATTCATGCTGCTATCCAAATCCATAGCCTGCCGAAACTGATCAGTCATGTCATACTGAACTTCCGTCCAGTTCAATAGCGCTTCGACGCTAGTCTGCTTGTCAACGTAAGAGATATCTAATGCCTCCAACTCTCAAATCAACCACTCGCCAAGAACTGATAACCAGTTGGCTTGCGCGGGAGCCCTGCGACTCAACGCATCCGCAACTGCATTGCCTTTCCCGGGAACATAAAGAATTTTTAATGTATAGTCCCCCAGAAACTCCATCCATCTCCGCTGCCTCAAATTCAGATCCTTTTGGTCTAATAGGTATTTCAGGCTCTTGTGGTCGGTATAAATATTGACCTTTATGTCGTACAAATAATGGCTCCACAGCTACAGAGAAAAAAGCAAGGCCGCTAACTCCAATTCGTGGACCAGATAATTTCTCTCATGCATTTTAAACTGACGCGAGCCATAAGCTATAAGACTTCCATGCTATAGCAGCACGCAGCCCAAACCACTGCACGACGCATCGCTGTAGATCTCGAAGCCTTCGGTCCCACTCGGCGAACTAAGCACTGGTGCCGTGGTCAACCGACTCTTTAACTCTTCAAAAGCTTGTGCGCACTCGCGCATCCAAACAAACTTCTGATATTTACTGGTCATCATCATGAGAGGTAACGCTATTCGCGAGAAGTTCTCTACGAAGCGCCTGTAATAGTCGGTAAGCCCCAGAAAACTCCGGACTTTCGCTACCCCAGACAACACAGGCCATTCCCGTATCGCAACTATCTTTGTTGGATCTACCGCAATCCCTTCACCACACACTATGTGACCAAGGAACGCTACAGAGGGCAACCATAACTCGCATTTGGAGAACTTTGCGTATAGTTCATTCCTCCTCAGCGTCTCCAAAACCAAATACAGATGCTTGAAGTGGTCCTCTTCGCACTGTGAGTACAACAAATATCGTCGATGAAGATGATCACAAAGTGGTCTAAGTACTCCCTGAACGTTCTGTTCATAAGATCCATGAACACTGATGGCGCATTAATCAGCCCGAACGACATGATCGTAAACTCGAAATGCCCATACCTCGCGCTTAACGCTGTCTTTGGGATATCACTTTCCCTTATTCTCAGCTGATAGTAACCGGACTTAAGATCCAATTTTGGTACACCGATGACCCGACTAACTGATCAAAAAGATCATCAATCCTTGGGGATCATGTACTTGTTCTTTTCCGTTAACTTGTTAAGCTCTCTATAGTCGATACAGAGCCGCAAACTTCCGTCCATCTTCTTAACGAAAAGTACCGGTGCGCTCCAAGGCTACGAACTTGGACGCACATATCCCTGCTCCAACAACTCCTCTAGTTGAACCTTTAGCTCCGCCATCTCCTTAGGCGCCAACCTATAAGGAGAGCGTGACACAGGTTTGGCACCTGGCACTAACTCAATTGTGAAATCGATCTCCCGCTGAGGTGGGGCTTCAGGAAGATTATCCGGGAACACGTCAGGGTACTCGCACACTACTGGGATACTACCCAAAGTGGGCTTAGGCTTTACAGTCTCCACTAACGTGAAGAATAGCTCTGCACCAGCACGAACTGCCTTGACCACCTGAAGAGCAGACATTAGAGTCTTGCTCGACCCCTTCAATCCCGCAAACGTTGTCTCCCGCCCAACACCCAGCTTGAATTCCTTACGATTGCAATCTATGTACGCCTTCTGCTCCGAAAGCCAGTCCATACCGAAAATGACGTCGAAATCTACTAGCGGCAGTAACGACACTAGCAAGTCGAACTCCTGACTCCCAATATGAATCTTTACAGCACAAACACCGTCCGCGCACATAGAACACTCATTCGACAACAACACATATAATTTGTCCTTCGCCATCGAAGAAGGGACTCCGATGCGCGATATGAAACCTTCGGACAAAAAGGAGTGCAAAGCTCCCATATCGAAGAGTTCTTTCGTCGGATTATCACAAATCAAAACAAATCCTAAACAAACAGTAACAAGCTAACAAGCACTAGGTAACAGTATTTAAAGCTAACTTGCTATAAATTTAAACTGTACCTATCACCACATCCGCTTGTTTGATGGCCTCCTACTGGCCCAGATTGTAGACTCTTGGTTGAGTCGGAGCATAATGGGATGCGTTTGACTCTACCGCCTTGCCCTTTTCCTCATAAGTTGCTCCCTGCTTCCTCTCAGACTTTACACGTCTGCTCTAACAGTCACGGGCAAAATGCCCCGTCTTACCACAAGTAAATCAAGCGTCTAGGGTTCGGTTAGTTTCCCCCGAAGCACCTGAGGAAGGGGCTGGACCCGACGTCCTAGCCTTCTTATTCCACCTACGGTAACTAGACATTGAAGTCAGCACCTTGAACTCTGACTTCTTAGCACCAGAGTCTGCAACTGCTCCCGAAATAGCTTTCTTTATCGCTTGATCACCCTCCCGACAATCTCGGGCAAAGTGCCCTTTCTTAACATAAGTATGACAAGTATAAGTAGCTTTGCGAGTAGATACTTTAGCCTTCTTTCTCATCGTGTTGCGGTAGGTATCCCTTATAGGATCTGTACGGTTCAGTACCCTACTCACTGTTATCTGGTGAGTTTTCCCTAACTCTACTTCCAAAGATTTGGCCGACTCCACCAAGGCTCGGAATCCCAATAACTTTGGTCCGAGCAGTAGGATTCGTAACTCGCTACGCAAACCATTATAAAATCTATCGACTATAGATTGCTCGCTTTCCAACTCAAAGCCTGGGTAGCGCCTTATCATAAGGAATGCCTGCAAATATTTGTCGACTGAGTGCGCTCCCTTCACTAAAAGCATGTTCACCTGCTACCCCAATGGTCCTCTAAATGCCATATGCTCCATCACACCACTCGGTGTCGAGGCCACCTCAGGGACAGAGGGTTGCACATTCCTTCCATGTTGTGCGTTGGTCACCGCGAACACCGCCTCAACTACCCTTATTATGGTTTCCATAGAAGGAGGGGTCTCAGACACGTCGCTGGGTGCAATACTTTTCTCAGAAAGCATGCGTTCAGACTGCCACGCGTCACTCTCGGACACCTATAATCGTATAAAACACCAATAAGTGACCGAAAAAAATTGCAAAAAGCAATTATAGGAACACGCAGGTTCCTCAAACATGTGTATTTTCATTCCTAAGTGGACATTCATGGGTTATTTTCATGTTATAATGATGACGCACACACATGTGCTCACCACCCCTTAAAGTGAATTCATCCACGAATTAATTTAAGCCTGACTGAAACTGGTAGTCTTATACCAAATTGTAACACCCCTATCCGTCATATAGCATATAGCAGTAGGTCCGGCCGGGGCCCGACGCCGTATACCACGGACAGACCGACGAGTTATTAGATGAAATCATACAACCAATACACACGTCCTACAAAGAGCATCTAGCAGAAGCAATTATTAAGTTGTGAAGGCAAGAACCCAGCCACAAGAATGAATGTCCACTAACATAAAACATTAGGAATGAACTACAAAATACACAAAAGTACTTGCCTTAAGGCCTTACAATAGTTCACTATATTAAAATAGTGTTTTACAAACTTCGACTCGTAGGCCGGCCACACATGAATCAAATAAGTACACACTAAAAGACTTCAAGGGCCGGCTCAGCAACAAGGGCTTTGGCCCACTATTTACCACTCGGCTCCGTAGCACCTACAAGCACAATTCACCATAACGGTGGCAAACAAGAATAACGGTCAGCTAAAGCCGACCAAATTATAATGATTCCGCCCCTAAACTCGTGGCGACAAAGCTCTTTCCCTGCACTTGTTAGCGTAACAAGCAATATAGTGAATAAACACAACATCACAGGTGCAGGCTCACACGAACACACACCCCGTGCTCTCAGGGCACTAAATCGGTGAACCCGGTCAAAACCGTGGTCTCACCACCATCCCTTGGACGGCAAATCTCGTGAGCATTTAGTATTTCCGACCTAAGCCTAAGACTCGCACGATTATGCCAGTGGCCAGTCCCTTTTTCAGGTATCTATCACCAAACAACATAGCCCGGGTCCGATTCAATAAGCCCGTTGCTCACGCCGCACTGTTAAACTTAAGACAAGCGCATGGGTCAAACTTCGCCGGATCCCAAATTCGTTCATACAATCACATAACCCAGTTATGTTCAAAGCTGTCTCCCAGGCCGCCAAGATTGCAAAAATGCATTTCCGCCCAGTTTTCTGGTTGCGCCTTGGGGTTAGTCCCCAAGGATCCCTACTGCAATCTACCACATAGAAACCCGAAAATAACCAAAGTCACAGAGTCTTCTCCGGCTAAACATGCATAGTAAAATATCACCGATCCAAACCAACATGTCCGGGTAGGCTTCACACACCATGCCTGTGTCCGTTTCTTGATTTCGGACTCTAAATGCAAACAAGGGGGACTTTACATATCTACACCAAGGAACACCGCAAACTCGCCACACACTCGCGGGAGCGGGTTTTCCCTATACAAAAGAAGAAGAGCTTCACATGCTCAAGTAGAGAATCTTTACCCTAGCATTCCTCTTCGACGCCATGGAAATCTACACGGATGAAAAGCACCGCGATGATCTCGCCTCCATAGATCTGGACTCAGTTTGCGATTTGGCGCTCCGAATCTCCTCCGGCGACCGGATCTCCCCTCCTTCTTCCTCCTTGCTCTCCCCTCTCTCTAGAAGTTAGAAAGAGATAGAACTCAAGAGAATGAGGGTTTCTAGGCCCTAATCCCGGGTATATCCCAGTCAGGACAACCCTGAGCCGTTGGATCCAAAAATAAGGAAACGGACGGCCACGATTCACATTCAAAAAAAACTTCTTGGGCCTAACACGACTTACGACATGCCCATGTCCAAGGCCATGTAACTCATTCACCGTCATTCGGGAAAGTCCCGACCATGATACGGCCTCTAACACGGCTTGGAACATGCCCGTGTTCCAAGTGACACGCCCGTGTCACGGGCCGTGTGCCTCAGACGACATGGGACAAAACATGTCCCGAGCACGACACGGCCATGTGACACGCCCGTGTCATATGCCGTGTGCTAGACACGCCCTGTAACATCCCATTTCCGGCTAGACCCCTAGGAGTCAGTTAGTTGTGACAAAACTCTAGGAAGCCCAAAATTTGAAATAAAGCGATCAATATTTTCGGGTCACGGGTTGGTCACGCCCGTGACCGACCCGTCACGCCCGTGACTTGGGCGTGACTACTTCGACGATCGTCGATCTCCACGAGATGATCGTTGAACGTGCTGTCTGGGCATGTCACGCCCGTGACCAAGGTGTCACGCCCGTGACTAAGGGCGTGACCCCATCGACGATCGTCGATCGCCGTGAGACGATCGTCGACCTTGCGGCCCGGGCATGTCACGCCCGTGACCTAGAGGTCACGCCCGTGACCTAGGGCGTGACCAGCCTTCGACGATCGTCGATCTCATTTCGACGATCGTCGACCTCAAAATCTGCCGTTCGGGCCTGTCACGCCCGTGACCCAAGTGTCACGCCCGTGACCATCCTTCGACGATCGTCGATCTCAGTTCGACGATCGTCGAACCCAGAATTGTCTATCCGGGCCTGTCACGCTCGTGACCTATGTGTCACACCCGTGACATTGGCCAAAACGACGGTTCAGGGCCAAAATTATTCTAACACGCGTGGAAATAAATGCGGGTGTGGGAAGTTACACCAGGAGTATTTATGGGCCGTTTCCTTCCTTAATTATTTAAATAAATAAGGAAAATATTGGTCCAATAGGAAATCACCACCTGGCGAACACCTCTTCATTTTCCAGCGTTTCAACGGCCCTGCATCATAACCGAAACGTTAAGGGGAGAACCTTCATGGCCATAAAGGCTTTACCCATTCACCTTCCCACTTTCTGACTTATAAAAGCCCACCTGGAACCAGAGGAGAAGGTTACACGCTCAAGTAAACGGATCAGACCTTTGTTCTTACTGTAGGAGAAGTTCAGCAACGCCACCACCGCGCCATGGCACCCCGTCGTTCTTCCCGCCTTCAAACTGCGAACAAGGTCCTCCTCTGCCCTTCTCTTTCATGGGTAGATCTTAGGATTCTTAGAAAGGAAGTTCGCGCTCAACGGAGCCGGACTCATCTCTCGTTTTCATGGAAAACCATGAAAAAGATATTTTGAGTTCGCCGGAAACCGCCACCTCCGGCGGCCAAACCACCGCCGACCGATAGCCGTCGCCTCAACGGAGGTGGTGGTGGTGGTGGCTGGCCAGGGAAGTGACTGGACGGCCGGCGACGGATCACGGAAATGTTACAGGAAAAATGGCTTCCTGTGTTCTGGTTTTCGGGTTCTGTAGAAGATGAACAGTAAAAACGGTTTATAATATATAACTTATGTAAATAATTTTATAAGGAAAAATATACTTGGATTAGTATATTTTGAGGCTACAAAACGAGGCACTTAGAGGCCGAATTAGGAAAAATGACCAGTCACAAAAGTTGTAGCCCTCTGGGTCTACTTTAATATAAAATTGATTTTATTCAATTTGGGTGAGTGGTTTGACCACAGCACTCATTTTGGTGGGATCAAGACCTAGGCTCACCAGAAATTGAAATGGTTGTCCACAGTTCATAACATGTCCAAATGACTTGAAATTTGGACTGGAGATCTATAATAGGTATATCGAGAGGCTGTCCAAAAATGAGAATTTTTGGAGAACTTTTGCCTAAAGTTTTTGTAAAATTTTAATAAACATTATAAAATTAGTTAGGAGATGAAATTAAGTCCAAACTCCCCCAACTTTTGGGTGGTGGTCCCTGGCATCAATGTTAAGATCTGTACAAAATTTCAACTCAATTGGTCGAGTTTTGAATAGGGAAGTATCAAGTTCTAGATAGGTCTTGGTGAGGGGTACTTTGGGGAAAAGTACAATTGGAAATGGAGTGGACAAATCTCCTCAAAAGAGGCTGAAGTTGTGGTCACTGATTTGTTGAGTCTATGTCTACCCTCTTGGGTAACATGGTGTGGATTAGGGTGGATTTTACCCTAAGAGATTGGCTCAAATCCAATGGGTGGGAGTTTGAGGTTTGTGAAGGACATGGGAGCAAAAGCTCTTGTATGCCCTTGAAATTTGGAGGAGAGGGGGATGATATGAAGAAAACCCTCTGTTTTAAATAGTGAAGGAATTGGAGGTAATTAGGTACCTCGGAAGTTGAGATTTTGGTTTAGGATAAATATGTAATTTAGTTATTTTAAGCACTAAATCTAATCCAAAAATTATGAAACTCGGGAGGAGGGAGTTTTAAGATGTTTTAGACTTATGATAATTTACCTGGAATTTTATGATTGATAAATATTATACTTCATGTGTTAAAAGATTATTTGCTCGATTTGTTGTTTCAATTATTTGGAGGCTTTAAATTAATTATAATCAGTTAAAATTCTGGATTTAGATCTCGACTAGCAGAACATTGATCCCTGGATTTTCATAGAATTTTATGTTGAGTAAATCTAGTACTTTATTCACAGATGATAGAAAGGGCTTTTATGTTTAAAAATTAATTATGGATAAAATACTTGCTAGAAAATTATGAAACTTGGCCAGTGCTAATTTTAGGCCTTTATCTGCCTAGCATAAATTATTTATAACTTTTGGAAGAATATTTTCTGTACTTGATTCATAAACAACAGAAGTTAGAGATTATTTCTAAAATAGTTTTCATGCCCTTTTAATGATAGAAAAATTATGATACTTAGGATTTAACCTATTGAGATAACCTAGTATTTATCATAAATTTTCTGGACATCTTGCATGAGAACTTAGGGTAGTTCATGTTCAAACCGGTAGTCCTTGGGATTTTCGAGGAATTTAATTAAATGCCAAATAAATTAGGAAAATTTCCATTTTCTGGACTTAGGTCATTTATATTATGGTAAGTCTCCAGTAAATAATTTAGGGCATTTGGATGAGTAATGGATCATTTCATAACAGGTTCGACATGTAGCCTAGGTCGGTCTGCATATAGCAATTTGTGAAATGCAATAGGACATGATCTGAGGAAGTCATTGGAGTTAAACATTTTGTTTGGGTGGAAATGTGGAGGAAATCACAATAGGAAGATATAAAGAGTGGTGAGAAGTGGTGATAGCTAGAGTTAAGAGGTGCTCAGGTTTGGCAAAAGGTCGCTTTTCCCGAAGAGTGGAAGGTTTAAAAATCACCCTAGGATAGTCTATCGTAATGTAAGAAGGGAATGGGTTAAGGGAGATCAACCAATAACAATAAGTGCCTTGCGAAAGGGAACTTCGGGCCGTAATGCCGCCGTCTTGGTTCCTAGTGCCCCTTGAGAGCCCTTCACGGGGTATACCGGGGGCAGTCCTGGGCTAACGTAAACTGTAACATCAAACCGACAAGAGTAACTTAGTAACTAGGGCTGCACCTTTCACAAACACTGTTGGCAAATGAAGATTGATGGGAGCTTCGGCTCGGTTGATTTGGAAACGGACGGGATGGTACGGGGAGCTTCGGCTCGGTTGGTTTGGAGACGGACGTTTGGTCCGGGGAGCTTCGGCTCGGTTTTGTGTGTTTACGAATAAACTTGCATGTGCATAAGATAAGAAAAGTTAAGGTGGTGGGTTTTTCGATATCGGGGAGTTCGATTGCACCGACACCGATATCGTTGACTCGGCGGGGTGATTAGCACTTCGCCAACAGAAGTCCGGTGCGCCAGCCGGCAAGAGTACGCAGGCGTCCGCTTAGTGCACCAAGCGTTGAGGCGTACGATAGGTCAGACCAGTGGTGCTTTTACTGGTTTTGAGGTGGGCGAGGACCAACCCACCGCTTCCGTCTGCCACTACGGAGGTATCCTGGGAGGTAACGGCTCCGAAAGGGGGAACTAAAGGTCTGTGTGCACAGAGTCGGGTGTGTGAGTTGCACTTGCATGTTTCATCATACCCACTAGCATGTCATAGCATAATCGATTCATTTAACCCTGACACCTAAAGTATATGTGGTATGGGACGCTTATACATTAGGACCTGCAAAACGACCCCTTGGTCTATAAGCTTGTGTGGGCAAGTTTATAAATCAAAGGTTAATTTCAATATATAACAACCATTGCTGTTTGATAACCGACACCCCAACGTATAAGTGGTATGGGACACTCTATACGATGGGAGCCTTGCAAAAGATCCCTTTTGCTTATGTGTTCTCGCATAAGTGAAGGTTTAAATTCATATATTTGCTTTTCTTATTGCTAGACCTATTATAACAATCATATTAACTGTTCACCGAATATAACTTGCTAGATTAAGTCCACTGTCACCTGTTTACTTTTATTCTCCACAAACATGTCCTCCCCTTTCTTCCTCTCCGCTCGGTACCTAGGAGCCATGGGGGAAGGGGTAGGGGATGATAGGGCTTAGTCTTTATGACTAACGGTTTTCGAACCGCATCATTTAGGGAATCGTGGAGCCCAGCATGGAGGAGCAGCCCCAGAGATCGGTGCGCCTAGAGATGGGGCAATCTAGCTCCGGAGTTCATACAGCCGGGACCGTGAGTCTCGACCTTGAGTAGTTTCTGTTTTCGCTTCCGCATGAGAGACTTGTAGTGAGGGCATTTTGTACCGGGCATAAGCCCGTATTTATAATACTCTGATGAATTCTGTGGACACTCCCTTCGTGGAGATTTTATCTTATTTACATGTGATTTATTATTGTGGACTGCATTGTTCTTACTTCAATTATTGTGCTACTTATCTGTGATCGAATTGGCCGGCAGAATCGGCGCCTTGTGGTGATGACCCTTCAGGACGTGAAGGTGTCACCGCAAAGCGGCGGTTCTGGGCCTAAGACCCCGGTGGTTGAAAAAGAAAAAAAAGGGGGTCTTACAAGTGGTATCAGAGGAAACATCGATCAGAAGGAAGTAGCAGTCCACAAACCCTAGGTCACCCCCCACTCGAGTTTAGTTTGGGGACAAACTAAGCAGCGGAAGCAGTGGTGTGCCCATATGGGGATCACATATAAATTGTCCACCTTTATGTAATATTTGAACGTTTTCTCAGCGTGTGTTTTTGTTACGCAGCCTCCAGCACGGACTACGCCACAAGGTGGAGTTCAACAGGCTCAGGATGTTGCACCACCCCCACCGGCCCCCACTCCTTTCCTTCAGTCAGACATGGGACAGACCCTGACTGCCATCCTGGAGGCCTTCAGGGCCCAGCAGGTTTCGGCGCCGCAGCCAAATTCGGGGGCCAACTGGCTCAGCATCTTCCGGGGTCTTTCTCCCCCGTCCTATTTGGGGACAGAGTCGGCTGTTCGGACGGAAGAGTGGCTAGATATCATTTACGAGATGCTGACCGGGATTCGGTGTCCATGGGAGGAGAGGGTGGCTCTGGTTGTCTCCTGCCTGGAGTCCCATGCAAAGAGGTGGTGGAAGACGCTGTTGGACACGACATTTGCTGATAGGGAGGTTGCGGAGGTTACTTGGGAGGAGTTCAGGGCCGCACTGCTGGAGCATTTCATTCCGCAGTCGGCTAGGGATGATTTGGAGGAGCGGTTCTTACAGCTGAAGCAGGGTACTCGGACCGTGGTGGAGTACCATCGAGAGTTTGACCATTTGGCTCGATACGCAGATTCCTACCAGCTGGACGAGGCAGGGTATATCAGGAGGTTCTATAAGGGCCTGCGGGAGGACTTGAGGGAGGCTCTGTTGTTTGTATCTGACGGGCCCATCTCCTGGATTTTGGAGATGGCCAAAAGGATTGAGGCAGATTGGCACGCCACCCGGGGCCGGAAACGGCCAGCAGAGGATCAGGGACGGAGAGGTAGAAATGACCAGCGGCGAGGTGCTGTACCAGAGGGGAGGAGGACGGAGGACCAGCCTCGTCAGGACGTGAGGCAGGAGCCGAGGGAACAGGTGGTATTAGCCCCTTCCCCTCTTCGGATGCAGGAGATGCCGAGACCCGGGGGAATGGCGTATCCCCCACCAGAGTGTTTTCTTTGTCATCAGATTGGGCACATTCGGAGGAACTGCCCCATGAGGGGGGCACCACCTCCAGCACATCAGGGCGGCCCACCAGCTCAGTATTACGGAGGCCGAGGACGCGGCCGCGGTCGAGGATACCAGGGGGAAGATCGTAGACAAGGAAGAGAGCAGGTATATGCTTTGGACCTTGCGCAGCCTCGAAATCCGGAGCAGGTCATAGCAGGTACGCATCAATGCTTCTTTATTTTCATAGAATTTCCCTTTTAGTTGTTAAAACTCAGAACCGCACTAGATAGGTTAACAAGGAAAGAAAATTCTTTATAGAACCCTAAGATGTTTAATCACCCCAGGTATAGTCTTCATCAGCGGCAAGCCGGCCCACACGCTGTTCGATACTGGAGCTACTCACTCCTTTGTGTCGGAGACGTTCGTAGAAGGACTGGAGGGTGTGGAGCGGTTCACAGGCTCGAGGATGAGGGTGCGACTACCAGATGGATCTGAGCTCCTTACCACGGATCACTGCAATATGGAGGCAGAAATTGGTGGAAAAGCGTTCGAGGCTCCAGCGACGATTTTGAAGCTGACGGACTACGACCTGATCCTGGGCATGGTATGGCTGCACTGGAACTATGCCCAGATTGACTGCCAGGCAAAGAGGATCACCGTGAGACACGGGGACTCTTTCATTACCATCGAAGGTATAAGACCTGTCTCTCGTATACTCTTATCTTCGGTACAGGCCGTTAAGGCCCATCTGCAGGGAGAGGAGGTCTATCAGATCCTTTTTGAGATGGCGGAAGTTAAGGAGTCGGTGACAGACATCCCGGTGGTGCGAGATTTTGCTGACATCTTTCCAGAGAAACTACCAGGACTACCTCCACACCGAGAGCAGGATTTTCAGATACATCTTGTGCCGGGAGCCAAGCCGGCGTCTAGGGCCCCTTATCGGATGGCCCCAAAGGAGTTGGCAGAGTTTCGGACTCAGTTGCAGGAATTAGTTGAGGCAGGTTTTGTTAGACCGAGTTCCTCGCCATGGGGAGCATCGGTCCTATTCGTGAAGAAGAAGGATGGGACACTCCACCCGTGCATCGATTATCGAGCACTAAACAGGCTGACCGTCCGGAATACCTATCCGCTCCCTCGGATAGACGAATTGTTCGACCAGCTAGAGGGGGCCCATTATTTCTCGAAGCTGGACTTGCGATCAGGATACTACCAGCTGCGTATCCAGGAGGAGGATATCCCGAAGACGGCCTTTAGTAGCAGATATGGCTTATATGAGTTCACTGTGATGCCCTTCGGGCTCACGAATGCTCCGTCGGCGTTCATGAGCCTCATGAACCGGGTTTTCGAAGCCTACTTGGATGTGTTCGTCATAGTATTCATAGACGACATCCTGATCTACTCTAGGACGGAGGAGGAGCACACTCGGCATTTGGCACTGACCTTGGAGAGGTTGCGGGAGCATCGCCTTTATGCAAAATTCAGCAAGTGTCAGTTCTGGTTGAAGGAGGTGGCCTTCCTAGGCCACATCATCAGCGGAGCCGGGTTAGCAGTAGATCCAACAAAGATTCGGGCAGTTCGCGATTGGCCGCAGCTGAGGACAGCCACCGATGTACGCAGTTTCTTGGGACTTGCCGGTTACTACCGGAAGTTCGTGGAGGGGTTCTCTCGGATTGCCCTCCCCCTCACATCTTTGACAAAGAAGGAGGCACCTTTTGTTTGGACCCCGCAGTGCCAGGCGGCTTTCCAGGAGCTGAAGGACCGACTCATCTCAGCCCATATTCTGGCCCTTCCATCCGGAAAGGAAGGATTCCAGGTGTATACCGACGCATCATACCAAGGGATGGGAGCGGTGCTGATGTAGAACGGACATGTCATAGCATATGCCTCCCGCCAGCTGAAGACCCATGAGAGGAACTACCCGGTGCACGACCTCGAGATGGGAGCGGTCGTTTTTGCTCTAAAGGTCTGGCGCCATTATCTTTATGGAGTCCACTGCGATATCTTCTCCGATCACAAGAACTTGAAATACGTGGACACGCAGAAGGAGCTGAATATCAGGCAGAGGCGTTGGGTGGAGTTCTTAGCAGATTATCAGTATGAGATGTACTACCATCCAGGGAAGGCAAACGTGGTGGCCGACGCGTTGAGCCGGAGAGCTGCCACTTCCGAAGCTGGGCCCCAGGTTATGTCCATGGAGCTAGTCCGGTCATTCAGAGATATGCAGATATCCCTAGTGTCCGAGGATGACCCAGTTCTGTATAGGGAGTATCTGGCATCGATGGTGGCCATAGACGATATTCGGGATCGCATTCGGGATGGACAGAGGACAGATGCGTGGGCGGAGCCGATGTTCTGAGCTTTGGAGGAAGGTTCGACAGGAGATTATTCCCTGAGAGATGGTTTGCTCCACTTCAGAGGCAGAGTATATATACCCGCAGGAGGCCAGATCCGAGAGGATATTATGATGGAGGCGCATTGCAGCCGGTACTCGGTGCACCCGGGGATCACAAAGATGACTGCTGATTTGAAGAGGACGATGTTTTGGCCGGGCATGAAGAAGGACATTACGTACTTCGTGACCCATTGCGAGGCGTGTCAGTTGGTGAAGACGGAGTGCAGGAACCCCGCAGGACTGTTGCAGCCACTCCCGGTGCCGGAGTGGAAGTTTGACGATATAGCTATGGATTTTATACATGGTCTTCCCCGGTCTCGGACGGGGAATGACTCGATCTGGGTGATTGTTGATCGGTTGACAAAGGTGGCCCGCTTTATACCGATCAGGAAGGACGATCCGGTGGGAGTGTTGGTACGGAAGTTTGTGGAGCAGTATGTCCGATATCATGGCGTGCCCCGGACGATAGTGTCGGACCGCGATGGACGGTTTACATCCAGGGAGTGGCGGTCAGTGCAGGCATATTTGGGCACCCGGTTGACTTTTAGCACGGCCTTCCACCCTCAGACGGACGGGCAGACAGAGCGCACCAACCGGACCTTGGAGGATCTACTACGATTGTGTATACTGGACCGAGGGGAGCCGTGGGAGAAGATGTTACCATTGGTCGAGTTCTCCTATAATAACAGCTACTAGTCCAGCATCAGGATGGCGCCTTATGAAGCCTTGTATGGAAGAAAATGTAGGACCCCGCTTTCTTGGGTTCAAGACGAGGATCCGAAGGTGTTGGGATCGGATTTTGTTGAAGACACCGAGGCTCAGGTGAGACTGATCAGAGATAGGATGTTGGAGGCGCAGAGCAGACAGGCTAAATACTATGACGCCCGACATCATCAGGTGGAGTTTCGGGTAGGAGATCGAGTGTTCTTGAAGATTCGGCCCATGCACGGAGTCTCACGGGTGCGCGGTCGGAGGAAGAAGCTCAGCCCTAGGTATATGGGCCCTTACCGGATCCTGGAGCGGATCGGACCCCTAGCCTACAAGCTAGAGTTGCCACCAGAGCTGGCAGCTCTACACGACGTCTTCCACATCTCTTCGCTGAGAAGGGCTCTACTACGCCCGGAGCAGCGGATTTTGACCACCGAAGGGCCGGTAGCTTCAGACCGATCTGTTCACTTGGAGCCGGTTCGGATCGATGACAAAGGAGTGCGGATCTTGCGCCGCAAGAAGATCCCCTTAGTCAAGGTTCTATGGAGAAACCACGGTCAGGAGGAGCACACCTGGGAACCGCAGGATCTGATGAGGCAAAGATACCCGGAGTTGTTCAGTCAGGTACATCTCACCACCTCTCGATATACTATAGACTGCCTTCTTGTTTTGGAATGTTAAGTCTAGATAAGGAAAATCCAGGACCTAGGCATGCACACTTAATCAGAAAGGTAGGGGCTAATCTTTTGTTTATTGGGGAGATTGTCTTCGTTATCAAATGAACAGTCGCCTGAACCCAATAGAAAGATCGTATGGGATGTTACAAGTTTAATTTATTCCGATAGAAATCCCCGTAGGCTCAACCTCAATTTCGGGGACGAAATTTTTATTTTGTTTATTGGGATTTGTAACATCCCATTTCCGGCTAGACCCCTAGGAGTCGGTTAGTTGTGACAAAACCCTAGGAAGCCCAAAATTTGAAATAAAGCGATCAATATTTTCGGGTCACGGGTTGGTCACGCCCGTGACCGACCCGTCACGCCCGTGACTTGGGCGTGACTACTTCGACGATCATCGATCTCCACGAGACGATCGTCGAACGTGCTGTCTGGGCATGTCACGCCCGTGACCAATGTGTCACGCCCGTGACTAAGGGCGTGACCCCATCGACGATCGTCGATCGCCGTGAGACGATCGTCGACCTTGCGGCCCGGGCATGTCACGCCCGTGACCTAGAGGTCACGCCCGTGACCTAGGGCGTGACCAGCCTTCGACGATCGTCGATCTCATTTCGACGATCGTCGACCTCAAAATCTGCCGTTCGGGCCTGTCACGCCCGTGACCCAAGTGTCACGCCCGTGACCATCCTTCGACGATCGTCGATCTCAGTTCGACGATCGTCGAACCCAGAATTGGCTATCCGGGCCTGTCACGCCCGTGACCTATGTGTCACGCCCGTGACCTATGTGTCACGCCCGCGACATTGGCCGAAACGACGGTTCAGGGCCGAAATTATTCTAACACGCGTGAAAATAAATGCGGGTGTGGGAAGTTACACCAGGAGTATTTATGGGCCGTTTCCTTCCTTAATTATTTAAATAAATAAGGAAAATGTTGGTCCAATAGGAAATCACCACCTGGCGAACACCTCTTCGTTTTCCAGCGTTTCAACGGCCCTGCATCATAACCGAAACGTTAAGGGGAGAACCTTCATGGCCATAAAGGCTTTACCCATTCACCTTCCCACTTTCTGACTTATAAAAGCCCACCTGGAACTAGAGGAGAAGGTTACACGCTCAAGCAAACGGATCAGACCTTTGTTCTTGTTGTAGGAGAAGTTCAGCAACGCCACCACCGCGCCATGGCACCCCGTCGTTCTTCCCGCCTTCAAACCGCGAACAAGGTCCTCCTCTGCTCCTTCTCTTTCATGGGTAGATCTTAGGATTCTTAGAAAGGAAGTTCACGTTCAACGGAGCCGGACTCATCTCTCGTTTTCATGGAAAACCATGAAAAAGATATTTTGAGTTCGCCGGAAACCGCCACCTCCGGCGGCCAAACCACCGCCGACCGATAGCCGTCGCATCAACGGAGGTGGTGGTGGTGGTGGCTGGCCAGGGAAGTGACCGGACGGCCGGCGACGGATCACGGAAATGTTACAGGAAAAATGGCTTCCTGTGTTCTGGTTTTCGGGTTCTGTAGAAGATGAACAGTAAAAACGGTTTATAATATATAACTTATGTAAATAATTTTATAAGGAAAAATATACTTGGATTAGTATATTTTGAGGCTGCAAAACGAGACACTTAGAGGCCGAATTAGGAAAAATGACCAGTCACAAAAGTTGTAGCCCTTTGGGTCTACTTTAATATAAAATTGATTTTATTCAATTTGGGTGAGTGGTTTGACCACAGCACTCATTTTGGTGCGATTAAGACCTAGGCTAACCAGAAATTGAAATGGTTGCCCACAGTTCATAACATGTCCAAATGACTTGAAATTTGGACTGAAGATCTGTAATAGGTATATCGAGAGGCTGTCCAAAAATGAGAATTTTTGGAGAACTTTTGCCAAGTTTTTGTAAAATTTTAATAAACATTATAAAATTAGTTAGGAGATGAAATTAAGTCCAAACTCCCCCAAATTTTGGGTGGTGGTCTCTGGCATCAATGTTAAGATCTGTACAAAATTTCAACTCAATTGGTCGAGTTTTGAATAGGGAAGTATCAAGTCCTAGATAGGTCTTGGTGAGGGGTACTTTGGGGAAAAGTACAATTGGAAATGGAGTGGACAAATCTCCTCAAAAGAGGCTGAAGTTGTGGCCACTGATTTGTTGAGTCTATGTCTACCCTCTTGGGTAACATGGTGTGGATTAGGGTGGATTTTACCCTAAGAGATTGGCTCAAATCCAATGGGTGGGAGTTTAAGTTTTGTGAAGGACATGGGAGCAAAAGCTCTTGTATGCCCTTAAAATTTGGAGGAGAGGGGGATGATATGAAGAAAACCCTCTGTTTTAAATAGTGAAGGAATTGGAGGTAATTAGGTATCTCGGAAGTTGAGATTTTGGTTTAGGATAAATATGTAATTTAGTTATTTTAAGCACTAAATCTAATCCAAAAATTATGAAACTCGGGAGGAGGGAGTTTTAGGATGTTTTAGACTTATGATAATTTACCTGGAATTTTATGATTGATAAATATTATACTTCATGTGTTAAAGGATTATTTGCCCGATTTGTTGTTTCAATTATTTGGAGGCTTTAAATTAATTATAATCAGTTAAAATTCTGGATTTAGATCTCGACTAGCAGAACATTGATCCCTGGATTTTCATAGAATTTTATGTTGAGTAAATCTAGTACTTTATTCACAGATGATAGAAATGACTTTTATGTTTAAAAATTAATTATGGATAAAATACTTGCTGGAAAATTATGAAACTTAACCAGTGCTAATTTTAGGCCTTTATCTGCCTGGCATAAATTATTTATAACTTTTGGAAGAATATTTTTTGTACTTGATTCATAAACAACAGAAGTTAGAGATTATTTCTAAAATAGTTTTCATGCCCTTTTAATGATAGAAAAATTATGATACTTAGGATTTAACCTATTGAGATAACCTAGTATTTATCATAAATTTGCTGGACATCTTGCATGAGAACTTAGGGTAGTTCATGTTCAAACCAGTAGTCCTTGGGATTTTCGAGGAATTTAATTAAATGCCAAATAAATTAGGGAAATTTCCATTTTCTGGACTTAGGTCATTTATATCATGGTAAGTCTCCAGTAAATAATTTAGGGCATTTGGATGAGTAATGGATCATTTCATAACAGGTTCGACATGTAGCCTAGGTCGGTCTGCATATAGCAATTTGTGAAATGCAATAGGACATGATCTGAGGAAGTCATTGGAGTTAAACATTTTGTCTGGGTGGAAATGTGGAGGAAATCACAATAGGAAGATATAAAGAGTGGTGAGAAGTGGTGATAGCTAGAGTTAAGAGGTGCTCGGGTTTGGCGAAAGGTCGCTTTTCCCGAAGAGTGGAAGGTTTAAAAATCACCCTAGGATAGTCTATCGTAATGTAAGAAGGGAATGGGTTAAGGGAGATCAACCAATAACAATAAGTGCCTTGCGAAAGGGAACTTCGGGCCGTAATGCCGCCGTCTTGGTTCCTAGTGCCCCTTGAGAGCCCTTCACGGGGTATACCGGGGGCAGTCCTGGGCTAACGTAAACTGTAACATCAAACCGACAAGAGTAACTTAGTAACTAGGGCTGCACCTTTCACAAACACTGTTGGCACAGGAAGATTGATGGGAGCTTCGGCTCGGTTGATTTGGAAACGAACGGGATGGTCCGGGGAGCTTCGGCTCAGTTGGTTTGGAGACGGACGTTTGGTCCGGGGAGCTTCGGCTCGGTTTTGTGTGTTTACGAATAAACTTGCATGTGCATAAGATAAGAAAAGTTAAGGTGGTGGGTTTTTCGATATCGGGGAGTTCGATTGCACCGACACCGATATCGTTGGCTCGGCGGGGTGATTAGCACTTCGCCAACAGAAGTCCGGTGCGCCAGCCGGCAAGAGTACGCAGGCGTCCGCTTAGTTCACCAAGCGTTGAGGCGTACGATAGGTCAGACCAGTGGTGCTTTTACTGGTTTTGAGGTGGGCGAGGCCCAACCCACCGCTTCCGTCTGCCACTACGGAGGTATCCTGGGAGGTAACGGCTCCGAAAGGGGGAACTAAAGGTCTGTGTGCACAGAGTCGGGTGTGTGAGTTGCACTTGCATGTTTCATCATACCCACTAGCATGTCATAGCATAATCGATTCATTTAACCCTGACACCTAAAGTATAAGTGGTATGAGACGCTTATACATTAGGACCTGCAAAACGACCCCTTGGTCTATAAGCTTGTGTGGGCAAGTTTATAAATCAAAGGTTAATTTCAATATATAACAACCATTGCTGTTTGATAACCGACACCCCAACGTATAAGTGGTATGGGACACTCTATACGATGGGAGTCTTGCAAAAGATCCCTTTTGCTTATGTGTTCTCGCATAAGTGAATGTTTAAATTCATATATTTGCTTTTCTTATTGCTAGACCTATTATAACAATCATATTAACTGTTCACCGAATATAACTTGCTAGATTAAGTCCACTGTCACCTGTTTACTTTTATTCTCCACAAACATGTCCTCCCATTTCTTCCTCTCCGCTCGGTACCTAGGAGCCATGGGGGAAGGGATAGGGGATGATAAGGCTTAGTCTTTATGACTAACGGTTTTCGAACCGCATCATTTAGGGAATCGTGGAGCCCAGCATGGAGGAGCAGCCCCAGAGATCGGTGCGCCTAGAGATGGGGCAGTCTAGCTCCGGAGTTCATACAGCCGGGACCGTGAGTCTCGACCTTGAGTAGTTTCTGTTTTCGCTTCCGCATGAGAGACTTGTAGTGAGGACATTTTGTACCGGGCATAAGCCCGTATTTATAATACTCTGATGAATTCTGTGGACACTCCCTTCGTGGAGATTTTATCTTATTTACATGTGATTTATTATTGTGGACTGCATTGTTCTTACTTCAATTATTGTGCTACTTATCTGTGATCGAATTGGCCGGCAGAATCGGCGCCTTGTGGTGATGACCCTTCAGGACGTGAAGGTGTCACCGCAAAGCGGCGGTTCTGGGCCTAAGACCCCGGTGGTTGAAAAAGAAAAAAAAAGGGGGTCTTACACGCCCTGGTACACGCCCGTGTTCTAGGCCGTGTAACTCCCTCAGCACAATCCAGCAAACTGCCCGAACAGGACACTACCATTAATACGGCCGCGTGTCAGGCCGTGTGCCCTCACTCAACACTCGTTGAGTGAAAATCGTTTAGTGCTTGGCGAGACGTCGAATATGCGCCTGACACGGCCCTAGGACATGCCTGTGTCCCAGGCCGTTTGACCTTTACCAAGGCCCAAACACGCCTAAAAATACTGCCCATTGATCTTTTGAGTTTCAGGGTGTTACAAATGACATCTTAGAAATTCTAAGACCATATTCCCCTCTCTATACATCATGAGTAGTAAACTAGGATGTAAAATCACTTAAAGTAATTTGTTAAGGTAAATCATAAGGGTTTTTTCCAACATAAATAATAAAGTACAACAAATAAAAAAGAGTTATTCCTACCTAGTTAGTGTGGGGTCCACTTCCACAAGCCATGTCCTCACGTTCTCACCTGCAGGCCTCCCCTTTGGATGATCTCCTCGTGAATAGTGGTGACTACATTCATCAATTATCCTCAAGTGCCCCTCTAACGAAGTGGTGTTCCATCCAAGTAACGTTAACATCGCACCAGTAAATGCAGCGCACTCACGCACCAAGGCCTCCACTCGCTATTATAGGGTGATAAGTTGGGGAAGGCCATCATCTGCGGGCTGAGCCCTCTCCTCTTGGATCTCAAGAAGTAAGAGCATATACTTCTGCAGGATGCTCGCTACCCGCTCCGTTAGTTTGGCGATAGATGTTGGCTCGCCAAGGAAGTCCCAGATCATGTCGGGAGAGGGAGGTGCCGAGTATGTTCTGGTGGCATCCAGTTCGCTGCTGATAGATATGTTGGTTTCATCTGATAAAGGAGAGCAAGAATTTAATGCAAGGTTGGAACAACCCAAACAAATGAAAGGGTTTCGATAACTAAAATAGAGAGGTTTCTACCTCCTTCCCGGGGTTACGCGAGTGCATACTTGTCTGACTACCGAAGGGGTGATTGAGGGGTATCATCAGATACTTCCCTGACCCCACTCACTGGAAGTTTGGATTATGAGGACATTGTATAATGGGTACTGATGTTCTCGCACCCCTATCCACTGGTGACACCATAGTGTTAGCAAGCTCCCGACTGAGGTAATGGGTCAGAGATCTCATAGTGAAGGGTGTTGAGATGAGGTTGACAAAAGAAGGTACTGCACAACAATACATTGTTAGTAATAACTCAGTAAAAAAGGTGAGTCGGTGCATGGAAGAATGAATTCACCGACCTGAGATCTGCGTACGAGCATCCGGCTTGTCTCGACTCGCCGAGCCCCCCGAGTCTCATTTATCTAGCCTTCCATGACCTCCTCATTGAAAATATTGGGTTGCAAAAGTGTATGACATTAATTTACCGAAGAGTCGGAAAAAGTGAATTAAATCTGAGGCAAGCTTTATAGAGAATGCACCCAGACATGAGGGCTTAGATAAAGATTGGGGCTGGGCCATAGGGGCTAAAGTGGGGCTGTCTCTCCTCTGGCTGGGTTAGGCCTCAAATTCTTGATCAGTTGATCCTCCACTCATCTCATCGGAGTTTGTGACGAATGTTCAGTAGCAATAACTATCAGATTAGCTGAGGCCGCCTTGTTCTTATCTTTGTCAGCGGCGAGGCAAGGGAGAGCTGCATTCATGATCGACATGGTGTTAGAAAGTAGGCAAGAAATTGGGGAGGCTGAGGGAAAACACTTAGGGGTAACCTCCCTCTGCCCTTTGGTATATATAAGCTTTGATGGTACCCACTGAGAGATTCCCTTAGCCCACACTTGCCAAATAATAGTGGGGTTGGACGGACTTTTCGAGTTTGGGCCAAAACTCAAAAAGAGCGAGGATTGTGTGCAACCCTTATTTGTTGTATGGGCTCAGCTGGCATAAAGCAAGGGGTAGGTGCCTCACTTCACTGGGCACCTGCTACCCTAACGAGCATCAGTAAGCGAGTGGATCCGACGAGCTCGCACTCTACCCTTGTAAGAAGCGAATGGGAGTTCCCGGCTTCATCGGGCACTCGCCATCCAGGTGAGTAGGCCAAAGCTAGTTCGGCTCGCCCATCAGGAGGTGTGATCCATGTGTCCCTAAGATTCCATTTTGTCCTGCCATTAGCCATCCCGAACAACGGTATCCCATTGTTGGTAGACCAATCTGGGTTGCGTTTAGTAAAACCAAAATGTAGGACTTTGCTATCCACATACCTTCCCAAGAAAACTATAAATAGACCCCCAAGGGCAGCTTTGGAGAGGACCTCTTCTAGGTTCCTCCCCCCTTTTAGCTAGCTTTGGTGCGGCAAGAGCTTCAACTTACTATTCACCGTAGTTTTTGGGTGGGTAGTCAGGAGATCTCAAGGCCATCTAAAGGTGCCCGATCCAGCATTGGATTGGGAGGGGAAGTGATTTAAGATCTTTCGGGTGTGTGGAGAGATCTCCTCGCTGTGGCTTGGGGATATGCTTGAGGTTTTGGTCGGAAGTTCTCCAAACTCTAAGTCCTCAGTCCAGTGTACCACTTCAAAAAAAGTAAAGGAAAGCTACAACTTCGATGTAAACTCCTCGTTGAACTGTAGTTTACGAGTTCAACAACTAGCACTCATCCTCTTCATCAACAATCTGCAACCGATCGCAGTCTCGTCATGACTTCCCCGCATTCATGGAAACCCCATATTTCTAAACCACAACCTGCAAAAAAAAAAGGATTCATAGGTACAAAAATCAAACCCCGCATTTCTCACCTTTTATCTCCTCTCCTTCTCCCCCTATGTGCTCGGGTTCTCCACCAGGATTCTCTTCGATCTTTGAAGCCGTCCTTGAATATCTTTTAGCACTTTGAGGATCGTTCAGAGAACTTCAACCATCTTCAATCCTCTTCATCCATTTTCATGCATCTTTGAGGGTTTCGCTCAGTGTGCACTCCTCTTACCATAGTGAGTGATCTACCCACAACATGTCCAACATTTAGCATTCGCCAGTCAACTGCAAGCTCCCTCTGATCCTTCCACCAAGTACAAGTGAAATATCATCTGGTCTCCAACACACGAGCGTTCTCCGTCACGAACAAAGATAAATACGTAGTTTCATGAGTGGTAGTATGTAACCCTCCGAGAGTTTCTCTCTCTCTTCTCTAGTTGTAATTAGGAGCAACATATCACCCTCACTTTCTCTTAAAAGCCATGTAAAGCAACACCGTAGAGTGGATGTTTGGTCGACACCGATCCGACTACATGGATTTTCCCCTTATTCACGGGTTTTCCACGTTAAAAAATCCCTTGTCAGCTTTCTTTTTTTGAGACTCTCTGCACACTTGGCTGCTCTTCCGGCTAAGGCAGTTCAGTTAGTCCGATCTACCTAGTGCTTCAGGCGATCCGCAATAAAAATTTTTAATCCTGTGAATGAACAATTTTTTTAATCTTGTTTTATTTTATTAGAACTATAAATAAATCCATTTGTCTCTCTAATTTTATTAACATATCATTTCATAAAATTTAAACTATCTTGCATTCTTGCACGACTAAATTAAATACGTGACAAACACATCATGTATGAAAAAAACGTCATTTATGAATCTCTTTTTAATAATTCGACCGCCGCAGTATTATTTGACTCATTATCAATAGAAATACTAATTATTTTATCTTTTATTTTAAATTTTCGAATGCATTTTATTATAGTTTGATAAATTGCATTTCCAGTTTATGGTGATTCAATGCTTTCAAAAAAAGTATACGCTTTGATAACTCTCACGAAGTAGGATCAATCCAATGCCAAGTTATGCAAATGTACGCTAGTCCTATATGTTGTTTGGATGACCAAATATCACTCGTTAAGCTAACTCTTCCTTCGAAACTATTAACATATTTTATTAAATATTTTTTCATTTTAATATATGCCTTGTATGCATCGGTTCTATGAATCGTTCTACTTACTTGATGATATTTTGGTTGAAGCTTGGTACGTATCTACAATGTTTCATCCTCATTGTCATAATGGTTGAAAGGTAATCCGCATATGATTACATTCTTCATTTGAGACTCTCGTTGTCTAGCTTGATTTTGAATGGCGCATCAGTATTGTATTGCCTTTGTAATGAGTAATTTTGCACAATGTCGACATTTGGCTTTTAACTCATCATTGACGCAAACTTTGTCGAAATGCTCCCATACTTGTGCACGATGCTTGTGCTCCATGATTTTGATCTCTGAATTTGTGCCTTGAAAAACGGTTGCCTCATTGTGAGAGGAAATCGACTTCATCTCCTCACTCTTATATAGAGTGAGAACTCCACACCCTTATATAGAGTGAGAAGATTAAATGAAAGTGTCAAACGGTCTCATGACCCTTTGCCATTTTAATTAAATTTTATTTATTTAAAATAATGCCAAAGCCAAACGACATATTTTCGTATGGGCTTATTATTTATAAAAATATTTTTTTTACGGTTTTATTTCAAACGACCATATCAAAGATATATTATTTGTAATATATCATATATATAATTATAATATTATAAATTAAAAATATAAATATTATATAATATATGATAAAGTAATCAATAGATTCTTGTTCAAGCTTAGCTATAGCCTAGGCAGGAATCATTAGCCGCCTGGCATGGTGCCAAGCGGCAAATAAAGCCTAAAGGCAACATCATAAGTTGTTGCATGCTAAAATATTTATCTTAAAATTTCTGCCTTGCCAAAAATGGACCTTGGGTCGGGCCTTGCCCAGTCCAGGCTCCAGGTCGCCCAATTCTTGGCCCTATGCCCGGGCCTTTACTGGGCCGTGCAGTAGGCTGGGCATACAACCAATATGGAGGCCCAACTTGGGCATAGTCTGGGCCTAACCGGACCCAAGCCTAATTGGGCCAAACCCAGACATACCCGCCTCTAGTAACCGGGCCCGGGATAAATTTGCACCTCTACTTAGATAAGTTTTGTTAGATTTAGTGTGAAGTCATTTAAGTAACACCTAGAATATAGAAAAGAGTAGCAGTGAATAGGTTTAAAGAAGCTTTAATGCGATATTTATTGATTCTTGTATTTCTCTAAATTTGAAATCTTGTATTCCTAACCCCCTGGTTCGGCCTCACTTTAGTCCACTGAATTGGACTTAATATAATTAAATAACATTTTAAAAACATTACCTGAATCTAGTATGACATCTTCCCGATTGAAGGCTGAAATCTAGGCTACGTGAATCCCGTATGACATCCTCCAACCTACGAACGATCAACATCCTCTCCTCGCCTCCTCCACCAGTAGTCTCGCTGGTCCCTGAAAACCCTTTCCCTGCTAGTTTCCTTCTAGATCGAGTCGCCAGAGAACCCATCTTCATTAGAGCCAAATCCCTTTTCCATCATTCCCTCACCTGCTCCTCCACCACTGGATCGCCTCTTTTAAACATAGGGTGAATTGAAAATTTAAAATACCCTAAATCACTTAAGATCGGGGATCAACTCCTGAAGGAGAATCTCTTTGTCTAACCTTTTCCCGAAGACGAAGCTGTCATCTGTATCCCCCTTGAAAACAAGCTCGGAGAAATTGATTAAAATTTCTTTTATAAGGACTACCATGGCATAATTACTATTGCTACTCCAGAGCCGGACGCAACAGGAAGAACCTTTATGCATCTTACCATTTTGTTCACCGAGTGTGCTAACTTCATCAATGACTACGACTCGGGAAGTGTGGATTTGGATCAAAAAGCTTGTATCCTTCCAACGGATTATTGGGCTTTGAGAACTGAAGTTCAATCATGGAGTAATATTCCTTCATTGTATTCCTTTATCGCTCTTCTGATTGCTGTGGATTTGCACAAGGCTGATCAGCTTGGGATAAAAAGATGGGTAATTTTTAACTCACCTAGATTAGGGATTTTGATTGATTTAGTATTGAGGGATCACATATTCCTGCTTTTGAAACTCTACTTGAAAGCAGTAAGAAGGGAAGCAACTTGCTCTTTCAACTTAGTTTTGGAGGTGAATGGTTTTTTTGATTCAACTATCGTTAGGAATGAGTGCCCGTGTTTAGTTAGCAGCATAACATGGTTGGCTTTTCAGATATCTATTTTATAGAGTGAAGAAAATAGAAAATTATTTGTGTTGGGAATGCTCAAGGAGTCCTTCCTACTTGTTAGAAGACATTTGACAGTGTTTATGAGGGAAAAAGAGAATGTTAACTGTGATACCGAAGTGATATCAAGTAATTCTGAATGTAGTGGAGGGGGATATAAATTGGTTCTATCTAAATCTACTAAAATCATGGAGGTCAAATCTAACAAGACATCTGAATGTTCTGGCCGCGGTAAAATATTTGTTTCTCAAGTCATGCCTTCACACTATTTTGTTATTTGTCATTCAGTGATTCAGGTCCAGATCTTGTCGCTGCCACCACTGGGGACCATCTTCACGAGCGTCAACGACCTCTATTTTGATACCCCCGTAGAATCAACGATCCTTAGTTCTGTCAACTCCAGCCACTAACTGATATCTTCATATCAGCCCTGCCCGTCACTGTTGGGTCCACACCTCCACATCCTCCAAGTACATAAGATATCTCTCTTCCTCTCCGCTTTCTCTAATCATGCTAGCTAATTTTATGATTAATATTACATAATCTTTAAAAATCAGATCTTTAATTTGGACAAAAACTTTATTGCTCATCTTCTTATATGCTCTTGGATGATTTATTTTAAGTTATTATTTACGTTCAGTACTAGACTCTTGTACTTTTCCTATTCGACTTGGTTTAATTATCTCATTTTATTGCCCTTGGAGTCGAGCTTAGTTACTAAATTTAAAATGAACTAATGCCCGAATTAGGGAAAAATTAAGGTGATATACACATGCCTAAATCCAAAGGTAAATGCATGAACTTTAAAACTAATTACTATTTGTAGACATAATTTAAATCACAATAGGCTGAACTCTTACTGTTTTTTTGCTCCCTCAATCGCCCATGTGATCAAAAAGATAGAGAAAAGATAACCTCAAGAGAAAAGTACCAGAGGCAAAACAAAAAAACCTAATTCCTACCTCTTTATTACAATAGTTCACATGTTGTTCGTTATCTCCATAAACTTTTGTCTTAACAAATACAAAACTTTAAAAAAAGCTGAAGGGAGACATACTTTTTAAAATAAAATAAAATCACGCACAAATTAAACTCATAAAAAACTGAAAAGTTGTAATAAAGAATGAGTAAATTTGGAAAAATGAATGTTGTACCAAATGACGTTTTTCTCATATAAGGAGTATAGATAAATATGCAATTAGACATGCTCAATTTTGTTTGTGTTTCCTAGTTGGGAAATGTTTTTTGTTTTAATTTTTTAACATTATTGTTATTGCTTGAAAGCTTTTTTAACATGTTCAGTTGATATGAAATTTTAACTAGGGCGTTGGAAGCTCTGGATAAATCTATATTCCAAGGTAGGTTATTACATGTTATGGCTGTAAAACCGCAAAATACAACTAAGGAAAAATCCGAGTGAGCTTATTTAACACTCTTTTACTTGCATCAATGTATATTTATACTGCTTGAAAGGGTTTTTTTCACAAATTATTTGTATGTGCTAATGCCATTTAGGTTTGAAGCTGCTATGACCCAAGACAAGAAAAGTCTCAAGTAGCCAAGGGAGGAACAAAAGAAGGCATCTGAATCCATTGGTGATACACGAGCCGATATTGCTATTAGTGTCAGCCCAACGTTTAGGGATTCTTATGGAAGAACTGCACTTCACTTGGCTACCTACTATGGAAGGTTAAATTGCTATTTAAGGTAATGTCTTATACATGAGGATGAATTGCGTGTTTATTGCAATGCTTCTATATCATATGATCTATTGTCTTGTAAATTATCACTTGAAAAATTTCGTTTGTTGTTCGAATTTTACAGTTTTTTTTGCTGAAACTTGCAGAAGCATTCATGGAAATCAACCTTCCTTTAAGCAAATCAGAGCATGGGTGTGGTGTTTGGGTATTTCACATTTGTTTATTTCAAAAGATCCCGTGTGAAGATTTGGCTTGGAAAGCACAAGAAATTGCACACAGGTCTTCAACCAATAGCCTGAAATGCCAAAACTCTGTGAAATAGAAAAATTAGTAAAAGGAATGCTCTTGAGAGTGTCAGAGAGAGCAAAACGAGAACAAAAATTATAAGAAGAAAATAACACATTGAATTTTATTTGATTTTACAATTTTTCTAACTCAATACAATAGACTACGAGAGTGTTATATTTCATATGAATGGTTCTTATAATAATTGTATGAAATTAACATAAACTATTCAGAAAAATATCTCTGCATCTCCAACAGTTGGTTTCAAGTATTTATTTAGCATTTGGAAAGAACAGTTGTAACTTAATCATAAGCAATATTGTTCCAATTATTATTCCTTCCTCCAAATTCGAATATGGGAAGATGAATTTGTAGATGAGCTGATCTTCCATCAACAGTGGTCAGTTGAAGCAATTTTGCATTAGTTGTTAAAGAGACAAAGTAATAGATATAATATATTTAAACAAAAATTAGAAAACATTTCTTGTAACCTTCCTTATTTGATAAAGAGATCCTTAGGTTAGCTATCTACAAAAGAGAATTAAGAACATGAAAAAAAATCAGCACCTTCAATAAGAAATGATAGATTTTTTTCAAATAAATAAGATGCATTTTAGTCTTTTGATGAAAACTGTGGGACTGTTTTTCAACAAATTCAAATTGAGAATACAACCTATAGAAAACATCTTTGGATTTAGACAATGTAATTTTCTGACCATTTATTATATATACTAGCAAGTTATAAACCACAAGAATGTTTTACCTGGAGCTCAATCTAATGAAGATTTTTAGATAATTTAATGGAAATGGTCATCTCAGATGCACATAATTACTTAAAAAGTTGAATATTAAAAAAATGAATAAATGACTACTATTAACTTCAACTATACCATATCATGGTATGCTTTCGTGAATATTTGACCATCGTAAAGGAAATAATGATTTGTAAAAATTAAAACAATAAGCATATCACTATAAGAAAGGTTTAAATAAGTGTTTAATGAAGCAATATTTTCAAGGAACCAAGTACTCCTAAACATATTCCACCCAATAATCTAATCTTAGGGTTGAAGGTCAACCACAAGGGATTTTAACACAACATATATTTTGCTAATTTTACGAGAGACTAAATCTCGCGTGCCCTAAAACCATGAGTGACCCCTGAAAGTCACATGCAATCTTGTTCATAGTGCACCATGACCCTGACATCCTCCCTTTCTTTTTTCTTCCCTTTTCTCTCTTTCTTCCTCTCTCTCCCTCCCTTCCTTTTTTCTTCCTTTTCATCTTCTCTCTTTCTCCCTCTCCACCCTTTCCTTCTACTCCCCCTCTTTTTCTTTCTCTTCCCTCCCCCCTTCTTTCCCCCTCATACCAGAGAGGAACCAGACGACCCCCCTGGTTGGGCCTCACTTCAGTACCCTGAATTGGACTTAATATAATTAAATAACATTTTAAAAACGTTTTAAAAACATTACCTGAATCCTGTACGACATCTTCCCGATAAAAGGCAGAAATTCAGGCTACGTGAATCCCGTATGACATCCTCTAACCTATGAAAGTTAAATATCCTCTCCTCGCCTCCTCCACCAGTAGTCTCGCTAGTCCCTGAAAAATCTTTCCCTGCTAGTTTCTATCTAGATCGAGTTGCCAGAGAACCCATCTTCATTAGAGCCGAATCACTTTTCCATCATTCCCTCACCCACTCCTCTACCCCTGGATCGCCTCTTTTAGATATATGGTTAATTGAAAATTTATAATACCCTAAATCACTTAAGATTGAGGATTAGATCCTGAAGGAGAATCTCTTTGTCTGACCATTTCCCGAAGAAGAAGCTGACATTTGTAGCCCTCTTGAAAATAAGCTCGGAGAAATTTATTCAATTTCTTTTATAAGGACTACCCTAGCGTAATTACTACTGCTACTCCAATGTTGGACACAACAGGAAGAACCTTTATGCTTCTTAACATTTTGTTCACCGAGTGTGCTAAAATGACTACGACTCGGGAAGTGGGGATTTGGATCAAAAAGCTTGTATCCTTCCAATAGATTATTGGGCTTTGAGAACTGAAGTTCAATCGTAGAGTAATATTACTTCATCATATTCTTTTTTCACTCTTCTGGTTGATGTGGATTTGCACAAGGCTGATCAGCTTGAGATAAAAAGATGGGTAATTTTTAAGTCGCCTAGATTTGGGATTTCGATTGATTTAGTATTGAGGGATTATATATTCCTACTTTTGAAACTCTGCTTGAAAGCAGTAAGAAGGGAAACAATCTGCTCTTTCAAGTTAGTTTTGGAGGTGAATGGCTTTTTTGATTCAACTATCATTAGGCATGAGTGCTCGTGTTTAGTTAGCAACATAACATGGTTGGCTTTTCAGATATCGATTTTTATAGAATGAAGAAAACAAAAACTTATTTGTGTTGGGAATGCTCAAGGAGTCCTTCCTACTTGTTGGAAGACATTTGACGGTGTTTATGTGGGAAAAAGGGAAAGTTAACTGTGATACCAAAGTGATATCCAAAAATTCTGAATGTAGTGGAGGGCGATACAAATTGGGACTATCTAAATCTACTAAAATCATAGAGGTCAAATCTAACAAGACATCTGAATGTTCTGGCCGCTGTAAAATGTTTGTTTCTCACATCGCGCCTTCACATCACTATTTTGTTTTTTTTCATTCAGTGATTCAAGTCCAGATATTGCCGCTGCCACCACAGGGGATCATCTTCACGAGTGTCGACGACCTCTATTTTGATACCCCTAAGAATCAACGATCCTTAGTTCCGTCAACTCTAGCCACTAACTGATATCTTCATATCGGCCCTGCCCATCTCTGTTGGGTCTACACCTCCACATCCTCCAAGTCCATAAGATATATCTCTCTTCCTCTCCGCTTTCTCTAATCATGCTAGCTAATTTTATGATTAATTTTATATAATCTTGAAAAATCAGATCTTTAATTTCGATAAAAACTTTATTGCTCATCTTCTTATATGCTCCTGCATGATTTATTTTAAGTTATTAATTTCGTTCAGTACTAGACTCTTGTACTTGTCTTATTCGACTTGGTTTAATTATCTCATTTTATTGCCCTTGGAGTCGAGCTTAATTACTAAATTTAAAATGAACTCATGCCCGAATTAGGGAAAAATTAAGGTGATATACACATGCCTAAATCCAAAGGTAAATGCATGAACTTTAAAACTAATTACTATTTATAGACATAATTTAAATCACAATAGGCTGAACTCTTACTATTTTTTTGCTCCCTCAATCACCCATGTGACCAAAAAAGATAGAGAAAAGATAACCTCCAGAGAAAAGTACGAGAGGCAAAACCAAAAAACCTAAATCCTACCTCTTTATTACAATAGTTCACATGTTCATTATCTCCATAAAATTTTGTCTTAACAAATACAAAATTTTAAAAAAAGCTGAAGGGAGACATATTTTTTAAAATAAAATAAAACCACGCACAAATTAAACTCATAAAAAACTGTAAAAGTTGTAATAAAGAATGAGTAAATTTGGAAAGATGAATGTTGTACCAAATAATGTTTTTCTTATATAAGGAGTATAGATAAATGTACAATTAGACATGCTCAATTTTGTTTGTGTTTCCTAGTTGGGAAATGTTTTTTGTTTTAATTTTTTAACATCATTGTTATTGCTTGAAAGCTTTTTTAACATGTTCAGTTGATATAGAATTTTAACTAGGGCATTGGAAGCTCTGGATAAATCTATATTCCAAGGTAGGTTATTACATGTTATGGCTGTAAAATCACAAAATACAACTAAGGGAAAATCCGAGTGAGCTTATTTAACACCCTTTTACTTGCATCAATATATATTTATACTACTGGAAAGAGTTTTTTTCACAAATTATTTGTATGTGCAAATGACATTTAGGTTTGAAGCTGCTATGACCCAGGACAAGAAAAGACTCAAGCAGCCACGAGAGGAACAAAAGAAGGCATCTGAATCCATTGGTGATATACGAGCTGATATTGTTATTGGTGTTAGCCCAAGGTTTAGGGATTCTCATGGAGGAACTGCACTTCACTGGGCTACCTACTACAAAAGGTTAAATTGCTATTTAAGGTAATGTATTATACATGAGGATGAATTGCCTGTTTATTACAATGCTTCTGTATCATATGATCTATTGTTTTGTAAATTGCCACTTGAGAAATTTCATTTGTTGTTTGAATTTTACGATTTTTCTGTTTTGCTGAAACTTGCAGAAGCATTCATGGAAATCAACCTTCCTTTTAGCAAATCAGAGCATGGGTGTGGTGTTTGGGTATTTCACATTTGTTTGTTTCAAAAGATCTCGTGTGAAGATTTGGCTTGGAAAGCACAAAAAATTGCACACAAGTCTTCTTTTTGTTGTTATGCTCTTCTTTCGGGACAATCTTGTTGTTGTTTAATTTTCTGATCTTGAGATTAGTTGTAAATCATTAGTTATTGAAATGAGATTGGTTGTAAATAAAAAACTAGATATAGCTTCAACCAATAGCTTGAAATGCCAAAACTCTGTGAAATAGGAAAATTAGTACAAGGAATGCTCCTGAGAGTGTCAGAGAGAGCAAAACGAGAACAAAAATTATAAGAAGAAAATAACACAAAGAATTTTATTTGATTTTGCAATTTTGCTAACTCCATACAATAGACTACGAGAGTGTTATATTTTGTATGAATGGTTCTTATAACGATAGTATGAAATTAACATAAACTATTCAGAAAAATATCTGTGCATCTCCAACAGTTGGTTTCTATTATTTGTTTAGCATTTGGAAAGAACAGTTTTAACTTAATCATAAGCAATAATGTTCCAATTATTATTCCTTCCTCCAAATTCTAATATAGGAAGATGAAGTTGCAGATGAGCTGATCTTCCATCAATAATGGTCAGTTGAAGCAATTTTGCATTAGTTGTTAAAGAGACAAAGCAATAAATATAATATATTTAAACAAAAATTAGAAAACATTTCTTGTAACCTTCCTTTTTTGATAAAGAGATCCTTAGGTTAGCTATCTTCAAAAGAGAATTAAGAACATGAAAAAAAAATCAGCACCTTCAATAAGCAATGATAGATTTTTTTCCCCACAAATAAGATGCATTTTCATCTTTTGATGAAAACTATAGGACTGTTTTTCAACAAATTCAAATTGAGTTACAACCTATAAAAACATCTTTGGATTTAGACAATGTAATTTTTTGACCATTTATTATATATATTAGCAAGTTATAAACCACAAGAATGTTTTACCTGGAGCTCAATCTAATGAAGATTTTTAGATAATTTAATGGAAATGGTCATCTCAGATGCACATAATTACTTGAAAAAAGTTGAATATTAAAAAAAATGAATAAATGATTACTATTAACTTCAACTATACCATATCAGGGTATGCTTTCGTGAACAATTGACCATCGTAAAGGAAAAAATGATTTGTAAAAATTAAAATAATAAGCATATCACTATAGGAAATGTTTAAATAAGTGTTTAATGAAACAATATTTTCAAGGGACCAAGAACGCCTGAACATATTCCACCCAATAATCTAAGCAGGGTTGAAGGTCAATCACAAGGGATTTTAACACAACATATATTTTGCTAATTTTACGAGAGACTAAATCTTGCGTGCCATAAAACCATGATTGCCCCCGAAAGTCACATGCAATCTTGTTCATAGTGCACCATGACTCTGACATCCTCCCTTTCTTTTTTCTTCCCTTTTCTCTCTTTCTTCCTCTCTCCCTCCCTTCCTTTTTTCTTCCTTTCCCTCTTCTCTCCTTCTCCCTATCTCCCCCTTTCCTTCTCCTCCCCCTCTATTTCTTTCTCTTCCATCCCCTTCTTTCCCCCTCATACCAGACAGGAACCCGATGGCCCCTCTGCTTTGGCCTCACTTCAGTTCCCTGAATTGGACTTAATATAATTAAATAACATTTTAAAAACATTACTTGAATCCCGTACGACATCTTCCCGATAGAATGCGGAAATCCAGGCTACGTGAATCTCGTACGACATCCTCTAACTTATGAAAGATCAACATCCTCTCCTCGCCTCCTCCACCAGTAGTCTCGCTAGTCCCCGAAAACCCTTTCCCTGCTAGTTTCTGTCTAGATCGAGTCGCCAGAGAACCCATCTTCATTAAAGCCGAATCACTTTTCCATCATTCCCTCACCTGCTCCTCCACCATCTTCATTAATGCTCGGAGAAATTGATTCAATTTTTTTTTATAAGGACTGCCTTGGCGTAATTACTATTGCTACTCCAATGCCGGACACAACAGGAAGAACCTTTATGCTTCTTACCATTTTGTTCACCGAGTGTGCTAACTTGATCAATGACTACGACTCGGGAAGTGGGGATTTGGATCAAAAAGCTTGTATCCTTCCAACAGATTATTGGGCTTTGAGAACTAAAGTTCAATCGTAGAGTAATATTCCTTCATCATATTCTTTTATCGCTCTTCTGGTTGCTGTGGATTTGCACAAGGCTGATCAGCTTGGGATAAAAAGATGGGTAATTTTTAACTCGCCTTGATTTGGGATTTCGATTGATTAAGTATTCAGGGATTACATATTCTTGCTTTTGAAACTCTGCTTGAAAGCAGTAAGAAGTGAAGAAATCTGCTATTTAAAGTTAGTTTCAGAGTTTAATGGTTTTTTTGATTCAACTATCGTTAGGCATGAGTTCCCGTGTTTAGTTAGTAGCATAACATGGTTGGCTTTTCAGATATCTATTTTATAGAGTGAAGAAAATAAAAATTTATTTGTGTTGGGAATGCTCAAGGAGTCCTTCCTACTTGTTGGAAGACATTTGACGGTGTTTATGAGGGAAAAAGGGAATGTTAACTGTGATACCAAAGTGATATCAAGAAATTCTGAATGTAGTGGAGGGGGATACAAATTGGGACTATCTAAATCTTCTGAAATCATGGAGGTCAAATCTAACAAGACATCTGAATGTTCTGGCCGCTGTAAAATATTTGTTTCTCACGTTGTGCCTTCAAATCACTATTTTGTTCTTTGTTATTCATTGATTCAAGTCCAGATCTTGCCTGTATAACCCCATGTTCGCCGAGTAGGCCCATCTAGGCGAGCGTGCCAAGACGATCGGCCAACGACAGTGTAGCAGGTGGGCGAGTTCAGAGGACTAGCTCGCTCTTGTTAAGGCCAGGCGGGCGAGCTGGGCGAGCCAGTCCCAGCCCGCGCCTACCTAGGTGACCTGGTCGCTAGTCCCATCCCGCGCCTGCCTAGGCGGCCTGGTCGACAGTCCACCCCTATAGAGTGGCGAGCTGACCTGCCCAGGAAACTTGGGTTCCAGCTCGCTCCCGCCCAATAGGGTGGCGAGTTAGCCCAGAGACCAGGAAACTCGTCCCCATAGGGTCCATAGGCAAATTACGTGGATACCCTTGCAAGAGGTGCGAATATCCTTCTAGAACAGCAGAGTTACACTGTTAGCAGACCCAATTGGGTTGCGCATAACCATTTGGAACAATGGAGTTCGGCTGTTGGCAGACCAGTCCTGGGATATTTCAGTAATTTTAAGACAGCGAAGGTTGGCTATATGCAGGCTATTTCCAGAAATCTATAAATAGACCAAAGGGGATACCTCAGGGGGCATGCTTACATGTTCCCCAATCTTCTAGCGCTTTCTGAGGTATCTGTAGCCCGACATTTGGCTAGGGAGGGGAAGCGCTCTAAGATATTTCGGGTGTGTGGTGGGACCTCCACACCGAGCCCTTGGGTCTGTCCCCTGTCCTTCCTTCTTAGTCTTTTGGCTTGCAGGAGAGAAGTAAGTGTGTGATCACCCCTTCCCCAAAGGTGAACTCCACCGAGACCGAGTTTTTGTTTTCAACATTTTGGTGCGGTGAGAGTGGAACGTGGTCAATATCAAAAATCTTCAGCAAGCCCGATGGCTGGAGGAGAAGGGCAAGGATAGGATAGGTCCGACTCGCAACCCCCTCCCCCTCTCGCCACGACGGGGATGTTCAAAGAATTCAGGCAGGAGATGCTCGACCTCATCAGGTTTGCACTCAACGTGCATGCCGAGTCCTCGACTCCAGCAGCACCTGTACTCGCGGTCCCGACCTTAGGCGAGGACGCTCCCGGCAGGCGAGTTGGGAAGGAAGTTACGGAGGAAGGGAGAGGATGTGAGCTCCTCGGACGAGTGCTCTTCTCGGGCTTAGCGAGCGGTGGCCAGTTCTACAAGATGGGGGTGCGAGACCCTCCGGCTCGCCCAGTAGGGGGAGGTAGCCCCTTCAGCAAGTTGGTTTCTTCTGGCCCAGTCCCCGAGGGTTTCAGGTAGCCAGAGATGTCTTACGACACCGGGAAGGGAGACCCGGTCAAGCACGTCCAGTGGTTTGAGGACGTGGTCTCGATCCGATAAATGTCGGATGGGTTCAAGTGCAGGCTATTTGCCATCACTCTTAAGGAGAAGGCGAGAGAGTGGTTCCACCAGCTGCCGGCCAACTATATTTACTGGTTCGAGGACCTGCGCCGGGGGTTCATGATTAGGTTCACCACCTCCAAGAGGAGGAAGAAGGAGTCAGAGTCCCTGTTCCATATCAAGCAGGGGTAACGAGACCTTAGGGAGTTACGTCGGCCGGTTCCAGGATGAGGTCACCCAGGTCCAAGAGATGCGAGGGGACACCCTGATGATGGCCTTCACCTTGGGGCTACTGTAGGGTTTCTTCTGAATGGAGTTGAAGAGGGTGTCGCCCCTCTCTTATGAGGAACTGATGGAGAGTGCGATAAGGTAAGTCGACGGGGAGGTGTTGAACCCAAAGTTTTCCCGAAAGTTGGCCAGGTGGTCCATAGAGGAGGAGAAGGAGCCAAAAGGTGGCAGAGGTCAGGAGGAGTGGAGAGCTGAGCCCCGGCAAAGGGAACAGTGATAACTACAGCAACTGCAACAACCCAGGGGGGGGGGGTGTCAAGAGCCGGACCGTCGGCTAGGTTGGAGGCTGGAGTGGTAGGACTAGGGTTCGCAGAGAGGTTTCCATGGAGGAGACAACCGCCAGGGGGGCCAGGGTCAGTTCCACCCTCCAGGTTGGAGGAAGAGCTAGAGGCCTCCCCTCCCCGATCAAAACCAGGCTATGTCTATAGACCTTGGGGAGAGGAGGAGAGCTGCATGGAGATGTAGAAGAGAAGTTAGGGTGGAGTTGCCCTACTGCAACTTTGACCAGGAGGTGAGGCACGCCACCGCCACCTGCCCATAGTTCCTCGAGATTAGAGGAAACAGGGAGCAACAACAACAACAAGATCGCCAGGGAGTGTGGATCAAAGAAGACCTGCCTCGGGCAGAGGAGGACAGGTGTGAGGACCGGGCCGATGTTGGTGCCCGGGGAGGGATCAGAGTGATCCATGGGGGGTGGGAGTCGAGGCTTCCCGGAAGGCAAGTCTCCACATCATGTACTGTCGAAGCGTTGGCTCCACATCCCAGACCCCACCCCTAGAGGAGAAGATCACCTTCTCACTAAAGGACATGTCAGACCATGGGGACCCCTTCTATGACGCGCTGGTCATCCAGATAGTGGTCGAGAACTTCACCGTTTCCCAAATCCTTATCAACAACGAGAGTTCGATCAACGTCATATTTAAGAAGGTGTTTGACGCAATGAAGGTGGAGACCAAGAGGGTGCTGGCCTCGGATGGACCTTTGTTTGGGTTCTCAGGGGAGAGGAAGGAGGTTGAAGGAGGAGTGGGACTCCATGTTACTTTAGGGGGGGGGGGGGAGTCCCACATTTGTAGGTTCGTCATCGTGGATGCCCTCAACATCTACAATGCCATCTTTGGGCGACCTCTCATCAGCGCCTTCCGCTGCGTCCACTTGTCCTTCCACCATTGCCTGAAGTTCAGTGCTGAGGGGATCCAGGTACGGGTCTGGGGCGACCCCAAGATGGCGAGGGAATGCTACGTCATCGCCGTGAACTCCATCTCTTGGCAATAGGCGGCCGAGGAGAAGGAGTGAAGGATGGAAGATGCGGAGTAGGAGGCAAGAGTGGAGATGTAGGTGGAGGAGATCCGCACCCAGGTGGAGGTGGCGGAGGAAGCCAAGGAGCCGACCGAGGCAATGGTCATAGAGGAAGCTGAGGAGGAGGTCCTAGTCCCGGAGGAAGGGGACGTTGAAGAATTGGGTGAGCTGTCCAAGTGGGAGGTTGCGGAGGAGGTAGTGGAGATAGAGATTCTCAGCCTTGGAGGCAAGGTGGAGAAGGTTCGCATGAGCGGGGGGCTGACCCCGGAGGAACAGGGCAGGATGCTGGAGTGCATCCGGAAGAATATGAATATCTTTGCTTGGAGCGTCGCGGATATGTCGGGGATCGATGCAAACATCGCCTGCCACCACTGCAACCTAGACCTACAAGCTCGTCCCATCCAGCAAAAGAAGAGGTCCATCACGGATAAGCTGGCCAAGCCTATCAGGGAGGAGGTGGCCAAGCTTCTCAAGGCTGGCTTTGTATCCGAAATACAATACCCCGACTGGGTCTCCAATGTAGTAATGGTTAAAAAAGGAGATGGTCGGTGGCACATGTGTGTCGATTTTTCTTTACTTAATAAATCATGCCCTAAGGACTGTTATCCCTTGCCTCGGATCGACGCGCTGGTTGACTCAGCCGTCGGTTTTCCTGTAATGAGTTTTTTAGATGCATTTTCAGGTTACCACCAGATAAAGATACACCCCCCGACATTAAAGATGTCTCCTTCATTACAGGGGACGAGTGCTATTGCTATAAAATGATGCCCTTTTGGATGAAAAATGCAAGGGCGATGTATCAGAAGATGATGGATAGAGTCTTCCGAGAACAGAAGGGGAGGAACCTAGAGGTGTATGTAGATGAACTCATAATCAAGAGTCGAGACGTGGACTCTCACCTCCGGGACCTAGAGGAAACCTTCACCACCCTGCACAAGTACAAGATGAGGATGAACCCCTTGAAGTGCGTTTTCGGGGCTAGTAGGGGGAAGTTCTTGGGACACCTCCTTACCCCCGCGGGGGTCGAATCAAATAAAAACAATGTCAAGGCGATCATGGAGTTGGGGTCGCCTCAGAGCGCTAAGGAGGTGCAGCGGTTAAAAAAAAAGTTGGCTGGGCTGAGCAGGTTCCTCTCTTGGGCAGGAGAGAAGTGCTCCGCCTTCTTCAAAGCACTGATGGGGGTCAGAAGTTCAAGTGGTCCAAGGAGTGCGAGGAGGCATTCCAGGCCTTGAAGAGGCAGTTGACTCAGGCCCCCTTGCTCCAAGGGCCGAAGGTGGGGGAGGATCTGTCTTTGTATCTTGGGGTTAGAGTGGAAGCCTTGAGCTCTGTCCTGGTTCGGGAAGAGGGGAAAAAGCAGTTGACCATCTATTATGTGAGACGGGTCCCAAGGAAGGCAGAGCTTCGATACCCCATCTTGGGAAAGCTAGCCTTCAATCTAGTCATCTCGGCTCGAAGGCTCCAACCATACTTCCAAGCACACTTAATCTGAGTGGTGACTGACCCCCTCCATAACATCTTCGAGGGGGTGGAGCATTCAGGTAGGTTGGCTAAGTGGTCGGTGGAACTAAGTGAGCTTGATATCTCCTTTGTTACCCGCCTCTCGATCAAGGCCCAAGTGATGACTGACTTCCTAGCTGACTATGTGGTCGAGGTGGCGGAGGAAGAGCTCACTTGACCAATTCCATGGAATGTGAAGGTAGATGGCGCTTCGGGGAGGCATTCCCTAGGGGTGGGAGTAATCTTAGAGAGCCCCTAGAGAACAAGAATCGAACAAACGATGGTGGTGCACTTCCCCATCACTAACAATTAGGCCGAGTACGAGGCAGTGATTGTAGGGCTGCGTCTGGACAGGGAACTGGGAGTGCTTGACATAGAGATGCTCACTGACTCCATGGTGGTGGCCTCCCAGATCAATGAGGAGTTTGAGGCAAGGGAGCCTACCCTTCAGTTATAGTTAGAAAAGGTGAAGGGGGTCATCGACATATTCCAGACCTTCTCCATCCGACACGTGCCTAGGGAGGAAAACGAACAGGTTGATCAGCTGGCAAAGCATGGTCCCCGGGTGGCGGGTACCATCACTGACTTGTTCCGCCCTTCCATTGAAGAGGGAGAGCTGATGGAGATGGATCAACACCCCTCGTGGATGGACACATTCACAACCTTCCTTTCCATATGGGAGTATCCAGAAGGGATTGATAAAAAGAAATTCAAGTACAAGTCAGCGTACTATCTCATTCACGATGGGAAGCTGTACCGAAAGTGTAACACCTCTACCCGTCAAGAATAATATAATAGAGGGCCCGGCCGGGGTCCCATACCATATTCCACAAACAGACGAAGACGCTACTAAATAATATCAAAACAAACGCATCCTAACACAGAGAATTCTAGCGAAAGCTTTACGGTTGAAAACTTGAACTCAAGAGTTATAAGAACTGTCCACTATAACAAAATAGGAATGTTTACACCCAAAGTAAATGGCCTTATGGCCTTATAGGTTTCTCTAAACAAAAGTTTGGTTTCCAAACATCGGCGCGCAGACGGCCACACATGAACAAGAAGAAACAAAACAAAGCCTTCGAGGGCAGCAACGCAACTTGGGCTTCAACCCGCTAAGTCCCGCTCGGACCAGCACCATCTGCACCAGCAAGAACCAATCCACCAAGCGGTGGCAAATAGGGAAAAGGTCAGCATTCAGCTGACCAATTATAACGACCCTGCCCCTGACACGGGGCAGCGGAATTCCTTCCCTGCACAGTATTTTACTTCTCATACATATATATCCAGCCACCAAGGCAATACATATCACAAATGCCGGCACGACAACCCAACATTCCGTGCACGCAGGGCACATTCTGGTGTACCGGAAACACCGGGTCCCACCACCGTTCAGAGGTCCCAGACATGACGGTCCAATTTGAGCATTTCTTGTCTGATTGGCACGCAAGCCATCGACTCTCGCTATGTGATCCTAACAGAGCCTTAAGCACCCAAGGTTAGACAACCATAACGCGGGTACAGATCCACCTTTCCCGTTGCTCAAAATCGTCAGACTATGGACTGGACTAATGCGGGTACGGCTTCACTTTGCTCGTCCACCACCAAGGCATTTCTCCAGTTGCAGCCTAACAACTCAGCTTTATATCATATGGCACTCACGACCACAAGAGTTGAACCCAACTCTCACCATTTCCTGGACTTCCTCCAGTACTTCCTGCGGCACCAAGCCACAGGTATCCACCGCGGATTTCATGCATACAAGCAATATTCACGGAGTCTTCTCCGATGTGCAAACAAGCATCACCAATCTAGACCAACATGTCCAGATGGGCTTCACACAGCATGCCTAACCTTACTCACACTTCCGGTTCTAATGCAATACAACAAGGGACGTATCGCCGACCCAAGGGAATCACTTCGCCATCCACCTTTTGGTGGAGGATTCCTATGCAAATGCAGGAAAGAAGGACTTCACTTGTCCAAGAAGGAAATCGTTACCTTTGAAGGACGTTTTGGCACCATGGCGAAAAGTATACGGTTGGAAAGCTTCGCAGCGATCAAGCCTCCGCAGAGCTGAACTCGGCTCACGATTTGGACCACCGCAGCACCACCGGCAGCTGGCTTTCTCTTCTTCTTCCTCCCCTTGCTCTCCTCTCTCTCTTCACTTAATAAAGAGAATGACACAACTCAAATGAGTTTTCTCCATCTCAAATCCGGCCTTATAAACCCAGGGAACAACCTTGACCATTAGATCTTGGTCAAAGAAAATGAAAGGCTCATATTAGCCCTGAAATTGAATTTCCTGGGCCGAACACGGGTTGTGACACGCCCGTGTCACATGCCGTGTTCCTGAAGCGGTGCACAACCGACTTAAAACAAACCAGAACACGGGCAGTGACACGCCCGTGTCAAACCTGACACGCCTGTGTCAAATCTGACACGCCCGTATCACCCAGTACACGGCCATGTACCTGGCCGTGTCACCCATGTAACTCGACATCCAAAATCATCTGAGAACAACACGGCTAAGGAACACGCCCGTGTCCCTAGCCGTGTGCCAAATACGCCCCTGTGATACGCCCGTGTCACAGGTCGTGCCCTCCTCGGACACAACTGGCCCTCAGCTAAGTTAGATACGCCCTGGGACACGCCCATGTCCTAGGCCGTGTACACATGACACGCCCTAAGAAACTCCCGTGTCTCAGGCCGTGTCAGCCAACCTGAATCCCAATTTTGGCTTTTGAGATTTCTGGGGTGTTACAATCCTCCCCTCCTTAATAAAATTTCGTCCCGAAAATTGGACATAGTAAGGAAGTACAAGCATTACACCATAAGTGACACTTTACATATAAGGTTTATCAATATACAGACGAGCTAACAGCTTTACATAAACAACTCGGGAAAATCAGCTCTCATGGTCTGCTCCCGCTCCCACGTTAGCACATCTCGGCCACAATTGTCCCACCAGACTTTGAACATCCCAATTTCTTTGTTCCGTATCTATTTCTCGGCTCGATCCTTAATCCGAATGGGTCTAACCTTCATCGTTAGCCCATACTCAACTGGTACTCAGTCACTCTCAATTACTTGAGCTGAATCCTTGACCACTTTCCGTAATACTAAGACATGAAATACATCATGTAATCCACTCAGCTCTTGCGAAAGTGCTAACCGATAGACGGCTTCACTAATATGTTCGACCACTTCAAACGGTCCCAGATACCTCGAGCTCAACTTTTTCAGACGCCGTATCCTGGACACACCTTTGAATGGTTTGATTTTCAAGTATACCCAATCGCCCACCGCAAACTCCACGTTTTGGTGCTTGGCATTGTAATACTTAGCTTGCTTGTCTTGAGCCACTATCAGCCTTTCACGTATCAACCGTATAATTGAGTTGGCATCATCTAACTCTTTTTGTCGGTAGAACTTTGTTTCGCCAGTCTCCGCCCAAGCCAAAGGTGTACGATATTTCCTACCGTATAAAGCTTCAAAGGGCGCCATCTGGATGCTAGCCTTGTAGCTATTGTTGTAGGAGAATTCAATCACACCGAGATGATCTTCCCAATTCTTTCCGAAATCCAACTCACACATTCAGAGTATATCCTCCAATGTTCTGTTGGTTCTCTCGGTCTGACCATCTGTTTGAGGATGGTAGGCCGTGCTGAAATGCAATTTCGTACCCAACAGTTCATGGACTAACCTCCAACTGCCCGAAGTGAAAAGCCCATCTCGATCACTAACGATGCTACGGGACACACCGTGCAATCGTACAATAGTATCCACATACATCTTTGCCAATTTCTCCACTGGATCTTCCCTTCGGTTCGGGATGAAGTGCGACACCTTGGTTAACCGGTCCACAATCACCCATACCGCATCATTTCCCCGCTGTGACCTCGGAAATCCATGCATAAAGTCCATGGAAATATCATCAAACTTCCACAAAGGGATAGACAACGACTTCAGCAAACCCCCGATTTTTAGCATTCCGCCTTTACTAAGGCACAAGTTTGACATTTAGCAATATAGTGTGCTATGTCCTTCTTCATTCCAGGCCACCAGAACAGCTTCTTCATATCCTTATACATTTTCGTGCTCCCGGGGTGAACCGAATAATTGGTGAAGTGGCCTTCATACATCACCTCTTCATGAAGCTTACCCCTATCTGGGACACACAACCGACCGTCCTTCCGAAACAGACCGTCAATAAACGAAAACCTAGAGTCGGCACTTTCCGCTGCATAGCGTTGCAGGCTTTCAACCAGTTCTGTTGCTTGCCGAACTCTGTCCGCTAGGTCACACTGTACCTTCGTCCAGTTTAAGCACGCCTTTGTAGTGGTATTCCTTTCAACACAAGAAATATTTAAGGCCTCCAGATCTCGAATTAGACCTTCATCATGTCTTAGAAGCCAATTTGCCCTTGCCAGAGTCCGACGACTCAAGGCATCCACGACCACATTTCCCTTCTCGGGAGTATAGTGAATATCGAAGGTGTAGTCCCCAAGGAACTCCATCCACCTCCGTTATCGCATATTAAAATTCTTCTGATCGAGAAAATACTTTAGACTCTTATGATCTGTATAGATATCGACTTAACGCCATACAGATAGTGCCGCCACAACTTTAGCGCAAAGATCACTGCCTCCAACTCCAAGTCATGGATGGGATAGTTACGCTCATGCACTTTCAATTGGCGTTAGCCATACGCAATCACCTTGCACAACTACAGGAGAACGCAGCCTAAGCCGCTCCCTGACGCATTGCTGTATATCTCATAGCCGTCTGTACCACATGACGATGTCAACACAGGTGCCGTGGTCAAACGACTCTTCAGCTCATCAAAAGCTCTTGCGCACTCCGAAGTCCAGACGAACTTCTGATATTTTCTCGTCAACATTGTCAGAGGCAAAGCAATCCGGGAGAAGTTCGCCACAAACCGTCTGTAGTAGCCTGCCAGTCCAAGGAAACTCCTGACTTCGGCAACTGAAGACAACACTAACCAATCCTTTATGGCACTTATCTTTACCGGATCCACTGCTATGCCCTCTCCACTAACTACATGGCCCAGAAAAGCCACCGACGAGAGCCAGAACTCACACTTTGAGAACTTGGCATACAAATTATTCCTCTGCAAGGTGTGCAGTACCAACCGCAAATGGTTTGCATGATCTTCTTCCGACTGCGAGTACACTAGGATGTCGTCAATGAATACGATTACAAACAAATCCAAATACTCTCGGAACGTTCGATGCATTAAGTCCATGAATACCGAAGGCGCATTACATAGCCCAAACGGCATCACCGTGAATTCATAATGACCGTAGCGTGTTCCAAACGCAATCTTGGGAATGTCACCTTCCCTAATCCGCAATTGGTAATACCCAGATTTAAAATCCAACTTTGAATAGATGGTTGAGCCTGCTAGCTGATCGAACAAGTCATCGATCCGTGGAATCGGATACTTGTTTTTCTCCGTCAGCTTATTCAATTCGCGGTAATCAATACATAGCTGCAAACTACCGTTTTTCTTTTTCACAAAAAGAATACGAGCGCTCCAAGGTGACATACTTGGGCGTATGTATCCCTGCTCTAGTAACTCTTGTAATTGAACTTTCAGTTCGGCCATTTCTTTTGGCGCTACACGATATGGCAAACGGGCCACAGGTTTTTCACCTGGCACTAGCTTGATAGCGAAGTCGATTTCCCTTTGGGGAGGTAACCCTGGAAGGTCTTTTGGAAACACATCAACGTATTTTGATACAATCCGCACCTCATTCACACTGGCCTTCGGCTCCACCACCTTAATGAGTGTGAAGAATAACTCTGCTCCCTTCCGAACTGCCTTAGCGACTTGGAGAGCAGATAACAACATCCCACTTATCCCTCGCATACCAGTGAACTTGGTCTCTTGTTCGGTATTTTGCCCAAGTGTTACCTCTTTTGAAGTACAATCTATACAGGCACGCTGCTCTGAAAGCCAGTCCATACCAAAGATTATATCAAACTCTGTAATCGGCAATACGAATGTTTCCACCTTGAATTCCCGACTCCCTATCTTTACCTCAAGACCGCAAGATTTATCCACGCATAACAAACATTCGTTAGGTAGAAGCACCTATATACTGTCTGTCGTGGTCCGTATAGGCACCCCGATTCGTAAAACGAAATCTTCAGACAGAAACGAATGGGAAGCACCTGTATCAAACAGTGCTCACGTCGGATACTCGTGTATAAGGACAAAACCTATAACACCAAAATTAAACAAGCACAACACATAGTATAAAATAACATTAAAAACTGTGCGCACCTGTGACAACATTGGCCTGCTTAATGGCCTCATGTTGTCCAAGGTTGAAGACCCGGGGCTTCACGTGCAATGCAGAAGACTCCACCACAGTCTTCCCTTTGTCTGCATAGGACGCTCCCGTCTTCTTTTCACACTTTGGAGGCCCAACTCGACAATCACGTGCGAAGTGTCCCACCTTTCCACACGTAAAACAGGCGCGAGATCCATACCCCGACGATTCCTCCGTCAAAGTTGCTGAAGGAGCTTGTCCAGTAGATTTGGACTTCTTATTCCATCTCCTTCAGTACCCAGATTTCTCCGAATGCAGCGACTTGAACTCCGGCTTTGCAACAACCAAGGTCCCCTTTGCTTGCCCCTTTTTCATGTCTGTCTCTAACGACCGAGCCGTACAGACTAAGGCTTGAAAACACTGACTTACATAACTCGAGAGAAGATATCGTAGCTCATCTCGTAGTCCCGCATAAAACCGACTAGTCTTACGCTTCTCTTCGGCGAAGACAGAACCCGTATATCTTCCCAACCGCGTGAACTCATGAAGATAATCATCCACACTACAATCTCCTTGAGTCCACCGCTGAAATTCCATTTCCATTAATATTCTCTGCTGCATTGGTAGATGCTTTGCCATGAATAACCGAGAGAACTCTTCCATCGAGACCTCCGCCAACTGTCTGCCGGCCAAGTGATGCAGTTCAATCTCATCCCACCACAATCGAGCCTCTCCCTCAAGAAGGAAAGTGGCCAACATTACCTTCTGCTTCTCCTCAACTCTGATCACTCTCATGATTCTCTTGATCCTTGCAAGCCAATCCTCCGCTTGGGCCGGGGATCCCGCCTCAGTAAATTGAGGAGGATTGAAGCTCATGAATTGCTTTAATTATTGATCTACTACCCACGGATCAACTACAGCTTCTGCCGGTTCTTGCCTTACCCCAGCATGCGTTGGCACCACAGCAGGACGTGCTTGCCTAGCCTGCTGAGCTTTCATCACAGCAAGTATCGTCTCCATAATGAAACACACAGTTTCAGCAGATGGAGGAGGTGTGGGCACCTCAGTCGGTGCCGCACTTTCAACAGAATGTTGAGGTTCCGATTGACCCGCAACACTTCTAGTCACCTATATGTGTAAAAACACAATTTAGCCACTAAACAAACAGCAAACATACAAAAATGAACACACCAAACAAGTGTATTTACATTCCTAAGTGGACATTCTTGAGTTCAATTTATGTGTTATAACAGCAGCACTGACACGTGCTTGCCACCCCTCAAAAGAATTTGTCTGTGAATTCGGAAGAGATCGACCAACAAGCTGATACAAAATTGTAACACCTCTACCCGTCAAGAAGAATATAATAGAGGGTCCGGCCGGGGCCCCACACCATATTCAACAAACAGGCAAAGACGCTACTAAATAATATCAAAACAAACGCATCATAGCACAAAACATTCTAGCGGAAGCTTTATGGTTGAAAACTTGAACTCAAGAGTTACAAGAACTGTCCACTATAACAAAATAGGAATGTTTACACCCAAAGTAAATGGCCTTATGGCCTTACAGGTTTCTCTTAACAAAAGTGTGGTTTCCAAACATCGGTGCAGGCCGACCACACATGAACAAGAAGAAACAAAACAAAGCCTTCGAGGGAAGCAACGCAGCTTGGGCTTCAGTCCGCTAAGTCTCGCTCGGACCAGCACCACCTGCACCTGCAAGAACAAATCCACCAAGCGGTGGCAAACAAGTCAACGATCAGCATTCAGCTGACCAATTATAATGACCCTGCCCCTGGCACGGGGCAGCGGAATTCCTTCCCTACACAGCATTTTACATCTCATACATATATATCCAGCCACCAAGGCAATACATATCACAAATGTCGGCACGACGACCCGACATTCCGTGCACTCAGGGCACATTCTGGTGTACCGGAAACACCGGGTCCCACCACCGTTCAGAGGTCCTAGACATGACGGTCAAATTTGAGCATTTCTAGTCTGATTGGAATGCAAGCTATCGACTCTCGCTATGTGATCCTAACAGGGCCTTAAGCACCCAAGGTTAGACAACCATAACGCGGGTACAGATCCACCTTTCCCGTTGCTCAAAATCGTCAAACTCAATACTGGACTGACGCGGGTACGACTTCACTTTGCCCGTCCGCCACCAGGGCATTTCTCCAGTTGCAGCCTAACGGCTCAGCTTTATATCATATGGCACTCACAGCCACAAGAGTTGAACCCAACTCTCACCATTTCCTGGACTTCCTCCAGTACTTCCTATGACACCAAGCCACAGGTATCCACCACGGATTTCATGCATACAAGCAATATTCACGGAGTCTTCTTCGATATGCAAACAAGCATCACCAATCCAGACCAACATATCCAGATGGGCTTCACACAACATGCCTAACCGTACTCACACTTCCGGTTCTAATGCAATACAACAAGGGACGTACCGCCGACCCAAGGGAATCACTTCGCCATCCACCTTTTGGTGGAGGATTCCTATGAAAATGTAGGAAAGAAGGACTTCATTTGTCCAAGAAGGAAATCGTTACCCTTGAAGAACGTTTTGGTGACATGGCGAAAAGTACATGGTTGGAAAGCTTTGCAGCGATCAAGCCTCCGCAGAGCTGAACTCGGCTCGTGATTTGGACCACCGCAGCACCACCGGTAGCCGGCTTTCCCTTCTTCTTCCTCCCCTTGCTCTCCTCTCTCTCTTCACTTAGGAAAGAGAATGACAAACCTCAAATGAGTTTTCTCCATCTCAAATCCGACCTTTTAAACCCAGGGAACAACCTAGACCATTGGATCTTGGTTAAAGAAAATGGAAGGCTCAGATTAGCCCTAAAATTGAATTTCCTGGGCCGAACACGGGTTGTGACACGCCCGTATCACAGGCCGTGTTCCTGAAGCGGTGCACAACCGACTTAAAACAAACCAGAACACGGGCAGCGACACGCCCGTGTCAAACCTGACACACCCGTATCACCCAGTACACGGCCGTGTACCTGGCCGTGTCACCCCTATAACTTGATCTCCAAAATAACCCGAGAACAACACGACTAAGGCACACGCCCGTGTCCCTAGCCGTGTGCCAAACACGCCCCCTGTGACATGCCCGTATCACAGGCTGTGTCCTCCTCGGATAGAACTATCCCTCAGCTAAGTTAGACACGCCCTGGGACACGCCTGTATCCCAGGCCGTGTACACATGACACGCCCTGAGATACGCCCATGTCTCAGGCCGTGTCACCCAACCTGAATCCTAATTTTGGCTTTTGAGATTTCTGGGGTGTTACAGAAAGACCCTCTCAGGGATGTTTGCACGTTGCGTGGCCGAGAGGGAGGTTTAGAGGATCTTGGAGGAGGTCCACTCCGGGGAGTGTGGGAGTCACTCCGGGAGTCAGAACCTGGAAGGAAGGAGTGTCAAGCAAGGGTATTTTTGGCCTACCTTGGGACACGATGCGGCGGAGTTTATAAAGAAGTGCCACAAGTTCCAGTTGTTTGCCCACCTCCAACTGTAACTGGGCCAGCGCCTCAGAAGTATCACGCCCCCTGACCCTTCTCTATTTGGGGAATGGACTTGGTAGGGCCTTTCCCCCAGGCCAGCGGGCAGAGGCGGTTCCTACTTGTCACGATAGATTATTTTTCTAAGTGGTTGAAGGTGAAGGCGCTGGCTAAGGTGACCTCCCAGGTTATCAGGAATTTTGTTTAGGGGGAGATTATCTGCCGGCATGGGTTGCCGCAAGCCATTGTCACGGACAACGGACCTCAGTTTGCCAATGCCGAGTTCATTAGCTTCTTTGGGCAGCTCGAGATTGATCTCAGATTTGCCTCGATTCATCACCCTAGGATCAACGGGCAGGTGGAGGCGGAAAACAAAATCATAGTGAACCTCCTGAAGAGTAAATTTGAAAACTTGAAGGGTAGCTGGGTGGAGCAGCTTCCCTCAGTTTGTTGGGCCCTTAGAACCACCCTCAACACGACTACGGGGGAGACCCCCTTCAAGCTCTCCCATGGATGTGAGGCAGTGCTTCCAATAGAGTTCGAGGTCCAAACACCTCGGCTGGTCGAGGCAGACAGGGAAGAATGGCAAGCTGAAAATGAGGAGGAGCTGCGGCTCTCCCTTGAAATGGTGGAGGAGCTACGTGAAATCTCCGCCATCCGACAGGAAGAGGTGAAAAGAAGAATGATTAAGTACTTCAACAGGCACGTCAGGGTCAAACAGTTCATAGAAGGGGACTTGGTCCTGAAGAAGGTAGATGCGGCAGGAAGATCGACGATAGTGTAGAAGCTCAACCCCCAACTGGGAAGGCCCGCACATTGTCAGAGAGGTTCTAAGGTCGGGAGGGTACCTCCTCTAAGATGTGGAGGGTGAGGTCTTAAGTCATACCTGGAGTGGTGATGACTTGAAACGTTTCTATCCGTAAAAAGCATGTACGTACTCCTCTTTGGTGAATAAAATTCTTTGATACCCCACCCCTTCTTGCAGGTCAAGTTTGTGGAGAATATTCATTAAGCTAGGTTATGAAGGGACTCCGTAGCCACTCTCATCTATCTGGCAGGGGGGAGATTGGGTGGTTGAAAAGCAGATTATCTCGCCTTGGGGTTAGGTCCCGGGATGCTCCCGCTGTCAGACTACCATCTAGCTTGCAGGGCCGGGATCCCCGTTGGACGTAATTATGACCCTGGGGCTGAGCTCGGTTGATGCTCAACACCCGTCGTTAGGCTCCCACCTAGCTCATTGGGCTGATGGTAGTGCCTGGAGGTTGGGCATAGACAGGATTATCTCGCCCTTGGGTTAGGTCCCGGGATGCTCCCGCTGCCAGGCTCCTATCTAGCTGGTAGGGCCGGGATCCCCATTGGATGTCATTATGACCCTGGGGCTGAGCCCGGTTGATGCTCAACACCCGCTATCAGGATCCAACCTAGCTGATTGGGCCGGTGGTAGTGCCCGGAGGTTGGACAGAGACAAGATTATCTCGCCCTGGGGTTAGGTCCCGAGTTGCTCCCGCTATCGGTCTCCCATCTAGCTGGCAGGGCCGGGATCCCCGTTGGACATCGTTATGACGCTGGGGCTTAGCCTGGTTGATGCTCAAAAACCACCGTCAGGCTACCACCTAGCTGATTGGGCCGGTGGTAGCGCCCGGAGGTTGGACAGAGACAAGATTATCTCTCTCTGGGGTTAGGTCCCAAGATGCTCCTACTGTCAGGCTCCCATCTAGATAGAAGAGCTGGGATCCCCATTGGACGTCGTTATGACCCTAGGGCTGAGCTTGGTTTATGCTCAACGCTCTCCATTAGGCTCCCACCTAGCTAATTGGGCCGGTGGTAGCGCCCGAAGGTTGGATAAAGACAAGATTATCTCGCCCTGGGGTTAGGTCTCGGGATGCTCCCGCTGTTAGTCTCCTATCTAGTTGGCAGGGCCGGGATCCCCATTGGATGTCGTTAACCCTGGGGCTGATCCCGGTTGATTCTCAACACCCGTCGCCAGGCTCCCACCTAGCAGATTAGGTCAGTGGTAGCGCCCGGAGGTTGGATAAAGACAAGATTATCTCGCCTTGGGGTTAGGTACTGGGATGCTCCTGCTGTCAGGATCCCATCTAGTTAGAAGGGACGAGATCCCCAGTGGACGTCTTTATGACCCTGGGGCTAAGCTCGGTTGATGTTGAACACCCGTCGTTAGGCTCCCACCTAGCTTATTGGGTCGGTGGTAGCGCCCGGAGGTTGGAAAGAGACACGATTATCTCGCCCTGGGGTTAGGTCCTGGGATGCTCTTCCTATCAGGCTACCATCTAGCTGGCAGGGCCGGGATCCCCGGTGGATGTCGTTATGACCCTGGGGATGAGCCCGATTGATGCCCAACACCCGCCGTCGGGCTCCCACCTAGCTGAAATATGGGATTCTCGGTAAGCGTGGCACTATCTAAAGCCGGGACCCAGACACCTGAACTTCGGAGGATAAATTCATAGATACGATGGGTTGTGTTCGATAGGTCGGTGAGCTGGTAGGGGCGAACCAAGATCCTGGCAGGGCGGCAAGCCAGGACTATGGTTCCGCGAAGCCACGCCGCGACTTTACGGGGGGCCAGCTCGCCCGAGGCTGAGCAGCCCAGGTATAAGTCAAGCCGGCCCGCCTCCTTACCCCGCGAGCAACATGGAGAATCCTTGGATAGAGGGGACGGGTCGCCATTTGTAGTTCGGCCACTTAAGATCTCCATGCCTACTAAGCTACACACGATCCCGCCAAAGAGACACGAGCCTAGAGGCAGCGAGTGGGAGAGCCAAATCAGGCCGCGAGTACGCAGAAAATAGTTCGATCACTTCAAAGCAAACAATCACAAATGAGGAAGCATTTTAGCAAAACACGTTTCATTAATCGTAAAGTTTACAGGTCGGGGACTCTACCCTCATTTATATTGGAAAAACAAAAATAGATATAAGGGAGGCTCGACAAGGGGTCCATCGAGGCGAGCACTCAGGCGGCAAGTCCTCCTAAAGGGGCTGGTGGGACTTGTCGCCCGGCTTCAGTACCGAAAGGAATAACGCGGGTAACACCTCGCTCACCAAGAGTCCCGCACCTTCGCTCGTGATGAGGCCTGCCCGCTACAGCATCTGAAGAGTATACTCCGCTGCCTTGGCAGCATTCTTCTGCATTATGTCCTCTAGCTCGTACTCGATGTATTGTGTCAGTTGGCTGCTGCTGCTGGAGGGCAACGGAGCAGCCGCTACGGCTTCCAGTTCCTACACCCGCGCCTGTGACGCCTTCTTTTCCTTCTCAAGGGTGGCAATCTGGAAGCCTAGATGCTTGGCCGTCGTCGCATCCTGCAAAAGGAAAGTGAACTTGAGGAAAGAGGAAGCAATCTTAAAGCGATAAGCATGAGTCATGGGACTTACCACCACTCCCAAGTACCCGATGAGGACGGCATCAGCTGCGTCTGCCCTCTTCTTCTGGTGGACTGCCTCCTCTTGGGCGAGACGACGAGATTCCCCCTTTTCGTCGACTAAATTTTTAAGCGACGTGGTGTTTTTCTCCAGCTGGGTGACCCGCCTGCCCACCATGTGGGCTAGCTCTAGGCTGCGGAGCTGGGCCCGTACGCTCTCATGCACAAGGACCCGCATGGCCTCCTCATCATAGACTGCAGCATCCTCCCATACATACAGGCCGAACGAGAAGTTGTAGGCCTCCCCGTTGATGGACTCCTCCTCCAGCCAGCTCAGCAGCAGGGTGGAGATGTAAGCCCAGTTTGCCTCCTTATCCCACTAGAGGAGGGGGATGCCAAGCTCATCTAAGGGACGCTCACCGAGGTCAAAGTTGCAGTGCCCTCTTGGCACCGGCTTGATGGCGGGCTCCACTCCTTGCGGCCCGGAGGTGTCGGCTGCCTCGCTAGGGGGGCCGCTGGTCGAAGCACTCGGAGGGAAAGGGTTCTCAGCTGTTTGGTATGCTGGGGCCTTGACCTTATCCCGACTCGCGGGAGGCGCGCCATCCACGGTCTTCAGCTTCTTGTACGACGGCGGCGGTAGAGGCCGTTCGCGGCTAGGCCGCTTTTGGACGGCAGAGTCTAGGGTCTCGCGATGCACGACAGCCGCGGCCTCGATGCGGATAAACTCGCCGGAAGCGACTCGCGCACTCTTATAGGGAGGGTGCAAGGGAATGTCTCGCTCGCCTACACGGAGAGGGTTAATGACGGAAAGTAACGAAATAAAGAGAAAGAAGCGCGAGTTGCTTACCTACCCTGGGTGAAACAGGGGCGAGGTTGTCCAAGTTCCTGCGCAGAAATGCGACTTCAAAGTTCTTCCCTGCGAAGAACTTGCACAACTCAGCTTCATGTCCCCCCAGCTTGGGGGGGCGGTAACTCGCCTCGCCAAGTTGGACTGGCAAGAAGGAGAAGTTGTCGAAATCCCCCTTGATGAAAACGAACTTCTTCAGCTAGTTGTGACTTTTATTAACCGTCTCCCGCACTTTGACGTGAGTGCTGGAGAAGTAGGCGGTCCCGTATTTGTTCACCCGGAAGGAGAACAGCTTGCGGAAGACCGCGAGACTGAACTCGATCCGCTCTTCCCATAGGAAGCAGGCAAACCCGTCCACTAACACAATAGAGTTGGGAGTCATCTGGCCGAGGATGACCCCGGAGTATTTCAGTATTTTGCGGATCTCGGGCCATAGGGGAAGCCGGAGGCCCGCATCGAAGTGCGCCGTAGGGATGGCGAGTTCCTCCCCTGAGAGGTCATTGATTTTTCCCCCATCCCGGGTCTCCTCGCTACGAAGCCTGGCGGGATGTAATCGCCAATCGCATCAAGGAATTCACCTTCGGAAATGGCGGTGTAGGAGAAGTCATGTTCAGAGAAAGTCCAGGCACACTTGCTTCACCCATTAGTGTCACCGCCACCACCACCCATCTCACAGACAGATTGCTAGGCGGGATGATGCAGTCTCACAGGGAGCGGGTGAGTCGGGAGTTACGGGAAGCGGAGAAAGAAAAGAAGTCTTAAATGCGGTAGGTAAGAGAGAATCGGCGGGGCCTATTTATAGGAAGAAAAAAGGGCGGGAAAATGTCCCGTCGGCGGGAAAAGTGCGGATAACAAAAATACGTCTCGACGCTTCAACTCCCGGTCCCGCCATAAGTTCTTGCCAGCTCGCTACATCACTGGGGGAGTTAGTCAACAGCGATCTGCGCTCACTCGCGTCCGCCCAAGAGGTGAGCGGTCTGTGACTCGCACCCTCCAAAGAGAGATGGGCAGGGTTGCTTCGCCTCACGCTCGGCAGATAATTGTCTCGCTCTCGCCAAGACCTGGTATGCGAGCTGGGCGAGCCGGACAAACTTCTCGCGCTTTACCTTAGGAAGGGGTAGGCGAGCAAGGACACCCCGTACATTTTCACTTAAAGAAAGCTAAGCGGCGAAGTTATCAAAATAATATGCAAAAAACATAAGCCCACCAGTGGGCGAGAGATCTAAAATAATTACAAACAAGAGTTCGATGTCCAAGGAAAAGAAGAAAAAGAACTTCGTGACCCTACCACTCGAGTGGATCCACGATGTAGGTGTGACCTAGGCTTAACAATCGAAGGCGAGGAAGGGGCAGATGGCTCAGTACTACATCCATTTCCACCTGCCTTGCCTTCGTGTCCTAGATCGGGGTGGCATGCGAGGGTAATGGTACTTGCAAACCACCAATAGTTCTTGCTGGGCCAGGCCGATCTGCTCCGTTGCATGCCCAAGCCTCTCCTGCACTCGCGTAAGGTGCACCCCCGGGGAAGTAGTCCCATCCCCATCAGCAGGGCACCTCGTGCCCTCCAGAACTGTGAACCGCTTCTCCGCCTTGTCCTTGTCCTCGTCTACCATGTCGTAAACCTCCTACAGTAGCAGGGCTTGTTTCTGAAATAACTGTATCACCCGCTTCTTCATCCCCTCGGCGTCCAGCGGGTCACCCAGGTAATCCGAAATACAATCCATAGAAGGGGGATGCGAGTACCCCTCGCTCATCTCGATGTCATAGGATGAGATCGCATTAAATCCTACGGAGATAGGGGAGGTCAGAAAAAGGAAGAAAGTCCTAAGAAAGCAAGAGTATACACGTCCCCCACACCGGCAGGAAGTCGGGATGTACCAGGCCGGCCCTAGAAGGGCTTGCTTCTAAGAGCTGCGAAGGTTTTCCCTAGCCCGGGAGGGATTGACGACAGAGAAATCGCAGGAGGGGCATGCACCTGGGCCGAAGGGATAGCGACCACTCAGTTATCAACAGGGGCAGAATGCCCCAATCCCCCTCTATCTTCTCCTTCACGGGGTGTTTCCTGCAGGAAGGGGAATCAGAAAATCGAATGGCAATTCAGACATGAGAACCACATACCTCTGGGGTGACCTCGGTACCGGCCATCGAGCTAGACGCAGTCACGCAGGGGCGTCATTTGCAGGAGACCTCCTGATGATCTTTCCTTTTCTGGCCTAAAGATGGGGTCGGGTGATCCACGCGCCAGCCATAGAGCTGACCTAAGGGCCTGCTCCTGAGTCACCTCCCTCGTAGCCGCTAGGTGAACTTGGAAATCTTCGGGCATATGCATCCTTCAAGCTACTGTTCACAGGGAAGGCTAAAAGGAGGGTGGGTTTTTTCAAAGGCCTAGTGGCGTATTTATAGCATACTAGCGGAACCCACCAAAAGATTTCCTCCAGCTAAGCAGAGTACTCACCAAACACGTTGGGTTGGATGATTCTTTCCGAGCTTTTGCAAGCTAAAAAAGAGCGGGGATTGTGTACAACCCTGTGTTCGTCGAGTAGGCCCAGCTTGGTGAGCGAGCCAGGACGATTGGACTATGCCAGTGTAGCAGGTGGGCGAGTCCAGAGGACCGGCTCGCTCTCGTCAAGGCTAGGCGGGCGAGCTGGGCGAGCCAGTCCCGGCCCGTGCCTGCCTAGGTGGCCTGGTCGCCAGTCCGCCCCTATAGAGTGGCGAGCTGACCTACCCAGGCGACCTGGGCGCCAACTCGATCCCTCCCAGTAGGGTGGCGAGTTGGCCTAGAGACTAGGAAACTCGACCCCGTAAGGTCCAGAGGAAAATTACGTGGATACCCTTGCAGGAGGTGCGAATATCCTTCCGGAATAACGGAGTTATGCTGTTGGCAGACCCAATTGGGTTGCACATAACCATTTGAAACAACAGAGTTTGGCTATTGGCAGACCATTCCTGGGGTATTTCAATAATTTTAGGACAGCGGAGGTTGTCTATATGCTGGCCGTTTCCAGAAATCTATAAATAGACCTAAGGGGATACCTCAGGGGGCATGCTTACTGGCGCCCCAATCTTCTAGCACTTTCTGAGGTATCCATAGCCCGACATTTGGCTATGGAGGGGAAGCGCTCTAAGATCTTCCGGGTGTGTGGTGGGACCTCCATGTCGAGCCCTTGGGTCTGTCCTCTATCCTTCCTCCTTAGTCTTTTGGCTCATAGGAGAGAAGTAAGTGTCTGATCACCCCTTTCCCAAGGGTGAACTCTACCGAGACCAAGTTTTTGGTTTTAGCATTGCCGCTGCCACCATATTAGACCATCTTCACGAGCGTCGACGACCTCTATTTTGATACCCCTATGAATCAATGATCCTTAGTTACGTAACCTCAAACCACTAACTGATATCTTCATATCGGCCATGCCCATCTCTGTTGGGTCTACACCTCCACATCCTCCAAGTCCATAAGATATATCTCTCTTCCTCTCCACTTTCTCTAATCATGCTAGCTAATTTTATGATTAATTTTATATAATCTTTAAAAACCAGATCTTTAATTTTGAAAAAAACTTTATTGCTAATCTTCTTATATGCTTCTGGATGATTTATTTTAAGTTGTTAATTACATTCAGTACTAGACTCTTGTACTTGTCTTATTTGACTTGGTTTAATTATCTTATTTTATTGACTTTGGAGTTGAGCTTAGTTATTAAATTTAAAATGAACTCATGCCCGAATTAGGGAAAAAGTAAGGTGTTATACACATGCCTAAATCCAAAGGTAAATGCGTGAACTTTAAAACTAATGACTATTTGTAGACATAATTTAAATCACAATAGGCTGAATTCTTACTATTTTTTGCTCCCTCAATTGCCCATATGACCAAAAAAGATAGAGAAAAGATAACCTCAAGAGAAAAGTACCAGAGGCAAAACCAAAAAAACCTAATTTCTACCTTTTTATTACAACAGTTCACATGTTGTTCGCTATCTCCATAAAATTTTGTCTTAACAAATACAAAACTTTTAAAAAAAGTTGAAGGGAGAAATACTTTTTAAAATAAAATAAAACCACGCACAAATTAAACTCATAAAAAACTATAAAAGTTGTAATAAAGAATGAGTAAATTTGGAAAGATGAATGTTGTACCAAATGTCATTTTTCTCATATAAGGAGTATAAATAAATGTACAATTAGACATGCTCAATTTTATTTGTGTTTCCTAGTTGGGAAATGTTTTTTGTCTTAATTTTTTTAACCTCAGTGTTATTGCTTGCAAGCTTTTTTTAACATGTTTAGTTGATTTGGAATTTTAACTAGGGCGTTGGAAGCTCTGGATAAATCTATATTCCAAAGTAGGTTATTACATGTTATGGTTGCAAAATCGCAAAATACAACTAAGGAAAAATCCGAGTGCTTATTTAACACTCTTTTTCTTGCATCAATATATATTTATACTGCTGGAAAGGGGTTTTTTCACAAATTAATTGTATGTGCTAATGACATTTAGGTTTTAAGCTACTATGACCCAGGACAAGAAAAGTCTCAAGCAACCAAGGGAGGAAAAAAAGAAGGCATCTGAATCAATTGGTGATACATGAGCTGATATTGCTATTGGTGTCAGCCCAAGGATTAGAGATTCTTATGGAAGAACTGTATAACACCCTCATCCGTCACATGACATATAATAGAAGGTTCGGCCGGGGCGCGATGCTATATACCACGGACAGACCAAAGAGTCACTACATTGAAACCATAATTCAATATAGCGTATCCTAACATAAAGTGCATTCTAGCAGAAGTAACTTAGAGGTTAAAGAACCCAACAATAACATGAATGTCCACTAACACAACTAGGAATGTAAAATAATTAAACGAATAAGGTCTTGGCCTTACGGCCTTACGACCTTATAATGTTCAACTTGACCTAAAATGTGTTACATACTTCGACACGCAGGCCAACCATACATGAACGATAAAATAACACAAGTATTTCCCTTAGGCCTTCAAGGGCCAACATAACATTTCTAGGCTCCAGCCCGCTATTTCCCGCTTGACTCATCAGCACATACACACAATATTCCACCGTAAAGGTGGCAAACAAAAGCAACGACTATCATTAACTGACCAAATTATAACGACCCCACCCCTCACTCTGGGTGGCGGTGTTCCTTCTCTGCAAGCATTAGTATAATTATATAATGACAACCAAAACGTGCAACTTAAGCACTATTTTCCACAGACGTTGGCGCAAACGCCCAATGCCCCGTGCTCTTAGGGCACATTCTTGGTGCACAGGACTGCAAGGGTCGCACCACCATTCTCTATGACGGTCAACAATGTTTGATTTTTCAGTCTCACAAGGGCCAAGGCCATAGATAATGCTCCAGTGCTACGACAAGTCATATTCTTTACACATTGACCACTCCAAGTCGACCGACATAGGGGAGGGTACAGTTTAGCAACATTTCGTGCTCTAATTGTCTGGTTTGTAGGCCCGACGTGGGTCAACATCCACTTTCACTTTTTTGTACAATCCATAACTTTGTAAGGATCCAAGGCTAGCACTCATGGCTACCAAAGCTGAGCAATTTAAGCTCACTCTCCAAAAAATAGGCCCCTAGGTCTTCGAGAGACAGGCCATCACAACCCCCAGGTCTCACAAGATATGCCCCAAAAATTAGCCCTCAGGTCTCCCAGAGACATGCTTCACAAATAATACATAGTTTGTTGGAAGCTATCGCCGGCGTCAGCATTAACACCGCATGGTAGGGGACAGACTATCAGTTCTTCCACCCCCTCTCGGGTATTCTCCTGGAGACTACCCCCAGTACTCTCAATGCAGTCATCTGCACACCCCGTAACTCCAAATCTACGCATTTATAACAGAGTCTTCTCCAGCATACAAAATATATAAACATCACCAATCTAGACCAACCCGTCCGGATGGGCTTCACACAACATGCCTACTCCGTACTTTGATTCCGGATCTAAATACAATTCTATGGGGATACACAGATCTACCCGTTGGGTGAACCATATCCACATGTTTGTGGAGTGTCTACCCTCTAATGCCAAAAGAAAGGACTTCACATGTCCAAGAAAGAGGATCGTTACCCTTGTAGTGCTCTTTGGCGCCATGGGAGAAATTTAGATGGTTGAAATCGACCGCTCCGGCCTTGCCTCCGTAGATCCAAGCTCTCCTTGCAAATCAGAACTCTGAATCTCAAATGGCGGCATAAACTTCCTCTTCCGGTGCTGCTGCTCCTCATCCAAAAGACCCGACCAAGTCCCAACTCCAAAGAATATGATGTGAATTGAGCGATCCATTAATATAAACAAAGCTACTGCCACACGGTACCTAACTACTGCCATGCGGTACCTCAATTCAATGCCTCGATTCAAGTGTAACTACTTTGGCCCTCCAAACATAGCTTGACACATGGCCACGCAGTTACAGAATCATTATCGCCATGCGATAAGATGCTAAAGCCTCGCGGTAGCTAGCGATGGTTACGACATGACTGCTTTAGCTACTACCACGCGATATTTACTACCGTCATGCGGTAGAAACCTGAGTGCTATGAAAAATAAATTACCAAGCTACTGCCTGCGTTAACCCTACCACTGGGCATTAACTTCCCGAGAACTCGAACAATAAATGGCTAACACGGCGTGATAGCAACCTACCATCGCTCGATAGACTAGGCATTGAGTCACCACACCGCACTCAATGCTCTCAACACCCTCGGCGCTTGAAGCCAACTATACCAGAGCTACTGTCGATGTTAGACCTACAGCCAGGCGGTAACCTCCAAAAAACCATTTTTCCTATTTCGGAAATTTTGGGGCGTTACAAACTGCACTTCACTGGGCTACCTACTATGGAAGTTTAAATTGCTATTTAAGGAAATATCTTATACAAGAGGATGAATTACATGTTTATTGCAATGCTTCTATATCATATGATCTATTATTTTGTAAATTGTCACTTGAGAAATTTCATTTGTTGTTTGAATTTTGCGGTTTTTTGTTTTACTGAAACTTGCAGAAGCATTCATGGAAATCAACCTTCCTTTTAGCAAATAAGAGCATGGGTGTGGTTTTTGGGTATTTCATATTTGTTTGTTTCAAAAGATCCCGTGTGAAGATTTGGCATGGAAAACACAAGAAATTGCACACATGTCTTCTTTAAGTTTTTATGCTCTTCTTTCGAGACAATCTTGTTATTGTTTAATTTTCTGATCGTAAGATTGGTTATAAATCATTAGTTATTAGAATGAGATTGGTTGTAAATAAAAAACTAGATGTAGCTTCAACCAATAGCTTGAAATGCCAAAACTTTGTGAAATAGGAAAATTAGTAAAAGGAATGCTCCTGAGAGTGTCAAAGAGAGCAAAACGAGAAAAAAAATTATAAGAAGAAAATAACACAACATTTTATTTGATTTTGCAATTTGGCTTACTCCATACAACAGACTACGACAGTGTTATATTTCATATGAATGGTTCTTATAACGGTAGTATGAAATTAATATAAACTATTTAGAAAAATATCCTGCATCTCCAACAGTTGGTTTCTAGTATTTGTTTAGCATTTGGAAAGAACAGTTGTAACTTTATAATAAGCAATAATGTTCCAATTATTATTCCTTCCTCCAAATTATAATATGGGAAGATGAAGTTGCAGATGAGCTGATCTTCCATCAACAGTGGTCAGTTGAAGCAATTTTGCATTAGTTGTTAAAGAGACAAAGTAATAGATATAATATATTTTAACAAAAAATAGAAAACATTTCTTGTAACCATCCTTTTTTGATAAAGAGATCCTTAGGTTAGCTATCTTCAAAAGAGAATGAAGAACATGAAAAAAATTAGCACCTTCAATAAGCGATGATAGATTTTTTCCCCACAAATAAGATGCATTTTCATCTTTTGATGAAAACTGTGGGACTATTTTTCAACAAATTAAAATTGAGAATACAACCTATAGAAAACATCTTTGGATTTAGACAATGTAATTTTCTGACCATTTATTATAAATACTAGCAAGTTATAAACCACAAGAATATTTTACCTGGAGCTAAAGCTAATGAAGATTTTCAGATAATTTAATGGAAATGGTCATCTCAGATGCACATAATTACTTGAAAAAGTTGAATAATAAAAAAATGAATAAATGACTACTATTAACTTCAACTATACCATATCAGGGTATGCTTTCGTGAACAAATGATTTGTAAAAATTAAAACAATAAGCATATCACTCTGGGAAAGGTTTTAATAAGTGTTTAATGAAGCAACATTTTCAAGGAACTAAGTACTCCTGAACATATTCCACCCAATAATCAAAGCTTAGGGTTGAAGGTCAACCATAAGGGATTTTAACACAACATATATTGTGCTAATTTTACAAGAGACTAAATCTCGCGTGCCATAAAACCATGAGTGCCCCCCTAAAGTCACATGCAATCTTGTTCATAGTGCACCATGACTATGACATCCTCCCTTTCTTTTTTCTTCCCTTTTCTCTCTTTCTTCCTCTCTCTCTCTCTCTCCCTCCCTTCCTTTTTTCTTCCTTTCCCTCTTCTCTCTTTCTCCCCTTCTCCCCCTTTCCTTCTCCTCCACCTCCTTTTCTTTCTACTCCCTCCCCCCTTCTTTCCCCCTTATACCAGAGAGGAACCCGGCATCCCCATTGGGCTTCACTTCAGTCTACTGAATTGGACGGAATATAATTAAATAACATTTTAAAAACTTGTAACCTTCCAACGGATTATTGGGCTTTGAGAACTAAAGTTAAATCGGAGAGTAATATTCCTTCATCATTTTCCTTTTTCGCTCTTCTGGTTGCTGTGGATTTGCACAAGGTTGGTTGGCTTGGGATAAAAAGATGGGAAATTTTTAACTCACCTAGATTTGGGATTTTGATTGATTCAGTATTGAGGGATCACATATTCCTGCTTTTGAAACTCTGCTTGAAAGCAGTAAGAAGGGAAGCAATCTGCTCTTTGAAGTTAGTTTTGGAGGTGAATGGTTTTTTTGATTCAACTATCGTTAGGCATGAGTGCCAGTGTTTAGTTAGCAGCATAACATGGTTGGATTTTTAGATATTTATTTTATAGAGTGAAGAAAACATAAAATTATTTGTGTTGGGAATGCTCAAGGAGTCCTTCCTACTTGTTGGAAGACATTTGACGGTGTTTATGAGGGAAAAAGGGAATGTTAACTGTGATACCAAAGTGATATCCAGAAATTCTGAATGTAGTGGAGGGGGATACAAATTGGGACTGTCTAAATCTTCTGAAATCATGGAGGTCAAATCTAACAAGACATCTGAATGTTCTGGCCACTGTAAAATATTTGTTTCTCACATTGGGCCTTCACATAACTATTTTGTTCTTTGTCATTCATTGATTCAAGTCCAGATCTTGCCGCTGCCACCATATGGGACCATCTTCACGAGTGTCGACAACCTCTATTTTGATACCCCTATGGAATCAACGATCCTTAGTTCGGTCAACTCCATCAACTAACTGATATCTTCATATCGGCCCAGCCCGTCTTTGTTGGGTCCACACCTCTACATCCTCCTAGTCCATAAGATATCTCTCTCTTCCTCACCGCTTTCACTAATCAAGCTGGCTAATTTTTTGATTAATTTTATATAATCTTTAAAAATCAAATCTTTAATTTGGACAAAATCTTTATTACTCATCTTCTTATATGCTCTTGGATGATTTATTTTAAGCTGTTAATTATGTTTAGTACTAGACACTTGTACCTGTATTATTTGACTTGATTTAATTATCTCATTTTATTGCCCTTGGATTCGAGCTTAGTTATTAAATTTAAAATGAACTCATGCTCGAATTAGGGAAAAAGTAAGGTTATATACACCTTCCTAAATCAAAAGGTAAATGCATGAACTTTAAAACTAATTACTATTTGTAGACATAATTTAAATCATAATAGGCTGAACTCTTACAGTTTTTTTGCTCCCTCAATCGCCCACATGGCCAAAAAAGATAGAGAAAAGATAAACTCAAGAGAAAAGTACCAGAGGCAAAACAAAAAAAAACCTAATTTCTACCTCTTTATTACAACAATTCACATGTTGTTTGTTATCTCCATAAAATTTTATCTTAACAAATACAAAACTTTAAAAAAAGTTGAAGGGAGATAAACTTTTTAAAATAAAATAAAACCACGCACAAATTAAACTCATAAAAAACTGTAAAAGTTGTAATAAAGAAAGAGTAAATTTGGAAAGATGACTGTTGTACCAAATGATGTTTTTCTCATATAAGGAGTATAAATACATGTATAATTAGACATGCTCAATTTTGTTTGGGTTTCCTAGTTGGGAAATATTTTTTGTTTTAATTTTTTTAACATCATTATTATTGCTTGAAAGCTTTTTTAACATGTTCAGTTGATATGGAATTTTAAATAGGGCGTTGGAAGCTCTGGATAAATCTATATTCCAAGGTAGGTTATTACATGTTATGGCTACAAAACTGCAAAATAAAACTAAGGAAAAATCTGAGTGAGCTTATTTAACACTCTTTTACTTACATTAATATATATTTATACTGCTGGAAAGGTTTTTTTCACAAATTATTTGTATGTGCTGTTACATTTAGGTTTGAAGCTGTTATGACACAGGATAAGAAAAGTCTCAAGCAGCCAAGGGAGGAACAAAAGAAGGCATCTGAATCCATTGGTGATACACGAATTGATAATTCTATTGGTGTCAGCCCAAGGTTTAGGGATTCTCGTAGAAGAACTACACTTCACTGGGCAACCTACTTTGGAAGGTTAAATTACTATTTAAGGTAATGTCTTATACATGAAGATGAATTGCTTGTTTATTGCAATGCTTCTATATCATATGATCTATTGTTTAGTAAATTTTCACTTTAGAAATTTCATTTATTGTTTGAATTTTGCGGTTTTTTTTGTTTTGCTGAAACTTGCAGAAGAATTCATGGAAATCAACCTTCCTTTTAGCAAAATAGAGCATGGGTGTGGTGTTTGGGTAATTTATATTTGTTTGTTTCAAATGATCCCGTGTGAAGATTTGGCTTGGAAAGTACAATAAATTGCACACAGGTCTTCTTTTAGTTGCTATGCTTTTCTTTTAGTACATTCTTGTTGTTGTTTAATTTTCTGATCTTGAGATTGGTTGTAAATCATTAGTTATTGAAATGAGATTGCTTGTAAATAAAAAACAAGATGTAGCTTCAACCAATATCTTGAAATTCCAAAACTCTATGAAATAGGAAAATTAGTACAAGGAATGCTCTTGAGAGTGTCAGAGAGAACAAAATGAGAACAAAAATTATAAGAAGAAAATAGTACAAAGATTTTTATTTTGTTTTGCAATTTTGCTAACTCCATACAACAGACTACGAGAGTGTTATATTTCATATGAATGGTTCTTATAACGATAGTATGAAATTAACATAAACTATTCCAAAAAATATCTCTGCATCTCCAACAGTTGGTTTCTAGTATTTGTTTAGCATTTGGAAAGAATAGTTGTAACTTAATCATAAGCAATAATGTTCCAATTATTTTTCCTTCCTCCGAATTCTAATATGGGAAGATGAAGTTGTAGATGATATGATCTTCCATTAACACTGGTCAGTTGAAGCAATTTTGCATTAGTTGTTAAAGAGACAAAGTAATAGATATAATATATTTTAAAAAAAATTAGAAAACATTTCTTATAACCTTCCTTTTTTTGATAAAGAGATCCTTAGGTTAGCTATCTTCAAAAGAGAATTAAGAACATGAAAAAAAATCAGTACCTTCAATAAGCGATGATAGATTTTTTTCCCCATAAATAAGATGCATTTTCATCTTTTGATGAAAACTATGGGACTATTTTTCAACAAATTCAAATTGAGAATACAACCTATAGAAAACATCTTCGGATTTAGACAATGTAATTTTCTGACCATTTATTATATATACTAGTTATAAACCATAAGAATGTTTAACGTAGAGCTCAGGCTGATGAAGATTTTCAAATAATTTAATGGAAATGGTCATCTCAGATGTACATAATTACTTGAAAAAAGCTGAATATTAAAAAAATGAATAAATGACTAATATTAACTTCAGCTATACCATATCAGGGTATGCTTTTGTGAACAATTTACCATCATAAAGGAAAAAATGATTTGTAAAAATTAAAATAATAAGCATATCACTATGGGAAAGGTTTTAAATAAGTGTTTAATGAAGCAACATTTAAGGGACCAAGTACTCCTGAACATATTCCACCCAATGATCTAATCTTAGGGTTGAAGGTCAACCACATGATATTTTAACACAACATATATTTTGCTAATTTTACGAGAGTCTAAATCTTGCGTGCCATAAAACAATGAGTGCCCCCCCTCGAAAGTCACATGCAATCTTTTTCATAGTGCACCATGACTCTGACATCCTCCCTTTCTTTTTTTCTTCCCTTTTCTCTCTTTCTTCCTCTCTCTCTCTCCCTCCCTTCCTTTTTCTTCCTTTCCCTCTTCTCTCCTTCCCCCTCTCTCCCCCTTCCCTTCTCCTCCACCTCTTTTTCTTTCTCTTCCCCCCATCTTTCCCCCTCATACCAGAGAGGAACCCGGCGACCCCCTGGTCAGGCCTAACTTGAGTCAACTTAATTGGACTGAATATAATTAAATAACAATTAAATAACATTTTAAAATAAATTACCTGAATCTCCCGCGATACCTTCCAGACAAAAGATGGAATCCCAGGCTACATGAATCCCACGCGGTATCCTCCTACCTGCGAACGATCAACCTCCTCTCCTCGCCTCCTCAACCAGTAGCCGCATCAGTTCCCGATGACCCTTTTCCCAACTAGTTTCTGTCCAGATCGAGCCGCCAAAGAACCTGTCTTTATCAGAGCTGGGATTCCTTTTCCATCATTCTGGTACCCGTTCCTCCGCCCCTAGATTACCTCTTTTAGACCTAGGGCTTCTTGATAATTTACGATACCCTAAATTACTTTAGACCAAGGTTTAGCTCCTGAAATAGAATCTCTTTGTTTGACCTTTTTTCAAAGACAAAGCTGGCATCTGTTTCTCTCTTGACGATGAGCTCGGAGAAATTGATTCAAATTTCTTTTATAAGGTCTACCCTTGCGTAGTTACTACTACTCAAGATCCGGACGTAATAGACAGAACCTTTATGCTTCCTACCTTTTTGTTCACCAATTGTGCTAACTTCATCAGTGACTGTGACTCAGGAAGTGGTTATTTGGAACAAAAAGCTTATATACTTCCATCAGATTATTGGGCTTTGAGAACTGAAGTTCAATTATGGAGTAATATTCCTTCATCATATTCCTTTACCGCTCTTCTAGTTACTGTGGATTTGTACAAGGTTGGTCAGCTTAGAAAAAAAGATGGGTAATTTTGAACTCACGTAAATTTGGGATTTCGATTGATTCAGCATTGAGGGATCACATATTCCTACTTTTGAAACTTTACTTGAAAGAAGTAAGAAGGGAAGCAATCTGCTCTCTCAAGTTAGTTTTGGAGGTGAATGGTTTTTTGGATTCAACTGTTCTTAGGCATGAGTGCCTGTGTTTAGTTAACAACATAACATGGTTGGATTTTCAGATATATGTTTTATATTGTGAAGAAAACAAAAAATTATTTGTGTTGGGAATGCTCAAGGAGTCATTTCTAAATATTAGAAGACATTTGACGATGTTTATGAGGGAAAATGGGAATGTTAATTGTTATATCAAAGTGATATCCGGTAATTCTAAATGGGGATACAAATTGGGACTATCTAAATCTATTGAAATCATGGAGGTCAAATCTAACAAGCTATCTGAAAGTTTTGGCTACCATAAAATATTTTTTTCTCAAGTCGCACCTTTATATGTAGTTTGTCATTTAGTGAGTCAAGTCCAGATCTCGTTGTTTCCACCGTAGGGGACCATCTTAACGAGCGTCGGCGATATCTTTTTTGACACCCCTATAGAATCAACGAGCCTTGGTTCGGTCAACTCTAGCCACTAACTGATATCTTTATATCTACCCTGCTCGTCTCTACTAGGTCCACACCACAATATCTTCCAAGTCCATAAGATATATCTCTCTTCCTCTCCACTTGCTTTAATCATGCTAGCTAATTTTATGTTTATTTTTATATAATCTTTAAAAATTAGATCTTTAATTTGGACAAAAATTTAATCGCTCATCTTCTTATATGCTTCTGGATGATTTATTTTAAGTTGTTAATTACGTTTAGTACTAGACTCTTGTGCTTGTCTTATTCGACTTGGTTTAATTATCTCATTTTATTACCCATAGAGTCAGGTTTAGTCATTAAATTTAAAATGAACTCATGCTCGAAATTAGGGAAAAAGTAAGGTGATACATATACCTAAATCCAAAGGTAAATGCATGAACTATAAAATTAATTACTATTTGTATACATAATTTAAATCACAATAGGTTGAACTCTTACTATTTTTTGCTCCCTAAATCACCCATGCGACCAAAAAAGATAGAGAAAAGACAACCTCAAGAGAACAGTACCAGAGGCAAAATAAAAAACCTAATTTTTACTACTTTATTACAATAGTTCACATGTTGTTCGTTATCTCCATAAAATTTTGTCTTAACAAATACAAAACTTTAAAAACACTGAAGGGAGGCATACTTTTAAAAATAAAATAAAACCACGCACAAATTAAACTCATAAGAAATTGTAAGAGTTGTAATAAAGAAAGAGTAAATTTGGAAAGATGAATGTTTTACCAAATGATGTTTTTCTCTTATATATAGTATAAATAAATGTACAATTAGACATGCTCATATTTGTATGTGTGTCCTAGTTGGGAAATGTTTTTTGTTTTAATTTTTTCAACATCATTGTTATTACTTGGAAGCTTTTTTAACATGTTCTGTTGATGTGGAATTTTAACTAGGGTATTAAATGCTCTGGATAAATCTATAATCCAAGATAGGTTATTATATGTTATGGCTGTAAAACCACAAAATACAACTAAGGAAAAATCCGAGTGAGTTTATTTGACGCTCTTTTACTTGCATCAATATATATTTATACTGCTGGAAAGGGATTTTTTTCCAGGAATTATTTGTATGTGCTAATGATATTTAGGTTTAAAGCTGTTATGACCCAGGACAAGAAAATTCTCAAGAAGCAATAAGAGGAACAAAAGAAGGCATCTAAATCCAGTGGTTATGAACGATCCGATAATTGCTATTGGTATCAGCCCAAGGTTTAAGGATTCTCATAGAAGAACTGCACTTCACTGTACTTCCTACTATAGAAGGTTAAAATTGTTATTTAATGTAATGTACATGAGGATTAATTGCATTCTTATTGTAATGCTTATGTATCATATGATCTATTTGTTTGTAAGTTGTCACTTTAGAAATTTCATTTGTTGTTTGAATTTTGTAGTTTTCTTGTTTTGCTGAAACTTATAGAAGTATTCATGGAAATCAACCTTCCTTTAAGCATATTAGTGCTTGGGTATGGTGTTTGGGTATTTCACATATATATGTTTCAAAAGTTCCTGTGTGAAGATTTATCTTGGAAAGCACAAGAAATTGCACACAACTCTTCTTTTAGTTGTCATGCTCTTCTTTCGGGACAATCTTGTCATTGTTTAATTTTTTTGATCTTGAGATTGGTTGTAATTCATTAGTTATTCAAATGAGATTAGTTGTAAATCAAAAACTAGATGTAGCTTCAACCAATAGCTTGAAATGCCAAAACTCCATGAAATTTGAAAATTAGTACAAGTAATGCTCCTGAGAGTGTTAGAGAGAGCAAAACGAGAACAAAAATTATAAGAAGAAAAGAGCACAAAGAATCTTATTTGATTTTGCAATTTTGCTAAATCCATACAAAGGACTACAAGAGTGTTATATTTCATATGAATGGTTCTTAGAACAATAGCATGAAATTAACATAAAATATTCACAAAAATATCTCCACATCTCCAACAGTTAGTTTCTAGCAATTATTTAGCATTTGCAATGAACAGTAATAACTTAATCATAAGCAATGATGTTATAATTATTATTCCTTCCTCCAAATTCCAATATAGGAAGAGTAAGTTGCAGACGAACTGATCTTCCATCAATAGTAGTCAGTTGAAGCAATTTGCATTAGATGTTAAAGAGACAAAGTAATACATATAGTATATAAAAAATAGAAAGTATTTCTTGTAACCTTCCTTTTTTGATAAAGAGATCCTTAGGTTAGCTATCTTCAAAAGAGAATTAATAACTTGAAAAAAATCAGCACCTTCTATAAGTGATGACATATTTTTTCCGTAAATTAGACGCATTTCCATCTTTTGATGAAAACTATGGGGCTATTTTTCAACAAATTCAAATTGAGAATGCAAAATATAGAAAACATCTTTGGATCTAGACAATGCAATTTTCTGACCATTTATTATATATACTAACAAGTTATAAACCACAAGAATGTTTTTCCTGGAGCACAAGCTAATGGAGTTTTTTAGATAATTTAATGAAATTGGTAATTTCAAATGTATATAATTACTAGAAAAAAGTTGAATATTAAAAAAATGACTACTCTTGACTTCAACTATACCATATCAGGGTATGCTTCCGTGAAAAATTGACCATCATAAAGAAAAAAATGATTTGTAAAAATTAAAACAACAAGCATATCACTCTGAGAAATGTTTTATATAAGTGCTTAGTGAAGCAACATTTTCAAGGGACCAAGTACTCCTCAACATATTACACCCAATAATCTAAGCTTAGGGTTGAAGGTCAACCACAAGGGATTTTGACGCAACATATATTTTGCTAATTTTAAGAGAGATTAAATCTCGCAGTCCATAAAACCATGAGTGCCCCCCTAAGAGTCACATTAAATTATGTTCATAGTGAACCCTAAGCTTAGATTATTAAAAAAACATTTAAAAAACCTTACCTAAATTCCACATGACATCATCCCGACAGAAGGAAAAAACTCAGGCTACTTGAATCCCGCACAACATCCTCCTACCTACAAATGATCAGCCTCCTCTCTTCACCTCCTCCACCAATAGCCTCGCCAATCCTCGACGACCCTTTCCCTACTAGTTTACATCTAGATCAAGTCGCCAGAGAACTCATATTCATCAGACCTAGGGTTTCTTTATTTTATAAGGATTACCGTGTCGTAGTTACTACTACTACTCTAGATTCGGATGCAACAAGAAGAACCTTTATGCTTCCTACCATTTTGTTCACCGAGTGTGCTAACTTCATCAATGACTACGACTCGGGAAGTGGAGATTTGGATCAAAATGTGTGTATCCTTCCATCGGATTATTGGGCTTTGAGAACTAAAGTTCAATTATGGAGTAATATTCCTTCATCATATTCCTTTACTGCTCTTCTGGTTGTTATGGATTTGCACAAGGCTGATCAGCTTAGGATAAAAAGATGGGTAATTTTGAACTCACCTAGATTTGGGATTTCGATTGATTCAGTATTGAGGGATAACATATTCCTACTTTTTAAACTCTGCTTGAAAGCAATAAGAAGGGAATCAATCTGCCCTCTCAAGTTATTTTTAGGTGATTGTTATTAGCACTACAGTTTTGGCTAGTCACACAACGTTTTCTCCTAATTTTTCGTGCCTTTTGAAAATACATCTTGTACATGCATTTTTAGGAAAAGTGTTCAACACGAAAGTTGTAGATCTTGACGAGATCTACAACTTTTGTGTTGAACACTTTTCCTAAAAATACATGTACAATGCGTACTTTGGAAAATACACTCAGATTTTGCATCTTTTCGAAATACGTCTTGTACATGCATTTTTAGAAAGGTGTTCAACACGAAAGTTCTAGATCTCAACATATTTTTAAAAGGCGCAAGAAATTAGGAGAAAATGTTGTACGACTAGCCAAAACTATAGTGCTAATAACAATCACCTATTTTTAGAGGTGAATGGTTTTTTGGATTCAACTATTGTTAGGCATGCGTGCCCGTGTTTAGTTAGCCGCATAACATGGTTGGATTTTCAAATATTTGTTTTATATAGTGAATAAAATGGAAAATTATTTGTGGTGGGAATGCTTAAGGAGTCCTTCCTGCTTATTGGAAGACATTTAACGGTGTTTATGAGGGAAAAAGGAATGTTAACTGTGATACCGAAGTGTTATCTAGTAATTCTGAATGTAGAGGAGGGGGATTCAAATTGGGACTTTCTAAATCTACTAAAATCATGGAGTTCAAATCTAAGAAGGCATCTAAAAGTTCTGGTCACTATAAAATATTTATTTCTCAAGTTGCACCTTCACATCACTGCTTTGCGCTTCGTCATTCAGTGATTCAGGTCTAGATCTCGTCATTGCCACTACAGGGGACCATCTTCACGAGCGTCAATGATCACTATTTTGATACCCCCTACAGAATTAAAGAGCCTTGGTTCCATTAACTCCAGCCACTAACTGAAATCTTCATATCAGCCCTGCCCATCTCTGTTGGGTCCACACCATTAAATCCTCCAAGTCCAGAAGATATATCTCTCTTCCTTTCCACTTTCTCTAATCATGCTAGCTAATTTTATGTTTAATTTTATATAATATTTAAAAATCAGATCTTTAATTTGGAGAAAAACTTTATTGCTCATCTTCTTATATGCTTTTAGATGATTTATTTTAAGTTGTTAATTACGTTTAGTACTAGACTCTTATGCTTTTCTTATTCAACTTTGTTTTATTATCGCATTTTTTTCTCCTCAGAGTCGAGCTTTGTTATTAAATTTAAAATGAACTCATGCCTGAATTATGGAAAAAGTAAGGAATACACATGCTTAAATCTAAAGGTAAATGCATGACTTTAAAACTAATTACTATTTATAGATATAATTTAAATCACAATAGGCTGAACTCTTACTATTTTTTTGCTCCCTCAATCACCCATGTGACCAAAAAAGATAGAGAAAAGATAACCTCAAGAGAACAGTACCAGAGGATAAAAAAACCAAATTTCTTCCTCTTTATTACAATAGTTCAAATGTTGTTCGTTATCTTCGCAAAAGTTTGTCTTAATAAATACAAAACTATAAAAAAACTGAAGGGAGGCATACTTTTTAAAATAAAATAAAACCACAAACAAATTAAACTCATAAAAAATTGGAAAAGTTGTAATAAAGAAAGAGTAAATTTTGAAAGATGAATGTTTTATCAAGTGTTGTTTTTCTCTTATGTATAGTATAGATAAATGTACAATTAGAAATGCTCAATTTTGCATGTGTTTCCTAGTTGGGAAAAGTTTTCGTTTTAATTTTGTCAACATCGTTGTTATTGCTTGGAAGCTTTTTGAACATGTTCAAATGATATGGGATTTTAATTAGGGCATTGGAAGATCTGGATAAATCTATATTCCAAGGTAGGTTATTACATGTTATGGCTGTAAAACTACAAAATACAATTAAGGAAAAACTCGGGTGAGTTTATTTAACACTCTTTTACTTGCATCAATATATATTTATACTGCTGGAAAGGGTTATTTTCACCAATTATTTGTATGTTCTAATGAAATTTAGGTTTGAAGTTGTTATGACCCAAGACAAGAAAATTCTAAAGCAGTAAAGGGAAGAATAAAAAAAGGCATCTTAATCCAGTGGTGATACATGAGCCGATAATTGCTACTGGTGTCGACCCAAGGTTTAGAGATTCTAAAGAAAGAACTGCATTTCATTACGTTGCCTACTATGGAAGGTTAAAATGTTATTTAAGTATTATCTGATACATGAGGATGAATTCCATGTTTATTGTATTGCCTTTGTATCATATAATCGATTTGTTTGTAAGTTGTCACTTGAGGAATTTTGTTTATTGTATGAATTTTGTAATTTTTTTTGTTTTGCTGAAACTTTCAGAAGCATTCATGGAAATCAACCTTCCTTTTAGCATATCAGGGCATGGCGGTGGTGTTTGGCTATTTTACATTTGTATGTTTCAAAGATCATGTGTGAAGATTTGGCTTGGAAAGTACAAGAAATGCACACAACTCTTCTTTTAGTTATCATGCTTTTCTTTCAAGACAATCTTATATTATTGTTTAATTTTCTGAACTTGAGATTGATTGTAAATCATTAGTTATTGAAATGAGATTGCTTGTAAATCAAAAATTGGATGTAGCTTCAACCAATAGCTTGAAATGCCAAAACTCTACGAAATAGGAAAATTAGTACAAGGAATGCTCCTGAGAGTGTTAGAGAGAACAAAATAAGAACAAAAATTATAAGAAGAAAAGAGCACAAAGAATCTTATTTGATTTTGCAATTTTGCTAACTCCATACAAAGGACTACGAGAGAGTTATATTTTATATGAATGGTTCTTAGAATGATAGCATGAAATTAACATAAACTATTCACAAAAATATCTTTGTATCTCCAATAGTTATTTTCAAGCATTTGTAATGAATAGTTGTAACTTTATCATAGCAATAATGTTCCAATTATTATTCCTTCCTCCAAATCCCAATATAGGAAGAGGAAGTTGCAGATGAGCTGATCTTCCATCAACAGTGGTCAGTTGAAGCAATTTGCTTTAGCTGTTAAAGAGACAAAGTAATAGATATAGTATATATAAACAAAAATTAGAAAACATTTCTTGTAACCTTCCTTTTTTTGATAAAGATATCCTTAGGTTTGTTATCTTCAAATTAGAATTAAGAACCTGGAAAAATCAGCACCGTCAATAAGCAATGACAGATTTTTTTTCCACAAATTAGATGCATTTTCATCTTTCGATGAAAACAATGGGGCTATTTTTCAATAAATTCAAATTGAGAATACAAACTATAGAAAATATCTTTTGATCTACACAATGCAATTTTGTGACCATTTATTATATATACTACCAAATTATAAACCACAAGAATGGTTTGCCTTGGGCTCAAGATAATGGAGATTTTTAGATAATTTAATGAAAATGGTCATCTCAAATAAATATAATTACTTGAAAAAAAAATTGAACGTTTAAAAAATGAATAAATGACTACTATTAACTTCAACTATACCATATCAGGGTATGCTTTCGTGAACAATTGACCATTATAAAGGAAAAAAATGATTTGTAAAACTTAAAACAATAAGCGTATCACTCTAGGAAATGTTTTATAGAAGTGCTTAATGATGCAAAATTTTCAAGGGACCAAGTACTCCTCAACATATTCCACCCAATAATCTAAACTTAGGGTTAAAGGTCAACCACAAGGGATTTTAGCGCAACATATATTTTGCTAATTTGACGAGAGACTAAATCTCGCGGGCCATAAAACCATGAGTGCCCCATGAAAGTCACATGCAATCTTGTTCATAGTGAACCATGACTCTAACATCCTTCCTTCCTTTTTTTATTCCCTGTTCTCTCATTATTTCTCTCTCCCTCCCTCCCTTTTTTCTTCCTTTCCTTCTTCTCTCTTTCTCCCTCTTCCCCCTTTCCTTCTCCTTCCCCTCTTTTTATTTATCTCCCCCTTTTTTCCCCATCATATAAGAGAGAAACCCAGCGGCCCCTTCTAACGATTCGATCTACAGAGCACGAAATAAAATAATGGGGTGCACTCTATGCTAAAGTACTACATTGATGTCTTTTTACAAGATTATTATGAAAGTATTTGTTTCAAGAGTAGTTATACACCTATTGGGGGTGAATAGGTCTTTTAGTCTTTTTGACTACTTTTTGATTTTGGTGAGTTATGTGATTGATTTTATGTTAGCTTTCAAGAACAAGAACAACACACCCGAATTTATAGTGGTTCCCCAAGGTACGGGTACATCCACTTTCCCTCCCACCATTCTAACAGTGCGTTAGACAAGGCAATCTTCTCCAAAACTCGGCTCAAAGAACTTACATCACAGATCCCTCAGGATCTCTCAGGCTTCTTCCAAGCCCTACCTCAGGCCAAGGCCCTACCCACTCAGATTAAACTTTATTCCTACAGCTCAGTGATCCTCTAGATCACCTACCTCAGTCTTAACAAGAAGCCCTACAACTCAGGCTAGAAGGATATCCCTACACTCAGAGATAATAAATCTCTTACCTCAGATTTGACTCAGATCCTACCTCAGGCACACATGCCCTACCTTAGATTCTCAAAAGAATCCTACCACTCAGCCTTTATATTTTAGGCTTACAACTCAAATCAATAATGATCCTATAGAAAGAGTAGATGTATATTGATGATTGACTTCAGAGAAGTGATTCTCTGAGTCTTCTTTCTAAACTTAGTAGACTCAGCCCTAACTTTTTCACAGCACTAAGAAAGTAGATCTTCAAGAAGTTCCTTCTTGTGCTGAGAAGACAACTGCAGAGTACTGCTTCTTCAAGCCTTTTATGTAGTACTGTTGAGTGTAGTGGACTTGAAGATGAACAACAACTTAAGTTTGCTCTGCTTCTTCTTCTTACTCAGAAAAGGAAATTTCTGATCTTGTTGTTGAAGATAGAAAGATTCTTCAGCTCTTTATTTCTTCAACCAGCCAACTAATGTCTGTGTTTAAAAGACTTGCTGTGTTAATGAGTTACCATAAATCTTCTGCTTAATCAAGAGGAAGAAGTTGACCAAAAAGCTCCTATTTTATTTCTCGAAAAGTTCCTTTTATTATTCATCGTCAAACGGCTCTAGGTGCAGTATGGACCAACTGGAATTGGTAACTCAAATCCTTAGTTATAGAGAGTCTTTCATCCAAAAAATTAGCTCCCTTTGTAACATGATTCTTAACATCTAGCAGGTAGTCATCTAGATATTGAGTGCATGCATCCATACTTATTTCCAGAATTGTCTTATGTGAATCCATCAGTGTCTTCTACACATTGTGGACCATTTCCATATTGCTGGCAGTTATGTTCTGATTTTCCATAATATCAATATACTTCTTTTAGATTTCCTCAAGCTTGCTTTCAGTGTAAGTGACAACTGGGGCAGCTCTCATGAATAATGACACTGTGTTGGACTTAAGCGAGTTTACTTCAAATATGATGGACTTTATTTATGTAGACAAATCCTTTCTCGGCTCTTTGATGGAGTCATCAACAAAGTGTTCAAGTTGTCTCCTCTGTTCATCCAGCAGACCTTTCAATTATGCCAGGAATATTAATGACATCTAATTAGCATGGTGAGATTCCCCTTGGTAGCATACATCATCATCCTCTTTCCTTGTATCTTATCTTATCTTTGAGTCAGCTCTCATATATTCAGAAGAGTGATCATCAACATCACTCTTTGGCTCATCAATTGTAGGTTCACCATCCTCAGAAATATCAATAACTTTTTCAGTTGTTTGAGTAGGGAGATATGTTGGAATCTCCCCCTCAACCTCTGCATTCCCCATTGGAGTTGGCTGCTCTGTATCAACTATGGTTGGAGCATCTTCAATCACTATATCAGGAAGTTTCTCCCCCTCAACTTGAGGACAGAAGAGTATGACCTTAGGACCTTCTGGATTTTGATTAATCCTTTTCTGCAGATTTTCAATGTAGGCATCAAGCTGGTCTTGAACTGATTGAACTATCTCCCCCACAATAGATGCAAAATCTGGGTAGTCTCCCCCTCAATGTCTACACAGATCCTATCCATAATACCTTCAGTCACTTGTTCAGCTACCTCTGTTGGGATGTCTTCAGATTGTGAGCCACTGACTTGGATAGTCTTTGATGCAGGTTCAGAGGATATTGAAACCTGAGCACCCATATCTCTTCTTATTTCCTCAGTAGAGTTAGATAGCCGAGGAACATGTGGATCTTCCTCACTACTCTCAGAAGAGATGCTTCCTATGCTTTCCTCTATGATAAGTATAACTTTATTCTTCTTCTCACTTATTTGTTAATGTGGCAACATCACTTTGTCCCACATATCAAACATATTTGAGTCCATCCTCCTTATGTGATGGATCTTAGTTCCTAGCCTCACATTGAGGATCCCTGGAACAGTAACATGTAAGTATAGGGACAGGATTCTTCCCAGGTTAGGCTCTGGAACACAGTCCACAACTCTATCAAACATCACCTTTCCCCAGTCAGTTCTCTTGGTATGAATTACCCTTGTCATGAGCTCAAACATTTTTCTGGATATCTTATCATGTGACCCTATTTTTCAAATTAGTGCTTTGCCAATCACATCAGCTAGAAATATTCCTTTGAGATTCATTTATTTTCTTAAAACTGATCTAGTGGTGGGATTTGAAAGTCCACACCACTTAAGGGCAGATTTCACATCATCCTGATAATGTTCTTCTTCTTCATCAAATGGCCTAAACTTGGGCAGATACAGGGCTTTGCTCAATATTTTGGGAGTGATCATGATCTTATGCCCAATGATGGATGATTTGATTTTATTGGAGGATGAGTATACAGTGGCATTTGAATATAGTTCAAGAACTTATCTTTTCCATATCGAGCTTGGATCTGACAGGACGTATTCTAGGTCAATGACCTACAATAAATGGAGAACGAGTTGTACCTCCTCTGGAGCATCCTTGAATCCGTTTCTCACTAACTTTGAACCCTTGAATAGGAAATCCATTCCGTTCGACGCCATGAATCTTTTGAATTTCTGAAGTTTTCTCGAGCTTTCATTGTTGGGATGTAGAAGGTTGAGAAGGGCTAGGATTAGTGTATTATTCTAAACACACACACTTCTATTTATACTTACCTCTAATTTGAGAATGTGGAGAGGCGCGTACCTATTGTAATAATCATAAGGAGATCAACGATTGAGATTAATCCTATAAGATAGCCACAATCAGAAATCCCTGGGAGAATTCGTTGAGTGGACTCGACGCACTTGACACACTCGGCACACTCTAGGCCTAAAGTTGTCTCAGCGCACTCGATGCCTGGGCGCTTAGTCTCAGCGCATTCGATTCCTGGTCACTTAGACTTAGCTCACTCGATGCCTGATGTTTTCTCAGCACACTCAACGCCTGGACACTTAGACTCAGCGCATTCTACGCTTGGTAACTTAGTCTATATCTACCTTGATATCCTGCAAGAGTCAATTCTACCTATAATACATATACATGAAAAACACTGAAGCTATACTAAGTTCAACATGTGCAACTCAATTTTGAAGGTGTTGAACTTGGCATCATCTAGTGGCTTAGTGCAAATATCAGCCACATGTTTGTCTGTGGGGACAAACTAAAGACAAATGTCTTCTTTTTCTATATGCTCCCTAATAAAATGATATCTAATCTCTATGTGCTTAGTCCTGCTATGAGACATAGGATTCCTCGTAATAGAGATTGCAATAAAAGAATCACAAAATATTAGAGTTCTAGTTAGCTTGAGATTATAGTCTTGGAGCTGATGTTGGATCCATAGTAGCCGTGCCCAGCAACTTCCAGCTGAGATATACTCTAATTCAGCTATTGAGATGGCAACACTTGTTTGCTTCTTACTAGTTCAAGAGACCAATCTTCTTCCTATAATTTGACAGGTGTTTTTCTGTCTTCTCTACAACCTACAAAGTATGTATCTGAATACCCAATTAGTTCAAAGTTATTATTCTTAGGGTACCATAGGCCAAGATCAGGTGTCCCCTTAAGATATCTTAGAATCCTTTTTTGCAGAATAATGAGACTCCTTAGGATTAGCTTGGTATCTAGCATAAACACATGTAGCATACATGATATCTGGCCTACTAGCAGTTAGGTAAAGAGGGGAGCCAATTATGCCTCTATACAAGGTTTCATCAACAGGTTTCCCAGTCTCATCCTTGTCTATTGACATATTTGACCCCATAAGAGTTTTCATTATGGAGGCACTCTCCATTCCAAACTTCTAAATTAGCTCATCGGTGAACTTAGACTGAGAGAAGGATAGGCCATCCTCTGACGGTTTAACTTGGAGGCCGAAGAAATACTTGAGTTCACCCATGCTATTTATCTCAAATTGCCCTTACATAAGTTTAGCAAACTTCTTGCAGATGTCATCATCAGTAGACCCAAAAATTATGTCATCTACATAAATTTGGACTAGAATAATCTTACCCTTGACTTCCCTAAGGAATAATGCCTTGACTATCTTTCCCCTTGAGAATTTGTTCTTAGTGAGAAAGCTAGATAGGATTTCATACCATGCCCTGGGGGATTATTTCAACCCATACAAAGCTTTTCTAAGCTTAAATACATAATCAAGAAAGTTAGATTTAACAAAACCTAAGGGTTGCTCAACATAGACCTCTTCTTTTAGGTCACCATTTATGAAAGTTGACTTAACATCCATTTGGTAGACCTTGAATCCATTATGTACAACATATGCAAGGAACAGTCATATAGCTTCCAGTCTAGTAACTGGAGCAAAGGTTTGATCAAAGTCAATATCTTCCTCTTATATATATCCATTGACAACCAATCTAGCTTTATTCTTGATGATAACACCATTCTCATCAAACTTATTTCTATAATTCCACTTGGTTCTAATGATATTATATCCATGTAGTCTGGGAACCAGCTTCCAGACCTTACATCTCTTGAACTAGTTTAGTTCTTCTTGCATAGCCACAATCCAAAATGGGTCTATGTTGGCATCTTCAAACTTCTTTGGTTCAACTTGAGATAGGAGGCTTGAATACATTATAATGTTGAAGCTTCTGCTCCTTGTTGTAATACCTTGGCTTGCATCTCCTATTATTTGATCTTTGGGAAGATCTTTCAAGTGCCTAACAACTGCAGGAATTTTATCTTTAGTAGCTTGAATTTCAATTTTTGGATCCTATTAGTCTTCACTTATTTACTGTATAGTTTGGCATTCTTCAGGAATACACACACCATCATCTTCCTCTTGGGATGTATGAGGAGTATCCTTGATGGTCATTTTATCCATCTTCAACTCTACACCTGCAGATCTAGTGGAGCCAGACAGATTACGGTTAATCATGGAAGACTCATCAAACACAATATTGATAGACTCTTCTACACCTTGATTTTTAAGTTGTAGACTCTATAGGTTTTGCCATAATTATTGTACCCAACAAAAATTCCTTCATAGGGCTTGGCAGTAAACTTAGTCAAGTTGGACTTCCAATTATTGAGCACATAGCACTTTCTTCCAAAGATCCTAAGATAGGATAGATTTGTTTTTTTGCCTTCCATGATCTCATAGGGAGTCTTCTTGTGAAACTTGTTGATAGAAGCTCTATTCAGGACATGACAAGCAGTGTTCACTGCCTCAGCCCAAAAGTACTTTGGGAGAGAAGTGTCACTGAGTAGTGTCCTGCCAGCTTCTATGAGAGTCCTATTTTTCCTCTCAGCAATCCCAATTTGCTGGGGTGTTCTTGGAGAAGAAAACTCCTGATAAATCCCTTGTTCTTCACAAAACTTTGACATGCCTTCAGACTGAAATTCAGTACCATGGTCACTTTTGATTTTGACCATAGAACTATCCTTTTCATTCTGAATTTGCTTAACAAAGGTCACAAAGATGTTAAGGGCTTCAGACTTTTACTTTAAAAAGAAAACCCAAGCAAATCTTGAATAGACATCAACTATCACATGTGTATAGACTTTCCTACCTAGACTATGAACTGGCATAGCACCAAACAAGTCCATATACAAGAAGTACAAACACCTCTCAAAATCCTTGGCCCCAATGCTCTTAAAAGATGTTATTGTCTACATGCCCTTTTGGCATGCAGAGCAAATTCCCTCTTTGATGCATCTTAGATTGGTCCATTTCTAACTAGCCCTTCATTGAAGAGCTTGCAAATTCTCTTGTAGTTCAAGTAAGCAAGCCTCTTGTATCATTGCACACAATATGAGACTTTCTTTTTTGTTACCAGACATACTAGTGAGTCTATACATAGTCATAAGAAATTTAAATAATAAATATTTCCACCCCTAGTGCCTATTAAAATGACCTCTTAGTCACTTGACCTTTTGATCAGACACTCATCCTTATGGAAGATAATGACATAGCCAATATCACATAGTTGGCTTATGTTAATCAGATTGTGCTGCAATCCTTCCACATAAGCTATCTTAGTGATGGATACTATGCTATTGGTGATCATGCCAAAGCCCTTGGTAACTCCTCTATTTGAACCTCTAAATATCACTTTAGGTCCATTCCTCACTAGAGTATAATCCTTAAGGTGGCTCCTTGTTCCATTCATATGTTTGGAACATCCACTATCCAAGTACCATATTGGCATTGTATGGGTACTTGGACTACCCCTGTAAACACATATTAGTTTACCTTAGGAACCCAAAAGGGATTGGGTCCTTGGTTCATGTTTGCCTGAAAATGAACATGTCTACATGCAACAGCCCTAATAGAAAGACTCATCCTTGCCCTTGACACACTTGGGTTGTGCCAACAGTCTATTGAAAAGTGACCTACCTTGCCACAGCACCAACACTCATGAATGTTGTATCTCCTCTTCTGAACAACCTTTAAAGAGTGCAAGCTATCAATAGTTGTCTATTCAGAGGGGAGATCAACAACCTTCATCCTGTTTCTTTCAGCAAGTATCTGACTGCAAGTGATTCTATCTGTGGGCACTTGGCTTTTTCTGAGTAGCACCAATAGCTGTCATCTTTGTAGCTAACATGGAGTTGATGGCATTAGAAACTGTCAGGTGTGGCTTACTGACTGACTTGCCCTTAGTCAAAGTTTTTATTAAGGGAACTTGAGAATAGGCCATTGCCTTATCCTTGAGTTTAGTGCTGGAGCACCAAATACAAATGGTCCGCAGTGGGCCATTTGGATTTCCTCATGGGCAGCCTTCAGTGCACTCAAACACATGCCCTTTCTCCTTCCATTGTAAGATACCTTTGTAATCTTACAAGAAGATTTCTCATTCTTCCAGTGACCATACATGATGTCCTGGTCATACCTGTTGGAAGGGAGGATTACCTTTTGAAAGGTGGTCTGAGATACTACAGGAGCTTTGCCTTTCCATTTGGAATGGGTAGCTCTAGGGTTCCACTTGATCCCCAAACCTCTCTTATCCTTTTGAGAGGTGAAGGTGTCAATCAGTGGTAAAACAGTTTTGGTCTTAGAGAATTCAACCACAATCTTCTTCTCCTTGAGAAGCTTTTCTTCAACATCCATGATGATCTTGTTCTTCTGGATAATGGTCCCAATTTGGATAATTAAGATTATCTTTAGTTGGCTAACTTCCCTCCTCATCTGAGCTGGCAAGGTTGCTAACTCAGGCTACAGGGAAGCAGCTTGCTGAAGATTGGAAATCTCCTCAGCTTGTCACTTGACAAGACTTTTGCTCTTGGAGCATCCAAAATTACACTATACTTGTCAATTAATTGATTGACATCATCTTCAGATTCTAAACCATCATCCCCACTGGAGGAAGTGGATGCTTCAGAGTCTGAGCCAGACTTATAGACAGAGTGAGAGCTAGGGATAGAGTGTACCTCATCAGAAATAGGAATGTCCTGATTGTCTTCTGATAGGGCCATGAGACTGAACTCCTCATCCTCTTCACAATCACTATCAATAAATGACAGTGGGGCCCTTATGCCAGATGGGGCAGCTAGATGATCAGCCTCTTCTTCAATGGACATGTGACCAATATAGGCCTCCTCTTCATCTGATTCTAAAGACTCAGAATCACTATCTGATAGGTTGACTTTCTTCTTGGCCAAGAAGCTCTTTTTCAGTCTTCTTGTCCTTATAATGCTTTTTGCCTTCAGACTTCATGTGCTCCTTCCTCTTAACTAGACAGTCAGTAATGACATGTCCACTCTTATTGCAATAGCAGTAAATAACATTAGTCTTAACATGTTTGTTCTGCTTGGAGTCATACCTTCCTCCAGAGGGGTCATTTCTGGATTTTTCCTTGCTAGAATAAGGCTTCCTTAATGAGGAGCTTGAAGAGCCCTTGTTCTTCCACTATCTTCTACTGCTCAGCATCTTCTTAAACTACTTTGAAAATAGTGTCAGTTCTCCATCTGACAACTCATTGCCAGAGGAGCTGGGATCTGAGCTCTCTAACTCAGCAACTCGCCTTGGTGGAGAAGGAGTCTTTTCCCTACTCCTTCTTGTGGCTTCAACTCTGAAGGCCACAATCTTCTCTTTGTTGAGAGATCTGGCAGCATCCTTTTCAGCCCTTTTGGAATTCAGCTGCATCTCATGGGATAACAACTTCCCAAATAGATTTTGGGGCAATGTATTGGCCAAGTTGTCAATCTCTCTTATAACACAGATCTTGATATCTCATTCTCTATTGAGAGATCTCAAGAACTTATCATTTAGTTTATAGTTTGTGAACTGTCTACCATAGGTGGTCAGACTATTCACTATCCAAAAAACTTCTCATAGTATTCAGCTATGGAATTTTTCTTCCCTTTTTTGAAGGCTTCATATTGCTGATTCAGGAGGGATTTCCTATCATTCCTCACTTCCTCTGTCCCCTCCATATAAACTATAAGAGAATCCCATATCTCTTTAGCAGTTTTGCAGTGGACCATGATCTGGAAGGTGGAGTCATCTATGACACTGACAATGATATTTTGAGCCCTTTTATCCATGGTTTCCAAGATGACTTCATCCTTGGTCATTTCAATGTACTTATTTGGAGTCTGGACATTGGCATTTATGACTGAGACATTCATGGGAATGAATGGTCCCTCGTATACTGTAATGAAGATCCTTGGGTTTGAGACTTCCATGAATAGCCTAACTTTTTCTTTCCAAATCCCAAAGTTTTCTTTTCTACAAATAAGGAGCTTCATGGAGCTCAACTCCTTATGGTTCTCACATGAACCCATAGGGATTATCTTGAGCTACTCTTAGTGATTGATTTTTTATTATCTTTTAAGAATAAGAACAACACACCAGAATTTATAATGGTTCCCCAAGGTATGGGTACATCCACTTTCACTCCCACCTTTCTAACAGTGTGTTAGACAAGACAATCTTCTCCAAAACTCGGCTCAAAGAGCTTACAACACAGATCCCTCAGGATCTCTCAAGATTCCTCCAAGCCCTACCTTAGGCCAAGGCCCTACCCACTCAGAGTAAACTTTACTCCTACAGCTCAGTGATCCACCAGATCACCTACCTCAGGCTTAACAAGAAGCCCTATAACTCAGGCTAGAAGGATAGCCCTACACTTCGAGATAATAAATCTCCTAACTCAGATCCTACCCCAGGCACATAGGCCCTACCTCAGATTCTCAATAGAATCCTACCACTCAGCCTTTATATTTTAAGCTTACAACTTAGATCAATAATGATCATATAGAAAGAGTAGATGTATATTGATGATTGACTCAAGAGAAGTGATTCTCTGAGTCTTCTTTCTGAACTGAGTAGACTCAGCCCTGACTTCTTCACAACACCAAGAAAGTAGATCTTCAGGAAGTTTCTGCTTGTGCTGAGAAGACAACTGCAGAGCATTGCTTCTTCAAGTCTTTAATGTAGTAGTGTTGAGTGTAGTGGACTTGAAGATGAACAACAACTTAAGTTTGCTCTGCTTCTTCTTCTTACATAAAAAATGAGATTTTTTATCTTGCTATTGAAGACAGAAATATTTTTCAGTTCTTTAATTCTTCAACCAGCCAACTTCTGTCTGTGTTTCACATACTTGCTGTGTTAATGAGTTGCCAGAAATCTTCTGCTTAATCGAGAGGAAGAAGATGACCAAAAAGCTTCTTCTTGATTTCTCAGAAAGTTCCTTTTATTACTCGCCATCCAACGGCTCTATGTGTAGTATAGACCAGCCGAAATTGGTAACTGTAACATATCTTTTGCATTTATTGCTATACTAAAGGCATACGGTACCTTCAGTCATCTAGCGTGCAATTCCCGCAACATTTGAATTATCGACGATGTCAGAATGACTCAGCGCTTGTGGACCCTGCAATTTCCAGACAATCCGCATAGGTGTTGAGTGAGGCCTTGTGACTCAACGCAGACATACTCAGCAAAAATTTTGCATCTTAAGGCATTGAGTGAACCTTCAACACTTAATGCATTTGATATTTGCAGTCTAATTATTAAGGCGTCGAGTGACCCTTCATCACTCAATGCATTTGGACTTGGTAGAATTTTTCTGTATGAAGGAGTTGAGTGATCCTTCTACAAACAATGCTTCTGGACTTTGCATGACTTTTTGATGAGGCGTTGAGTGGCCCATCTTCACTCAATGCTTTTATACTTAATCAGAAATCCTATTGAGTAGGCAATGAGTGAACAGTCTTCACTCAATGCTTATGTCCTTAGACATATTTCAAGTCAGCAACATAGAGGCTTTGACTGTTGGATCTTCTATCAATGCTTTTAGGCTCCTGGCATTGAGTGAAGTGAGTTCACTCAATGCTTCTGTACTTAGCCTATTTTTTGCTTGTTCAACAACCTGTCTTTAGTACAACTATCATTGTGACCCTGACAACATGTCTAATACATGAAATAACATACAACCTGCATATAATGAACTTTGAACATACATTAGATACATTCATGTATATACCATTGACTTATGGGCTTTCTTCAAATATAGGACATTGTGATCAATGGACCCAATAGATTATTGATGGAGACGACGAACCTCAACATGTTTAAGAGGAAGATGGCGTGCTTACGGATGATATTTATCTGCCTCCAAACAAAGACATGCGGCACCGTGATGACCATGTGGAGCGACGCCAAAATATCCGCTCGCGGCACAAACCAATCTAAAATAATTATTAGAAGCTTTATTTTATTATTGCAATGTTTATCTCAATCTTATGTAATGTTTAAAACAATGGTGTTTTTTTATTTTCTTTATGTGGGCTGCATGTAGCCATGTTGAGTGATGTAAAGCCTATATAAGGCTACCTTGTTTCATGATTTCATTAGAGAATGAATGATAAAAAAAACCTAATCTTGTGTAAGATTTTCCCTCCCTCCTCTTGACTAATTTCGGCCCCCCTCTCTTCCTCCCCTCTCTTGGCCGCCGACCTCTTCTCCTCCCCTCCTCCTTCTTGGTTTCTCTTCTACTCCCACCTCTCCTCTTCTTCTTGCAAAATCGAGCCACCAAGCAGCCCTCCCTAGCATCTTCATCCTCCTTGCAACAACAACAAGTTTCGGCCACCAACCTCCACCATCTAGCCGACCACCAACCTCCTCCTTCAAATCTGAGCCCCCTCTTCTTTAACAAACCCAAGCCATTTTTTCATCCCCCACCTCCTCTTATAAAACCGACCACCTTTTTACCCCTCTTCAACCACACCAAAGTCGGCCATCCTCTTCATTACAAACCCGACCACCACCATCACCCTCACCAAAAACCGATCACCCTCCTCCTTGCATAAATCGGCCAAGGCCAGGGTTGCCTCCTTGTGGACCTTAACTCTGGCGTGAAGCGACGAAGGCGAACAAGATTTCATTCCCATTCGACACGACTCCGGCGGAGCCATTGAATGACGATCCAAGTAGAGAGTAATCAGAATCACCTATTCCAGTTTGGGTAACGAACATAATTCTACTCTTGTGTGATTCTTTCCCTAGAAATATTCTTGTGGTGGTTTATCTTTCGTGTTGAATTTTGATAGCATTAATCCATCGTGATTATCATTCTCTTGTTAGTGTAGTTTTTCTTTATTTTTATTTAATTTCTGAGAAGGTTTGGCGAACCTCTTTAGACTTTTGTTGGGAGAGATCTACCCCTTCTGAATTGCATTTTATTCGGTAGATCTCTTTTGGTACAACACCGCTCGGTCGGACCTAATATTGGTCCTTTTAGCTCGATCGGATATCGGCCTATCGCCTTTGTTCAATCCCTAACGGTTTGGCTACCCGTACGCTAGCATCTACTTGATATAATAGTAAAACGTGTGTGCTGCATAGCGACTATGCGAGTGTAGGATTGGATTGAAGAGAGGCATAATGTTAGTCCGTAGTTATATTTCGGTGTCAACGTGCAAGCCTGCATCAATTTGGTATCAGAGGGAGGTTCACGTCAATTTCCTAATTGGCCCCCTACCCCTTTTACTTTGAGCACTGACATGTACTTGCACGTTCATTGCACAACATAAAAAAAATCAAATTTTAAATTTTTGGTCTGCAAATAACAGCCTATCTTTTTATTTTTTCAGCAAAATAATAATAAAAAAATTTAATAATCCTCATATTATTTCCAGCAAGAATATAAAAAAAATACATTTGTTATTTTAAGTAATTAGCGAAAACAATTACATCTTTGAAATTTAAATAGGGCCAGTTTATTTTTGCATTGCATGTGCACCAGTTCCGGTTGAGTGTTTCTCTCCGGTTCTCACTATAATGGCCAAGGGCGTCAACGTTTCCCGAGTGAAATCATTAGGTTCCAATATGAACGTTAGAAAGCGAGTCCCTTGCCCAGTAGTAGATGATATTAAGGCGTTGATTGCACAATTAAAGGCTAGCAAGTAGTAACACTTTCCCCTAGGCAACACCCTATTTATCCTACTTATGGCACTAGTTCCATGCCAACCTTCAGGAATGAATATAACTCGAATGCCCAGACCAAGCGGCAAATAACTGATGATTTGGCTACCCTTAAACAAGGAAATAAGTCGGTCTCAGATTATATGCAACTCTTTAAGGATATGATGGTTAGGAGCAGTGTGAAGGAATTGCCTGAGGTCACCCTTTCTAGGTTTCGTATGGGGTTAAACCCCTATATTCAGGGTAAGTTACTGCATCATGGTCACACCGACCTGAACACCACCTTTAATTCTACATTGGAATTTGAGAAGCACCACATTCCTAGGAGTAAAGTTCCCTAGTGTCAGATGATTACTACATGTGAGTCTAGTGGTGTATCTAATCGTGGCTCTATGGAGCGTTCTACCCTGATTATGCCCGTAGACCCTTGTGAGTCTCCCCCAAGTTACCTGCATTTGTCGTTGACTCTCCTTTTGAGTCTGAGGCTATGTAAGGGACTGTGCCCGTCATTTAGGACGAGGCTGATTACACTGACGATTTAAGTGATGATGAGGAGATTGGTTACCCTAGTGACCTGGATGAGGATTTATCCTCTGAGGAATCATCTCCTCTTCCCTTTGACGATGTTTTTGAGGCATCTCCCTTGATTATCATGGAGTCTTCTGTTGACCCAGTGTTGGTAGATGTTTCAGCAGTGTTGGGAGAGTCACCTTGGGATGGATGTTTGTCTTGGGATGAACTTAGTGATGCATATCCGGGAGATAGTTCATTAATATTATTATCGTTGCTTGAGGTTCAAGCTAATTTAGATTCTCCCCGGGATTCGATTTGCCCAATCCTCTATCCTGATTTTGACGATATACCTACATCATGGGAAGATTTGGCTAGTGAAGGAATTGTTGTATTGGGAGATTTGCCTTGTGTGCGAAAGTTATTTTTGGATGACGTTAGCGCCGAGGACCCGAAAGGCATTTCCTTGATGTTTTCTCCATTGCCTGAGGCCCAATCTGGATTAGAAATTGTGTCGGTTAAATTTTGCCAACTTCAGAGACTGTTATTGATTCTGATTTGGAGGAAGTATCTAGTGGGTTGGATGACGTTTTGGCTGAATTGGTAGAGTCACCCGGTGGTGAATGTTTATTTGAGAGTGAGTTAGGTGATGATGATCTGGTTGAGTTTTCTGTGAGGACGAATCTACTGTTTGATTTTTCCTTTGATTTTGATGGCTTGCACCCGAAGGATTTTTCTTGGACATTAAATCCGTATTTTGACAGTGAGTATGACTTAGCTCCTCCTCCAGAATCGACCATGTCAACTCTCCCTCCGGTTCAATTGACTCGATTAGATGACTTGTTAGGAAACGAGCTTGTCATTTTTAGTCCGAGACATATTCATGTGCCCATTTTGGAGACCTTTACTGCTTATAAATTAGATGACGTGTCCAGGGTGTTGGAAGAATGTCCTAGTAAGAGAGTTTTACTGGTTGAAGACATTATTAAAGGAGACCCGGATGAGCGTCCCCTGATGCTAACTCTATCACATGAAATTAAATTTGATCTTAACACTCTCCCGGTTTTAGTTTTACGGACTCTCCCTCTTGATTTGTTGACTCGACTAGCGGACCCTTTTGGATATGAATTTGTTATGCTTGATCGGAGACATTTTATTGTGCAACACTTGTCCGCCCCTCCTTTGGACATGTATCGAAGTGCATTAATAGATTTTATGTTTGGTCATGATATAATATTTACTAATTCTGTATCCTCCCGAATTCCTAAGAATAATCAAGTCTTTGATTATATGTTTATGATGAGTCTGTCTACTGTGCCACCTTATTTAGTTTTGTTGGTGCCTCCTGATTTAGTTTTGTTGGTTCCACCTAATGTAGTTCCATTAGTGCCACCTGAATTAGTTCTGTTAGTGCCACCTGAATTAGTTCCATTGACTCCAACTAATAAATCAAGTAATTTTGCGCTAGATTATGCTCTCCATGATCACATTTTACATAAGAACTTTAGTGAAACGCTAGCCATACCCATTACTTCTTATCATATTCATGCTAGCATACATAAAAGAGCGTCTCACTATAAGATTGATGATTTAGTTTTGGTGCGTCTCGTCCCAAAACGGATTCCTTCGGGCACTTTAGAAAGTTGGCGAGTTGGCAAGTTTGATGAAAGATAGGGATAGATCTTATTTACTCTAATAAAATATATGTGTTATATAAAAGAGCAAGCATAGCATAAAAATAAAGAAAAAGAAGAGCAAGCAACACAGACAACACAAGGATTATAGTGGTTCCCCAACCTGTGTACATCCACTCTTCTACCACCCTGGAAGGAATCCACTAGCAGGTTTTTGATCAGGTGACTGCCACCAATGAGCTTTTGATCAGGTGACCAAAAACAAACCCTCAAGTCTTTTGGAAGGAGACTTGTGAACCAGAATAATTTTGAAGGGAATTAAAACCCTGTACAGATTGGATGGAAAGAAAGATGGTGTTCTTCTATGTTCAAGGATCTGAGAGAAGACTAGTGGATTTGATGATGTCAAAGCTCCCCCTGAGATGAAGAATGGTTTAGGAGTGGAAGCTTTGCTTCAGGGTGTAGGCCTTCAGATTGATGTTGCTCTCCATCAAGCTTCTAGACTTATATTGATTGTTGTCTCTTGAAAAGACTGGAGCAAATGATGAAGAACACTATATGAAAGAGAACTGTGTTGTGTTCTTCAGAATCTCTATTCTGACTATGGCATTATTTTGTTGTCAGTCACTTCTTCTTCTTGTTCTTATATCTGCAAACTTCCAAAACAGTATATGTTCCCCCTAGCCGTAATTCAAATGTTTGAATTAATTCTATCTTGAAACGGCCGAGGCATTCCCGAGAGAGAAAGATGCATGGGGAATTATTCACATTAACTACTACTATTGAGCGACTATATGCATTAAATCTGAGAGATATTAAAAGCCTTAAATTAATTCTGCCAGCTATTAAAATCTCTGTCTGTAAGACTGCACAAGAAATCGTCGACCTCATCTCAGAGATCGTCGACCTAAATAATCTTTGCATCGAATTGAGATTCTATCTTGAGATCAGTGATCATCGACCGGAGCTCGGAGATCGTCGAGCTTAACTTAGAGATAGAACTCTGAGTTTCGTCGAGCTGAGTTCAACTATCGTCGAGCTGAGTTCGACTATCGTCGAACTGATTTTCTGTTCTTGACAAAACTGATTTCTGCATGATTTATTTTCTGCAATATTTCTCTGGAGTTCTTTTGAGGCAGACCTATAAATAATCCTATGACCCTGAATATACATTTTGGGTCAATCTAAAAGCATCCTAATAGTATTCCTTGCCCAAATCCAAACTAGGGTTCCAACATTGGACCTTTTTCGGATATTAATGAAATTAGGAGAATTTGCATATCATTTGAAGTTATCCATTGATTGGGGTATTTCCCCTATTTTTGATGTTTCTGATTTAACGCCATATGATTCTCCACCACTTGAATTTTTTGTCTGTCCATTTGGGTCCACTTTGTTCACTTTTAGTTTGGGTAGTGAGTTTGTGCTTGGATTGCTATCTTTATCGGTCTTCACTGGAGGTACGTTGGTTGTTGATATTGAATTTTGTTTTCCTTTATTGCCTCACGCGTTGCCAAGGTTCCCCAGGAACATATTTTTACATGACAGGATACTCCAGGTTGTTGTGCTCTCCTCTCCTAGTGGTGCTATTTGCCGCATTGTGGTTCTAATGGATGATGCTTTCCCTCACCGGTACATTCAGATCTACTCATCAGTGATGAGTAATTTTGAGCGGGGGAGGATTGATGGAGATGACGGCCCTCAACATGTTGAAGTGGAAGATGGCGTACTTACGGATGATATTTCTCCGCCTCCAAACAAAGACTTGTGGCGCCGTGATGACAATGTGGAGCGACGCCAAAATATCCGCCCGCGGCACAAAACAATCTAAAATAATTATTAGAAGCTTTATTTTATTATTGCAATGTTTATCTCAATCTCATGTAATGTTTAAAACAATGGTGTTTTTTTATTTTCTTTATATGGGGTTCATGTAGCCATGTTGAGTGATGTAAAGCCTATATAAGGCTACCTTGTTTCATGATTTCATTAGAGAATGAATGATAAAAAAAACCCTAATCTTGTGTAAGATTTTCCCTCCCTCATCTTGACTAATTTCGCCCCCCCCCCCTCTCTTGGCCGCCGGCCTCTTCTCCTCCCCTCCTCCTTCTTGGTTTCTCTTCTACTCCCCCCTCTCCTCTTCTTCTTGCAAACCCGAGCCACCAAGCAGCCCTCCCTAGCCTCTTCCTCCTCCTTGCAACAATAACAAGTTTCGGCCACCAACCTCCACCATCTAGCCGACCACCAACTTCCTCCTTCAAATCCGATCCCCCCTCTTCTTCAACAAACCCGAGCCACCTTTTCATCCCCCACCTCCTCTTACAAAACCGACCCCTCTTCAACCACACCAAAGTCGGCCATCCTCTTCATTACAAACCCGACCACCACCATCACCCTCACCAAAAACCGATCACCCTCCTCCTTGCATAAATCGGCCAAGGCCAGGGTTTCCTCCTTGTGGACCTAAACTCCGGCGTGAAGCGACGAAGGCGGAAAAGATTTCATCCCCATCCGGCACGACTCCGGCGGAGCCATTGAAGGATGATCCAAGTAGAGAGTAATCAGAATCACTTATTCCGGTTTGGGTAACGAAAATAATTCTACTCTTGTGTGATTCTTTCCCTAAAAATATTCTTGTGGTGGTTTATCTTTCGCGTTGAATTTTGATAGCATTAATCCATCGTGGTTATCATTCTCTTGTTAGTGTAGTTCTTCTTTATTTTTATTTGATATCCGAGAAGGTTTGATGAACCTCTTTAGACTTTTGTTGGGAGAGATCTACCCCTTCCGAATCACATTTTATTCGGTAGATCTCTTTTGGTACAACACCGCTCGGTCGGACCTAATATTGGTCCTTTTAGCTCGATCGGATATCGGCCTATCGCCTTTGTTCGATCCCTAACGGTTTGGCTACCCGTACGCTTGCATCTACTTTATATAATAGTAAAATGTGTGTGCTGCGTAGCGACTATGCGAGTGTAGGATTGGATTGAAGAGAGGCATAGTGTTAGTCCGTAGTTATATTTCGATGTCAATGTGCAAGCCTGCATCAATTATTTTAATAGGATTTATTTTATTTGCCCTATTTTTGTTTGCCTAATGTTTTTTAATGTTATTAAGAATGATAGTATGGAGGTAAATGTTAGTTTTCTTATTTTTTAGAATTGGATGTAGAATCAAAGATGTTTTTTGGTTTCTTATATAACTGCTTTGATCTCCATTTTTTTTTGCCTGAAATAGCTTTGCAAAATTTGATGAGGTTCGAGGAACATTCAACCACCAAGAGAGTAAACTACTAGTAATGATGAAAAGTGACAAGACTTGTATTTACGATAACCTAATTACAATACGAGACATGATTTTTCATTATATTGGACGAAGATCAAAAAACAAACACAAGGCAAGCAAAAAACAGTGACTGCTTAGCCGCCTGATTGCCTCTTTAGTAACTTAATCGCAAAGGTCACCCGAACATGCCACCTATTGAAATTATTAAAGAACTACCAAGGATGAGGATCACACTCTTGTTGTTTAACCACGATATCGATGATGGTACGAGTTATCGCTTGCGCTAGCCGCTTAGTCATAAAACTGCTGCCTGCAACATATATTATACTAAAGCTGCCACTTACTTAACTACCAGTTCTTACCGCCAAACTGCCCAGTGCTAGTTGCTAAATTTATTAAACATGCTACCCATAGGCATCTTCTCCGTGTCGCAAAGTTCTAACCACAACCTTTGTTTTTAACTATAGTTCTAACTGTTCGGTTCCAAATGATGGGTTTGAACCCCTATTTACAGGTAGGGAAGGGAATATTTGGGGAATCTAGCTATCGCTTGACGGTATGACTATTGCTGGCAGTTAGGCGTTTAGGCATATTCTAACCGTGTGACTTCACTTCAAAATTATCAACACTCCCCCTTGAAGTGAGAGTTGGAAACAACGCCAAGTAACCCCCGCAACTGCTCAAATGGCCTCTTTGAAAAAGGGTCCATGAAGATGTTTGCGATATTGTCCGTGTTCTGCACATACTCCATATTAGATATCCCTCCCGCACCTTCTCCCAAACAAAGTGATAATCACTCTCAATGTGCTTCATCCACACATGACATACTAGATTTGGAACCAGCTTTAGAGCAATCTTATTGTCACCGTAAATTAGAATAGAACAATACACCTCCTCATGGATGTCCTCCACCAACCTGCACAACCAAATGCCCTCCTGGACTATCAAGGATGATGTATTGTATTCTACCTTAGTGGTGGAGATAAACACTGAATCATGCTTCTTATCGCACCATGAAATAGCTGTTGATCTGCACATCAAGACATACCTAGATGTCGACTTTTGATCATTTGTATCTCTACCATAATCAACATCTTTGAATCCGTGCAAGACGAAGTCTGTGTCTTCATGTCTAAGATGGACTTCATGTACTTTAATATTCCCTTTGTAGCCTACAAATGAGGCTGAATGGGATCCTGCATATATCTACTTACTCAACCAATGGCAAAAGAAATTGTTAGTCTTGTAATCATTAGGTAGATCAAACTCCCCATCAGGGTCAAAAAAACTTTGGGATTCGAAAGAATCATTCCTTCATCCCACTGAATTTATAAGCCAACTTTGAGTGTAGTAGAGCTACTCTTCCCATCCTTCATTATAAATCACTTCACGATCCATTCCACATAACCCTTCTGGGATGCAAGCATACAAATCTTCTTCCTATCCACTTGCAAACCAAGGAAATGGTGAAGTTCACCAAGATCCTTCATCTTAAACCAGATAGATAGCTCTGTCATATGCTTTGTCACCTCTTCGTCATAGTTCCATGTCACGATCATATCATCGACATACATAAGCACATAAATCCGAATATCCCTCCGCTTCTTGATAAACATACTCAATTTTAAGATAAAAGCACACCACCTGCAAAACCATAGGTATTCTATAAGCTTCTCATACCAGGATCAATGCTCCTGCTTCAAACTATAAAGGCCCTTCTTCATCTTGCAGACATATCCTTGATGAGTTTTAGATATGTATCCTGGTAGTTGCATCATAAAGATTTTCTTGTCATTCTCCCCGTAAAGAAAAGCATTTTTATGTCAAGTTGACAAATTTTCTATTCTTGGCAAGCTATCAAGGCAAACACCATCATTATCGACGTCATCTTGGACACATGACTAACTGTCTCTTTATATTCTTAACCATACTGATGTGTGAACCCTCGAGCCATAAGGTGAGCCTTGTATCACTTTATACTACTGTCTACTTTCTTCTTCAGCTTGTACACCCATTTGCAAGTGACATGAGTAATGTCATCTACCTTGGACACAAGATCCCAAGTCTCATTCTTCTTGAGAGCAACCATCTCCACATCTATGACATCTTTTGACTCCTTCACTCCAATGGCATCTTAAAAGCAATCCATCTCTCGCTCGTCCAGAGGTCCTGCAAAGAAACATGAGCCCAAGCTCACCATATTTCAACTTCTATATCGAGATGGTGGTATGATGGACCTATTCAACATTTGCAAGGTCGGACCACTCTCTACCACTGAACTTTCTATATCTGCTCTTTCATTAGATATATATGTAGCATCACTCCCCTGCTTTGGGAGCCTAAAATATCTAACCCTGAACTTGATAGTATAAGAGCTTCTAGAGACATAGACAGCTCCAGTAGAAGATCTCCATAAACTTATTTCCTTTTTTCTTCCTATCTACTTACTTTCAGCTCTATAGTAGAGCTTCCCTAATATGATGTCAACTCATCAAGTACTACATCCCTCGAGATAATAAACTTCTTTTTATTAGGATCCATGCAGTTCCATTCCTTCTTTTGTTCACCATACTCAGTAAAGATACACTTCCATGTCTTAAAATCCAGCTTGGCCCTGAGAGCATCCGGGATATGCATAAGTCAACTTTCTCCTGATTTTGTGCTTTATGTAGAAGGTAGAGAACTCAATAGAGTTAAATTCCCCTCCATTGTCCGTCCTCGACTTCTTCGTTTGCATCATCAACACTCCTTCAATGAGCTCCTTAAACTCAATAAACTTTTGGAAGACTTCCGACTTTTCATTTATAAAGATCACCTAAGTGTATCTAGTGAAGTCATCAACTAATACCAACTTGTATCTATTACCTGAGTATGTGGGAATGGCGCACGGTCCCATCAAATCATTATAGATGCATTCCAATGGTGTCTTGCACCTCGATAAGGACTTTTTAAATGAGAGGTGATGTGTCTTCCCAATTGACAACTTTCACATACATGACCGTTGCCAAGAGATGAAAGACTAGACAAGCCTTTCACCAGGCTCTATGCTGTCATAACCTTCAGCTTATCCATCCCAACATTCCTCGACCTCTCATTCCAAATAACAACACTGTTATTTAACATCTTATCCACACAGGAGCTGGTTGATAGTATAAACAAGTCCTTCACTTATCTCCCGACGTGATTAACATCGGTCTTCACTGTTGATAAATTCTTCAAGAACTTACCTCTATTGCCATGAGAAGAACGTGGTAACCTATGTACACTATATTAGACACTGAGAACAAGTTTTTCTTCATACCTTGCACGTGATACACACTCTTCAAGGTGAGTGGTATCTCATCACTACCTAAACACACTATTCCTACCTTCTATACTACATGCACTGAATCATCAATAGTAATGATAACATCATTATCCTTATAGGCTTGAAGGGAGGAGAACTGCAACTTTTCTCTTGTGAGGTGATGACTACACCTAGAGTCAACTCTCCAATCTTCCTAGAAGTTGATGGAGTACAAGACATAACCTAACATTGTTGTTATGTCTGCCAAGTAATAGTTCCCAATTTTTCTCTTCTTTTGGATCCTTCCACTCTCTCTGCTACATGTCCTGGCTGAAGATTAACTTTATTGTCCTTCTTCATATGACCAACTTTATGGCATTTGAAGCACCTAGATCCCTTTTTACCTCCATTATGATAAGGAGGAGCCTTGCCTCCCTACTGATGTGATGAGGTAGAAGTGCTCTCACTATCATTGGTCTTCTTAATCTTATCCCATCTTTTCTTTCTAGAATACAGAACCACACTATCTCCCCCTGAGATAGAGCATCCAAACATCTATCTTGTTAGGCTCTCCTGAGAAGCCAATAAGTTCTTTAATTCTAGATAACTGCCACTTATTAAAATTGTGAGATAACTGCCAAGGAAGAAGATCAGGCTCTGCTCTCATAACTATAATACTGGCGGCGATAAGATTTATTGCCCGTGTTATCCACTTAGTCACCGAACTGCTGCCAGCCACTTCATATTTAAGTTGCCACTGACTTAACCGCCAGTTCTATATACCAAACCAAGTGTTAGTCACTCTGTTTGTTAAACAGGAAACTCTGAGACATCTTCTCATTATCCCAAATTGCTAACTGCAACCTTTGCTTTAAACTACAGTTCTAGCTATTCAGCTCCAAATGATGGGGTCTAAACCCCTATTTATAGGCGGGGGGAAGGGAGTATTCGGGGAATCTAGCTACCATCCGGCAGTAGCACTACCACTGGCAGTTCTACATACTCTAACTGCACGACTTTACTTCAAATTGTTTTAACAAGCTTCACAGTTTATTTAAATGTTTGTTGCTAGGTTATGTTTCTAGTCACAAAGTTCTCGGTCAGTGCATGAAAATTGTTGATAGTACCCATCATATAGGAAGCAATAAGTTGTGATAGTTGTATTTATGATTCATTTGAGCTTTCAGATTGATACATGCCAATCTTGAATTATATTTGTTTTGCACAATATTCCTAGTTATCACAAATAGTTCCTCAGTGTTAGATTTTTTTTCAAGAATGTTGGTGTACAAAACTAATTTGATATTTATTTACTAATGCAATCTCTTTTAGATCAAGAGAAGAAGCTTCAAGTTATTTTTGAAAAATAAAAGAGCTCCATAATGAGGGGTTAAAGAAAAGAGAGATTTAGGTTTAAAAGATTTCTGTTTTGCTCCACTAAGATCAAAGAAGATTTTCCTTTATATATAGTTCATATAAAAGAATGCAATTATGTGATGCATATAAGGACACATATTTTTGACTAACACGTCTTTTTTTTTCGTTATTTCATTATTATGTCTTTGTTTTGTACATTTTGTGTTGTTTGTGCTTTATCACTTTATTTTTCTCATTTCTTTTTATTATGTAATGTATTTTAGTTAGAGTTGCGGTTTATTTTCAGCATGTTGAATCGATTGTCCAACACGATCTTGAATAAAAATGTCTGGTAACAATGAAGGGCACGTGATGTAAACATAACTCCACATTTTAATTGCATGTAATATATTTGAAATAGTTAATTCTAAAAATAAAATGAAATTAACTCGCTTAAATTTGTAATTAATTATTTTTGGGAGTTTTCTCATCTTTAACCTCACTTTTCCATAAGAACATTGAGTCCCCAAAACCATTGAAACCCCCCTCTTAGGCTGTGTTTGGGGAAGCTATTGCTTATAAAAAGCTGCAGATATGAAGTTGTTGATGGGAAAAGCTAGTGTAGTTTCTGGAAAAAAAAAGTTTTGCTATAAAAATGTTTGGATAAAATGGAGTTTTCAAAGCTGTTTTATAAGATGTTTTTAAAAAAACTATTTGGCAAAAACAGAGTTTCTAAGGAAATTTTTTTAATTATAACCTTCATTTTCAATACCAAAAATAGTTTTATACATTGAAAACAAATGTTACATGACATACAAAATAATACTTCAATGTTTTTCATGATCTAAAAGCAAAGAAGCAATGCAATATAAAAAGAAACAACACTGCAATAAAAAATTCATCTTTTTCACAAGTTAAAAGTGGTATTTGGCCTTAGACACCATGTTCCTAACAAATTGATAAACTACTCGGCAACACTATTACACTGCAACATTTATTCTTGATGGGTATTACACATTTTTAGGACTTGTATGAATCTATAAAGAGCAGTTGCATCTTAAATAAATACTACTTTTTTTGATACATTATTTAGGTTCCACTGATAAAGGTCGGGTGTTGCTTATTGTTTAGTAAGTAGACTTCCCCTACTAATTAACTCTGACTCCATGCCCTCGTCAACAGAACTAGATTGCAGTGGCAAGGAATGAAGAAATTCAGAACCTAGTTGGAAAAAGGAATATAGAAAAATGACTTTAGATGTTATTGGAGAATACAAAGGGGGATCAACAGTCACTAGATCACCTCCATCTACGAAGAACAACTACCACAAACCATGCAACATTCGAAATGAAATCATGCAAATAGATTGAAGAAGGGAAAACAAAGGTTAAAGGAGGAGAACAGTTATCTTATTCCTCAGAATTTTCTCTAGAGGGGGGTAAATAGAGAATAAAATCTATTTAAGAATTGAACTATTACACTTCACAGAATTTGCACATTTACAAGTTAATAACAAGAATGATATGCAGATGAGATCACAGAATATTAAATGAATAATCAAAAAAATAAAAAGCATGGGAGACATAAAATTAATAGTGGTTCCCCAAAATCTGGGTACATCCACTCTTCTACCCCCTTGGTAGGAATTCACTATCAACAGTGATTGCGTCTTTTGATTAGGAGACTATTAGAACCAATCACTTGATCTTTTGATAAGGAGATCTTGAACTAATATAATATTTGAGTCTTTTGATATGGAGACTCTTAGAATTAATCATTGAATCCTTTAAAGAGGGATTCTAAAAACTCTTTTCTCAAAATGAATAAGATTTACAATGAGAAAATGAAAGAAGATTCGATGTAGATGTAACCTTCTTATTGTGTCCTCTCAATAGGTTACTGAGGACTTGTTGAGATGATCTCTGGAACATCTCAATAAGCTTTTTGTATGGAGATTACAATGATTATATGCCTCGATTCCAGATGAGCTTTTAATCTTCTCTGAATCTGTTATAACAAGCTCTTGAGAAGAAGGCGAACTATTTCTCTTTTGTAGATTCAGGAATATGACATTGATCGATTGATTCAAGGAAGAACTTTAAACACATATGATAATCCTCCTATCTTTCTCTATCAAATTCAATCTATTAAAACCACAATCTGATCTATTATTAATGATCATATTTCTGTTGTTCCTGTGATTGATTCTTATGTATGTATCTCTCAATCGATGTCCTCAAGTATCTTTGTATATATATAGTTGAGAATCTAATGACTCCAAGAATACAATTAATCAATGATAACCTTCTTGAATTAACTCTGATTAAATCCTCAAACAATCTTTATTTCGAAAATTACTCGACGTAACGTCGAGTTCATATCCACATAACATTGACTTCTGGCTTCATTCAAACATTTTGTCAAAGCAACTCTATAATCAATGGTGCGTCAACATCATATCAACGTATGTGTCGATTTAATTCTCAAAGTATCATTGTATTCATCAAATATTGATGCCCTAATTTCTATTCGAAGTAGCGTCGATTTCTAGTCAGAGTTACGTTGACTTCTAGTCGTCGTATGTTGACAAGTCTTAAATTTCCTCTTGAATTTAGTGTGTCCTTCTCAAGTCCTTTATATTATTAGCATCCTAGGACTTCTCAAGACCAAATTACCCTCTCTATACAATATGGGTAATTATCTTAGGTTGTAAAATAATTTAGAGTAATTTGTTAAGGTAAAGCATTAGGGTTTTTCCTAACAATCTCCACCTATTTAGTTTAATAAATTTTACAAAATTAAAAAAATGATTTTACAAATACAACTCAGTAACATACAAAAATTGACTCATACGGACAAGATATAAGCACAAAGAAAAAGGACATAAGTATGAGAGAGACAATTAAAAATTGTGATGCTTCCTGGATGAATATTTCAATATGGTTTTCAATGTACCTTTGAACAATAACTGATGTTTGTAAGAAGAAGGTTTTCTTTTTATTGAAAACCTTTTCAGAACATCCTTTTCCTTTATTTGTCCATGCTCATTCTGCCCTTCTTTAGATTGACCTTCCTGATTTTGGCACTCCTCCTGAGTTGATGCAATATTTTCCACTGCCTCTCTAGCTATCAAAAGTACATCCATTAAACTTCTTTGCTCTGTCTCCCCCTAAATAGATGCATCATGTTAAAGAGCTTGATCATTATTTTGTTCTGACTCCATTTGTTCACATGGTTCTTTGACCATTTATTCAGCAGGATCTGTATGCACTTGTTCAGTAGGTTCTATGTTTAGTACTTGTTCAGTAAGTTCCTGAGCATTTTCATGAAGACCCTCATCCTCTTCTAAAGGCTCCATATGCTGGTCACTCTCAGATATCTCCCCCTTCTAAACCTCAAGAGCTAAGGAGGTTAAGAAAGACTTGGTAACTTTTGAGGAGACTAATGTTGGGTCCATTGATCCCAATATACCAGATTTGTAAGAAGTCAAACAAGTCAATGACATACATATAGTTGTATTTGATGTGTATTTAAGTTCATGCATACAGGATAGTCATTGTCACATTGATTGGACAGGTGGACACAAAGAAGGATGCTGTAAAGGCAGGAAATTGCCTAAGTCCATAGGAGTTGAGTAAAGCCAATTCACTCAATGCCAGAGGTCAAGGGAATGCTGACAAAGGGCAGGATTCTGGTTAAGTCTAGAAGCATTGAGTGAGGACAACTAACTCAATGCTAGATGAGCTAAAGCGCTGAGTCAGGTGTGGATAGTCAAATCCAAGCTTTACCAAGCAGAAATGTTGACTAAGTCCACAGCCGTTGAGTGATGTCAACTCACTCAACGCCATGCTGCATATTCGTTAAGTAAAGCTTAGTATGTCAAAGCCATAGAGTTTCTGGCAAAGGAAAAGATTTTAAGTCTAAAAACATTGAGTGAAGCCAGTTCAGTCAATGCCGTGCTATTTCTGCCAAAGACAAAGAAGATAGACAGGAAAATCTGTCTAAGTCCAAAAGTGTTGATTGAAACTAGTTCACTCAATACCATTGACAGAAGCATTGAGATAAGTTCAAGCAGTCAAAGACAGATGGAGTGACAAAATTTGACTAAGTCTAGAAGCATTGCGTGAAGCCAGTTCACTCAACGCCTAGTCAAAAGATGAGGCTGAGGCAAGAAGAGTTAAGTGAACTCAACACACTCAATACCTCCATTCAGAAGAAAAGTTTCTAAGTACAGAAGAGTTGAGTTAAGCCAGTTCACTCAACGCCTCAGCAGTTGGCAAAGTTCAGAAGGAGCTAAGCCAAATGGCGTTGAGTGAAGGAAAACCACTCAACGCTCTCAATGCCATGGATGCAGAAAGAGCTGAAGAATAAGCTAAGTCTAGAATCATTGAGTGAAACCAGTTTACTCAACGCACTCAATGCCTGAAGTGATTCTATGAATTTAGCTAAGTCCAGAATAGCTGACGTCAACAAAAGTCAACAAAGTCAATGCAGTTCAAATTCTTTGCGGGAAAGCTGCAGTATGCCTTTAATGGCGCCAGCGGATAGCTGTTGTCATTTTCTACAAATGGAAGGTGGTAACTAATCCTTTTTAGGCTGGGCCCATAGTACAAAGATCTATTGATCAGCTGACTATAAAAGGATAAGATTGGTTGAAAGGAAAGAAGCTTTTAGGGGTTTTTGATTACGTATTGCGACCAAACATCTTCCTCTTCCTCGCCATTATTAACGAGCTTGACGGTTTTGTTCTGATCAGTGAACCTGAAAGCAACAAGAGTTAGCTATTGCAATCTTCACCAGTGACAGCAGTTCAGAATCGATTTCTGATTGAGAAAAGAAGCAGAGACTTCAGAGTCTGCTAGTCTTGTTGGTTGTTTGAAGAAGATAAAAGACTTTTAGATCCATTGTCTTCAACAGTAGATTAGAATCTTGATTCTGAGTTACTTCCAGCACAAGCAGCCCAGTACTGAAGATCTTTTCAACTTGTTGCTGTGAAGAAGTTAGGTTGATTCAGTCTTAACTGAGGTAGCTAACACAGAGATATTTCTTTGGTGTCAAATCATCTCAACCAAATTCATTCTATAAGATCCAGTCTTGAATCTGAGTGTAGGATCTTTTAGATCTGAGTTGTAGGCCTGTGTTATAAAGGTTGTGTATAGGATTTTGTCTTTAATCTGAGGTAGGGCTGGTAGCCTGAGTGTTGGATCATTTATTGATCTGAGTTGTAGGATCCTTTGGATCTAAGGTAGGGCTGTCCTTCCATCCTGAGTTGTAGGGCACTTCTGACTGAGGTAGGTGATTATTTTATCACTGAGTGATAGGGCTTAGTGCCCGAGTTGTAAGTCTTGAAGGAGACTGAGTAGTCCTGCGGGATCAAGTTGTAAGCTCTTTTGAGCCGAGAAATTAGTGAAGTGCCTTGTCTAACAAGTTGTTAGAAAGGCGGAGAGGGACAGTGGACGTACCCATAATATGGGGAACCACTATAAATATATGTCTTTTGTGTGTATGTCTTGAAAGATAAAATAATCAAAATACTAAGCACATTTTAATCGGGGTTAGGTCTAGATAATTTTAAAGAGGTCTAAAACCTATTCACCCCCGCCCCTCTAGGTGTTAGCTTACCTTGAAAACAAAGTCTTTTAAGTGGTATCAGAGGGAGGTTACTCAAAGAAGGCTTAACAGTCTGAGTAGATCTCCAAGGTTAGCTATAAGTCTGTCCTTATGGGTTCAGGAGTGAACTATAAGGAGTTGGGTGCCATGAAGCTTCCAATCTGCAGGAAGGAAGGGTTTGACATCTAGAAGGAGAGGGTTAGGTTGTTCATGAAAGCAGCTGACCCTAGGATCTTTATTACTGTCACAGAGGGACCTTTCATCCCTATGAAAGTCTCAGTTTTAGATGCAAATTGTTCATACACCCAAGACCTATTCTAAAATGACAAAGGATGAAGTCATCCTTGCCACCATGGACAAGTGGGCACAAAATATTATATTTAGTGTCATAGATGACTCCACCTTCCAGAATCTATTGCACTATAAGACCTCCAAGGAGATGTGGGACACTTTAGTGGTGTATATGGATGGCACAAAGGAAGTCAGAGATGACAGAAAGTCCATGCTTAACCAAGAGTATAAGGCTTCCAGACAGAGAAAGACTGACATATAACAGAGTTCTATGAGAGATTCTTCAGGATAATCAATGAGTTGAGGACCTATGGCAAGGTTTTCAGTACTTACGAGATGAATGACAAGTTTCTCAGGTCTCTAACTAGAGACTAGGATACTAAGATCTGTACCATCAGAGAGGTGGCAAAGCTTGCTAACACTCCACCAATAACACTATTTGGGAAGATGTTGTCCTATGAAATGCAACTGATTGTAAGGAAGGAGGAGGAGAAAAATAGCAAGTCTCAGGCCAAAGAAAATTTTGTGGCCTTCAAAGTTGAAGCCTCAAGGAGGAGCAGAAGTAAGACTCCTTCTCCACCAAGGAGGGATGCTGATTCTGACTCAGAAAGGTCAGAGACAAGCACATCAGACTACCACATGTCTGATGAGGACTTTGTTGTCTTCTCCAGGCAGTTCCAGAAGTTGATGAGGAAGAAGTATTGGAAGAGCAGACCTTCCTCCTCCTCACATCATAGGAAGAAATCCTCCAAGGAGGGCAGGTATGGTTCTAAACCTAGTAAACAGATTTCTACTAATGTTATCTATTATTGTTGCAGCAAGCCAGGGCATGTGGTAGCCGACTGCCTAGTGAAGAGAAGAGAGGATGGTGAGAAAAGCACCACCATCACCACAAGGTCAAGAAGGAAAAGTCCTTTGTGGCTAAAAAGCAGAAAAGTTGGACTGACTCTTCCTCTTCAGAGTCAAAAGATGAAGAAGAGGAAGCCTACATAAGGTTATTCTCTGCTATAGAAGAAACTTATGAAGATTATCCTGCCTCTAGGATAGAAATCAGGGCCCCTCTATAACAGCCAGATAGTTATTTAGAGGTGGATGAAGATAAAGAAGAAGATAGTTGCTATTATGGACTAATGGCCATGACAGATGAGGAATCTAGCAAGGATCAGCCTGATCTAGCCAAGGTACATTCTCAGTCAAATCACTCCACTGAAACTAGTTATGAAAAAGTCCTGAGTAAGAGGCATCTCCATCATGTGATGAAGATGGGTCTGAATTAGAAAAAGATGTCAATTCAATTATTGACAAGTATGGTGTCTTGCTGAATGATTTCAAGAAAAGCAAGTTGCTGGCTAAGAAGCAGGCTAAGGATATTTCTTCTCTTCAGCTTACTACTTCCCAGCATGCAGACTTAGCTTCCCTACTGGATCTGAAAATGAGAGAAATTAGCTAATTAGAAACTATTTCCTTCATCCAGTTAGGCACCATAGAGTACTAGGAAAACCGAATAAGGGACCTAAAAGTATTGCTCGAGAGGGAGAAAAGGATAGTGGTTGGCTACTCCAAGCCCAGTTCAGTACTGCCCTTGATAGATTCCTTCTCCTCCCAAAAGGGAAAGAAGGGGTTGGGATTCAAGGGACCTAGAAAAGTTTCTAATCCCAAAGGAAAGGGGAAAGCACCAGTACAACCATTAGCCTCCAAGCCTCCTATTCCATTCAAGAGAGTGATGTTACCTTCAAATAGGTATGACCAAGAAAGCATCTTTGGTCACTGGATGAATGGTAGATCCACCAAAGGGAAAAAATATGTTCACCACTATGATGGAAGATATAGTAAGGGTATAAGTGTCTTCAAGACCCCCCATGAGGAAATCCAAATGGCCCATCATGGACCATTTGTGTTTGGTGCACCAACCCCTACAATCAAGAATAAGGCAGCTGCCTGTTCTCAGGATCTCCCTAACCAAAATCAGACCAGGGGCAAGTATGTCAGCAAGGCAAAGTTGGGTATATCTGAGGCCATCAAGAGTATGATTTCTAAAAAGGAGACTACTGCTGGTATGACTACATATATTCCAAGTACTTTTACTATCAGACACACCCCAAGTCAGACAGTGGCTGGAAGATACAAGAATAAGATTGTTATTGTACCTTCTGGATTGAGAGTTGTTGTAAGTATATATACAAGACCAACTCTAAAAAGAAGGTACAATATTCATGAGTGTTGGTGATGTGGCAAAGTGGTCCACTATGCTATTGATTGTTGGCACAATCCTAGTGTGCCAAGAGCAAGAGAGAGCTTACCTGTCAGAAGAACTGCTGGTAGACAGGTTTATTATATGACTAACTTGCACCTAGGACCCAATAAGAATTGGGGTCCTAAGGTTAACTGATTTATGTCTTGCAGGTTAGTCAAAGTGACCATACCCACTATATGGTACTTGGACAGTGGATGTTCCATGTACATGACTAGAATAAGGAGCTTACTGAAGGATTGCTCTCCAGTAAAGAATGGACCCAAAGTCATCTTTGGTGGATCAAATAGGGGAGTGACAAGAGGTTATAGTAAGATCTCTAATGGCATAGTCACTATCACAAAAGTAGCCTATATGGAAGGGTTGTAATACAACCTGATAAGCATTAGCCAACTATGTGATCTTGGCTATGACATAGTTTTCCACAAGGATGAGTGCTACATTAAGAGGTTAAGTGACCAAGAGGTCATCTTAACATGCACTAGGAGTTGAAATGTTTATTGCTTAAATTTCCTATGCTTAGATAAGGACTCTCCTATATGCCTAGTGGCAATTGAGAAAATCTCATATTGTGTATAATGGCACAAGAGACTAGCTCATTTGAACTACAAGACCATAAGCAAGCTCTTTAATGAAGAGCTAGTTAGAAATGGTCCCAAGTTGAAATGCACTGAGGAGGGTACCTACTCTGTATGTCAAAAGGAAAAACAGACCAAGTCCTCTTTCAAGAGCAATGGGACCAAACACTTAGTGAGGTGCTTGTACCTCCTGCATATAGACCTATTTGGTCCTATGCCAGTTCATAGTCTTGGTAGGAAAGTCTACACCCTTGTGGTGGTTGATGAATATTCTAGGTTTGTCTGGGTGTTATTTTTTAAGAGAAAGAATAAAACCCTTGATGTCTTCAAGACCTTTGTCAAGCAAATATAGAATGAACTGGACAGTTCTGTAGTCAAAGTTAGGAGTGACCATGGAACTAAATTTCATTCTGCAAGCATGACAAGTTTTTGTGAAGAGCAAGGAATTCACCAAGAATTCTCCTCTCCAAGAACACCCCAGCAAAATGGAATTGAATAGGACTCTCATAGAAGCTGGAAGGACCTTACTAAATCACACAACTCTCCTAGAATATTTTTGGGCTGAGGCAGTAAACACTGCATGTCATGTCCTTAATATTGCTTCTATCACGAAAAGCCACCAGAAGACTCCCTATGATATCTTGAAAGGCAGAAAACCAAACTTATCCTACTTTGGGATTTTTGGTAGCAAGTGCTATGTGCTGAACAATGGAAAGTCCTATGTGACCAAGTTTGTTGCCAAGTACTATAAAGGGATCTTTGTTGGGTATAGCAACCACAGAAGGGCATATAAAATCTATAACTTGACAAGTCAAGTTGCAGAAGAGTCAGTTCATGTGGTGTTTGAGGAAACAAATATGATTAACAATGAGCAGCGTAGCTCTTCTTCTAGTTCTGGAGGCATAGAGAAGGTGATGGACAAGCTCACCATCAAGGAAGATGATCCAGCATTTCAGGATAAGAATGAGGATATGTGTTGTCCAGAGGGTGCACAAGACACAGAAGTTGTGGATGAAGTTCTGCAAAATGGAGCCATTGATGCTCAAGAAGGTGAAGCAAGGTTGCCTCCAGCTATAAGGCATCTGAGGGATCATCCATTATATCAGATGATTGGTGATGCAAGCTAAGGAATCCTAACTAGAAGCAAGAGTATCAATAAAACACTCTACTCAAGTTTTCTGTCACAAGTAGAGCCCAAGAAATTTGAAGAGACCAACATAGACCAATTCTGGATTGGATCAATGCAACAGGAACTGAACTAGTTCAAGAGATGTAAGGTCTGGAAGCTAGTTCCTAGACCAAAAGGATATAATTTCATTGGAGTCAAATTGATCTACAGAAATAAACTTGATGAAAATGGCATTATAGTGAAGAATAAGGCTAGACTGGTGGCTAAAGGATACATGCGTGAAGAAGGGGTTGATTTTGATCATTTAGTGTTCGTAAAGTTCGGAGGATTAGGAGGAGATCAGGGCATGCATGCAGAGGAACATCGACATCTTCTCCTGGAGTGCAACTGACATGTCGGGAGTTGACGCGGACGTGGCATGCCACTTTCTCAACTTCGACCCCAATGCTCGTCTGGTACAACAAAAGAAGAGAGCCATCGCGACCAAGATGGTCGGGCCCATCAGAGAATAAGTGGAGAAGCTGCTTGAGGCAGGATTCATATCTGCATGCAAGTATCTAGGGTGGGTGAGTAACATTATAATGGTAAAAAAGGGAGAGGGGAAATGGAGGATATGTGTGGACTTTTCTCTTTTGAATAAAGCATGACCTAAGGATTGTTATCCTCTGCCTCGAATCGACGTGCTGGTTGACTCAGCTGTCAGTTTTTCACTAATGAGTTTTTAGATGCATTTTCAGGGTACCATCAAATACGCATGCTGTTGTAGCCAAAAATGACCTCTGTGGAGTTCGGGGACCCAAAATAGGGGTGCCACGCACCTACTACCCTCAAGTGAATGATCTAGGCACTAGACTAGGAATATAAGGGATAGAACCAAGGTATCAGCGTGGAGGACCCACCGCATACTCGGAAGACTAACAAACTCTTCCCCTCCCAAGCCAAGGACTGAGCTAAGACACCTTCGGAGGGCGCTCTTGGCCGACCAGAACATCTAAGGAGGGTCTCAAGACTAACTCTCTCCTATCCAGATGTGTCTCCTTGGGTCAATACAAAATGCTCCTCACCCACCCTACTAATGGCACAAACTCGCCGAGCAATTCTACGACACGCTGCCCAACTGGGCTGCAAACAACGCGACTCCGCTGCCCTAAAAGGCTGTCAATAGGCCAATAGGGGCTTCCCAACAACTAAACTCGAGGCCCCCACGGGATGAGCGGTTCACGAGCACACCTCTTGCCCAAGACAGAAGAAGTAAACTACGCATACACAGAGCATCACAGATATTATAAATAATTACAGGAATATGAATTCCATACTTCGACACGCAGGCCGACAATATAAGCAAAAATAGACCTTCGAGGGCTGGCACAAGCTTGGGCTTAAGCCCGCTACTCCCCGCTTGGTACTGCAACACCTGTATGCCAACCTCTCGAATGGCGGCAACAAGCAAAATATATGTCGACTAAAAGCTACGCAAAAACATCGCACCCACCCCTTTTTGGGGGGATGCGGCACGCATTCCCTACAAATAGATAATATACAACTTCCTCAGAGTCTTCTCCGGGAACCCAAGAACATCACCAATCCGGCTCACATGTCCGGATGGGATTCACACAACATGCCTAAACCCGTACTCACTCTTCTGGGTGCTAAATGTAATTAATTGCAGGGACGTACACGTCAACCCGTCAGAGAGCCCCCTTCCCCCCACCCATTGGTGGAGAGGAGCTTCCATGCAAATATGTAAACCGAGGGCTTCATCTACCCAAGTATAAACATCGTTACCCTTGACACGTGCTTGGCGGTGGTGCCGGGAGAGAAGCTCCGGGCTGTTATTGTTGAAAGTGATGTCGAGAGGATGAACCTCGGCCGGCCTTGCTAGGAATGACGAAGTAAATATTTCTTGATGGTCGACCTTGCCGAAAGAAGTAGATCCCCTCTTTTGCTCCATTTTCCATGGTGGTCGAGCCTCTTGCAGGCGGTGGGAGAGAGGAAATCTCCATTTATTGGCTTGGTGTACGATTCGAGCTCTGGCCGGCGTCGGGAGAGAAGCTCCCGGCCGATGTAACTCCAGACGGCCGAACTTGACTCCATGAGGCCGATCTTGGCTCCAAATGACCAAACTCAGCCCTACATGGCCGATTCATGCTCCAAGGGGTCGGATCTGACCATAGGCGGCGGCGACGGGAGAGGTGGAGGGAGGCTGAGCCTTTGCTCCTCGCTTAGTCCGGCGACGGGAGAGAGAGAGAGACTGAGAGAAGGAGGGGCGGGCTGTGTGCTGATCCTGGCCGAGAGAGAGAGAGAGAGGCGGGCAGGGGTTGTGGTGTGCTGCTCCATGCCGAGAGAAAGAGAGAGGCGTGTTGGGGTTGTGGTGTGTTGCTCCATGCCGATAGAAAGAGAGAGGCGGGCTGGGGTGTGTGCTGCTCCTCCTCCAACCTCCAAAACCCCCCATCTTGCCTTTTCTTCTTTCCCTTTTCATTTCTCCTGCTCCCCTCCATACCGCCCGAGCCCCTCCCCCCTTTTTATTGTTTTTTCCTCTCCATTCGGCTGTACCTCCTCCTACCACTTCTTTCTTTTTATTTTCCTCTAGCTGTCCATCCTCCTCCCCCTTTTCCTGTAACTGTGCCCCTTACCTTCCCCCCTCCTCCATAATCTCCTATTATTATATATAATATAAATATAAATATAATATATGATATCATTATACAAAACATATATACATATACATATATATATATATATATATATGTATATATGTTAAAATCCCATGGCCCACACACATAAAACCTCTGCACACACACACAAGCACCCACACGTCTTCAAACGGGGCTGTATCAAAACATCGCTCATAACATGTCCCGAGCCCGCCACTTGGGGAGGATCCCGCTCGGCCGGATACGGGGTTGTACACAATCCCCGCTCTTTTCGAGGTTGGTACAAGCTCGGAAAGAAATGTCCAACCCCAAGTATCCGGCGAGTGGGATCCGACCCAAAGAAAAATTTATAGATAAACTGAAAATTGCACTTAGAACACTAATCTCTCCATGCACCTTTCGATCCTTTTGAACCACTTGAGTTCACACATATCATTCTAAGTGTTGCCTCAAAGGAACAAAGAGCAACATTTCTTAAACTAGAAATAAATGAATGATCGCCTTTCTAATACTTACATAAGGCATGGTTAGGCAGTGGAAGACCATTTTATTGTGTTATTGGCGAAGCTTTCGAACAAAAGGACCATTTACGAAAGTAACAAATCCAAAATTGATACAAATTATTCACCGAAAAGAAACTAAATAGAGAGGATAGAGTAATAACTCCATTTAAGATCAAAATAAGCACGCCTCGAAAGATTAGCTGGAGATATGAAACTATTTAGGTAAAATAATACTCAAATAAGCATTCAAAGATGATACATAACACGAAGAAAAGCTGGGACGTAATATCTAAAATTGAATTCATTAAATTCATATTTTTCAAGAACTGGGAAATGTTGATAAAGCACTATGAACCCATGCTTTCAAGTAAAGTTACTATTTGATTCAACATTATGCTCTCTTTTAAGTACTGTTGCGTTTAAAGAACAGGAAAGATTGTAAATTAGATTTACTTCACCATCTCAATATGATATTTGATTCCAATGAAACAATTGCGGATGGTTGCAATTTTTCCATTTATAAGTACCAACACAAACCTAGTGAAAAACAAGAAAAAATTCATCAAGTGGTGAGTGGCCTACTACCAATAAAAAACTCAGATTTCTCAGCAAACTAGAAATTTTAAATAGTTCTTCATTCAAATTCTCCATATAGAGCCATGTAGGTGAAACTAAACTCCATTTAGTGCTTATTCACCATTCCACATCCTTTAACCTTCAATTCAATTTATTTACAAATGTTCTTAAGTATATGTGATCATAAATTTCATTTGATTTTGATGTACTTTTAAAAAATATATCTGGAATTATGATGCTCAAGATAGCTAGATTTTCATGTCATGAGAAGTGGGATTTCCAAGAATTTTTGTTTTTACTCATTATCACCGGAGCAAAATTAATTGAAATACATTCAGAAACATAAAGAGGCATCACTCATTATCTAATCTTACATCTGTGAGTGTAGTAGAAGCAATAAATAATTGATTCCTAACAATTAAAAAAAAGTTGAACTTAAGACATAAAGTCACCAAGACGAAGTATCACCAAGAACCAAATCTCTCCCCCCAGGTATGCCTACCTCCCTGCCCAGCTAATGAGATCCTGGAACACGAGTCTACCCGGGGCAGAGTGCAATCGGGGTCCCTTACCCCCACAGGCGAGCCTACAGACCTGCTAGCTAGATAAGAGCCTACGCAGCGGGTCTACCTGGGGCCGAGCCGAGCTCGGGGTCCCGCTGAAGTCTCCAAGAAAAAAACCTCTCCCCTACAGGCGAGCCTTCAGACCTGCGAGCTAGATGGGAGCCTGCACAGCGGGTCTACCTAGGGCCGAGCCGAGCTCGGGGTAGTGCAAAAGTAACCAAGGACCAAGAACCAGACATCTCCCCCACAGGCGAGCCTTCGGACCTGCCAGCTGGATGAGAGCCAGCGCAGTGGGTCTACCTGGGGCCGAGCCACACTCTGGGTAGTGCAAAAGTAACCAAGGACCAAGAACCAGACCTCTCCCCCACAGGCGAGCCTTCTGACCTGCCAGCTAGATGAGAGCCTGCGCAGCGGGTCTACTTGGGGCCGAGCCACGCTCGGGGTAGTGCAAAAGTAACCAAGGAACAAAAACCAGACCTCTCCCCCAGAGGCGAGCCTTCAGACCTGCCAGCTAGATGAGATCCTGCGCAGCGGGTCTACCTGGGGCCGAGCCACGTTCGGGGTAGTGCAAAAGTAACCAAGGACCAAGAACCAAACCTCTACCCCATAGGCAAGCCTTCGGACCTGCCAGCTAGAAGAGAGCCTGCGCAGCGGGTCTACCTTGGGATGAGCCGTGCTCTGGGTAGTGCAAAAGTAACCAAGGACCAAGAACCAAACCTCTCCCCAATATGTGAGCCTTCAGACCTACCAGCTAGATGAGAGCCTGTGCAGCGGGTCTACCTGGGGCCGAGAAGCGCTCGGTGAAAGTGAGGGTAAGATCTACCTTTACTCTAGAGGGGGGGGGGGTGAATAGAGTATATTAAAATAATTTCCAATTTAAAAAATTATTTGCAGTGGAAGACTTGATTTAAGTATAGATGTAATGTGCTTGCAGAACATAAAACTAAGATAGCAAGAAAGCAAAAATCACACCACACAGCAAAGCAAAAACACAGCAAACCAGAAGACACAAGGATCTATAGTGGTTCCCCAATCAACCTGGGTACATCCACTCTTTTACCACCCTCGATAGGAATCCACTGTAGGAATAGTTGATCAGGTGTCCTGGGAACTAATGAGCTTTTGATAAGGTGCTCAAAAACCAAACCAGATTTTTTGATCAGGTGTCTTTCCATCACTGAGTTTTGATAAGGCCTCAGAAACCAGCCACAAAACTTTTGAAGGGAGTTTTGAGAAACCCTTTTACAGCAGAGTAAGGAAAAAGAAAAGAGTTTTTGTTCTTCTCTGTCAACAGTCTAAGAGAAGACTAGTGGATGATGTTGTCAAAGCTCCTCCTGAGATCTGTAATTGTTTAGGAAGAAGTGCTTTACATAGGGTGATAGGTCTTCAGTAACTTTAGATCTCCAGCAAAAGATGATTTCAGTAGTTGTTGAAATGTGATGTTTCTGGAGTCTTTGATTGATGAAGCCTTTGAACATTTGAATCAAGAAGATCTTGAAGGAGTAGAATAGAAGTTTGATGATCTTCTTCACAGTATTATTCCTTGTGTTCTGTATGAATTATAACTCAGTAATCCTGTAGACTTGTGTCTCTTGGGTCTATTCCCAGAATTCTTGATTGATATCTCTTGTTCTCTTTCTCAATTATTCTCTGGAGATATATTGAAAATCTATCTTTGAGATAGTCGTTAATCAGTCATAAATGACTGCCTTAAATGACATTTGTCTCTGGAGGAAAGTCCTAAGAGACATTCCTTTTTATCTTCTTTGGAACTTTCACAAGATTAGTTGAAACGGCTACAGAATCCTTTGAAATAAATGCTGATAATAAATCAGATTGAATTCTATAGCTGACTGAATTTGAATTCCTAAAATTGTCGATCTCTTCAGAAAAGCGTCGATCTGAGCTCGACTATCGTCGACCTGAGCTCAGAGACTGAACTTATACTTGAGACAGAAATCGTCGATCTGAGCTCAACTATCGTCGACCTGAGCTCAGAGATTGGATTACTGCTAGAGACAGAAACGTCGATCTGAGCTCAAAGATCGTCGAACCGAGTTCGATGACTCATTTAACTGAGCTCAGAGATAATCGAACTGAGTTCGGCGTTTTGTCGACCTGAGCTCGACGAAAATTATCCTAGTCTTCAGCACTTGAATTCTGATCTTAGAAGGTCTTGGAGGCAGCTTCCAAACCTAAGTTCTAACCCTTAGACTCATTCTAATTGACCTTTAAGACTATACAATAAGGTCAATACGATTTCCTAAGAACATAGTGATCCTTGCTCAAATTAGTAATAGGGTGTTCTAACAATCTCCCCCTATTTGGGTTAGGATTACTATTTACATGACAAATAGGAAATAACAAGCATACAGGCATAATTAAAAAAAAACAGAAGCAATAATGCAGAGAAAAGAATTGCAGCATTGCAGAAGCAGATAGAATCACAGCAGACAGTCAGAATTAGATATATATTGTCAGCTTACACATTTACTTCTTTTCATTGCCCTTCTTGAATAAGATTTCTCTGTTAGGGTTGAGAGCTTCCTTCTTAGATCTCCTGTCATCAACAACACCTAAGGAGGTTTGAGATTTGGGCCTTGGAACCACAGCCTCTGGGTGCAGCTTCATATAACTTTCTGGATCAAAGAATTTTCTTGATGAGTATCTTTCTAGTTCCTTCTTTCTTTGCTCAGATAAGGTTGTGATGTTTGAAGTGTCTTTTCCCTATTCCCTTGCCTTCTTTATCTGATCCAAAGCAGCTAGCTCTTTCATTCTAGCAGTCCAAGCTAGTGGATTATTTTCTGGATCTTCAAAAGGAACTGGAGGTTCATATCTATTTATTTTATCATCAGAAAGAGCAGTTCTTGAAGCAACAATATCTTTCAGCTTATAAGGGAAAGGACCAGAAGTTGAGTCAATGGATCCTTGTCCTTCCCTTTGATATGGATGTTGTCTATATTGATCTTTGGAGTATACTTTATAATCTATTTGCCTTCCTCTGTGCTATCCTCTCCTTGACTGATAATCTCTTTGTTGATATACTCTTGGTTGAGATCTGTCTGAAGGTTGAGAAGAGCTTTGTTTTGCAGCAGATCCAAATTGAGAAGCAGAACCTCCACCAGTACCTGCATCTAGAGGAGGAGGAGGAGGATTAAAGTGAGAAGATCCTTTATCATACTTATCAATCTTCCTCTTTTTCTTTATGGCCTTGAGCTGGTTCTTTGAATACTGCATCCATGGTTCAGAGATGGGGCAATCATGCAGAATATAGTAAGGAATATCATTGTCATCTTTCACCTTTTCTAGAGGTACCCTCTTCAATGCCTTGCTTCTAGCTTTCCTCTTCTTTGCAATAGTTGCAGAGGAGTCATCAGAATCAGTTTGGAATTTGTCACTGTCTGAACTCTGAGGATTGTCATATAATTCATCAATCCTTTTAAGGTATTCTTGTTGTTGTTTTGATTTTTCAGCAGAGATAACAGCAGCAGCAGTAGTAGCAAAAGTGACAGAAGCAGCACTGACATACACAATAACAGCAGCAAACTCATCAGCAGCAGATACCATTGGAGCAACAGGAGCAGCGTATACAGACACTTCAGTAGCAGAAACAAAAACTGAAATAAAAACATCAGAGACAACAGATTCTTCAATATGAACAGCAGGCTCATCAGCCTCTATCATCAGTAAGTCAGCAGCACTATCAGAATAAACTACATCAACAACAGCAGCATCATTCATATCATCAACAGAAAGAACATTTTCCACAGCCTTAAGAGACTTGATATATGCAGAAATCAGGCTGGGCTCACAGCTGGCAATAGGCACAATGTCCTTAGTAAGGTCTTCAGCTTCATAAGCTGGAAGAAATCTGCTGTAAAGAGCATCAAAATCTGACAGTAGTGACTTAAAGTCAACTGTTCTGAAGGAAAGCACTGGAGCTGAAGCTGTAACTAGAAGCTCTGGCAGGAGATCTTCTGAGGCAGGCACTAGCTCTTCTTCATGAGGCATCTCCCCCTGCCTAGATTCAGTATACACTGGATCAAGGCACCCCACAGAAGGGACTGCTTGAGGAGGAGAAAGGGAAGAGAGCCTGGCAGATAACTCCTGGATGGATTTTAGGAGTGGAGCCATAGAGGTATCCAGCAGGACTATTAGCCTGGGAGCCAACATCCCATACAACCTATCTGCTAGGGTAGGAAGGTCTACTTGCTCAAGTGAAACCTGAGTAAAGGTAGAGGAGAGAGTGACAGAGAATGGTGTAGAAGGGGCTGCAGATATGGGAAGGGAAGTTGTGGATGGTAGGATGGATGGTTGAGAGATTGGAATGGTGGAGATGGAAGTTATTGGAGTGGAAATGGATGGGGTGAAAGATGGTTGTGTAAGAATGTCTTGGATTAGTTGTTGGTAGGAGGTAGAGGATGATGGGAGATAAAGAGGTGAGGAATGGGAATCATCCATGTAGGAGTCATCCATAAGACTGAAGGATGGAATGGATGAGTCAATATCCAGGGGTGGATAATAGTGTAGGGGATGGAAAAGGTCTACAGAAGTTGCTGGTGGTGGTGGTGAAGAAGTTGAGAGTGGAGATGAAATGGCGATGGGGGAGGAGATAGAGATAATGATGGTGGAAGAAGGGGTGGTTGAAGAAACAATGGGTGGAGATGGTGGAGATGAGGAGGAGGCAGACAGCTCTTATAATGGGGAAGTTGCCTGTGGGGAAGTGACCTGAACAGTCATGGTGCCTGAAGATGAGATAGCTGCAGAAGCTCTGCTTGGTTTTACAATTTTCCTATCCCATTTAACAAATAGGGCACAGGACAGCCTCTTAGAGGCATTAATTTGCATCCCACTGGACACAAGCAGCTGTGGGCATCTGTTATGCAAGAACAGCCCTAGAATCCTCCCAAAATTAACAAACTTCTTATTCACCTTTTTCTTGATTAAATCAAAGAAAATCTCTCCCCAATTGAGATGTTTCTTATCCACTACAGCAGCCATCAGACAGAATTTATACCTAGAAATGGTATCATGAGAAGAATGCTTGGCTAAAAGCACTTTTCCCACAACATCAGCTAAGAATCTATATTCAATTGACAGATTCTTCTTAAGCAGCTTGTTAGGGTTTGCTGCAGAGTGACCCATTCTATCAAGCATACTTTCAAACTCTTCTCCAGATAACTCAACAGAATCATTTCCAGAACTCAACTGAAAAACTTCGGTCAGGAGGGCAGGGGTTAGGGATACCTGTGTCCCGGCTATAGTACCAACCACAGTATTCTGATCCAGATTATGAGCCGTGTACACCCATTCTTTGATCTCATCGGCAGCAAGTTTCATCCTTGTGGTCATAATATGCACCAATTGCTGTTCTTTGAATAAGTAGAGAATGTCTTTGAATATCTGGTCACTGCCGTCAAAGTAATCAATATCGATGTCGAATCCAGTATCGAATTTCATTGCGGCAAGAACTGCAACAGAAACTGCCATTATATACCTGCAAAAACGAACAAACGAGACCAAGTGTAGAGAAGTTTGGAGGGAAGAAAAGTTCTGTAGAGAGTATGAATGCGCAAAGGAGAACGACGGCCGAAAAATGAGTTTTATATTAGGGTTCGACGCCGAAAAGGAAAGATCGTTGAACTCCGTTCGATGATCTGGGCTTCTAAAGGAATCTGAAGAGTCTTCAACATCATCGATCTCCGTTCGATGATATTTGAGAGCGTCGAACTCCGTTCGACGATCTATGACTAGAAGAGATAGCTTTGCACTATTTGGAAAGCGCTGAACTCCGGTCGATGCTTTCGGAAAACGTCGATCTCCGTTCGACGATCTTGGGGAAAAACGTCGAGCGCAGTTCAGAGTTCAGAAAGAACCTATAGACACCAGAGAAATTAAATTTTTTGCCTAGTCTTGGTCAATTTTTAAATTTTTAAAATCTTGGATCTTAATTTTGACTTCCTCCATCTAACATTCCTAACTGATTCAGGAAGAAAGTGTGTTTCTTTTCATTCAATGGTTTGGTGAAAATGTCTCCCTTTTCAAATCAGTTGGGATATATTGAAGTTCAATTTTATTCTTCTCAACATTATCCCTTAAAAAGTGATGCCTAATCTCTATATATTTTGTCCTACTATGGAGGACTGGATTTTGTGCTATAGAAATAGCACTAGTGTTATCACAAAATATTTTTGACCTTTCTAAGTTGTAACCATAGTCTAGGAGCTGGTTTTGAATCCATAAAATCTATGAGCAACAACTACCTGCTGTCATGTATTCAGCTTCAGCAGTTGAAGTGGATACAGATGTTTATTTCTTACAGAACCAGGAGACAAGTCTGTCACCAAGAAACTGGCAAGTTTCACTGGTGCTTTTCCTGTCTACTCTACATCCAGCATAATCAGCATCTGAAAATACAGTTAGTTCAAATCCTGAGTCTTTTGGATACCAGAGACCTAGATTTGGACAACTTTTCACATACCTAAGAATCCTTTTTACTAATGTTAGGTGTGACTCTCTAGGGCTTACTTGGAATATAACACATATGCATGTAGCAAACATTATGTCAGGTCTACTAGCTGTAAGGTACAATAAAGAGCTAATCATTGCTCTATATATTGTCTGATCAACAGGTTTCCCATGTTCATCAGCATCTAATACATCATTAGTAGGCATATGTGTTTTCATACATGATGCTTCAGACATACAAAATTTCTTAACCAATTCTTTTGCATACTTGGTTTGAGAAATAAATATGACATCAACATGTTGTTTGACTTGCAATCCTAGAAAGAAGGAAAGCTCACCCATGCTACTCATTTCAAATTTAGAATGCACTAGATTAGAGAATCTTTTGCACAAATTTGAATTAGTAGATCCAAATATAATATCATCTACATATATTTGCACTAGTAGGATATTAGACTTATGGGTTCTAATAAAAAGAGTTTGGTCTACTCTACCCCTTATAAAATCATTTTTTAGAAGAAAGCATTCTAAGGTCTCATACCATGCTCTAGGAGCTTGCTTGAGACCATATAATGCTTTGTGCAATTTAAAAACATGATCAGGATGAGTTGGAGAGATAAAATCTTGGGGTTGTCTAACATAGACTTCTTCCTTGATATCTCCATTGAGAAATGCACTCTTTACATCCATTTGATAGACCTTGAATCCTTTGTGAGCTGCATATGCTAGGAATATTCTTATGACCCCTAACCTTGCAACTGGTGCAAAGGTCTTGTCATAGTCTATTCCCTCTTCTTGAGAGTATCCTTATGCAACTAGCCTTGCCTTGTTCCTGACAATGATTCCTTGATCATCCAATTTGTTTCTGAACACCCACTTTGTTCCAACAATGGAGTGATCCTTAGGCCTTGGCACTAGCTCCCAAACTTTGTTCCTTTCAAATTGATGCAATTCCTCTTGCATTGCAATGATCTAGTGTGGATTTTGTTCTGCATCTTGTATGGATTGAGGTTCAATTTGAGATAGAAAGCAGGTGTGCATCAGGTTTTGGTTGACCTGATTTCTGGTTTACACACCAGCTGAGATGTATCCAATCACTTGGGAGATTGGATGATCTCTTGATGTTACTAAATCAATAGGGGGTGTTGATTGTTCACCAACCTGAGTTGTTGTTTCCTCTTGTAGAACAACAACTGACTCTTAAAGATAATTCTCACCAGGATGTTGAGTACCAAGATGTTGAGTGTCCTCTTCATCTTCACTGATTTCACCTCTTTGTTGGGTAGGTGACTGTGTTGTATCTTTTTCTATAATATATAACATGTCCAAATTTTCTGAAAGAGAGTGTACCTGCAAAGGTTTTATGGTAGAAATATTCTTCTCCTTATAACACATGTTAGTTTCATCAAATGATACATGTACAGATTTTTCAATTTTAAGAGAAGTTTTGTTATACACCCTATAAGCTTTACTGATCATGGAGTATCTTAGAAACACTCCTTCATCAGCTTTAGCTTGAAATTTTGCTATATACTTCTTGTCATTATTGTGTATGTAACAAATGTAACCAAAAATTTTGAAATAATCTACTTTAGGTTTCTTCCCTTTGAGTAATTCATAGGGAGTCTTGCCCTTCAGTTTATGTATCAAACTTTTATTCAACACATAGTTTGAGGTGTTCACTGCCTCTTCCCAAAAGGATAGAGGAAGGTGAGCATCTGTCAACAATGTAGTAGCAGATTCAATAAGGGTTCTATTTTTCCTTTCAGCTACCCCATTTTGTTGAGGAGTTCTAGGAGCTGAGAAAGTATGCATGATCCCTTCACTCTGACAGAACTCTTGCATAAGAAGAGAATCAAACTCTGTCCCATGATCACTTCTGATCAGGCCAATGTGAGTATTTAACTCAATCTGTATGCATTTGAGAAACTCTGTCAAACACTTGAAGTTATCAGACTTCTTCCTCAGAAAGAACACCCATGTGAATCTAGAGAAGCATCTACAACCACTAGAGTATAAGATTTCCCTCCTAGGCTTTGTACTGTAATGGGTCCAAAAAGATCCATGTGTAACAGATACAAGATCCTTCGTGAATCACACTTATTAAGTGACTTAAAACTATTTTTAGTTTGCTTGCCTAATTGACAAGCCATGCAAAGTCCTTCCTTCTTATAGGAGCCAGAAGGTAGTCCTCTAACAAGGTTGTCCTTGGATAGCCTAGCAATGGTTCTAAGTTTTATATGTCCTAATCTTTTATGCCACAGATCATTTGGCTTGCAAACAGAATTAAATAGACAAATATCTATCTTAGTTGAAAGAAAATCTACAAGATAAATATTACCTTTCCTTTTACCTGTCAACACAGTTGTGTTATCCTCTGATTTGATTTTGCATGAGGATTTGTTGAATGTCACCTGGTAGCCTTCATCACATAGATGACTGATGATGATTAGATTGTGCTTCATTCCTTCCACATAAGCCACCTTCTTGAATATGACTGAGCCAATCTGAACAACACTATATCCTTTTATTTGTCCAAAGTTTGAATCACCAAATATTACTTTGGGTCCAAGTTTGGTTTTGAAGGATGTGAGATTCTCTTTGCTTCCTGTCATGTGCTTTGAGTACCCACTATCCAGATACCATTGTTGGTTCATTGCTGGATAGGTCTTCTCCTGCACATAAGCAACTTATATGTTTTTGACCCAGTTTACCTTGGGCCTAGGTTGATAACCTTTAAATTCTGAAATGAAAGACATCCCTAGCTGACTCTTATAACCTTCAGGATGATATCTCCTAGGAGGTATTATCCATTCAGTATAAGGGTTAAAGTTTTGGGATATAGGTCCTCTAGGATTGAAATTTGATTTACCTTTAAAAAATTGTTCATAACTCTGATCTCTGTTCGACGATCTCTAAGCTGAGTTTGACGATCTTGGGTCAGATCATCGAGCTCCGTTCGAAGATCGACTTTGCCAGAGTTCAGAGTTCGGCGATCGTCGACCTGAGTTTGACGATTCAGCTTGAGATCGCTGAGCTCTGTTCGACGATCGTCGAGCTCTGTTCGACGTTTTCTATTGACCTTGTTTTTCTAAGGTAAATAAGGATTCTTCCTAGCTACCTCTACAACACCCTTCCCTTTATCTGATATAAATTTAATTGGGGTTGTTAATACTATAGGTTGGCTGGATGAAGCACCCAAGCCCAGTGTACTGTTAAGTCTAGAGTTCACTGTGCTTGTGATATCCATCAGTCTGATGCTTCTCCCATTAAGGGATTCTTCAAACTTCTTTGCCTGGGATAGTTCACTTTTTAGTGAAGCTATCTCCTCCCTACAGCATTCTAACTCCTCAGAGAGTTTGAGGTTTGTTGGAACACCCTATTACTAATTTGGGCTAGGATCACTATATGCTTTAGGACATTTATCTTGACCTTCCTATATAGTTGAAAAGGTCAAATTAGAATGAGTCTAGGGCTTATAACTTAGGTTTGAAGCTTCCCCCAGGACCATTCAAAGATCAAGACTTAGAGCTGATACAAAGACAATTTTCGTCGAACTCAGTTTGACGAAATGTGGAACTCCGTTCGACGCTCTCTGAGCTCAACTCTGCTGAGTCATCGAACTCCGGTCGACGATCTTCGAGCTCAGATCGACGATCTGTCTTCAGTTACTTTCCCAGTCGCTGAGCTCAGTTCGACGATCGTAGAGCTCAGTTCGACGTTTTCTATCTGCTATGTTAATCCAATCTCTGAGCTCAGTTCAACAATCGTAGAGCTCAGATCGACGATTTCTGTGAGAGAACGACGCCTTCAGAATTCAAATTCAAGGACAGTTATGGATTATAATCAGAATTAATTCCTGCATTGATTGCAAAGGATTTTCTAGCCGTTTCAATCAATCTGATGCAAGTTTCAATGAAAGACTAAATGGAATATTGCTTAGGACTTCCCCAGATACAGTTGTCTATTATGGAAGTCATTTATGACTGATAAAATGATCGTCTAAGAGAATATCTGATATACTCCTTCAGTATTCATTCTCATAAGACAGATACACAAAATATAGTGATCAACACAGACAATACAAGGAGATACAGAAGAATTAGATTGCATTACAGAAGATTCAACAACACAATTTCTCTGATAAAGATTTCAACTTCTGTGATTTACAAATCTACTGAATCTTCAAGTGTTCAAAGGCTTCAACATCAAGGACTCCAGACACCAAATATTTCAGCATCTGCTGGAATCATCTTCTGCTGGAGATCTGAAGCTTCTGAAGGCTATCACCCTAGCAAAGCTTTCACTCCTGAACCATTCTACATCTCAGGAGGAGCTTTGACAACATCAACAATCCACTAGTCTTCTCTCATTTGATTTGAGACAGAGAAGACATCATCATCTCTTTCTTTTTCTTTTCCTGCTGTAAAAGGGTTATCAAAACTCCCTTCAAAAGTTCTGAATCTGGTTCTGAGAGCCTTGTCAAAACTAAGTGGTGGCAAGACACCTTATCAAAAAATCTAGATCTGGTTTTTGAGCACCTTATTAAAAGCTCATTGGTGCCCAGGACACCTGATCAACTCATCCTATAGTGGATTCCTACTAAGGGTGGTAGAAGAGTGGATGTACCCAAGTTTTTGGGGAACCACTATAGATCCTTGTGTCTTATGGTTGCTGTGTGTTTGTTATTGATGTGTGCTGTGTGATTCTTATTTCTTGCTTTAACCTTGTTTTTCTACAAGCACCTTACACATATAATTAAATTTAATCTTCCACTGCCTTATAATTTTTAATTGTAAACATTATTTTAAAATACTCTATTCACTCCCCCCCTCTAGAGTCAAGGTAGATCTTTCTCTCACTTTCAAGGTTGTCTAATTTTAAAGTGTTATGTTCAGACAATTGATTTCTGAGAGAGATAATCTCTTTCTCAGACTTTAGCAGGTCTAAACAAAGTGCCTTAAATTCAAATTTAAAGTCCTCTGAATTAAAATCAAAGGAATCTATTACCTGGTCTTCTTCATCTTCATGTTCAGATTCAGATTCTTATTCATGTTCTTAATCAGACTTATGTTGGGAAGCATTGATAGCCATCATGCAGAACTCCTTCTCTTCAGCATCATCTTCATCATCACTTGAGCTTGATGAAGCCTCTGGTTCTTCTTCAGTTTCACTCCAGGTTTCAGCTACAAATCCCTTCCTGGTGTGTTTGTTCTTGCTGGAAGAGGATTTGTCATTGTTGTTTCTCCTGGAGTCCTTGTCTTTTCTCCTATCTTTCCTATCCCTATTGTCCTTATTCTTATATTCTGGACAATCAGGCATAATGTGGCCTGGTTTCCTGCATCCAAAACAAATAATTTCTTTATTATTGGATTTTTCATACCTTGGCTTCTCATGCCCTCTGGATGACCTCTTTCTGAAATCTTTTCTGGCCATCTTATTGAATCTTTTGGCCAGTAAGCTCATTAATTCTTCATTGCCTGTGACTTTATCTTCAGGCTGGTCTTCTGTAGCTTTGAATGCTACTGTCTTCTCCTTCCTGATAGCTGGAGAAGCAACCTTTTGTTCTTCCTCTCTATTCTTGATGAGCAGTTCATAGGACTTGAGCTTGCCCAATAGAGCCTCAGTAGTAATTTCAGTTAGGCTTCTGGCATCCTTGATTGGCCAGATCCTTGAGTCCCAAGTGCTGGGGAAGCACATTAGGATTTTGTCTTTGAGTTCAGTTAGTGAGATCTCCTTGTCCAATGTTTTTAACTCACTGACTATTAGGCTGAGCCTGTTGTACATGTCAGTAACTAACTCAGTTTCTCCCTTTTTGAAGTTCTCATACTGGGTTATGAGATGGGATCTTCTGTCTTTCCTTTCATCAGTAGATCCTGATTCAATTTCTGACAACTTGTCCCATATTTCTTTTGCTGAGTTGCATTCAGCCACTTTCTGAAATATTTCATAAGACATAGTCTAAGCCAGAATATTCATTGCTTTGGCATCTGCAACTTTCCATTTCTTAATTTTTGCATCTGTTCCTGAAGGAGGTGGAACAACACTTGTACTTGTATTCACTGGGGGTCTTGGACACACTGTCAAAATTGAATTGTAGATGTCCTCATAAATAGAATTCATATATAATTTTATCCTTGCCTTCCAAAGTGCAAACTTAGAGAGGTTGCATACTGGAGGTCTGGTGCTAGCATAATCTTTGTTCTGTGTCATGGTTTTGTATGAAAATAAGTATAATAAAAATAATAACCCTCTATAGAAGATTGATCTTATCAGAGAGTTTTGGTTCAGGTGTTAGCCTGTAGGAACAACCAATCTAATGAAGATTCAGTTGTTGAGAAACCAACCTCCCTCTGATACCAATTGAAAGTGAGGGTAAGATCTACCTTTACTCTAGAGGGGGGGGGGGGTGAATAGAGTATATTAAAATAATTTCCAATTTAAAAAATTATTTGTAGGGGAAGACTTGATTTAAGTATAGGTGTAATGTGCTTGCAGAACATAAAACTAAGATAGCAAGAAAGCAAAAATCACAGCACACAGCAAAGCAAAAAACACAGCAAACCAGAAGACACAAGGATCTATAGTGGTTCCCCAATCAACCTGGGTACATCCACTCTTCTACCACCCTAAGTAGGAATCCACAGCAGGAATAGTTGATCGGGTGTCCCGGGCACCAATGAGCTTTTGATAAGGTGCTCAAAAATCAAACCATATTTTTTGATCAGGTGTCTTTCCACCACTGAGTTTTGACAAAGTCTCAGAAACCAGTCACAAAACTTTTGAAGGGAGTTTTGAGAAACCCTTTTACAGCAGAGTAAGGAAAAAGAAAAGAGTTGTTGTTCTTCTCTGTCAACAGTCTAAGAGAAGACTAGTGGATGATGTTGTCAAAGCTCCCCCTGAGATCTGCAATTGTTCAGGAAGAAAAGCTTTGCATAGGGTGATAGGTCTTCAGTAACTTTAGATATATAGCAAGAGATGATTTCAGCAGTTGCTGAAATGTGATGTGTCTGGAGTCTTTGATTGATGAAGACTTTGAACACTTGAATCAAGAAGATCTTGAAGGAGTAGAATAGAAGTTTGATGATCTTCTTCACAGTATTATTCCTTGTATTATGTATGAATTCTAACTCAGTAATCCTTTAGACTTGTATCTCTTGTTCTCTTTCTCAATTATTCTCTGGAGATATATTGAAAATCTGTCTTTGAGATAGCTGTTAATCAGTCATAAATGACTGCCTTAAATAACATTTGTGTCTGGAGGAAAGTCCTAAGAGACATTCCTTTTTGTCTTCCTTGAAACTTGCTCCAGATTAGTTAAAACGACTACAAAATCCTTTGAAATAAATGCTGATAATAAATCAGATTGAATTCCATAGCTGACTGAATTTGAATTCCTGAAATCGTCGATCTCTTCAGAAAAGCGTCGATCTGAGCTCGACTATCGTCGACCTGAGCTCAGAGACTGAACTTATACTTGAGACAGAAATCGTCGATCTGAGCTCAACTATCGTCGACCTGAGCTCAGAGATTGGATTACTGCTAGAGATAGAAACGTCGATCTGAGCTCGAAGATCGTCGAACCGAGTTCGACGACTCGTTGAACTGAGCTCAGAGATAGTCGAACTGAGTTCGACGTTTCGTCGACCTGAGCTCGACGAAAATTGTCCTAGTCTTCAGCACTTGAATTCTGATCTTAGAAGGTCTTGGGGGCAGCTTCCAAACCTAAGTTCTAACCCTTAGAATCATTCTAATTGACCTTTAAGACTATACAATAAGGTCAATACAATTTCCTAAGAACATAGTGATCCTTGCCCAAATTAGTAATAGGGTGTTCCAACACTCGGGGTAGTGCAAAAGTAACCAAGGACCAAGAACCAGACCTCTCCCCCACAGGCGATCCTTCGGACCTACCAGCTAGATGAGAGCCTGCGTAGCGGGTCTACTTGGGGCCGAGCCGCGCTCGAGGTAGTGTAAAAGTAACCAAGGACCAAGAACAAGACTTCTCCCCCACAGGCGAGCCTTCGGACCTGCCAGCTAGATGAGAGCCTGTGAAGCGGGTCTACCTGGGGCCGAGCCGTGCTCGGGGTAGTGCAAAAGTAACCAAGGACTAAGAACCAGACCTCTCCCCCCACAGGCGAGCCTTCAGACCTACCAGCTAGATGAGAGCCCGCGCAGCGGGTCTACTTGGGGCCGAGCCGCGCTCGAGGTAGTGCAAAAGTTACCAAGGACCAAGAACCAGACCTCTCCCCCACAGGTGAGCCTTTGGACCTGACATCTAGATGAGAGCCTGCGTAGGGGGTCTACCTAGGGCCGAGCTGTGCTTGGGGTAGTGCAAAAGTAACCAAGGACCAAGAACCAGACCTCTCACCCACAAGCGAGCCTTTGAACCTGCCAAAAAGATGAGAGCCTGTACAGCGAGTCTACCTGGGGCCGAGCCGCACTCGGGATAGTGCAAAAGTAACCAAGGACCAAGAACCAGACCTCTCCCTATAAGAGAGCCTTCGGACCTGCCAGCTAGATGAGAGCCTGCGCAGTGGGTCTACCTGGGGCCGAGCCGCGCTTGGGGAAGTGCAAAAGTAACCAAGGACCAAGAACCATACCTCTCCCCCACAGATGAGCCTTCGGACCTGCCAGTTAGATGAGAGCCTGCACAGTGGGTCTACCTGGGGCCGAGCCGCACTCTGGGTAGTGCAAAAGTAACCAAGGACCAAGAACCAGACCTCTCCCCCACATGCAAGCCTTCAGACCTTCCAGCTTGATGGGAGCCTGGTCAGCGGGTCTTCTCGAGGTATCCTCTCCAAACCAACTCCAACCACCGAGTGAGCCTACAGCCCTGCCAGCTTGATGAGAGCCTGGTCAGCGGGTCTTCTCGGGGTTTCCTCTCTAACATAAATATAAAACGAACATAAAGGTAATCAAATAACTCAAAAGAACAGTTAACCCGGTCAACCAAGTCAAAGTCCGACACGAGACACCTGTACCCGCTACATCTACACTCTTGGGAACCAGGGTCAATCATATAATATTCTCCCTAAGGCACATTTTTGATCTCCAGGATAGCATCCTATGTGATTTACGTATATCTTTCTTGTTTCCCTATTTTAAATCAAATCGTTGTTTAAATTTTCTGTTCTCATATCTTATCATATTTGGTATTTTTTGATAGAATAAAAATCTTATAACTTTGCTGATGTATTAAGCTCTCATGATTATACTGGCAATTAGAGATGTATAAATAATATGCTAACAACCAACCTCAAGTACGATTTCGACTAAGAGAAATACGGTAAATAATCTTTACTTAGTTCATTATACACATCACTTTAACCGCCCTGTGTTACGTGGTGATACATTAAGTGTTCTTCACTTCATATTCATAAGTATGCTTGTCACGGGCGGGTGAATGATTGAGCCTTTAGTAGTTAGTTGCCTGCTAATTTTTCCTATATAAATCTAAAAACCTGAAATTATGCTTCTATTTCACTTATAGCAAACATCTCTTTTCTTAACCATGATGAATGTTCAGAGGAGTTATGAGTAGATGTGGTGGTAATTGGTAGTGGTATTGGTGGGTTATGCTATGACGGGCTTTTAGCTAAATACAATCAGGATGTTATTATTCTGGAAAGTCATGATGTATCTGGTGGTGTTGCGCATTCATCTGAAATTAAGGGTTATAAGTTTAATTCTGGTTCATCTTCATTCTCTGAATTTCATTCTACAGGTTCGCCAGCAAACCCCCTAGCACATGTGAATTAGTTATGGTTCGTGAATGTCACGATCCTCTTTGGTTTTACTGTTCTTCCTATTCCCACCTCTCCCATCCTAAAACACACATTTGAGGATAATTGTTAATATATGTTTTCTGGTGCTTAGATATCTCACATAAGTCTGAACCTAATATGCTAATACTAACACTTCAACCCTTCGACTGTGCATTTCCTAACCTTGAAATTCTAGCCAGCAAAATATTATTTTAAGTGCTACCTTTTGCTGTGAGAGTTTATACTTTGGCATTTGAGAAACATTTGAGATGAAATGCTAGGATGGTTAGGATCGACAAAAGAGGAGTGGGAGGGGACTTCTTTCATCACATGACCCTGGTCGTCACTTAGTTCCTCTCCTATAGCCACGACGTTCTGCTGAGTTTTACCATGCTGGCCACTCTCCACGCTCACCGCACCATGTGTTGAAGCCAAAAATGACCTCTGTGGAGTTCGGGGTCCCAAAATAGGGGTGACCGCGCACCTACTACCCTCAAGTGAACGATCTAGGCACTAGACTAGGAACATAAGGGACAGACCCAAGGTCTCAGCATGGAGGACCCACCGCATACCCGGAAGACTAACAAACTCTTCCCTTCCCAAGCCAAAGACCGAGCTAAGACACCTTCGGAGGGCGCTCTTGGCCGACCGGATCATCCAAGGAGGATCTCAAGACAAATTCTCTCCTGTCCAGGTGTGTCTCCTTGGGTCAATACAAAATGCTCCTCACTCGCCCTACTAATGGCGCAATATCATCGAGCAATTCTACGACACGCTGCCCAACTGGGTTGCAAACAGCGCGGCTCCACTGCCCTAAAGGGCTGTCAACAGGCCATCTGGGGATTCCCAGCAACTAAACTTCGGGGCTCCCACGGGACGAGCGGTTCACGAGCACACCACTCGCCCAAGACAGAAGAAGTAAACTACACATACACAGAGCATCAAGGATATTATAAATAATTACAGGAATATGAATTCCATACTTTGGCACGCAGGCCGGCAATATAAGCAAAAAAAAGCCTTCGAGGGTCGGCACAAGCTTGGGCTTAAGTCCGCTACTCCCCACTTGGTATTGCAACACATGTATGCCAACGTCTCGAATGGTGGCAACAAGACAAACATAGGTCGACTAAAAGTGACGCAAAAACATCGCACTCACCCCTTTTTGGGGGCTGCGGCGTGCATTCCCTGCAAAAGAATAATATACAACTTCCTCGAAGTCTTCTCCGGGAACCCCAGAACATCACCAATCCGGCTCACACATCTGGATGGGCTTCACATGGCATGCCTAAACCCATACTCACGCTTCCGGGTGCTAAATGTAATTAATTGCAGGGACGTACACGTCAACCCGTCGGAGAGCTCCCTTCCCCCCACCCATTGGTGGAGAGGGGCTTCCATGCAAATATGTAAACTGAGGGCTTCACCTGCCCAAGTAGAAACATCATTACCCTTGACGCGTGCTTGGCGGCGGTGCCGGGAGAGGAGCTCCTGGCTAGCTCGACCCTGGGTAGCTGTGGCGGTGGCCGATCTCCACTCTAGACCGAACCCTGTTGGGAGAGGTAAGAAATCCTCATCTTCCTCTTCGTGACTGAACCCTTGCTGAATATTTTTGGTGCCCGAGCCCTTATTGGAAGAGGAAGTAAATCTTCCTCTTTAGCTCCATTTTTCCATGGTGGCCGAGCCTCTTACATGCGGGGTGAGAGAAAACCCCGATCTCACTATCGGTGGCTGATTTGAGCTCCAGGCGGCAGAGCTATGCTGTACGAGGCCGATCTCGTCTCCAAGTGGCCGGACTTGCCCTAGGTAGCGACGGGAGAGAGAGAGAGACCGAGAGAAGGAGGGGCGGGCTGTGTGCTGCTCCTGGCCAAGAGAGAGAGAGAGGCGGGCCGGGTTTGTGGTGTGGTGCTCCATACCGAGAGAAAGAAAGAGGCGGGCTAGGGTTGTGGTGTGCTGCTCCATGCCGAGAGAAAGAGAGAGGATGACTGGGGTGTGTGGTTCTCCTCCTCCAACCTCCAAAATCCCCATCTTGCCTTTTCTTCTTTCCCTTTTCATTTCTCCTGCTCCCCTCTATACTGCCCGAGCCCATCCCCCCTTTTTCTTGTTTTTTCCTCTCCATTAAGATGTACCTCCTCCTGCCACTTTTTTTTTTATTTTCCTCTAGCTGTCCATCCTCCTCCCCCTTTTCCTATACCTGAGCCCCTTACCTACCCCCTCCTCCATAATCTCCTATTATTATGTATAATATAATGATATATATAATATATGATATCATTATACAAAACGTATATACATATATATATGTATATATGTCAAAAGCCCATGGCCCACGCACATAAAACCTCCGCACACACACACACAAGCACTCACACGTCTTCGAACGGGGATGTATCAAAACATCACTCATAGCATGTCCCAAGACCACCAATTAGGGAGGATCCCGCTCGGCTAGATACGGGGTTGTACACATGCACCCTCCAGACATCAAAGATGTTACCTTTGTCATGGAGGATGGGTACTTCAACTACAACATGATGCCCTTCGGATTGAAGAACGCAGGGGAAACTTACCAAAGAATGGTGGACCGGAACTTTCAGGAGCAGAAGGGATGAAATCTCAAATTTTATGTAGATGACCAAATGTTCAAAAGCCAAGACCTCAAGTCCACATCCAATATCTAGAGTAAACCTTTGAAACCATAAAGAAATACAAGATGAGACTCAACCCCTTAAAGTGTGTCTTCGGGGCAAATAGGGGAAAATTCTTAGGGCATCTCCTTATGCCATCCGGAGTAGAGCCCAATCCAGATAAGGTGAAAGCAATCCTATAGTTAGAATCTCTGAAGAACTCCAAATAAGTTCAACGTCTCGCCGGCAAGCTGGCCGGATTAAGCAGGTTCCTCTCCCGGGCCGGGGAGAAGTGCTCACCCTTTTTTCGAGCACTAAGAGGGGGCAAGAAATTTGAATGGACCACTGAATGTGAAGAAGCCTTTCGAACTCTAAAATAGCAACTCACCCAGGCACCGCTACTCCAAGGGCTAAGAGAAGGAGAGGGTTTGTTCTTATACCTAGGAGTGGGAGCCGGAGCAGTGAGTTCAGTTCTTGTATGAGAAGAAGGAAAAAGGCAGTTCCCGATCTATTACGTGAGTAGGGTCCAGAAGAAGGCAGAACTCAGATACCCTATCCTTGAAAAGCTGGCATTCACTCTCATCATTCAGCCAGGAAGTCAGACCATACTTCCAGGCCCATTCAATTTAGGTGGTGACAGATCATCCTCTCCGCCGCATACTGGAGGGGTTGGAGCATTCTGGGAGGTTGGCCAAATGGTCGATAGAACTCTGTGAGTTCGAACTCACTTATACTCCTCAGTTGGCCATCAAAGCACAAGCAGTTGTTTATTTACTTGCAGATTACATGGTCGAGGTTGGAGAAGCTTAGGCACCTCTTCTAGTTGCCTGTGAGATGCTAGTAGATGGAGCATTTAGAAAAAGTTCTTTTGGAGGAGGAATGATCTTAGTGAGTCCCGAAGGGACCAGAATTGAGAAGACCCTGAAGATTCACTTCACCATCACTAACAATCAGGCAGAATATGAGGCAATTATCGCAGGGCTAAAATTAGCTCGAGAATTAGGTATATGGGACATTAAAGTCTCCACAGACTCTATGGTGGTGGCAGGGCAAATCAAAGGAGAGTTTGAAGCAAGGAAACCCACCCTCCAGTTGTATCTGATGAAGGTAAAAGGCATCATCAGGTAGTTCCGTAGCTTTTCAATTCAGCACATCCCGAGAGGATAAAGTGCCCAGGATGACTTGCTCGCCAAATATGGCCCTCGAGTCGGAGGAACAGTGACAAAACTATTCAGGCCATCCGTAGAAGAAGGAGAACTGATGGAAGTAGACCAACAAGGATCGTGGATGGAGCCCTTCATCATCTTTTTGACCTCGGGAAGTCTTCCCGAAAGGGACCTCGATAAGAAGCGGATCAGGTATTAATCGGCATACTACCTGCTGAAGTATGGGACGTTATATCGAAAGATGCTATCAGGTTTGTTGGCTCGGTGTGTGTCTGAGGGAGAGATTCCAAGAGTTCTAGAAGAAATTCATTCGGGAGAATGTGAGAGTCACTCAGGAAGTTGGACCTTAGAAGGGAGAGTATTGAGGCAAGAATACTTTTGGCCTACCCTCAGAAAGGATGCGAAATAATTCGCGAAGAGATGTAAAAAGTGCCAGGAGTTTGCTCCTCTCCAACTCCTTCCCGCCTAAAGATTACGCACAATCACGGCTCCCTGGACCTTTACAATATGGGGACTAGATTAGGTGGGCCCTTTTTCTCAAGCTAGTGGCCAAAGGAAGTTTTTCCTGGTCATGGTAGATTACTTTTCAAAATGGTTAGAGGTGAAGGCGGTTGCTAAGGTGACGTCACAAGTGGTCAAAAATTTCATATGGGGAGAGATCATCTGCCGGCATGGGCTTCCCTTGACCATCATCACTGATAATGGACCACAATTCGCTAGCAGGGAATTCGTAGACTTCTGTGTCCAACTGGGCATAGGCCTCTGCTTCGCCTCAGTTCATCATCCTCGAAGTAATGGATAGGTGGAAGCGACAAATAAGATTATAGTGAATCTTTTAAAGAAGAAGGTGGAGAACTTAAGGGGAAGTTGGGTAGAACAGCTCCCTTCAGTTCTCTGGGCTTTGAGGACCACACCAAACACTGCTATGGGAGAGATCCCGTTTAAACTCCCCCATGGCTCGGAGGTCGTTATACCCATAGAGTTCGAGGTCGAATCTCCACGAGTAGCCACTGCGAAAAAAGGAGGCGAAGGATGACGGGTAGAGAATGAGGAGGAGCAGAAGCTCTCTCTCGACCTGGTAGAGGAGTTCAGGGAATTGGCGTCGATTCAGCAGGAAGAAGTCAAGCATCGGATGGCGAGGTATTTTGATAAGCATATAAGGATCAGACAGTTCCAGAAGGGTGACTTGGTCCTCAAAAAAGTAGACGCAGCAGGCAGTGGAGCCTCGGTGGGAAAACTCAATCCATACTGGGAAGGCCCCTTCGTGGTAAAGGAGGTCCTGAAGTCAGGAGGATACCATCTCTAGGATGTGGACGGGATACCCCTCGATCGTGCCTGAAGTGGTGACGACTTAAAGAGATTCTATCCTTAACATGTTTTTCATTTTTCAATACTTGTAAATCCGTTAAGACCTTTTGATATAATGAATCCCAGATGTCTTCTTTCATGGCATGAGTTGATAACGGATGAATGGCAAGGCCCCAAGAAGACCCACTGACCAGACTCTCATCAAGCTGGCAGCATTGTAGGCTCACTCGGTGGCAGGATGAATGGCAAGACCCCGAGAAGACCCAATAGCCAGTCTATCATCAAGCTGGCAGGACTGTAGGCTCACTCAGTAGAAGGATGAATGGCAAGGCCCTGAGAAGACCCGCTGACTAGGCTCTCATCAAGCTAGCAGGACTATTAGCTCACTCGGTGGCAGGATGAATGGCAAGGCCCCGAGAAGACCCGCTGACCAGGCTCTCATCAAGCTGGCAGGACTATAGGCTCACTCGGTGGCAGGATGAATGGCAAGGTGTTGGAACACCCTATTACTAATTTGGGCAAGGATTACTATGTTTTTAGGAAATCAGTTTGACCTAGATGTATAGTTGAAAAGGTCAAGTTAGAATGAGTCTAGGGCTTAGAACTTAGGTTTGAAGCTGCCCCCAGGACCATTCAAGGATCAAGACTTAGAGCTGAGACAAAGACAATTATCGTCGAGCTTAGGTTGACGAAACGTCGAACTTCGTTCGACGATCTCTGAGCTCAACTATACTAAGTCGTCGACCGGAGGTCGACGATCTTCGAGCTCAGATCGACGATCTATCCTCACTTATTCTTCAGGTCGCTGAGCTCAGTTCGACGATCGTAGAGCTCAGTTCGATGTTTTCTGCCTGATGTTCAATCCAATCTCTGAGCTCAGTTCAACGATCGTAGAGCTCAGATCGACGTTTTTCTGAGAGATCGACGACTTTAAGGATTCAAATTAAGTCAGCTTTTGGAATGTTTTTCAAATTCTCTCAGCATTTATTTAAAGAGATTTGTTAGCCGTTTTCATTTATTCTGGAGCAAGTTTCAAGGGATTTATCAGAGAATGTTTATTGGACTTTCCTCTAGAAGACAAAATATTTATGGAAGATATTTATGACTGCTAACGGCTATCTTGGACAGAGGATCATCAGAGAATAATATACACAACAGCAGATCAAGAGAAAGAAAATATATAACCACTGAATACACACATACACAGATAGAGAGATCAACTCAGAGAAAAATCAAGTGATCAATCCTGAAGATTTAGATTGAAAATTAGCATACTGAAAAGTGTTCATAGCTTCAACATCAAAGACTCCAGACAACTCATTTTTCAGCCTCTGCTGAAATCATCTTCTGCTGGAGATCTGAAGCTTCTGAAGGCCTATCACCCTAGCAAAGCTCTCACTCCTGAACCATCTACATCTCAGGGGGAGCTTTGACAACACAATCAATCCACTAAGTCTTCTTTCAGTGATTGAGACAGAGAAGACAACTTCACCTCTTCCTTTTTCTTTTCCTGCTATAAAAGGGTTATCAAAACTCCCTTCAAAAGTTCTGAATCTGGTTCTGAGAGCCTTGTCAAAACTCAGTGGTGGCAAGACACCTTATCAAAAAATCTAGATTTGGTTTTTGAGCACCTTATCAAAAGGTCATTGGTTCCAGGACACCTGATCAACTCATCCTGAGTGGATTCCTACCAAGGGTGGTAGAAGAGTGGATATACCCAGGTTGATTGGGGAACCACTATAGCTTCTTGTGTTTGGTTGCTTGTGTGTATTCTTTGCTGTGTGCTATGGATCTTTTGTTTTCTTTTTATTATTACTTCTGTTTTATTGCTGCAGCACAATACACATACTATATTAACTTAACTCTTCCTCTGCAAAGTTTTATTTTGAAAAATTATTTTAACAAACTCTATTCACCCCCCCCCTCTAGAGTCAGACTAATCTTATCCTCCACTTTCACAAGGCCCGAGAAGACCCACTCACCAGGCTCTAATCAAGCTAGTAGGACTGTAGGCTCACTCGGTGGTAGGATGAATAGCAAGGCCCGAGAAGACCCGCTGACCAGGCTCTCATCAAGCTGGCAGGACTGTAGGCTCACTCGGTGGCAAGATGAATAACAAGGCCCCGAGAAGACCCACTGACCAGGCTCTCATCAAGCTGGCAGGACTATAGGCTCACTCGGTGGCAGGATGAATGGTAAGGCCCCGAGAAGACCCACTGACCATGCTCTCATCAAGCTGGCAGGACTGTAGGCTCACTAAGTGGTAGGATGAATGGCAAGGCCCCGAGAAGACCCACTGACCAGGCTCTCATCAAGCTGGCAGGACTGTAGGCTCACCCGGTGGCAGGATGAATGGTAAGGCCCTGAGAATACCCGCTGACCAGGCTCTCATCAAGCTGGCAGGACTGTAGGATCACTCGGTGGCAAGATAAATGGTGAGATCCCTCAAAGAAAAATATCTTTACTAGTCAGCAAACGAAGAAATTTTATAAAAAATAAAAAAATTCTATGGGAAGAAGAGGCTGGTATAGTACAAATAAAGATAGGCATTCCCAGTCGGTGCTCAGGAACGAGGGTCTCGCCCATAGAAAGTGGGCACTTGTGGGAAAAGAAAGGTCTCGCCTAAAAGTTGAAGGCGAGTGGCTCCCATTAAAAGAGTGGGTTAAATTCCGGGGTCAACTCGCGCCGAATTTGTCTCGAGGCGAGACGTGGGAATGAACTCAAATTGTCTCGCGCGCGGAAGGGGCGAAGGGAAGTCTAATGACTCGTACTCTAAACCGATTCTCAAGCGAGACGGAGAGTAGCTTTACCTCGCAAGTAGAAATAGAGTAGAAGGTCATCTCGCAGTAAATAAAGCAAAATAAAGTAAAATAAAGAGAATGAAAAACAAGAGGACATGGCAAAAATTTCCTTGTGCATTTGGTTATTTTGCTTATTATAAAAGGGGAGTACTCTCGCATGAAGGAATAATTCGTAATCTTAAAAAAATAAAAGTACAAGTGTAAAAAAGAAGCAAAAAAAGAGGTTAGAAGGTGTCCCAGGTCTTGCCGGCGGTTCTTCAGTCCTCTTTGCTTGATGATGAATCCTCGTCCACCTCGCCATAAAGGTGCGACACGAGGTCACGAGCGGTACGACGGACTCGGAGTCTTCCTTGACAACCCCTAGCTCCTTCATCATCTTCAAAATAAGCTCGGCCGTCTTGATGTTGGCATCTCGGCAAATCTCTTCGACCTTGTCGAGGGAGTAATGAGAGGGCGGGGGAGTTTGGAATGGTTCCTGGCGAGAGGAAGGCAGAACACTATCTCGAAGATGGGCATTCTTGATCGTTAGGTTTTTATTCTCCTCTTCCAAAGCCGCTATACGCGAGCGCATCTGATTTTCCATCTCGGCATCCTGCGGGAAGCCCATTAGTAAGCAAGAAACATACGCGAGAGAGAAACTGGCCAAAGATAGAATTAAAAGGCTTACCACGCCACCCTAGCTCTTTGCAAGGAGATTATCAGCGACTGTCAACCTCTTCTCGAGGCCATCGGATTTCTAACGCTCCGCCGCCAGGCCCGCCTCGGCCTCCTTCCACTTCTTGTTGTTAAAAATGAGGCGGCGCGAGACTCGGTGCGAGAGCTCGAGGGCACGAAGCTGAGTGTGAGCGATCTTCAAGACAAGGTCTTGTGAGGAGTCCTTGTCGAAAAGATCTGTCCCGGGACTACCGTAAAGGACGTAGCCAAGCGAAAAGGCGTGGCCTGTAGGATTATCCTGCTCCTTCCATGAGGAAGGAGGGTGGATACCGATACCCGGTTCGAGTCCTTTTCCCAAAAGAGGACTGGGTCACTGACAGCATCATGTACAATGGGCCCCATGTTATAAATTTGATGCGAGGAGGGGGTTGGGTGGCTGGAGGAACCGGCTTCACGAGATGGAAGCTCAGCAAATTAGGACAAAGTGTTGGCGGGTTTGTCGAATAGTGCCGTCTCGCGAGATGGCGAGATGGCTTGGGGGCGAGGTGATTACGAGTCTCCTACAGAGATGGGGCTCAGGGATCCCGATATCTGTTTCCTCTCTTTCCTCTCTCTCCGGGCTATCTCCTTTTCCCCTTTCGATAACATCACAACCTTCTTAATCTTCTTCTTGAGGCTTTGCTGAGATGAAACGACAACATCTTCGGGTCTCTTCTTGAAGGCGGGGGCCAACGACTCTTTCGCCGCCTCGGTCGTCATTTTGGCGCTGAATGTTTAGGAATAATAAAACAAGGGAATGGTAAATATAAGACTAAAGGAGCGCGAGTGTACCTTCGCCGGGAAAGACAGGAAGGAGCTAGTCGATGTCTCGCCTTAAAAAGTTTACCTCAAAATTCTTCCCCGCGAAGAAATCGCAAAGATCTTTATCCACGCCTCCGACCTTGGGAGTTGCGTAGTATATTTCGGCGGGCGACACTAAGGCGAGTAGAACGCCTCCCAAATTCCCATAGATGAATACGAAGCGGGTGAGCCAATGGTGATTCTTGTTAGGGTCTCGCATACTTTCAGACCCTATCCTATGAAGTACGAGATGCCGTCGTGGTTGGTGTGGTAGATGAACAGCTTGCGGAAGACGTTGAGGCTAAACTCGATGTGCTTGCGACAAATATAATTAGCGAACGCAACCAAAACCAAGACGGCGTTTGGGTTAAGTTGCGCGGGAACAGCGCCAAAATACTTCAGTACCTGTTTTACCTCTAGCCAAAGGGGAAGTCTCAACCCCGACTCGAAGTGCGAGATGGGGAAGACGAGTTCGCTGGGGTAAAAGGTATTGATCGACTTGCCAAATTTGGGAGGCCGCGACTCGAACACCTCCACCATGAAATGGCGGATGAAACCGCCGTAGTCCTCCTCAGAGATCTTTCCTGGAGGGAAGTCATGGTCGGAAAACCTCTTGCCGCAATGGTTGCGTCCTTCACCCTCCTCAGTCTTTTTCTTCCCCATAATAGGCGAGATGGTAAGGGCAAGAGAGAAGGAGGAGAGGGAACGACGAGATTAAATAGCGAGAAAGAGGATGTGAAAAATCTGAATCTCAGGCACAGCAGGAAAGGGCGGCGTAGACATAAGTCATTTCGATTTGGGGTGGGGGAGGGTATTTATAGCAGATAGTGAAAGTGGAAAAATGGGTGGGAAAAATACGAAGGGGGAAGTCGAAGAGGTTGGCCGACTGTTCATTTTATCTCTCCTGACTTCGAAGCACGGCGCCCCACCGGGATTTTCCCAACGAGCCAAAATAAATGAAAAAATAATTAACGCAGCTATAATGAGAGAGCTCAACATGAAAAAAAGTCAACAAGATAGCATTATTAATTGTTTCATTCCGCACGAGGTGGACATCATGCCCGCGAGGCATAAATAACAGGTTGTAAATAAATTGGTGAGACGGTATATTAATGAAGACAACAGAATTACAAGGTATAATTAAATAGGCGAGACTATTAAACAAGCGAGACAAGACGGAGGGCCTTCAGTTCTTGTTCCATTTCAAACGCCCTCCATCGTGAGACCTCACACATGGGGGCCGACCAGGAACATGAAAGGCGAGAACAGGTTCAAGACCACAGTGTGCGAGACGGAGCTGCTGGTCGACCTCGTTTATGATGGCCTGAGGGTCGGTCTCATCTATCTCGATGCCAGCATCGACCTCGGAGGAGAAACAGGAGCATTTAATCTCTAGCCAATCATTACGCCTGTCGGCAGCCATCTTATCTAGTTCCATCTCGCGGATGATGCGTATGTGCTTTCGAAACATATCATCTGTCCTATGCGTCTTCCCCAATGAATCCATGGGATCGCCCAGATAGTCCTATATCTCATCTGGGTGAGTAGGAGGCGAGAAGGCGAGTTGCTCAGAGAATTCCTCCGCTGCCGAGTCGACCTGGGTACCTGTGCAGGAGCAAGCCAGGGATCTGGATAAAAGGTTAGTCTAGTGGCCCCAAACACACCAGGAAGGGGAATGGAAGTCTATATGGCGCGAGAGGGCAAGTCTAGTTCATTTACCCGGGTTGCGAGAGGTCCACGCGAGTTGCGAGGGATCGTCATTCTTCACAGCTGTAGGGGTGGATTGTTGAGGCGAGTCAGAGTCTTGATGATGGATGTTGGTAACACCATGTGGATTCACAGGCCGAGGAGAATAGGCAGGATCCCTCTGAATAAGTATGGAATGAATATGCGATAAGATAGGAAAAAAAAGGAAAGATAGAGGAGTGGAGAGAGCCAAAGAATCATCTGTCTCTCCTCAAGGGACGCGACACGAGGTGCAGTGACTTCCAAGGTTGTCAGAGTGGTCCCATAAGCTGAGAAAGGGGGCCAACGGTTTTCACCTTCTTCGAGTTGGACGACGACGGTAAGGAAGCAAGGGTGCGAACCAGAATGGGGGCTAGAGTAGCCACATTAGCCTTGTTTTGTTTATGAACCATCGTGAGACGTTCGCGAAAACTCTGACTATGAGACATGGCGATAGTAGAGGAAGTGAAGGAAGAGATGAGAAAGGGGGGCACTCTCCATGTGGGGATAGGGGTCACATATTTATAGGCCCCAGGGGAGGGCCCTGCAAAAGATTCTCTCATAAATGAATTTTAGCGTTGCGAGCCTCGGTTGGACTTTCTTTCCGAGCTTGAGGCAACCTCGGAAAGAGCGGGAATTGTGTACAACCTCGGGCTCGCAGGAGGTAGCTCAAGGAAAAGCGCTAAGGGCGAGAAGAGTGCATAGGCGAGTAGGACTATAGGGTTAACTCGTCGGTACTCCAAAAAGGCAAAGCATAATAGGCGAGAGGGGAGCCGCGGAGCTGGAGAGAGGGCTCTCACAGTGGGTGCTGACCACTTGGAGTAAGTTGAAGTATTCACAAGGCGGGGCACTTGCGGGGTGAGATGGGAGCAGTGGAGCAGGCGAGAGGGCTCTCGCAGCATAGCTGGCCTCTCCTAGCGAGACGGGATACTCGTGAGGCGAACTGATGAGCACCCCTCGCCCACTAGATGCCATGTTCGTCGAGCGCCGGCTCGACGTTCGTCCAGCGCCTGTTCAATGAAAAAGTCGTTTCTACTTTCTTACCCCAAAGGGGGAATTTGAATCTTTTACCCCGGGTAATTTTACCCTTTTGCCCTTTGTGGTCTGTGTATAACCCTTCAGAACAACGGAGTTTGGCTGTTGGCAGACCCAACCGAGGATATTTTGGTAATTTCAGGTCGGTTCAGTTTGGTTATTGGTAGGTCAAACTCAGAGGCCTATAAATAGACCGATAAGGTACCTTGAAGAGGTCGTTGACCCCTTTCATACTCTGCCTCTAAGGCACCTAGCTCAGCACTAGCTAGGGAGGAGAAGGATTTCAAATTCTTCTTGGTAAGAGGTGGGACCTCCAAGCTGAAGCCCATGGTCTATTTCTAGTTCACGAGACTCATGTCAAGGGAGGAGTTCAGGAAGAGTAGGTGTGAGCTGCAACTCTAGATCCAAACTCTAGGAGAAGTCGGATTTTTGGCTTCAATAGAAGCTATAAGACTCTTCCTTGCATTTACTACCTACCAAGGATTCAGAGTATACCAAATGGATGCGAAGTCATCCTTCGTGAATGGTGAATTAAAGGAGGAAGTCTATATAGAACAGCCTCAAGGTTTTGTTGACTCTAACTCTCCTGATTTTTTTTATAGACTTAGGAAAGCTCTATATGGGTTGAAGCAAGCTCCTAGAGCATGGTATGAGACTTTGTCTAGTTTCCTCATTGAGAATAAATTCTCAAGGGGGGAAATAGACAAGACCCTATTCCTAAGGGAATCTAAGGGCAAGATCATCCTAGTCTAGTATCTTTATATCTATTGATGACAACCTTTGCAGGAAGTTTGCTAAACTTATGCAGGGGAAGTTTGAGATGAGTAGTATGGGTGAGCTCATGTTCTTCTTAGGATGCCAAGTTAGACAGACAGATGATGGCTTGTCCATATCCCAGTCCAAGTTCACCAGGGAGTTGATTAAAAATATGGTATGAAGAATGCCTCCACCATGAAAACTCCCATAGGGTCAAGTATGCTTATAGACATAAATGAAGCAGGGAAACCTGTTGATGAAACTTTATATAGAGGGATAATTGGCTCCCTTATATTCCTCACTGCTAATAGGCCTGAAATCATGTATGCCATATGTGTCTGTACTAGGTATCAGGAATGCCCTAAACAATCTCATTACTCTGCTATAAAGAGAATACTGAGGTATCTTAAGGTCACACCAGATCTTGGCCTATAGTACCCTAGAAATAGGGATTTTGAACTAACAGGCTATTTAGATAAAGATTTTGTAGGCTGTAAAGAGGACAGGAAAAGCACTTCAGGCACTGTCAGTTCTTGGGAGGAAGACTAGTGTCTTGGATCAGCAAGAAGAAAATAAGTATTTCAATATCAACTGTAGAGTCAGAGTACATTTCAGCAAGTAGCTGTTGTGCTCAGTTGATGTGGATCCAGCATCAGCTCCAGGATTATAACCTCCAGATAAGTAGAACTCCACTTTATTGTGATTCTACCAGTGGTATTTCTATTGCTTGGAATCCTGTCCTACACAGCAAGACAAAGCACATAGAAATTAGGTATCATTTTATTAGGGAGCATGCAAAAAAGGAAGACATCAGTAAGCCACTAGATAAAGCAAAGTTCAACACCTTCAAGTTTGAGTTGGGTATGTTGAACTTAGCATAGCTTCAGTTACTCCCTAGGATATTTTTGGTGCAGGATTTTTTCTTCTTGCAGGTGGTAAAGACCTAAAGTGGCAATGGAGACAAAAGTGTCTATCAGGAACATGATGATAAAAGATGCTCCTATTGAGGGGGAGCAAGTCCAGCAGCTGCATGAGCAAATTCAGCCTCATGTAGAGAGGAAATTGGCAACTGTACTAGTGGTATCATATACAATTAGCTAGGGGAGAAGACAATTAAGGAAGATCAGCTCCTCCCTGACTATTCAGAAGTCAAAAGGGGGGAGAGAAGAGATTTATCAAGTAGCATCAGAGGTTGATCAAGTAATCAAGTGCATTAAGGGAAAAGAAGATGATCAATGTCATACAGCAAATGCAGGGGAGAAATAAATGTCCCCATATAGTTTAATGGGGTGAAGGTAATCAAGCCTTCAAGTGGTATCATATACCTTGTAGCAATTCAGGGGGAGTAGGTGATGCTCACCATACAGGCAGGGAATGTGGTAATCTTCCTAGATCCATTCTATCATTATAGTATATTTTGTTGCTATATATGTTGTGCATGTCATTGACCAAGAAAGTTGATAGTGGGTTTTGACTTCTTTAAATAAGGGGAGAGTGTTGGGTTTATTCATCCCAATGTCCCAGATTTGTAAGAAGTTAAACAAGTCAATGACATACGCATAGTTGTATTTGATGTGTGTTTAAGTTCATGCATGCAGGATAGTCCTTGTCACATTGATTGGACAGGTGGACATAAAGAAGGATGCTGGAAAGGCAGGAAATTGCCTAAGTCCACAGACATTGAGTAAAGCTAATTCACTCAACGCTAGAGGTCAAGGGAATGCTGATAAAGGGCAAGATTCTGGTTAAGTCTAGAAGCGTTGAGTGAGTACATCTCACTCAACGCCAGATGATCTAAAGCACTGAGTAAGGTGTGGATAGTTAAAGATAAGCTTTAGCAAGCAGAAAGGTTGACTAAGTCCACAGGCGTTGAGTGATGTCAACTCACTCAACGCCACGCTACATATTCATTGAGTAAAGTTCAGTATGTCAAAGCCACGGAGTTTCTAGCAAAGGAAAAATTCTAAGTCTAAAAGTGTGGAGTGAAGCCAGTTCACTCAACGCCATGCTATTTTTATCAAAGCCAAAGAAGATAGACAAAAAAAATCTGTCTAATTCCATAAGCCTTAAGTGAAACTATTTCACTCAATGCCATATGATAGAAGTGTTGAGACAAGCTCAAGCAGTCAAAGCTAGAAGGAGTGATAGGATTTAACTAAGTTCAGAAGTATTGAGTGAAGCCAGTTCACTCAATGCCTAGTCAAAAGATGAGGCTGAAGCAGAAAGCATTGAGTGAAGTCAACACACTCAACACCTCTATTCATAAGAAAAGTTTCTAAGTATAGAAGCTAAGGCAAATGGAGCTGAGTGAAGACCAACCACTCAACGCTCTCAACGCCATGGATGCAGAAAGAGCTGAAGAATAAGCTAAGTCCAGAATTGTTGAGTGAAACAAGTTCACTCAACGCACTCGATGCCCGGAGTGATTCTGTGGATTTGGCTAAGTCCAGAATGGCTGACGTCAGCAAAAGTCAACAAATTCAACGCAATTCAAATTCTTTGCGGGAAAGCTGTAGTATGCCTTTAATGGCGCCGGCGGACAGCTGTTGTCATTTTCTACAAATGGAAGGTGGTAACTCGTCCTTTTTAGGCTGGGCCCACAGTACAAAGAGTCGTTGATCAGCTGACTATAAAAGGATAAGATTGGCTGAAAGGAAAAAAGCTTTTAGGGTTTTATGATTATGCCTTGTGGCCAAACATCTTCGTATTCCTCGCGTTTATTGACGAGCTTGAAGGTTTTGTTTTGATCAGTGAACCTGAAAGCGATAAGAGTTAGCTGTTGCAATCTTCACCAATGACAGTAGTTCAGAATCAATTTCTGATTGAGAAGAGAAGCAGAGCTGAAAGTGAAGGGATAGATACTACTCTAGAGGGGGGGTGAATAGAGTAATCAAATTTTGCACAATACAAAACTTAACTGTCTACCCAACTCCCTTGGAGTGAAGTGCGGAATGAAGAGATTATAGATATTGGTTTAACCTTAAAGCCTAACACAAGTGTTGTGTACAAACACAAGCTAACTGTAATTACAGTTAAAGCTTGGAAAACCTAAACAGCAACTAGCAACCTAGTTATATCTATTCACAGCCACAGTACAGAAATTAAACAGTTGAATCCAGACGACACAAGGAGATTTATAGTGGTTCCCCAAACAACTTGGGTACGTCCACTCTTCTACCCACACGGTAGGAATCCACTCAGGTTTTTGATCAGGTGCCCTGCCACCAACAGAATCTGATTCAGGTAGATTCAGAAACCCTTTAGACTTTTGATCAGGTGTCTAAAAACCAAGCACAGGTTTTTGATCAGGTGCCCTGCCACCAAGGGATACTTTTGAAGGGAGTAATAACCCTGTACAGGAGGGGGAAGAAGGTTAAGATGTCTTCTCTATTTTGCAATAGATTAGAGAAGCACAAAAGCTTGCACTGAGCTAGAATGCTCTAAAGAATCAAGGCTCCCCCTGGCTCAAAGATGTCCAGGTGAAGTCTTGCTTCAGTGCAGAGAAAACTCTTCAGAAAGTTCTGAAGGAAAGAGCTACAAGAAGAATAAATAATAAAAAGAAACAGTCTTCAAGCAGCAATCTTCTTCTTCTTCTTCTTCAAAGAAACTCTGAGTTGAACTTCCTGAAAGCAGGAGAACTCAGGTGAAGAAGAGATGAAGATCTTAACACTTCTCAGTTAGATGGAGTTTGCTGAGAGCAGGAAGCTTGAGCTTGATGAAGGCTTGAGTGCTTTTGAATATGTGTGTAACACTCTCTTCTATTATCTCCTGTTAACTACCTTGAATCCTTCTGCAAAGGGTTCTTTATATAATCATCAGCAAGCAACGGCTCTCTTCCATTTGAATTAATTTGTCTTCTTCTGAGCCTTGAGGCCTGGGCTGTAAATATCAAGAAGACAGAAATATCTCTGCAGCAAAACATTCTATAAAAAGGAATAAACCTCTTTCTAAGAAGCTGCAGGCTTAAATCAAATAAACAGATAGACTAAATAAAGTCACATCAGAAACAATCTCTTTATAGCAAAAGAAGACTTTTCAGTCTAACGGCTATAAAGGGCTGTCAGCAGATAAAGTAAATTAAAATGACAGCTAATAAGACAAACAACTTTATCTTAAAAGATTTTAACTCAGGCAGAAAGAATAGAGCAAATAATGCCTGGAAACTTTATCATACAGCTTAAAATATAGTGCCAGAAAATGTATTAAATAATTAAATATAATAAATAAATACAAAATATAAAGGCAGACAGAAAACGTCGAACGACCTTCGAAGATCGTCGAACGACGCCAGGAGATCGTCGAACTATCGGGCAGATAGTCGAACGATCCAGATAGTCGAGCTATCAAATAGATAGTCGAGCTACCGCAGCAGATAGTCGAACTATCAGGACAGATAGTCGAACTATCAGATAGTCGATCTATCTAGGACAGATAGTCGAGCTATCAAGCGCACAGAGATAGTCGAACTATCAAGCAGATAGTCGACCTACCTCAGAAAACAGATAGTCGATCTATCAAAAGATAGTCGAACTATCAAAGCAAACTAGATAGTCGAACTATCAACAGATAGTCGAGCTACCAGCGCAGAACAGATAGTCGACCTATCAACCGATAGTCGAACTATCAGCGCAGAACAGATAGTCGAACTATCAACAGATAGTCGAACTATCAGCGCAGAACAGATAGTCGAACTATCAACAGATAGTCGAACTATCAGCGCAGAACAGATAGTCGAACTATCAACAGATAGTCGAACTATCAGCGCAGAACAGATAGTCGAACTATCAACAGATAGTCGAACTATCAGCGCAGAACAGATAGTCGAACTATCAACAGATAGTCGAACTATCAGCGCAGACAAAGCGTCGACCAACTGATAGACGATCGTCGATCAGCCGATAGACGATAGTCGAACGGCGTTCGACTATAGTCGAACGAAAAACCTACTTAACCAAAATCTCAGTTTGGAAAAGCGAGGACTCTACAGCTAGACTCCTAACCATTGACCATAGATATTTCTTGGGTCAAGGGGCACAAAGAAGAGGACTGAACTCAAATCAAACTAGGGTACCAACAATCTCCCCCTATTTGAGTTAAGTCTCTCAAAAACTAAAACAGCTATCAAAAGAATACTAAAAATAAATTCAGCAGATAGTTAACAATAAACTGGCAGATTATCAATCAGATAGATAAATAATCAAATATATCACAGCAGTTAATCAAACTATTAAGAATCTTTAGGATCAGGTAATGGATCAGAAGAACTAGAGACAAAAGAAATTTTTCTAAGCGGGTCATCTGATTCCTTCTTTGACATCTTCAGATCCTGAGCCCCAATGATTTTTAGTTCTGCAGCTCTGGGGACAACAGCTTCAGGATGTTTTTCCATGTACTTTGCTGGATCAAATATCTCAGGATTGACTTGGAATTTTTCAAATTCTTTCTTTCTATATGCTGACATCGTAGTAAAGCCAGTTGTATCTTTACCTTCGGCTCTTGCTTTTCTTATTTGGGCTGCTCCTACAAGCTCTTGAAAGCGAGCCATCCTAAAATTAGGATCGAGCTCAGGATTTTCATATATGGGCTCTGGAGAAGCAGCATCAGCTATTTTATCTAGATAATACATAAGAATAAACTTAGCACACGGGACTTGCTAGAAGGTTTTAATACACTGTAAACTATTTACCTTTCGAAACACTTTTCTCAGATTGAACTGGAGAAGGAGGTGGGGAAAGGTTGGTCTTTGGGCCACAACCTCCTTCACTGATCTTTGAGAACCATAAGATGATCTGCCTTGAGAACTTTGATGACCTTGTCTTGGTTGAGGCTGAGCAGACGCAGATTTTCCATATGCGGCAGATTGATTAGCAGGTAGATTCTCAGAGGCTCCTGCACCTGGAGGTGGAGGAGGACCTTTGGGAGTCCATCTGGAGACTGGACTGTCATACATCTTTGTTCTCTTCCTTTCTTTTTGCTGATTTTTCGAAAACCACATCCAATGCTTAAAATCTTTTGATTTGGGGTCAATGCCCTTCAGAATATAGTAGGGAGTGTCATTATCCTTGTTTGGAGGAGGAGGAGGAGCAGCTTTTCTTTTCTTAGCAGCAGATTTCCTTTTCTTTGACTTTTCAGAGACATCTGAATCATCATCATCATCAGAATGGGATGATGGAGGGTTCTCATAGGGATCATAGGCTTCTGAGACAGCCTTTTCTTTAAGCTTTGAAACAGATTTCTCCCTTTCTTCTTCCAGGGCATCCATAGCCAGAAGGGAGTCTAAATCTAAACCAGGAGAGTCATCCCAGATGGATGACTTCTCAAATTGCAAATCTTTCTCTTTTTCTTTTAGAGATTGAACTCTTAAGTCCCAAGCAGCCCTTGCTTGAATTTCTTCCAAATTTAAAACAGGAGAATCAACTTTGATTTCCTCTTGATTTTCATCCTCTTTATCATCTAAAAACACATCCAATTCTGGATCTAATTTAGTATCAGAATCACTTGGAGCAGCCTCAGAAACAACTGCTATTTTCTGGGCAGTTAAATCTTCTTTAATAATATCTGTAGAATCAAGAACACAGATCTGCTAAATAAGCTTGAATCATCCCTTCAAGGTATTCACCAGCAAGCAAATAAATTGACTCATCAATAAACCGGATTAGGGAATTACCTTCATATTTAACCATCTCCCAGCAGTCATTCAGATATTTAGTTATGATTCCTTCCAGGAATCTGGCAATCATAGGAGAGGTTAGATCTTCTAAGCATACTTTCACTGCAATTTCTGATAGCAGGATTCCATCTGATATTTCCTTCTCAGTCAAGACTGGAGCTAAAACTTTCTTAGCAGGAGCAATCTCTTCCTCAGTTGGAACAATTTCTTCCTCAGCTGGAGCAACCACTTCCTCAGCTGGAACAATCTCTTCCTCAGCAGGAGCTGTCTCTTCCTGATCAGTCATAACAACATCTGGAACTTCTTCTGGCTCAACTTGAGCAGATTCTGGCTGGGCAGACAAGACAACATCTGGAGCTATTTCTATTTCAGCTGGAGTAGAGGCAGGAAGGTCTGAGACATCTTCATTGAACATCTCCCCCTGCCTGATTTCAGTAGCTACTGAAACCAGGCTCCTAGAGGAAGATGGCTCAGCTAATTTAGAAATGGATTGGATGGAGGCAGTAAGACGGTCAATGGAGGCAGCAAGAGGAGCGATTGCCTCGTCAATCATGGTTTTGATTGACGGGGTAATCAGCTCCACGATGCGGATGATAATCTCTGGAGAGATATCAAAAGAAGATGGATGAGAGGTGGATGGATCAGCAGCAGATATGGTATGGGAGCTGGGATGAGAAATAATGGGGACAGGGGATCGAACTGGAGATGCAGCAGGAGAGGGAGCAGGGGATGGGGAATGAACTAGGGAATTAACGGGAGATGCATGAGGAGTAAGAATTCTCTCTGAACCTAACAAATCGAAGCTAGGAGCAGATATCCTAGCCAGATATGCAGGTAGAGGAGAGGCTGGAGGAGACAGAGGAACAACCACGGTTGTTTCAGGTGCAGCAGAAGAAGAGGGTCGTACCTCAGCAGAAGTTGATGGTACTTCAACTGAGGCAGACGGCAAAGCAGAGGAGGAGGAAGGGATAGCTGAGCCAGCTTCAATAGGTTGAGGAGCGACTGATGCAGTCCTAGTGTCCTCAGATTGTGCTGGAGCAGATTTCACGAACGTCCTCTTCCACTTTGAGAACAGATGGGGATCCATCTTCTTGCTGGCATTGATGGTAGTTGCGGCAGAACTCAGCAGCTGGGGGAATTTCTCCTTAAGAAAAATTCCAATAACCCTTCCCAGGGTGACTTCCTTCTTTCCTGTCTTCTTCCTGATCAAATCAAACAGAACAGCAGCCCAATCGATCCTCTTTCGATTAACAATTGCACACATAAGTGCGAATTGCTGTCTTGTTATGTTATCATGGGCAGAGTGCTTCCCTAGGAGCACTTTTCCGACTACCTCAGCGAGGAACTTGATCTTGAAAGGGAAATTTACCTTGAGCAACTTGGAGGGAATGCCTTCAGCATGTCCCAGCTCGACGAGCATCCTTCCGAACTCCTGAGCGTCTTGCTCATAATCTTCATCACCAATAACCAAACCAAAAACATCAGAAAGAACGGCCGGAGTCAGGATAACTTCTACTCCGCCGATGGTACCAATCATCGATTCGTCTGTGGAAGACGACGTGAACGCCCATTCTTTTATCTCTGGAATATTGATCTTGATCCTTTCAGACATCAGCTTCTCTAGACCTTGATCTCTGCAGAGCTGGAGAACTTCCACGACTCCGGCATCGCAACTGCTGAAAGCTTCGAAATCTACACTGAATCCGGCGTCAAACTTTACTACGGCTAGAACAGCTGGAGAAATCGCCATGGATTCGCCGGAGAAAACACGAGAGAGCTGGAGAGGGAACGAGAAAGACGAAGCGCCAGAAAATCGCAAGCGGGAAAGCAGAATGCGAAAGGGCACGCTCCGTCGACGATAAAGCACACGATCTTTTAACCTAGGTCGACTATCGGCTTTATATTGGACCGGAAATAGTCGATCTATTAAAAAGATCTTGAACCGATAGTCGAACGGCCGTTCGACGATCGGCTCAGAAGCAGAATAGTTGAACCATCGTTCGGCTAATTCTGGCTTCACAAGCAACAAGCTGTCGTCGAGTTAGAGATCGACGATAAGCTCAGCCTATTCGACGATGGTCGAACGTCGATCGACGATCTTCAAACAGATAAGCTATCATTAACCAGAGGTCGACGATAGGCTCAATCCGTTCGACGATCTTCGATCATCGTTCGACGATTTTCAAGCAGACCTCAACATAGGCAGATATCGTCACACTTAGTCTCGTCCATTGATCATGCCTAGTTGGACTAAAAAGAACAGATGCTTCTGTTCATCTAAAGGCTTGGTGAATATATCACCTCTCTGAAACTCAGTGGATATGAACTCAAGACAGATCTTGTTCTTTTCCACACAATCTCTCAGGAAATGGTGCCTAATCTCAATGTGCTTGGTTCTAGAGTGGTGCACTGGATTTTGTGCAATAGAAATAGCACTGGTACTATCACACATGATCTTGGTGTTTTGTGTGAGTAACCATAATCCACAAGCTGGTTTTGAATCCACAGGATCTGTGAACAACAACTAGCAGCAGCTATATATTCAGCCTCTGCAGTTGAAGTTGAGACAGAAGCCTGCTTCTTACAGAACCAAGAGACCAATCTCTCTCCCAGGAACTGGCAAGTTCCTGAGGTGCTCTTCCTGTCAACTCTGCAACCAGCATAGTCAGAATCAGAATATCCAATTAATTCAAACTCTGACTCAGCTGGGTACCAAAGTCCTAGATTTGGACATCCTTTCAGGTATCTCAGGATTCTCTTTAGAAGAATCAGATGAGATTCCTTGGGGTTGACCTGGAATCTAGCACAAAGGCATGTAGCAAACATTATATCTGGCCTACTTGCAGTTAGATATAATAGGGAACCAACAATGGCCCTATAATTCTTTTGATCAACTGGCTTGCCGTGATCATCAGAATCAATAACTACATTAGTAGCCATGGGTGTAGGCATTGCTGAAGCATCAGCCATCCCAAATTTCTTTACCAATTCCTTGGCATATTTGGATTGGGAGATGAAGATACCATCAGCATCTTGCTTAACTTGGAGACCAAGAAAGTAAGACAACACCCATGCTACTCATCTCAAACTTAGAGTGCATCAAGTTGGAAAACTTTTTGCAAAGTTTGGGATCAGTGGAGCCAAAGATAATATCATCTACATACACCTGAACTAACAGGATTGTGTCCTTGTGATGCTTGACGAACAGGGTTCTATCAACTACTCCCCTAGTGAAGTTGTGCTCTAACAGGAAACTAGCTAGAGTCTCATACCAGGCCCTAGGAGCTTGCTTTAGTCCATAAAGAGCTTTCTGCAACTTAAAAACATGAGAAGGCTGAGTTGAAGAAACAAACCCTGGTGGTTGTTCAACAAACACCTCTTCCTTAAGCTCACCATTCAGGAATGCACTTTTGACATCCATTTGGAACACCTTAAACTTCATGTAGGCTGCATAGGCCAAGAAGATCCTTATTGCTTCTAGCCTTGCAACAGGAGCAAAGGTTTGGTCATAGTCTATACCTTCCTCCTGTCTGTAGCCCTGAGCTACAAGCCTAGCTTTATTCCTTACTATTATTCCATTTGCATCTAACTTGTTTCTATACACCCACTTGGTGCCTATGATCAGTTGGCCTTTAGGTCTTGGAACCAAAGTCCAAACTTTACATCTCTCAAACTGATTGAGTTCCTCTTGCATTGCAATGATCCAGTGGGGATCTAGCTCTGCATCTTTAAAGGTGAGGGGCTCAACCTGTGAGAGGAAACAAGCATGCATCACATCCTGTCTTAATTGATGTCTTGTTTGCACACCAGCTGATATGTCTCCAATCACTTGAGATGTGGGATGATCTCTAAGTGTGACAATATCAGCAGGTGGGATGTGATCTTCAGCAACAGTTGGGATTAATTCCTCAGGAAGAATTTGATCTACTGTTGGTGGAACAACAACAGCTTCAACAGCTTCAGCAATGTCTTCATCACTGTCTGATTCAGTGATCTGAAGAGTTGAAAGTTGAAGGATTTCTTTAGGGGCATCATGTACCTGCAAAGAACTGGAGGAAGGAGAATTTTCTTTCTCCTTGTAAAACATCTGAGACTCATCAAAAGTCACATGCACAGATTCCTCTATCTTACAGGTTGATTTGTTATAAACCCTATAAGCTTTGCTTACTTGGGAATATCCAAGCATGATTCCCATTGAAGCTTTTGCTTCAAATTTTCTAATATATTCTTTATTATTGTTATGAATATAAACAGTACAACCAAAAACTCTAAAGTAATTAATTTTTGGTTTCTTTCCTTTAAGCAACTCATAAGGAGTTTTACACTTAAGTTTGTATATCAAACTTCTATTCAAGACATAGTTAGCTGTACTAACAGCTTCTGCCCAATAGGATAGAGGCATGTTAGCATCTGCCAACAATGTGCTAGCAGCTTCAATTAGTGTTCTATTCTTCCTTTCAACTACCCCATTTTGTTGGGGAGTTCTAGGAGCTGAGAAGCTATGTTTGATACCTTCTCTCTCACAGAATTCTTGCATGAGAAGAGAGTCAAACTCAGTACCATGATCACTTCTGATCAAGGCCACATGAGTAGAGTACTCAGTCTGCACACAAAGTAGAAAGTCTGTAAGGGCTTTGAAGTTATCAGACTTAGTTCTCAAAAAGAAAACCCAACTGAACCTAGAGAAGTCATCTACAATAACTAATGTGTAATACTTCCCTCCTAGACTCTGTACATTTATTGGGCCAAAAAGGTCCAAATGTAATAAATACAGGATTCAAGGAGAATCACTTTTATTAACAGATTTAAATGAATTCTTGGTTTGCTTGCCTAGCTGACAAGCCTTGCATAGGCTCTCCTTCTTGTAGGGGCAAGAAGGTAAACCTCTAACAAGGTTGTGCTTAGATAACCTAGATATGTTCTTGAGGTTTACATGACTAAGCCTTTTATGCCATAGAGAATTATTATTAAGGGTTAATTCATTAAACAGGCAGATTTCAGAATGAGATGAATTAAAATCTACTAAATATATATTGCCTATTCTATTACCTATTAAAACAACATTATTATTTAAAGTAATATTGCAAGAGGAGTTAGAAAAAGAAACCTGGTAGCCAGCATCACATAGCTGGCTAACTGAAATCAGATTGTGCTTCAGTCCACTGACATAAGCAACTCTCTTGAATGTAACAGCTCCAATTGTGATCTTGCCATATCCTTCTGTCTGACCACAGCTGGAGTCTCCAAAGATAACCTTTGGGCCGAGCTTTGCTTTGAACTTTGACAGTAGCTCTTTGTTTCCTGTCATATGCTTAGAGCATCCACTATCCAAATACCACTTATTTTGAGTGATTGGATAGGCCTTCACCTGCAAAACAACTATTTAGACAGAGTGGACCCAGGTAACCTTGGGTCCCTTGTTTTTCACATAAGAAAAACTGGAGATATAAGAAAATGCAGGCTGAGGGTGATAACCTAGTGGGTGAGATCTCCTAGGTGGGATTCTCCATGCAGATGATGGGTCAACAAACCTAGGGTTTTTATTTTCATTTAGGTTTCTATGGAATGGATTATGATTTTGAAAATCATGTTGAAATCGTCGATCGACGTTCGACGATGGGCGCTCAGATCGTCGAGCTTCGTTCGACCATGGAGCATCCGATCGTCGAGCGGCGTTCGACGCTCTTTGCATTTCTTTGAAAAACTTCTTTCTCTTTTCTCTCTTAGCCTTATTTAATGTTTTATTTACAAGGTTTACTTGCTCAGTGTTCTTCTTTCCACTAGCTGAAATGAAGTTCACTGGAGTTGAAAGATTATTTTTAAGCAAGACTGGGGGGTTCACTGGGAGAAGCTCCTAAGCCTAATTTATCATTACCTGACCTAGTGTTAGTCATGCTGGTAATTTCTAACAGCTTAAGGCTTCTACCATTAAGTGACTCTTCTAGTCTCTTAGACTTAGCTAATTCCATTTTAAGAAATTTGATTTCTTCACTACAAGTAGTGAGTTCTTCCTTTAACCTAACATTTTCAGAGGCTATTGATTCAGAGTCAGCTAGCCTATTTCTAAGTTCTTTTATCTCCTTTTCTGAACTAATTAAATCTAAACATAGAGATTTAAAATCTAACTTAAACTCTTCTGAAGTAAAATCATAAGATGAAAGTACCTCATCTTCAGTAGGCATTTCTTCATCTGAGTCAGAACTCTCTGCAGCAGAGTGGTTGCTGCAGGCATCTATTGCCATGAGGCAAACTTCTTTTGCCTTCTTTTCTTCTTCATCCTCACTAGAGCTTGAGGATGAGGATTCTTCATCAGAATCACTCCAGGTTTCAGCAATGAAACCTCTCTCCTTCTTCTTGTTTTTGTAGGAGGATGGCTTGGAGTGCTTCCTGTATTGTTCTTTATCTTTTCTCTTTTCCTTGTTCTTCTCCTCTGGACACTCTGGCAAAATGTGTCCAGGCTTCCTGCACCCATAACAAATAATTTCTTTAGTTGGAGTACGATCATACCTTGGCTTTTCTTCATACTTTGAAGATTTTCTTCTGAACTCTTTTCTCCCCATTTTGAGAAATCTCTTGGCAAACAATGCCATGAGCTCCTCATTTGATTGGCTGCCTTCTGAGGCTTCAGCAGCTTTAAGAGCTAGAGATTGCTCTTTTCTTGTTGGAGTGGGGGTCTTGGCTTCTGCTTCAGCTTCCCTTGTCTTCAGCACTTGCTCAAAAGATTTGAGCTTGCCGAGAAGGGCTTCAGTTGATATCTCATTGGTACTTCTGGCTTCCTTGATTGGCCAGATCCTCAAATCCCATGTGCTAGGGAAGCACATAAGGATCTTATCATTGACCTCTGTCAATGAGATATCCTTGTCAAGGGTCCTCAGCTCATTGATGATTGAGCTGAGCCTGGTGTACATCGCTTCAACTGATTCAGCATCAGTCTTCTTGAAGTTCTCATACTGTGAGATAAGGTTGGACCTCCTGTCCTTCCTTTCATCAGCTGAACCAGCTACAATCTGGTTCAGTGTGTCCCACATGGCCTTAGCTGAGGAGCAGTCGGCCACCTTCTGGAACACCTCATCAGACATAGTCTGAGCCAGTATGTTCATTGCTTTGGCATCAGCAATTTTGGCCTTCTTGTACTCATCATTATAATCTGGAGGAGGCACTGCACTCATATCAGATGATGAGGCAGTGGCAGCAGCAGGTGCTCTTGGGGGACCTGACAAAATAGAAGCAAAAATACTCTCATCAATAGAGTTCATATAAAGTTTGATCCTTGCCTTCCAGATGCCAAACTTTGCTAAGTTGCATGCTGGAGGTCTGGTGCTAGAATAATCCTTAGACTGGGCCATGATAGTGAATATCTATAAGCTCTTGGTATCTATCAGGATCTTGTGACTTAGGTGTTAGCCTATACAGTCAGTCAACCTCCCTCTGATACCAATTGAAAGTGAAGGGATAGATACTACTCTAGAGGGGGGGTGAATAGAGTAATCAAATTTTGCACAATACAAAACTTAACTGTCTACCCAACTCCCTTGGAGTGAAGTGCGGAATGAAGAGATTATAGATATTGGTTTAACCTTAAAGCCTAACACAAGTGTTGTGTACAAACACAAGCTAACTGTAATTACAGTTAAAGCTTGGAAAACCTAAACAGCAACTAGCAACCTAGTTATATCTATTCACAGCCACAGTACAGAAATTAAACAGTTGAATCCAGACGACACAAGGAGATTTATAGTGGTTCCCCAAACAACTTGGGTACGTCCACTCTTCTACCCACACGGTAGGAATCCACTCAGGTTTTTGATCAGGTGCCCTGCCACCAACAGAATCTGATTCAGGTAGATTCAGAAACCCTTTAGACTTTTGATCAGGTGTCTAAAAACCAAGCACAGGTTTTTGATCAGGTGCCCTGCCACCAAGGGATACTTTTGAAGGGAGTAATAACCCTGTACAGGAGGGGGAAGAAGGTTAAGATGTCTTCTCTATTTTGCAATAGATTAGAGAAGCACAAAAGCTTGCACTGAGCTAGAATGCTCTAAAGAATCAAGGCTCCCCCTGGCTCAAAGATGTCCAGGTGAAGTCTTGCTTCAGTGCAGAGAAAACTCTTCAGAAAGTTCTGAAGGAAAGAGCTACAAGAAGAAAATAAATAATAAAAAGAAACAGTCTTCAAGCAGCAATCTTCTTCTTCTTCTTCTTCAAAGAAACTCTGAGTTGAACTTCCTGAAAGCAGGAGAACTCAGGTGAAGAAGAGATGAAGATCTTAACACTTCTCAGTTAGATGGAGTTTGCTGAGAGCAGGAAGCTTGAGCTTGATGAAGGCTTGAGTGCTTTTGAATATGTGTGTAACACTCTCTTCTATTATCTCCTGTTAACTACCTTGAATCCTTCTGCAAAGGGTTCTTTATATAATCATCAGCAAGCAACGGCTCTCTTCCATTTGAATTAATTTGTCTTCTTCTGAGCCTTGAGGCCTGGGCTGTAAATATCAAGAAGACAGAAATATCTCTGCAGCAAAACATTCTATAAAAAGGAATAAACCTCTTTCTAAGAAGCTGCAGGCTTAAATCAAATAAACAGATAGACTAAATAAAGTCACATCAGAAACAATCTCTTTATAGCAAAAGAAGACTTTTCAGTCTAACGGCTATAAAGGGCTGTCAGCAGATAAAGTAAATTAAAATGACAGCTAATAAGACAAACAACTTTATCTTAAAAGATTTTAACTCAGGCAGAAAGAATAGAGCAAATAATGCCTGGAAACTTTATCATACAGCTTAAAATATAGTGCCAGAAAATGTATTAAATAATTAAATATAATAAATAAATACAAAATATAAAGGCAGACAGAAAACGTCGAACGACCTTCGAAGATCGTCGAACGACGCCAGGAGATCGTCGAACTATCGGGCAGATAGTCGAACGATCCAGATAGTCGAGCTATCAAATAGATAGTCGAGCTACCGCAGCAGATAGTCGAACTATCAGGACAGATAGTCGAACTATCAGATAGTCGATCTATCTAGGACAGATAGTCGAGCTATCAAGCGCACAGAGATAGTCGAACTATCAAGCAGATAGTCGACCTACCTCAGAAAACAGATAGTCGATCTATCAAAAGATAGTCGAACTATCAAAGCAAACTAGATAGTCGAACTATCAACAGATAGTCGAGCTACCAGCGCAGAACAGATAGTCGACCTATCAACCGATAGTCGAACTATCAGCGCAGAACAGATAGTCGAACTATCAACAGATAGTCGAACTATCAGCGCAGAACAGATAGTCGAACTATCAACAGATAGTCGAACTATCAGCGCAGAACAGATAGTCGAACTATCAACAGATAGTCGAACTATCAGCGCAGAACAGATAGTCGAACTATCAACAGATAGTCGAACTATCAGCGCAGAACAGATAGTCGAACTATCAACAGATAGTCGAACTATCAGCGCAGACAAAGCGTCGACCAACTGATAGACGATCGTCGATCAGCCGATAGACGATAGTCGAACGGCGTTCGACTATAGTCGAACGAAAAACCTACTTAACCAAAATCTCAGTTTGGAAAAGCGAGGACTCTACAGCTAGACTCCTAACCATTGACCATAGATATTTCTTGGGTCAAGGGGCACAAAGAAGAGGACTGAACTCAAATCAAACTAGGGTACCAACAAGAGCCTTCAGAGTCTGCTTGTCCTGTTAGATTTTTGAAGAAGATACAAAACATTCAGATCCATCGTCTTCAGCAGCAGATCAGAATCTTTATTCTGAGTTACTTCCAACAAAAGTAGCCCATTATTGAAGATCTTTTCAACTTATTATTGTGAAGAAGTTGGGCAGATTCAGTCTCAGCCCAGGAAGCTGACATAGAGATATTTCTTCCGTGTCAAACTATCTCAACCAAATTCATTCTGTAGGATCCAGTCTTGGATCTGAGTGTAGGATCTTTTAGATCTGAGTTGTAGGCATGTGTTATAAAGGCTGTGTGTAGGATTCTGTCTTGAATCTGAGGTAGGGATGGTAACCTGATTGTAGGATCATTTATTGATCTGAGTTGTAGGATCCTTTGGACTTGAGGTAGGGCTGTCTTTCTATCCTTAGTTGTAGGGCACTTGTGCCTGAGGTAGGTGATTATTTAATCAATGAGTGGCAGGGCTTCGTGTCCGAGTTGTAAGTTTTGAAGGAGACTGGGTGGTCTTGCGGGATCGAGTTGTAAGCTATTTGGAGATGAGAAATTGGTGAAGTGTCTTTTCTAATAATCTGTTAGAAAGGCAGATAGGGACAGTGTATGTACCCATAATCTGGGGAACCACTATAAATATGTGTGTCTTATTTGTGTATGTATTGAAAGCTAGAATAATCAGAACACTAAACACAGTTTAATTGGGGTTAGGTCTAGATAATTTTAAAGAGAACTTATTCACCCCCCCCCCCCTCTAGGTGTTAGCTGACCTTGAAAACAAAGTCTTTCAACCAGCATATTTTGTACCAGCTTTATTGAAGTCTGAACTCCATTAATCTGTGTGAGCATCTGTTCAATTAAAATTTTGTAATGTGAGGCATGTTCTTCTATAAGGATAGTAAGAGATGCAGTAGTTAGCTCTATAGTTTGCTAAATAATATTCTCAATATTAAATTGACAGTTGAAGATGCATCAACTTGATTATGATCAGTATCAAGTGAAGATTGATTATCATGAAGTGGTGCTTCTGTAGTAGACGTGTATATATTTAATGTCTGTATATTACTTTAATCTAGAGTAATATGTTGTGATGGAGAAGGTGTTGTTTCTGCTGGTTGAATTGTTTTATGAGAAATATTTGGTAATGGTGAAGATGGAGGTGATAAGTTCCTTATTTGAACTAGGCTTGACAATTTGCATGGTCTTCTTGGAGAATAAGGCTATTGTGATCCTTTTACTAGGAGTGATAAAGCATTATTTATAGTTAATTTAGTATAGTTTTTATTTAATAAATAATCAATTTTTATTTAGTTTATATTAATATTTGTCTTAGTTACTTTCTTTTCTAGTTTCAGGTTAATCTGGGCTGCATTTAATAATTTGAAGCTAACAAGACTGATCAGGAGAAGAATCTGTGAAAACGTGAAAAATCATAAATATATGCCCCCAGTCACGAGCGTGACATGGGGGTGTGACCTATGTCACTGTCCGTGCCTACCCCAAGATGTTCCAGATCAATTTCCACGGTGATTTAAATTTACACGCCCCAGTCACAGGCGTGACCTTCATGTCACGGGCATGACACACGGGCGTGACACCTGCTAGAGCACCAGATGTCATTCCATATCAGATTAAAGTTACACACCCCTATTATGGGCGTGACCTTCAGGTCATGGGCATGACCCATAGGCACGATAATCAGCTTAGAGGTGTGATCCAGCATTAAGAGGACAGTTTCAAATTCGAGCCATTCCAAGCTTACACACCTAAGGTCACGGGCATGACCTAGGGGCATGACCTCTTCTGCAATCGCCAGATTAACTCTCATCATTTTGAGTTCCCGCTGTTTCCAGGAACAGTCAAGACATGCCCTAGGTCAAGGGCGTGACCTAGGGGCATAACCCGCAATTTAATAGATTTTGGCGGTTTCTCCTAACATTCCCAGGCTTTTAAGATATCGGTTCCGTACCTTACATGCCCTAGGTCACAGGCATGACTTAGGGGCATAACTCACCAGCAAAATTCACTATAAATTCCAGACATGACTAGAAGCTAGGGAAGAAGATTAGAGTTAGATTTTAGAGTTTAGTTTTCAGCATTGTTGCATTTATTTCTTGTATTTTTAATTTCTTAGTTTACCTTTAGCTTTTTTTATTTTTAATTCAAGTACTTTTCTTTTGCAATCATGTCCCTCTTTTTATGTAATTTTTTTTATCATGTTAAGTTGCTAAATTTCATTTAGCACTTGATCATGATGAACTTTGAAAAAAATAAACTTCTTTATTTTTCTCAAAATTGTCAAGCTCTACTATTATTCACTTTAATTTATCTTTAAAATTAGGTGCATCAAATTCATATTTCATAAATATGTTTCTCGATCCTAGATCCGTATCTTAGATTTTATCGAGAGGTTGTGGATACGAGAAGATCACACAAAGATAAAAGGAGTTGCATGCACTCTTCGAGAGAGAACGACATAAATCTTTTGGATTAGAGTCAAATCCAATAGTGGGGTTCACCGCCTAAATCAAGCTTAGGGGTTTCGACTGGCCAAGGGGTCTTAATCAATCAACCTAAGTTTAGTCAAGAGCGTATTCTCGAGAGAGGTGCTTTCATATTTTGGGAACCTCCACGGTCAAAGTAAGTAAATAGGAGCTTGGTTTTCATTATTTCATAAAAAGTTTATTTTAATTCAAAGGGATTCTAGATCAAGTTTTATATTTTATTTCATAGTTTAATTAACCTCTTTTTATATTCCAAAAAAATAATATTAATTTGTGTTAGTAGTAGTCAACAGGCCCAAGAAAATATCACACTTGATATTTTATTATAAAATATCATATATTATGAACGATAGGTGCTCTTGTATATATTTCGTAGAATTTGGAGATATTATTAATCTTAAATTTTACATATCAAGTTTTTGGCACCGTTTGCGGAGAGTTATTATTGTTGATATTTTGAAAGTGCAAATTTTATTAATTTTATCATTCTCTTTTTCTACCTTCATATCTCTTTTTAATTTTCTTTTTCAAATTCATTTCTATTAAGTAAAGGTTGTTTTTAATATTTTTTCTTAAAAAAAATGTTATTGCATTTGGACGCCAAGGTTTGCGAGCTTCAAAACAAACTAAATCTTTTGGAAGTCGCACGAAAGCACCAAATTTTTTGTTATTATTGTGGTGCTCCTCATCAAAGTGAGAATTGCTATTTTTATTATTATTATCAAAAAATTTCTTATGAAAATAATTTTGATAATAATTATGAAAATAATTATTCCTATTTTAATGATAATTCATTTTCAAATTTTCATGAAAATAATTTCTCAAATTTTACTAATTTTTCTAATTTTCATGAAAATAATTTTTTGAGTTTTGACGAGAATAATATTTCTAATTAAATAATTTTTTTTCCAACTCGGATGTTGATTTTTCTTGTTCGCAAGATCACCCAGAAAGATTCCCGGGTATTGAGAATAATTCTTTAGATCCGAATTTTTGTTCTTCTTTTGCACCGCAAGCTGTGTATTCTAATTTTGGGGAATTTTTGCAAATTCAATTTGTTTCTCCTCCCCAAAATTTAGAAACTCCTAATACTTGCTCTAATGATTTTTCTTCGTCTTCAAATATTTATCCTATGGAGGAACATGAATCTTCATGTACCCCCTTACTTTCTTATATCGATTACCGAAGATGAAAAATTATTATTTCAAGAATTTATTCATTGTATGGACACACCGGGTGAAATAGAAGAACACGTTTCTTCTCCCGATTTTTCTCCTCTTCTTCATGAATTTGCAAGAACAACCTATAAATATTTAGGAATTCAAATTCATGAACATGTTGTGTCCAATAATTTTATATTAAATGAATTTTCAGAAAGTAATTTTATTTTAAAAAATAAACAGCCTGAACTTGATCATATAGGTTCGCAAGAACCTCCTTCTGGCGAAAAATTTTCTGACACATTTATTTTTGTTTTTTCTCATACTAATGATTATCATGTAAAAGATCAGTCGTTGCAATTAAATGTCATTCACGATCCATTTGCCGCTCATCAACAAAAATTCAAATAATCTCTGGTATGTATATGTGATTTGGATTTACATTTTGAAGCCGAACATCACAAAGAGAATCAAGAAATAAGTGAAGGAGTAGTCGGGCGAGCGACTTCGGCACATTCGCAGAAACGTTAATTAAGGGAGTTGCCCGTTCACTTTAATTTTTATTTTCCTTTTTCTTAACAATAACATTCTAGCTTAAAGATGAGGTAAAGAAAAGGGCTTTTGAGAGATACCCCATATTTATCTTTTAATTTCTTGCAATTTAATTTTACTGCAATTTTCTTTTTCTTTCCCCCTCCTACTTGGCTTATAAACATTGGGGACAATGTTTATTTTTAAGTATGGGGGTGGAATCTTCTTTGTTATTTTCATTTAAAAAGAGTAAAAAAATGATGAAAAATCTTTCAAAAATACAAAAAAAATATGAAATTTAAAATTTAAATTTCTTAGAAAGGGCCGTGTTGGGCTTTCATCCCACAAAACTGCCTAGAACCTTGCAAACCCGTCATTGGGAAGTCCTCGGAAAGTCCAAAAAATAACAAAAAAATTGGATTATAATAAAAAAACTAGAAAAAAAAATCAAAAAATATAATAAACCCCTGCTTAATTTTTTGTGATTTTCAAAAATTTATTTTGAGTTTATTTATAAGAATTTTATAATTTTTGATTTACTATTCTTTTATTTCATCATAGTTAGTTAGATTTAATTTTTAGGTGATTTAATTTTAAGAAATATCTTATGAATTAAATTTATTTAGAGTAATTTCTTTAGCATATTTTCTCTTTTAATTTTAATTAGTTTCAATTTTGTGGTACATTGATTAACATTTTAAATTTCAATTATAGTCACTTATGTTTTAAGATTCTTAGGAAAATTTAATTTACTATAGTTGTTCTCTAAGTTTTTTAATTTAACCTAAAAAATTGTCTAGCCCTTTCTTCTTTCATTTTATTTTTTTTATTAGATCATATGTCATGGGAATCAAGCATTCCTTAGTACACATATGCAACCCCCAAAATAAAAGATGGAGTAAGAGAATAAAATTCATTACTTCCATTTATTTTTGTTTGTGAAGAGAAAAAAAATAAATATATTTGTTCATATGTCGTGAAAAATGAGAGGAAAAAATCCATCATTTTCTTGGTAAACATATGGAAATATTGAAAAAAAAAAATTAAAAATATGTGGGGTGAGAATATAAAATTCGTCACCCTCGATCAAAAATCTCTTCATATTCCTTGTTCCTAATCCTATTAGCTAATTTAATTACATTAGAATTATATTAAAATACCGGGAGAGCATAAGTAGTAGTTTGAATTTTTCCTTTAAGACTCTTTTTGGTTAAAGGTATTAATAATTTTAATCTAATTTTGTTGCTAATTACACAATTTTGAATGCTAATTAATTCATTTGAGAAAACTTTGCTAAATATCTTTCTCTTCTCATTTTATTTCATAATTTAGGACTTAATTTTTGAATCCCTAAATATTATTTTTATCTTTCTTTTGATTTAATAAATTTTTAGTTAAATTATAAATTACATTAATATCTTATAAATATTGAAAGTGAGGATAGATACAACTCTAGAGGGGGGTGAATAGAGTATTCAAAAATCTAACTATCTACTCAACTCCCTTAGAGTAAATTTGCGGAATGAGTTTATAGATATTTGAAACCCTAGAGCCTAACACAAAGTGTGGTGCACAAGAGAAAGCTAACTGTAATTACAGTTTAAGCTTTAATCCTAACACAGCAAATAACAATCCTAGTTAGTTCTAATCACAGCTACAGTGCAATAATTAAAGTAAGCAACACAGATAACACAAGAGGTTTATAGTGGTTCCCTCTAAATAGGTACATCCACTCTTCTACAACCCTGGTAGGAATCCACTATAGGTTTTTGTTCAGGTGCCCTGCCACCAATTGATCTGGTTCAGGTAGATCAAGTAGACCCTTTGAGCTTTTGATCAGGAGCTCAAAATCCAACACAGGTTTTTGATCAGGTGCCCTGTCACCAAGGTTCACTTTTGAAGGGAGTAATAACCCTTTTACAGGAGGTTGAGAGAGAGTTAGAGAGTCTTCTCTATTGTTAAAACAATATAAGAGAAGCTAGTGGATTGCACAGAGATAAAGAGCTCTAAGGAATCAAGGCTCCCCCTGGCTTAGAGAATATCCAGGAAGAAAGCCTTGCTTCAGGGTACATGATCTCTTCTGAACTCTTGACATAGAGCTATCTTGAAGTTCTTGAAGGAGCAGCTTGAAGAAGACTCTTGATGTAAGAAGATTGTTCTTCTTCAATCAGCTTTTCTTTCTTCTTCTTCTTATTCTAGAGGCTCTGAGTGTGAATGTTCCTAGAAGCAGGATGAACTCAGGATTGAAGAAGAATGCTGAAGAGAGTAGATCTTCTCAGTTGAATGTAAAAGAATCTGAGAGTTGTTCTTCTTGTTTTTAATCTGTATATGAACAACAGTATATCTGTGTATATGTGTGAATCTCTCTCTCTATATGTCTATATATGTTGAAACTTCTTTCAAAAGAACTCTTTATATATTAGCCTCTGTAACGGCTCTAATATTTATTTGAACTTTGTCTTCTTCTGAGATCTGCAATCTGGGCTGCAAATAGCACAATACAAAAATATATCCTGCAGACAGACATCCTATAAAGGGATAAAGCTTTCTGAGAAGCTGCATATCCAATCTGATAAAAGAATACTAGAGAAAGTCACATCAGAACAAACTCTTTACGGCCAGAGAAGACTTTTGTGTCTAACGGCTATAAAGGACAGCATGGCAGATAAAGCATAAAGATATGTCAACTAATAAGACAAAAGACTTTTGTCAGAAAGAACTTGACTTATGCATAAAGAATGGGGCAAAGATTGCCTTGAAATGTCAGCATAAAATCAATGAAATAATCTTTAATAAAATATGCCAAATAAATAGGAAATAAATCACAGAAGAGAAGGAGTACAAAATTACTAACAGCAGACATAAGATCGTCGAACGATCCACAGAGATCGTCGAACGAACCACAGAGATCGTCGAACTATCAGAACAGATAGTCGAACGAAACAGATAGTCGAACTATCAAAGCAGATAGTCGAGCTATCAAAAAGATAGTCGAACCATCAAACAGATAGTCGAACTATCAACACAGAGCAGATAGTCGAACTATCAAACAGATAGTCGAACTATCACAACAGAACAGATAGTCGAACTATCAGAGCAGATAGTTGAACTATCACAACAGAACAGATAGTCGAACTATCAGAGCAGATAGTCGAACTATCACAACAAAATAGATAGTCAAACTATCAGAGCAGATAGTCGAACTATCACAACAGAACAGATAGTCGAACTATCAGAGCAGATAGTCGAACTATCAAAACAGAACAGATAGTCAAACTATCAGAGCAGATAGTCGAACTACCAAATAGAACAGATAGTCGAACTATCAGAGCAGATAGTCGAACTACCAAATAGAACAAATAGTCGAACTATCAGAGCAGATAGTCGAACTACCAAATAGTTAAACTATCAAGAAATCTGTCTGGTCAAAGGAAGTCGAGCAGGGTTCGACGATCGACGAGGCAGAGACCACAGATCGTCGAGCTAACAAGAGTTGAACTAACTCAGAGATCGATGATCTACTGACTGACGAAAGTCGACCAACTGGTAGACGATCGTCGAACAGTTGATAGACGATAGTCGAGCGCCATTCGACTATAGTCGAACCAAAAACTAACTTATCCAGATTTCACTAGAAAAGTGACAACTCTACAACTGAGGAATTCTAACCTAACAACTAACCTTTGACCATAGATAAAACTTAGGTCAAGAAACTAATTGAGAAGACTTAACACAAATCCAAACTAGGGTACCAACAATCTCCTCCTATTTGGGTCAAGTCTCTCAAAACAACAACAACAAACAAGTGCTATAGAATAGATATAAAAACAACATTAACCTGTTAGGATCAAAGGTGTATCGTATCATAAATAAGCATCAATTTTTATCAACCAAACAGATAAACAATCTGACAATAAATAAGAACTAAAATAGCATTAGAGTCTGATTTGGAGACAGAAGAACCAGGAAGAAAAGAAATTTTTTTGTAAGGATCGAGAGCATCTTTCTTTGAGGTCTTCAAGTCTTGTTCTCCAATAATCTTGGATTCTCCTGTTCTTGGCACTATAGCTTCTGGATGCTTTTCCAAGTACTTTGAAGCATCAAAAACCTCAGGCCTGACCTGGAATCTATCTAGTTCCTTCTTTCTGAATTTAGACATTGTAGTTAAGCCTGTAACATCTTTTCCTTCAGCTCTGGCTTGTCTGATCTGAGCTGATCCAACCAATTCAAGAAATCTGGCCATCCTGAAATCAGGATTAAGCTCTTGGCTTTCATATTCATTATCATCAGTTGGATCTAGAGGTTTTATGGTCTTGAATTGAGTAGAGAGGTCTAGCAAACTTGCAGCTGGCTCTTTGTTTTCTTGAATCACAAGAGAAGATGGAGGAGCAAATTCTGCATATTTCTTACTTGATTTTTCAGAATAAACTACTCTTTTACCTTTTGAATCTGTTTGCTTTTTATGAACTGGTTTACTGGATGGTATACTTTTCTTTTCTTTGGAAGGCACAACTATTCTCTTGGGTGAAGGAGGAGGAGAAAAAGTTGGTCTTTGATAAACCATCTCCTTCACTTGTTCTTCAGCCTCTTGTCTTTGATGACCTGATTGAGATCTGCCTTGATGGCTTTGGTTTCCTCTTCTCTGATAGGATTGAGAAGGTGTGAATCTTGCAGAAGAAGCAGAGGGATTGGCAGAAACATTTCCAGAAGCTCCTGCACTGGGAGGAGGAGGAGGACCTTTAGGAGTCCACTTGGAAGCTGGACTATCATATCTTTTGCTTTTCTTTCTTTATTTCTATTTATTCCTGGATAGTCCCATCCAATGCTGATATTCCTTAGATTTGGGATCAATCCCTTTAAGTATGTAGTATGGGATATCATGATCTGGATTTGGTGGAGGAGGAGCAGCAGCTTTCCTTTTCCTTTTTGCAAATTTCTTCTTCTTTGATCCTTCTGAATCATCAGAATCATCCTCATCATCAGAGTGAGATGATAGAGGTTGGTCATAAGGGTCCAAGATATCTTGATTAGCTTTCTCTTTTGCTTTCAAAGCAATTTTCTCTCTTTCCTCTTCTAAGGCATCTTGTGCCAGAAGGGTATCCAAATCAGGTCCTAAGGTGTCATCCCACAGAGTTGATTTCTCTTCTTGTTCTTCAGTAACTATCTTGGAGACCAGTTCTTCTTGCACAGCTTCAGATGCTGGTTGAGCAGGCTCAGGTTCTTGAGGAACTGTAGCAGGTTCTGGAGCAACTTGATCTTCTTGAATTTGATCTTGAACTAGATCTGTAGCCAAAGGGAGACAAAAATGTTCTAAATGGGCTAGAAACATTCCTTCAAGATACTCACAGGTTAACATGTCAGTTAATAGGTCAGTAAATTGAGATAAAGAATTACCTTCAGGATTTCCCAACTCCCATAAATCATCTAGAAAGGAGGTGATGACTCCTTCCATGTATAGAGCAACAATGGGAGTAGAGAATTCTTAAAGGCAAACTTTGACAGCAAATTCTGCTTCTATTATAATATCAGATGCCCTCTGATCTGAGACTTGGGCTACTTGAACAGCTGCTGTGTCTGGAACTGTAACTGTAAGAGAAGTTGCATCTGCAGCTTTCAGGATTTCTTCTGAAGGAGTCTCTTCTGGAGCTTCAGCTGAGAGAGAGAGAGATCAGGGGAAGTCCTGAGACATCTTCCTAGAACATCTCCCCCTGCCTGATTTTAGTAGGTACTGAACTCAGGCCCCTAAATAAAGAGGGCTCAGCAGATTTGGAGAGGGCTATGATGGATTGAGTAAGGGAAGAAATGGAAGAAACAAGAGGGGCAATTGCTTATTCAATCATGATTTTGATCGAAGGAGTAATTAGCTCCATAATGCTTGCAATTAAGGCTGGAGTTATTTCAAAGGATGGTGGGGGAATCACAGTAGATGGAAGATCATCAGGGACGGTGGTCTCCTGATGAGATATGTTGTGAACTGGAGACTGATGAGTGGATGAGGGAAGATCAATAAGATCTGGAGGTGTAAGTGGTGACTGAGCTGGAGTGGGTAGTATTTCAGAAACTAACAAATCAAAACTGCGAATTGAAGTCCCAGCAAGATATGAGGGAAGTGGAGATGCTGGAGGTGATGCATGGAGAATAGTGGAGGAATCTAGTGGAAGAGCGACAGTGGATGTAGATGGCAATGCAGATGAAGGTGGAATGGGGGGAATGGAAGAGCCTTCTTCAGGTAGGTGGGGAGTGACTGATACAGTCCTGGTGCTCTCAGATGCAGCAGGAGCAACCCCAGCTGGTGAGGGCTTCTGGATGTTCCTCCTCCACTTAACAAACAAAGTGGGATCCATCTTCTTATTAGCATTGATGGATGTAGCAACTATACCCAACAGTTGAGGATATTTTTCTTTTAGAAATATTCCTATCACCCTTCCAAGAGTTACTTCCCTCTTGGAGTTCTTCTTCCTGATCAAATCAAACACTATACTTGCCCAATTAATCTCTTTCTTATTTACAATGGCACACATCAAGGCAAACTGCTGCCTGGTGATGTTGTCATGAGCAGAGTGCTTACCCAATAGCACTTTTCCAACCAGTTCTGCTAAGAACTTTATCCTTATCGGGAAGTTTACTTTCAGCAACTTTGTAGAAATTCCCTAAGCATGTCCTAGCTCTACGAGCATTCTTCCATACTTGAGTATCTTGATCATACTCCTCTTGTCCATTCAATAATCCAAAAATCGCAGTCAAAATGGCAGGAGTTAGGATTACCTCTTCCCCGCCTACTGTCCCGGTCATGGATTCGTCATTAGAAGACGATGAGAAAACCCATTCTTTAATCTCTGGAATATTTATCTTAATCCTTGTGGACATCAGCTTTTCTAGTCCTTGATCCTTGTAGAGCTGGAGTATCTCTAAAATCTCAGCATCGCAGGTGCTGAATGAATCGAAATCCACGCTAAAACCAGCGTCAAACTTCATCGCCGTCAAAAGAGCTGGAGCAATCGCCATTGATTTTGTCGGAGAAGATAAGAGAAGCGAAGAGCAGAAAGCGCGGGACAGAGCTCAAGCAGAAAGACGGAATACGAAAAGACAAGCTCTGTCGAGTACTAAAAGACGATCTCTTAACCTAGGTCGACGATCGTTTTATATTAAAATAGCAATCGTCGATCTATTTTAACAGATACTGGAAGCGATCGTTGAACGGTCGTTTGACGATCGTCTCCTGAAGCAGAGTAGTTGAGCAATCGATCGACTATTTCTGTCTTCACAAGCAAACAAGCCATCGTCAACCATAGGTCGACGATAGGCTCGACCTGTACAACTACCGTCGAACGTCATTCGACGATCTTCAAATAGATTTCAACAAGGCAGAAGTCACACTTGGTCTTTTCCATTTATCATGCCTAGTTGAACCAAAAAGAACAGATGCTTCTGTTCATCTAAGGGCTTGGTGAAAATATCACCTCTCTGAAGGTCAGTGGATATGAACTCAAGGCTGATCTTGTTCTTTTCCACACAATCTCTTAGAAAATGATGTCTAATCTCAATGTGCCTTGTCCTAGAGTGGTGCACAGGATTTTGTGTAATGGAGATAACACTGGTACTGTCACACATGATTTTGGTGTTCTTGTGTGTGTACCCATAATCCAAAAGTTTGTTTTGAATCCACAGGATCTGTGAACAACAACTAGCAGCTGCTATATATTCAGCCTCTGCAGTTGAAGTTGAGACAGAAGCCTGTTTCTTACAGAACCAAGAGATTAATGTCTCTCCCAGGAACTGACATGTTCCCGAGGTACTTTTCCTTTCAACTCTACAGCCAGCATAGTCAGAGTCAGAGTATCCAATTAACTCAAATTCTGATTCTACTGGGTACCACAGTCCTAAATTTTGACATCCCTTCAGGTATCTCAAAATTCTCTTGAGAAGAATCAAATGAGATTCCTTGGGTTTGACCTAGAATCTAGCACATAGGCATGTGGCAAACATTATATCTGGTCTACTTGCAGTTAAATACAATAGGGAACCAACAATGGCCCTATAGTTTTTCTGATCAACTGGCTTACCCTGATCATCAGAATCTATAACTACATTTGTAGCCATGGGTGTATGCATTGCTGAAGCAACAGCCATCCCAAACTTCTTTACCAATTCCTTGGCATATTTGGATTGGGAGATGAAGATGCCATCAGCATATTGCTTTACTTGGAGACCAAGAAAGTAAGACAGCTCACCCATACTACTCATCTCAAACTTAGAATGCATCAGGTCTGAGAACTTTTTGCAAAGTTTGGGATCAGTGGAGCCAAAAATTATATCATCCACATAAACTTGAACTAACAGGATGGTGTCCTTGTGATGCTTGACAAACAGGGTTCTATCAACTACTCCCCTAACAAAGTTATGCTCTAATAGGAAACTAACTAGAGTCTCATACCAGGCTCTGGGTGCTTGCTTAAGTCCATAAAGAGCTTTTTGCAACTTGTAAACAAATGAGAGTTGAGTTGAAGAGACAAACCCAGGAGGTTGTTAAACAAACACCTCTTCCTTTAGCTTACCATTTAGGAATGCACTCTTGACATCCATCTGAAAAACCTTAAACTTCATATAGGTTGCATAGGCTAGAAAGATCCTTATTGCCTCTAGCCTTACAATAAGGGCAAAGGTTTGGTCATAATCTATACCTTCCTCTTGTCTGTAGCCCTGAGCTACAAGCCTAGCTTTGTTCCTTACAATAATTCCATTTGCATCCAACTTGTTTCTAAACACCCACTTGGTTCCTATGATTAGTTGGCCTTTAGGTCTTGGAACCAAAGTCCATACTTTACATCTTTCAAATTAATTAAGCTCCTCTTGCATAGCAATGATCTAGTGGAGATCTAGCTCAGCATCTTTTATGGTGAGGGGCTCAACTTGTGAAAGGAAACAAGCATGCATCACATCCTGTCTTAATTGATGTCTTGTTTGCACACTAGCTGATAGGTCACCAATCACTTGAGATGTAGGATGATCTCTAAGTATGACAATATCAGCAGGTGGGATGTGATCTTCAACAACAGTTTGGATTAATTCCACTTGAGGAATTGGATCAACTGTTGGTGGTACAGCAACTGCTTCCACAGTGTATTCATCACTGTCTGAATCAGTGATATGAAGAGTTGAAAGAAGGAGAATCTCTTGAGTGACATCTTTTCATGACTCAGGTACCTGCAATGAGCTTGAGGAAGGAGAAGTTTCCTTCTCCTTGTAAAACATCTTTGACTCATCAAAGGAAACATGCACAAACTCCTCTATTTTTAATGTTGATTTGTTAAAGACCCTATAAGCTTTGCTTACTTGGGAATATCCAAGAAAAATTCCCATTGAAGCTTTTGCTTCAAACTTTCTAAGGTATTCTTTGTTGTTATTGTGAATATACACTACACAACCAAAGACTCTAAAATAATTAATTTTAGGTTTCTTTCCTTTAAGCAACTCATAAAGAGTTTTACTCTTAAGTTTGTGTATAAGACATCTGTTCAAAACATAATTATCTGTGCTAACAGCTTCTGCCCAATAAGAGAGAGGCATGTTACCATCTGCCAATAATGTTCCAACAGCTTCAATCAGGGTTCTATTCTTCCTTTCCACTACCCCATTTTGTTGGGGAGTTCTAAGAGCAGAGAAGCTATGTTTGATACCTTCTTTTTCACAGAATTCTTGCATGAGAAGAGACTGAAACTCAGTACCATGATCACTTCTGATCAAGGCCACATGAGTAGAATACTCAGTCTGCACACATAGCAGAAAGTCTGTAAGAAATTTGAAGTTATCAACCTTAGTTCTCAAAAAGAACACCCAAGTGAACCTAGAGAAGTCATCTACAATTACTAGAGTGTAAAACATCCCTCCTAAACTCTGTACATTTATTGGGCCAAAAAGGTCCAAATGTAATAAATGCAGGATTCTAGGTGAATCACTTTTATTTACAGATTTAAAGGAATTTTTGGTTTGCTTTCCTAATTGACAAGCCTTGCATAGGCTTTCCTTCTTATAGGGGCAAGAAGGTAAACCTCTAACAAGGTTGTATTTAGATAACCTAGATATGTTCTTGAGGTTAACATGGCTAAGCCTCCTATACCATAAGGTGTTATTATTTGTTACTTCATTAAACAGGCAGATTTCAGATTGAGTTGAGTTAAAATCTACTAAATAAACATTACCCTGACTAATGCCTACTAACACTACATTATTATTAAAAGTAATATTGCAAAGAGTGTTAGTGAAAGATACCTGATAACCTGCATCACATAACTGGCTTACTGAGATTAGGTTGTGCTTCAGTCCAGTTACATATGCAACCCTTTTGAATGTTACTGCTCCAATGGTAAACCTACCATATCCTTCAGTTTAACCACAGCTGGAATCCCCAAAGATCACCTTTGGTCCAAGCTTGGCCTTGTATTTTGACAGATTTTCTTTGTTTCCTGTCATGTGTTTGGAACAGCCACTATCCAAATACCATTTGTCTTTAGTAATTGGATAGGTCTTCTCCTGCAAATTAAATAGTTATATATTGTGGACCCAGACAACCTTGGGTCCATTATTCTTCACATAATGAAAGCTTGAAATAAAAGAATAAGCAGGCTGAGGTTTATATCCTAAGGGATAGGATCTCCTAGGTGGAATACTCCATACAGTTGATGAGTCAATAAACCTAGGATTTCTATTTACATTAGGATTTCTAAGGTTCAGGTGATTATTTTGAAAATCATATTGAGATCGTCGATCATCGTTCGACGATCGATGCTCAGATCGTCAAGCATCGTTCGACCATTGAGCCTTCGATCGTCGAGCAGCGTTTGATGACTTTTGTATTTCCTTAAATTTTTACTTTCTCTTTTCTCTCTTAGCTTTATTTAAGGCTTTGTTAACTAGATTTATTTGCTCAGTATTCTTTATTCCATCAGCTGAAATAAAGTTTACTGGAGTTGAAAGATGATTTTTAAGAACCAAGGGGAGTTCACTTGGTGAAGCTCCTAAGCCTAGCTTATTATTACCTGTCCTAGTATTTGACATGCTAGTAATTTCTAGTAGCTTAAGACTTCTACCATTTAAAGATTCTTCTAATCTTTTAGACTTTTCTAGTTCAGTTTTAAGAAATTTTATTTCTTCACTACATTTAGTGAGTTCAGCTTCTAGCCTAGCATTTTCATTAGAGATGGTTTCTGATTCTGCTATCCTATTTCTAAGCACCTTAATTTTCTTTTCTGAGCTAATTAAATCTAAACATAGAGATTTAAATTCAGATCTAAATTCAGCAGAAGTGAAATCATAAGAAGATAATACCTGGTCTTCAGTTGGCATTTCCTCTTCATCAGAACTCTCTGCAGCTAAATGATTGTTGCAGGCATCAATTGCCATTAGGCAAATTTCCTTTGCCTTCTTCTCTTCCTCATCTTCACTGGAGCTTGAGGAGGAAGATTCCTCATCTGAATCACTCCAGGTTTCAGCAACAAATCCTTTCTCCTTCTTCTTATTTTTGTAGGAGGAGGACTTGGAGTGCTTCTTTTGATGTTCTTTTTCTTTTCTCTTATCCTTGTTCTTTTCCTATGGACACTCTGGTAGAATGTGTCCAGGTTTCTTGCAACCATAACAAATAATTTCTTTAGCAGGTGATCTGTCATACCTTGGCTTGTCTTCATATCTTGAAGACTTCTTTCTGCATTCCTTTCTGCCCATCTTGAGAAACCTTTTGGCAAAGAGTGTCATCAGTTCCTCATTGGATTGGCTTCCTTCAAAAGCATCAGCATCTTTGAGAGCAAGAGTTTGCTCTTTCCTTGTTGGAGTTGGATTCTTAGCTTCAGCTTCAGCTTCCCTGGACTTTAGAACTTGCTCAAAAGATTTGAGCTTTCTAAGGAGGGCTTCAGTTGAGATCTCATTAGTACTTCTGGCCTCCTTGATGGGCCAGATCCTAAGATCCCATATGTTGGGGAAGCACATCAGTATCTTATCATTGACCTCTGTCAATGTTATCTCCTTATCAAGAGTTCTCAGCTCATTGATGATAGAGCTGAGCCTGGTGTACATTCCTTCAACTGATTCAGCTTCAGTCTTCTTGAAGTTTTCATATTGAGATATAAGGTTGGACCTTCTGTCCTTCCTCTCATCAGTTGAACTAGCTATAATCTGGTTCAGTGAGTCCCACATGGCTTTTGCAGAAGTGCAATCAGCCACTTTCTGAAAGGTTTCATCAGACATGGTCTGAGCCAGAATATTCATTGCTTTTGCATCAGCTACTTTTGCTTTCTTGTATGCATCATTGTAGTCTGGTGGTGGCACTGCACTGAGATTTGTAGATGTTGTAACAGTGGCTATAGTAGGTGGTGTTGGTGGCCCTGTCAAAATAGAAGAAAAAATATCTTCATCAATAGAGTTCATATATAACTTGATTCTTGCCTTCCAGATGCTAAACTTAGTTAAGTTGCAAACTGGAGGTCTGGTGCTAGAATAATCATTGTACTGGGCCATGAAGTGAATGTTTATAAACTTGGTATCTATCTGGATCTTGTGACTCAGGTGTTAGTCTATACAGTCAGTAAACCTCCCTCTGCTACCAATTGAAAGTGAGGATAGATACAACTCTAGAGGGGGGGGTGAATAGATTATTCAAAAATTTGACTATCTACTCAACTCCTTTAGAGTTAATTTGCAGAATGAGTTTATAGATATTTGAAACCCTATAGCCTAACACAAAGTGTGGTGCACAAGAGAAAGCTAACTGTAATTACAGTTTCAGCTTTAATCCTAACACAACAACTAGCAATCTAGTTAGTTCTAATCACAGCCACAGTGCAATAATTAAATTAAGCAACACAGACAACATAAGAGGTTTATAGTGGTTCCCTCTAAATAGGTACATCAACTCTTCTACCACCCTGGTAGGAATCCACTACAGGTTTTTGTTCAGGTGCCCTGCCACCAACTGATCTGGTTCAGGTAGATCAAGTAGACCCTTTGAGCTTTTGATCAGGAGCTCAAAATACAACACAGGTTTTTGATCAGGTGCCCTGCCACCAAGGTTCACTTTTGAAGGGAGTAATAACCCTTTTATAGGAGGTTGAGAGAGAGTTAGAGAGTCTTCTCTATTGTTAAAACAATATAAGAGAAGCTAGTGGATTGCACAGAGCTAAAGAGCTCTAAGGAATCAAGGCTCCCCCTGGCTTAGAGAATATCCAGGAAGAAAGCCTTGCTTCAGGGTGCAGGATCTCTTCTGAACTCTTGATAGAGAGCTATCTTGAAGTTCTTGAAGGAGCAGCTTGAAGAAGACTCTTGATGTAGAATGATTGTTCTTCTTCAATCAACTTTTCTTTCTTCTTCTTCTTCTTCTAGAGGCTCTGAGTGTGAATGTTCCTGGAAGCAGGATGAACTCAGGATTGAAGAAGAATGTTGAAGAGAGTAGATCTTCTCAGTTGAATGTAAAAGAATCTGAGAGCTATTCTTCTTATTTTTAATCTGTATATGAACAACAGTATATCTGTGTATGTGTGTGAACCTCTCTCTATATATGTCTATATATGTTGAAACTTCTTTCAAAAGAACTCTTTATATATTAGCCTCTATAATGGCTCTAATCTTTATTTGAACTTTGTCTTCTTTTGAGATCTGCAATCTGGGCTGCAAATAGCACAATACAAAAATATATCATGCAGACAGACATCCTATAAAGGGATAAAGCTTTCTGAGAAGCTGCATATCCAATCTGATAAAAGAATACAAGAGAAAGTCACATAAGAACAAACTCTTTACGTCCAGAGAAGACTTTTGTGTCTAACGGCTATAAAGGACAGCATGGCAGATAAAGCATAAAGATATGTCAACTAATAAGACAAAAGACTTTTGTCAGAAAGAACTTGACTTATGCATAAAGAATGGGGCAAAGATTGCCTTGAAATGTCAGCATAAAATCAATGAAATAATCTTTAATAAAATATGCCAAATAAATAGGAAATAAATCACAGAAGAGAAGGAGTACAAAATTACTAATAGCAGACAAAAGATCATTGAACGATCCACAGAGATCGTCGAACGAACCACAGAGATCGTCGAACTATAAGAACAGATAGTCGAACGAAACAGATAGTCGAACTATCAAAGAAGATCGTCGAGCTATCAAAAAGATAGTCGAACCATCAAACAGATAGTCGAACTATCAACACAGAGCAGATAGTCGAACTATCAAACAGATAGCCGAACTATCACAACAGAACAGATAGTTGAACTACCAGAGCAGATAGTCGAACTATCACAACAGAATAGATAGTCGAACTATCAGAGCAGATAGTCGAACTATCACAACAGAACAGATAGTCAAACTATCAGATCAGATAGTCGAACTATCACAACAGAATAGATAGTCGAACTATCAGAGCAGATAGTCGAACTATCAAAACAGAACAGATAGTCGAACTATCAGAGCAGATAGTCGAACTACCAAATAGAACAGATAGTCGAACTATCAGAGCAGATAGTCAAACTAACAAATAGAACAGATAGTCGAACTATCAGAGAAGATAGTCGAACTACCAAATAGTTAAATTATTAAGAAATCTGTCTGGTCAAAGGAAGTCGAGCAGGATTCGACGATCGACGAGGCAGAGACCACAGATCGTCGAGCTAACAAGAGTTGAACTAACTCAGAGATCGACGATCTGCTGACTGACGAAAGTCGACCAACTGATAGACGATCGTCGAACATTTGATAGACGATAGTCGAGCGCCGTTCGACTATAGTCGAACCAAAAACTAACTTAGCCAGATTTCACTGGAAAAGTGACAACTCTACAACTGAGGAATTCTAACCTAATAACTAACCTTTGACCATAGATAAAACTTGGGTCAAGAAACTAATTGAGAAGACTTAACACAAATCAAAACAAGGGTACCAACAAATATTTCTCATAGTTTTGCTCTAAAATAACAAAAGCTTAAGTATTGGGCTATTTGATAAAGCATTATTTATAGTTAATTTAATATAGTTTTTATTTAATAAATAATCAATTTTTATTTAGTTTTTATTAATATTTGCCTTAATTACTTTCTTTTCTAGTTTCAGTTTAATCTGGGTTGCATTTAACAATTTGAAGCTGACAGGACTAATCAGGAGAAGAATCTGTGAAAATGGGAAAAATCACAAGTACATACCCCTAGTCACGGGCGTGACATGGGGGTGTGACCTATGTCACGAGTCGTGCCTACCCCAAGATGTTCCAGATTGATTTCCATAGCAATTTAAAGTTACACGCCCCAGTCACGGGCATGACACATATACGTGAATCCTGCTAGAGCTCAAGATTCTATTCCACGTCAGATTAAATTTATACGCCCATGCCACAGGCGTGATCTTCAGGTCACGGGCATGACCTATAGGCATGACAGTCATCTCAGAGGCGTGACACAATATTAAGAGGACAGTTTCCGATCTGAGCCGTTTCAAGCTTACATGCCCTAAGTCACGGGCGTGACCTAGGGGCGTGACCTCTTCTACAACTACCAGATTAACTCCCATCATTTAGAGTTCCCACTATTTCCAGGAATAGTCAAGACATGCCCTAGGTCACGGGGGTGACCTAGGGGCGTGACCCGCAATTTAACAGATTTTGGCAGTCTTCTCCCAATGTTCCCGGGCTTTCAAGACATCGGTTCCGTACCTTAAATGCCATAGGTCACGTGCTTGACCTAGGGGCGTGACTCATAAGTAAAATTCACTATAAATTCCAGACAAGACCATAAGCTGGGGTGGAAGATTAGAGTTAGATTTTAGAGTTTACTTTTCAGCATTGTTGCATTTCTTTCTTATATTTTTAATTTCTTAGTTTACCTTTAGCTTTGTTTATTTTTAATTCAAGTACTTTTCTTTTGCAATCATGTCCCTCTTTTTATGTAATTTCTTTATCATGTTAAGTTGCTAAATTTATTTAGCACTTGATCGTGATGAACTTTGAATAAAATAAACTTCTTTATTTTCCTCAAAATTATCAAGCTCTACTATTATTCACTTTGATTTATCTTTGAAATTAGTTGCTTCGAATTCATATTTCAAGAATATGTTTCTTGATCCTAGATCCGTATCCTAGATTTTACCGAGAGGTTGTGGATACGAGAAGATCACTCAAAGATAAAAAGAGTTACATGCACTCCTCGAGAGAGGACAACATAAATCTTTCAGATTGGAATCAAATCCAATAGTGGGGTTCACCACCTAAATAAAGCTTAGGGGTTTCGACTGGCCAAGGGGTCTTAATCGATCAACCTAAGTTTACTCGAGAGAGGCACTTTCGTATTTTGGGAACCTCCACGGTCGAAGTAAGTAATTAAGAGTTTGCCTTTCATTATTTCATAAAAAGTTTATTTTAATCCAAAGGGATTCTAGATCAAATATTATATTTTATTTCATAGATTAATTAACCTCTTTTTATATTCCGATAAAATAATATTAATTTTTGTGAGTAGAAGTAGTCAACAGGCCCGGAAAAATATGACACTTGATATTTTATTATAAAATATCCTATACTATGAACGATATGTGCTCTTGTCTTTAGTTCGTAGAATTTGGAGATATTATTAATCCTAAATTTTACACATCAAGGAGGAATGTGTACCCCTTTTGATTTGCACAGAGAGGGATTGTTTTAATATCTGACTCATAAAGGTCATATAAGCATTATCTTTATGTTTGTACTTTTGATATATAAGTTTTAAGATACACTTACTCTAATAAATCTTCTTTCCTAAAACCGAAACACCCATCAGATGTAATTGAGCCTTAGGAACATCATCATGTGCTGATATTTTCTACATTAACACCTTTCCTACAAGATCAGCTAGGAATTTATACTCTTCTGAGAAATCTTTCTTTTCAAGATGAATTGCTTTATCCTTAGAGAAGTTCATCTTCTTCAAGGCTTCTTTAATTTCTACATCAGTAAGTTCAGCCTCACCTTCTACGGAAGGTAGATCAAAGGTTTGTTTAACAAGCTCTAAAGATATGTTAATATCTGAACTATTGATTTGTCCAATCATTATTCCTTCATCATCAATTGTAACATTATTAATGAACTCTATTAACTCCATAAAATAAAGTAGGCATCTTATAGTGATCAATTTATTCAACCCAACGTCAATGAAGAGTTGCAAAATTACTTTGAAAGATTCTGCCACAGCAACAAATTATTCAAGATCAACACTGAACCAGAGTTTGTTTTTGTTACCATTGGAACACTTGTAATGATCACAAGAAAAACAAAAAGCAAGTAGATAAAAATAAAGCAGAGAAGATGAAGAGTTTGGAATAAAATAAGTAATATATAGAAGTAGACAAAATGTCTACAAATTAGGGCAGCAATAGTTTAGCGTGCCTTTCTATAGTTGACGTTACATCTATTTATATTCAACGTTACGTCGATTTATATTCGACGTATTAAGACTTTAGTCATAATCGGCGCAAGTGTTGATATTTATATTGACGTTGTGTCAATAAGATTCTAAAATATTTATAGTCACCAAATCTTAGACGTTGTGTTGAATAGAATTTGACGTTCCGTCGACTTCTATTCAACGTTACGTCAATTACATACTTCAAATTTAAGTCGTTTACTGATTTTTCCCAACAATAATTTCAATAAATATTGAGTGTTATATTTATGAGAAATTCTTTTTACTGAGAATTATCAAGCATGCCCAAAACATTTACAAAGAATTTGTGCTTTAAATCATTTAGAGGCTTTGTGAAAATATCTGCCCTCTAATTTTCAGCAGACACATATTCTAGAGAAATTTTCCTTTTTCAACATTATCCCTAAAAAGTGATGTCTTCTTTTTATATGCTTTGTCCTGATGTGTAAGATATGATTAGAGGTAATTGAAATAGCACTTGAGCTTCCACAAAATATTATAGAATTAGTGAATTTCAAATCATAATCAAGTAACTGATTTTGCATACACAATATTTGTGAACAACAACTACCAGTAATAACATAAACAGCATCAGAATATCCATATAATTCAAAATTTGAGTCTATTGGATACCACAATCCCATTTCAGATGTACCCTTTAGATACCTCAAATTTTTTTTTACAAAACTTAGATGTGATTCTTTTGGATCCACCTGAAATCTTGCATAGACACTTATGAAAAATATTATATCAGGCATGCTAGCTCTATATGTTTTCTGATCTAGATAAAGAAGCGAGCCAATGATTGCTCTATATGTTTTCTGATCTAGATAAAGAAGCGAGCCAATGATTGCTCTATATGTTTTCTGATCTACAGATTTACCAGAAACATCCTTATCTAGAACAACATTAGTAGCCATGAGAGTATTTATTGTGGAAGCATTTTTCATGCCAAATTTCTTAATCAATTCCTTGGTATAGTTAGATTGAGAAATGAAGATGCCTTCATTACTTTGCTTTACTTATAAACCAAGGAAGAAGGATAATTCTTTCATGCTACTCATTTCAAATCTGGATTGCATTATGTCAGCAAACCTTTTGTATAATCTAGAATCTATTGAGCCAAATATAATATCTGTTGGGTATTATTTCCATAATAATCCTGATTTGAAGAAGTCCCCCTTGAACTAAGATGAATTGAGTTGTATTTGACTTTACTTTCAAGTGATGTGCATGAAGGACTTAATTGCCAAGTACACACCAATGTCAGGTTACAATGAGTCATGTAACACAGGACTATGCAATGCAATTCCTCATTGTGTAGTACATGGTGTTTACTCATGTGTAATCTCTCTATTGGGGTGTCTTCATTTACAAGTGCATATGATTTAAGGAAAAGAAGGTTGCTGAGTTTAAGAATAATTAGGAAATTTCCTAAGTAAAATTCGTTGAGTATATATGTGAAGTTTCGTGTCATTCATCGAGATGTCATGTGAATACTCATGTAATTCATCGAGTTTACTTGGGAAATTTCTAACTGTTCTTAAACTTCTTCTGAAAACAGCTAAGTAAAATTCATCGAGTCTATACGTGAAGTCTCGTGTCATTCATCGAGACATCACGTGTATACTCGTGGAATTCGTCGAGAATACTCTAGTAGTCTAGTGATGGACAATAGAAAAATTTCTAAGTCAAATTCGTCGAATGAACTCATGTAATTCGTCGAGTGATCTCAGTTATTCTAAGTAATTCGTCGAGTGATCTAGCCTTTACTCGTATCATTTCAACGAATGGACTTAACATTTTTCTGGTTCGATTTTTTTTAATGGGTTCTATTTCAAACGACGGCCATGTATAGTGCATGTGGAAGCTTATTTTTAGAAGTATATTTATAGTCGTTGAAGATAGATTTCATATATATATATATATATATTGTTGAAGTGTGACCGGGCGGTCTGTCTTGGCGAGTTGGAGACCGCGCGGTCTGGCGGTCTCCCTCAGCGGTTTGGTTGCTGTGCCGTTGCTGTCTGGTGGTAGCCGTGCGGTTAGCCCTTCTGTCTAACCGCGCGGCCTGTGCGGTCTCCCCTGGCGGTCTCTCTCTCTCTGGTGGTAGCCGTGCGGTTAGCCCTTCTGTCTAACCGCGCGGCCTGTGCGGTTTGATCTGTATAGTCCGCTTAGTCCTGTAAATTTTTAGTCCCACATCTCTTATTTGTATTCTCTCTCCTCTCCTCCATTCTATATAAGGGAGGGCATACCTTTGTAATAGATACCTTTTTCTGATAATAAAGTTTTAGTTATACTACTTCCGGTTTGTTTCTGTTCGTTTCTCACATGGTATCAGAGGAGCGACCTTCTCCTCCTGTTCTCGCGGCTTGCGTCCTGTCCGCACGGCTTGCCCCTTCCTCTCGCGCCCTGTTCGCGCGACCTGTTTCTGTTGCTTGCTTCTTTCTTGCGACCTGTTCTAGTCGCCGCTTCCTCCCTCTCCTTTCTAGTCGCCGCGACCTGTCTCCGCGGCCCTTTTTGCCTTGTTCGCCTTTTGCCTCCCGATATCCTCCCCTTCTGTTCGCGCGGTCTGTCTGCTAGCCGCCCGACTTCTCTCCCTCTGTTTGCTTCTGCAGCTTGGTCGTGGTTTTTCTGGCCGCTGGTGTCTGACATCGTGACCGCTGCAGAACTTCTTCTTCCTATCCGCGCGGATAGTTTCCTAACCGCGTGGCTTCCTGTTGTTTGCGCAGCAGATCTCTTTCTTCTTACCGCTGCGTTTTCTCTCTGTTCGCGCAAGTTCTTCCTTGTTTAGGCGGCCTCTTTGCTCTTCTTTCTTTGCCGCTCTCTCTCTTGTCCCCGCGACCTCTCTCTAAGTCGCGCGGCTTGTTCTCCTCTGTGCGGCTCTTCCTTTAGCCGCTCCTGCTTGTTAGTCGCTGCGACCTCCTGCTGAGTCGCGCGGCTTGTGCTTTCCTAGCCGCGCGGCTTGTTTAGGCGGCCTAAGGCGAGTTCTTTTGTTCCTCCCTTCATGGCTTCCATATACTCCTCAGAGCCGTTCGCCTCGGTGGTCCCGTCTTCTGGTAGTGCCCACGTTGTTACTCAAGGAAAATGGTTGATCGACACCGGTGCTACTAATCATATGACCGGCAATCCCCAGTGTTTTTCTCTCCTAGAAACACATGGTCGGTTTCCCCCTGTTACTCTCGCTGACGGCTCTTCATCATCGGTTCATGGGATGGGGATAGTTCATGTCACTCCGTCTCTTCGCTTGGAGGATACTCTCTACGTGCCCAAGTTCCCGTGCAACTTATTATCTATTACCTCTCTATGCAAGCAATTACAATGTTCTGTTACTTTTACTTCTACTACTTGCTCTTTTCAGGATCCGGACTCCCAACGGACGATTGCTACTGGGACTGAGAGTGGCGGCCTATACTTTCTGGACAACATTTCCGCTTTCTCCACCTTCTCCTCCACCTCCACAGATCTTCTCCAATGGCATCTCCGCCTTGGTCATGCTCCTCCTCATCTTCTTCGTCAACTTCTGCCCCACCTTCCTCCACAAAGTCCACCGCTCAACTGTGAAGCTTGTCAGCTTGGCAAGCATCATCGCTCCTCCTTCCCTCCAAAGCACATTCGTGGATCCACCCGTCCGTTCGATCTCATCCACTCCGATATTTGGGGTCCTTCTCCTACCCTTACCGTTGGTCGGGGTAGTTCATATTTTGTCACATTCATTGATGATTTCTCTCATTGTACGTGGGTGTATCTGTTAAAAGATCGCTCCGAATTATTCTCTGTATGGACGTCATTCTATCTCATGATCAAAACTCAGTTTGATGTTTCCATTAAAGTTCTTCGCTCTGATAATGCCAAAGAATATATCAGTCATGACCTTTCTGCCTTCTGCATGCAAAATGGGATTATTCATCAAACGAGTTGTGTCTATACTTCACAACAAAATGGTGTGGCAGAACGCAAAAACCGTCACCTTCTTGATGTCGCTCGCTCCTTGATGACTCAGATGCATGTTCCTCGCTCCTATTGGGGCTATGCTGTTCTCCTTGCCTGTTACCTCATCAATCGCATTCCCTCCACCGTTCTCCACGGAAAAACCCCTTTCTCCATTTTGTATCCGGGCAAGGAGCCGTTTCATCTCCCTCTCCAAATATTTGGATGCACTGCCTTTGTGCATGCCCCTTCTGCCACTCGTGATAAGCTATCTCCTCGCTCCACCAAATGTATCTTTCTGGGGTACTCCACCACTCAGAAAGGTTATTGTTGCTTTGATCCCATCCTTCGTAAGCAGTTCGTTTCTGCTGACGTCACCTTCTTCGAGAATACCTCCTACTTCTCGGATGACTCCCCTCCTCTTCTCCCAGCCTCTGATTCTCCTGCTGTTCCCTTTATTTCCTCGACTCCCACTACGATATTCACCCCTACTCCGCCCTCGTCCACTCCTCTTGTTCCACCTCTCTCTCCCTCTTCTCCACCTCCATCTCCCGCATCTCCGCCGCCGTCGCTCTCTACTCCCGGGCCAGCTCTCTCTGCCACGGATGCTCCGGATGCCGAGGAACCTGCTGACCTGGATCTTCCTATAGCTCTTCGCAAAGGGGTGCGGACGTGTACCCAACACCCTCTTACTGCTGTTGTTTCATATGATCGTCTTACCCCTTCTCGCAGGGCCTTTGCTCTAGCTATCTCCACCACTGCCACGCCCCTCTCCTACCAGGAGGCCCTTGCTATTCCTCACTGGAAGATGGCTATGGATGAGGAAATGGCCACCCTAACAGAGCGGGGTACCTGGACTCTTGTTCCTCCTCCCTTCAGCACTGATGTTGTTGGCTGTCGCTGGGTCTTTGTGGTGAAATTTGCCCCGGATGGCACGGTGGACCGTTATAAAGCTCGCCTTGTTGCTAAGGGCTTTACTCAGACCTATGGGGTTGATTACTTTGACACCTTCTCTCCCGTGGCTCGTCTCAGCACTATACGGGTTCTTCTCTCTGTGGCGGTCAATAAGGATTGGCCGATTTCCCAGCTGGATGTCAAGAATGCCTTCCTTTATGGTGATCTTCAGGAGGCCGTCTACATGGAGCAACCTCCTGGGTATGTTGCTCAGGGGGAGACACGTGTATGCCGGCTGAAGAAGGCAATTTATGGCCTCAAGCAGAGCCCTCGAGCTTGGTTTGACAAGTTCAGCGGCATCGTGGCGGCCGTTGGTTTTGTGCGCAGCTCTGCTGATCACTCTCTATTTGTTCGCAAAACCTCCTCGGGACTGGTGGTTCTTGCAGTTTATGTTGATGACATTCTTCTCACTGGCGATGATCAGGAAGGGGTAGCCTTGACAAAGCGGCACCTTCGTCAACATCTAGTCACAAAAGACATGGGCTCTCCGAAGTATTTTTTGGGGATCGAAATCTCTCGGAAGCCCAACTCCTTAGTCCTCTCTCAGCGTAAGTATGCCCTTGATCTTTTAAAAGAAGCAGGATTGACTGGGGCTAAACCTGCCCGGTGTCCCATGGCTGTTGGAGAAGACAAAACCTGGACAGATGATTCGCCTCTTCTTTCAGATACTACGCGGTACAGGCGACTTGTTGGTAAGCTCATATACCTCACCGTGACCAGGCCCGATATTTCCTATGCTGTGGGCAAGGTGAGTCAATTCATGCAAGCACCCAGGGAGTGCCATCTACAGTCCGCCTTGCGGATCTTGGAGTACGTCAAAGCAGCCCCTGGGAAAGGATTGCTCTTTCAGAAGAATGGTCATCTGAGGGTTGAAGCATACTCAGATGCGAGTTACGCTGATGACAAAGGGGATCGCAAGTCCACCTCCGGTTTCTGCACTTTTGTTGGGAGAAATCTGGTAAGCTGGAAGAGCAAGAAGCAGTCTGTTGTCTCCAGGTCCAGTGCTGAAGCAGAGTATCGGAGTATGGCATCGACCACTTGTGAGTTAAAGTGGCTTCGGGCTCTCATGCTGGATTTAGGAGAGGTCTACAACCATCCTCTACCTATGTTCTGTGACAATAAGGCTGCTATATACATCTCCAAAAATCCAGTCTTTCATGAAAGAACCAAGCACATTGAGGTCGATTGTCATTTCATTCGTGAAGAGATTTTAAAGGAACAAATTTGCACTCCTTTTGTTACTTCTGAGAAAGAGCTGGCTGACATCTTCACCAAGCCAGTATCCGCCTCGTTCCTACATATTTGTGACAAGCTGGGCATGATCGATATATATGCTCCAGCTTGAGGGGGAGTGTTGAAGTGTGACCGGGCGGTCTGTCTTGGCGAGTTGGAGACCGCGCGGTCTGGCGGTCTCCCTCAGCGGTTTGGTTGCTGTGCCGTTGCTGTCTGGTGGTAGCCGTGCGGTTAGCCCTTCTGTCTAACCGCGCGGCCTGTGCGGTCTCCCCTGGCGGTCTCTCTCTCTCTCTGGTGGTAGCCGTGCGGTTAGCCCTTCTGTCTAACCGCGCGGCCTGTGCGGTTTGATCTGTATAGTCCGCTTAGTCCTGTAAATTTTTAGTCCCACATCTCTTATTTGTATTCTCTCTCCTCTCCTCCATTCTATATAAGGGAGGGCATACCTTTGTAATAGATACCTTTTTCTGATAATAAAGTTTTAGTTATACTACTTCCGGTTTGTTTCTGTTCGTTTCTCACATATATATATCAAGGATTCATTTTAGAAACTTAACTTGCTAAGAATCGCAAAATTTCTCAAGACCTAATTTTCAAACTTGTGAACGACCGACGTCTGATTTCTCGATCTACTATTTTCAGAATAGTTCTTCCTGATGACCTAGAGTTCAGGATCAACAATTCTTTTCAGAGATAAATTCAACAAGATCTTTTTGTTCAGATTTCTCAAATGTGCTTTCGTTCGAGTCAGATTTCAAGTTTTAGATCAAAATTTTTCAGAAGTCAAGTCTTCTCCTTCAATTTCATTTCATGTTCTTGAAAGTTTTTGATTTCAAGGATAGCTAAATCACCTAGAGGGGGGTGAGTAGGTTTCTTAGTCCTTAGTGACTTATCTTTTATTTTCTTTTCTTTAGGTGCTTTATTAGTTAGTTGGACTTTGCTTTCAAGATATATAACCTGCAACACAACAAACACACTGAGCACACAAAAGATTTATAGTGGTTCCCCTAACAAGGGTACATCCACTTTCCCTCCCACCTATCAAACTATCTTATTAGACAAGGCACTTCTCCAAAACTCTGCTCATAAGAGCTTACACCACAGATCCCTTAGGGCCTCTCAGTCTCCTCCAAGACTTACAACTCAGCAACAAGGGCCTATAACTCAATGATTAGCAGATCACCTACCTCAGGACAAAGGCCCTACACTCAGGCTGGGAGGACATCCCTACCTCAGATCCATTAGGGATCCTACAGCTCAGAGAGAATGACTGTCCTACCTCAGGTTGTTAAGCCCTATAACTCAGATCCAAAGGATCTTACAGCTCAGGAACATGTGCCCTACAACTCAGTGAGAATGACTCACCTACCTCAGACTTAAAACCAAGTCCTATAGTTCAGACCCAAAGCTCCTACCCTCAGATTCACAACAGAATCCTACCTCAGAGCAAATTTTCTCCTTCAACTCAGATCATAAAGGATCCTACAAGATATAGGTGGGTTGTGTTGTTGATCTTGACACAAGAGATGTTTCTCTGTGCCAAGGTTTAGCTGGAAGGAGATAAACTCAGCACCACTATTACTCCAGGAATATATTTCCTGAGTCTACTTTTACCTGAACTGAGATATACTCAGTTCTAGCTTCTTCTTCACAGCACCAGGGATTTTTCCTGCTGGGACTATGAAGTGACTGCAACAAAGCTTGCTGCTACCGGAGCTGAGAGAATCCCAGCCCAACTTCTTTTCAGTAATAAGGATGTAGATCTTGCTTTGGCTTGTGCTGGAAGCAGTTTGCAGACAACTATTCTATTTCTTGTTTCTTTCCTAGGCTGAGGAGATTCAGCCCTAATTTCTTCTTCACAGCCTCCAGTAAATGTGCTTTAGGGTTGTACAACTGGATCTATGAAGAACTTGCTAGTGCAGATGGAAAATGGCACCAACTATCCTGCTTTCTTCCTTCAGAGTTTTGCTATGATCTTGTTGATGTCAATGGAGAAGACAATCAGCTAACTTGTTTAGCCTTTAGATTTACTATCTTGAGCTTCCTGTTCTTTAGTCACAGTAATAATGATGATGAAGAAGAACAACACCAATAGCTCCTTTTCTGTAAAAAGGCTTATCCTTTTATTGATTGCAACCCAACGTCTCTTTTAGTAGTGGGCCCCACATCATTGATGGGCATCTATAACCTTGCTTTAACGCCAACTGTCGTATAGTAGCTCTGCGGTGCTTTTTGTCAAGTACTGTAGCTTTCCCGCTGTCAGTTTGAATAATGTTGACTTGTTGACTTACTGACGTCAGCGCTTGTGGACTTAGCCAAAATCAAGCATTAGTAGAATAGGTGTTGAGTGAATGAGCTTCACTCAAAGCCAAGGCACTTAGATAGAATTCTGTTTATCAAGGCGTTGACAACATTGAGTGAGCAAGCCTCACTCAACGTTTTTTGCCTTAGCTTATTCTTCAGCCTTTTCTGCATGCTTGGCGTTGAGAGCGTTGAGTGACCATACCTCACTCAATGCTTTATGCCTTAGCCATGCTTTCTGTATTTTAAGTATTGAGAGCGTTGAGTGAGCACTCCTCACTCAACGCTTTCCGCCTTAATCATTTTCCTACTTCTTCAGCAACTTAAGCATTGAGAGCGTTAAGTGAGCACGCCTCACTCAATGTTTTTTTTCTTTAGCCAAATTTTCTGAATCATAGCATTGAGAGCGTTAAGTGAGTATGTCTCACTCATAACTTTCTGCCTTAGCCAGATTTTTCAGCTCCTTGGCGTCGAGTAAGTAAGCTCCACTCAATGCATTTGGACTAATCTTCCCCCTCAGCAATATGGACTCCTTGAGTCACCTAGGCAGGTTCTAGGTGAGCTCCTTCTCTATCATCTGCCACCTCTGAACTGAAATATGCCTCTAGTACTACAGCTGGAAGAGCGGGAGGATGTCATGTTGACTGTACGAACATAGCACTCCCGAGCCTGCTTTGGATCACTCCTGATCCTACATTGACGACCATCAACGTCGAACTTGATTGCAAGGTGGAAGGTTGAGATGATAGCTTGATATTTATTGAGCAGCGACCTCCTGAAGATAGCATAGTAGCTGCTTCGAGCATCAACTACAATGAACTGGATCTGCTTTATTACCCCTCTAAGCCTCACTGAGAGCGTGACACTTCCTTCGACCTCCTTCCTATTGCCAGAAAAACTATAGATTGGCCCTTCAGTGGAAAGCAGAGGTTGTCTGGTCTTCAGGGCCTCAAAGGTTGGTTTGATCATTACTCTAGTATCTAGATAGACTTTTTCTTCTATAAGAGCTGCCAACTGTCCAATGTTGTTCTTGTCCTTTCTGCAGATTTGAAGCTCCATTGATCTCCACACCTTATGGTTCACTTTTGAATACATAAGTTTAAACCTTTTTGCTCTCCTTTGAGGTCTACTCAGATGTTAGGTTCTTTTTGAGTAACCTCCCTCTGATACCACTTGAAAGTCTTTGATTTCAAGGATAACTAAATCACCCAGAGGGGGTGAATAGGTTTATTAGTCCTTAGTGATTTATCTTTTATTTTCTTTTCATTAGGTGCTTTATTAGTTGGTTGGACTTTGCTTTCAAGATATGTAACCTACAACACAACAAACACATAGAGCACACACAAGATTTATAGTGGTTCTCCTAACAAGGGTACATTCACTTTTCCTTCCACCTATCCAACTATCTTGTTTGACTAGGCACTTCTCCAAAACTTTTCTCCTAAGAGCTTACACCACAGATCCATCAGGACCTCTCAGTCTCCTCCAAGACTTATAACTCAACCACAAGGGCCTATAACTCAGTGATTAACAAATAACCTACCTCAGTACAAAGGACCTACACTTTGGCTGGGAGGACAACCCTACCACAGATCTACTAGGGATCCTACAACTAAGAGAGAATGAATCTCCTACCTCAGGCTGTTAAGCCCTACAACTCAGATCCAAAGGATCCTACAGCTCAGGAACCTGTGCCCTATAACTCAGTGAGAATGACTCACCTACCTCAGACTTAAAACCAAGTCCTATAGTTCAGACCCAAAGGTCCTACCCTCAGATTCTCAACAGAATCCTACCTCAGAGCAAATTTTCTCCTTCAACTCAGATCCAAAAGGATCCTACAAGATGTAGGTGGGTTGTGTGGTTGATCTTGACATAAGAGATGTTTCTCTGTGCTAAGGTTCTTGAAGGAGATAAACTCAGCCCCACTATGAGTCCAGGAATATATTTCCTGAGTCTACTTTTACCTGAACTGAGATATACTCAGTTCTAGCTTCTTCACAGCACTAGGGATTTTTCCTGCTGGGACTATGAAGTGACTGCAGCAAAGCTTACTACTACCTTAGCTGAGAGAATCTTAGCCCAACTTCTTCTCAGCAACAAGGATGTAGATCTTGCTTTGGCTTATGTTGGAAGAAGCTTGCAGACAACTGTTCTGCTTCTTCTTTCTTTCCTGGGCTGAGGAGATTCAACCTTAACTTCTTCTTCATAGTCTCCAGTAAATGTTCTTCAGGGTTGTACAACTGGATCTGTGAAGAACTTGCTGGTGTAGATGGAAAATGGCACCAGCTATCATGCTTTCTTCCTTCAGAGATTTGCTCTAATCTTGTTGATGTCAATGGAGAAGATAATCAGTTAACTTGTTTAGCATTTAGACTTGTTGTCTTGAGATTCTTGTTCTTCAGTCACAACAATAATGGCGATTAAGAAGACCAACACAACAACTCCTTTTTCTGTAAAAAGGCTTCTCCTTTTATTGATTGCAACCTAACGACTCTTTTAGCAGTGTGCCCCACACCATTGATAGGCAGCTGCAACCTCGCTTTAACGTCAACTATCGTACAGTAGCTCTGCGATGCTTTTTGTCATGTACTGTAGCTTTCTCGCTATCAGTTTGAATAATGTTGACTTGTTTACTTGCTGACGTCGATGCCTGTGGACATAGCCAAAATCAAGCATTACTAGAATAGGCGTTAGTGAATTAGCTTCACTCAATGCCAAGGCACTTAGATAGAATTTTGTCTATCTAGGCATTGATAGCGTTGAGTGAGCAAGCCTCACTCAATGTTTTTTGCCTTAGCTTATTCTTCAGCCTTTTCTGCATGCTTAGCATTGAGAGCGTTGAGTGACCATGCCTCACTCAATACCTTATGCCTTAGCCATGCTTTCTGTATTTTAGGCATTGAAAGCGTTGAGTGAGCACTCCACACTCAACAATTTCTGCCTTAATAATTTTCCTGCTTCTTCAATATCTTAAGCATTGAGAGCATTGAGTGAGCACACCTCACTAAATGTTTTTTTGATTTAGCCAGATTTTCTGAATCATTACGTTGAGAGCGTTGAGTGAGTATGTCTCACTCAATGCTTTCTTCCTTAGCCAAAATTCTGAGCTCCTTGACATTGAGTGAGTAAGCTCCACTAAACGCATTTGGACTTAGACAAATTTCTGCGTCTGAAAACACATGTTCTGACTGAATGATGGTCAATCAACGATTTATCATATGGCTTTGAGTGAGCTTGCCTCACTCAACGCTTATGGACTTAGTCAAATATCAACAAAAATTTTTTGTGGCTTTGACTTACAAGTCAATACTCAACGAATATAGAGTAAGGCGTTGAGTGAGTGATACTCACTCAATGCCTGTGGACTTAACCACTTTTCTGCCCATTTCTTCTTAGGCTTCTACTGCATTAGCCAGTCTCACATCCTTTGGTTGTATGGCATTGAGTGAGTTGACTTCACTCAATGCCTGTGGACTTAGCCACTTTCTCAGCTTGCCACTACTTTGGCTTTGACTGTATAGGCTCCACTCGGCGCTATAAGTCATCTGGCATTGAGTGAGTAACCTTCACTCAACGCATGTGGACTTAGACAGATTTCTGTCTATCCACATCTTAGGTAAGTGTTTACCTGACTTAGCCACTTAGGCTACGTGTCCCATTAATATTGCTAGGACATCCTGCAATAACTAAGCTTGAGCACAAGTTAGATCACCACATGTGTATACATTATTTACTATGCCTTCTTCAAATCCAGGACATTGAGATCAATAGACCCAACAGTTCTCTTATCCAAGGAGGAAGATGATTGATTCCCTTTAGATCTGAAGTTGTAGACTAGTTTTCAATCTAGAAATTATAAAAAATACTTTTCTTAATGTAGGAGGTTTTTACTTCCGAGTTTGTAGATCCGTGTTTTGGATCGAGTTGTAGGAGAGGTTATTCTTCGAGTATAGGAGTGTTGATCTCCGAGTTGTAGGAGCAATGTCTCCGAGTTGTAGGAGTTGAGGCTCTGAGGTGTAAGATTTGTTTAATCTGAGTTTTGGTGAAGTAGCCAAATCTAGTCTGAAGTGCTAGATAGGCGATGCAGGACAGTGGATGTACCCATTCTGGGGAACCACTATAAATCCTTGTGTGCTTCTGTGTGCTTCTGTGTGCTTGTTTATTAGTAATTTTTTATTCAGCAAAAAATATTCAGAACTCACTTATTCACTCCCCTCTAGGTGATTTAGGTAGACAACTAGATACTTTCAATATCATCCACATAAATCTGGACTATAAGCAGCTTTTTTCTTATGTGTTTTAGTGAAAAGTATTTTATCCACCTTCCCTATTGTGAAAGAGTGATCTAAGAGAAATGTGGATAAGGTCTCATACTAGGCTCTTGAAGCATGCTTTAGAGCATAAAGTGCTTTGTTCAATTTATAAACATAAGAATGTTAAGTTGGATTGACAAAACTTGGAGGTTGTTCTACATAAACCTCTTCTCGTAGAAATCTATTAAGAAAAGCACTTTTGATATCCCTTTGATATACTTTAATTCATTTATAAGTTGCATAGGCTAGAAATAATCTGCTTCCTTCTATCCTTGCTACTGGTGCAAATGTTTGATTGTAGTCAATTCCTTCCTCTTGCATATATCCTTGAGCAACCAGCCTTGCCTTTTTTCTCAATAACACTCCATCAATATCTATTTTATTCTTGAATACCCATTTAGTTCTAATAATTAGGTAATTCCTTGGTCTCTCTCCTAGTTCCCAAACTTTATTTCTTTCAAACTGTGAAAACTCTTCTTGCATAGCTACAATCCAGTGTGGATTAGTATCAACTTCTCCAAATTTTTTTGGTTTAAACTATGATAAGAAGCACTACAACATCACTCCAGTGGATAGTTGTTTTCTAGTTTTTATCCCTTAATTCACATTTCCAACAACATGTGATGGAGGATGATCCCTCAGAATTGACCTATCTAGATCAATTCTTGTTTGAGCAATTAGATCATGATCAATTTGTTCTTCTATTCCATCTTCATGAGATAATTCAACTTCCTGATCATTATCATGTTCAGTAATTATTAGATTAATAGGTACTTCATCATCTGAAATTTTTGTATCATCTTTTGTTTGATGATTATGCTTCTCTGATGAGTTTTCTATATTCTTCTCAATCTTCAACTCTTTAAAACTTTTATCTATAGTAATCTGTTCCTATAATAAATATTTGGTGGAAGTTTCCTCCTCCTTGGAACAAGCATGAGTTTTATGAAATACAACATGCATGGATTCTTAAATTTTAAGAGTCCTTTTATTATAACACATATAAGCTTTACTTGATAAAGAATACCCTAAAAATATTCCAACATCAGCTTTCTTATCAAATTTTGCTAGATAGCTTTTCCTTTTATTATGAATGTAACAAACACAACCAAATATTCTAAAATAAGAAACTATAGGTGGCTTACCTTTCAAAAGATCATAAGGAATCTTTAGTTTGATCTTGTGAATAAAAATTCTATTAAAAACAGAATTAACAGTGTTGACTGCTTCAGCCCAAAAGGACCTAGGTAGGTTTGATTCTACAAATAAGGTTCTTCCAACTTCAATGAGTGTTCTAATTTTCTTTCAGCCACTCCATTTTATTAAGAAGTTCTAAGAGCTGAAAAGCTTTTCCTTATCCCCTCATCCTAATAGAATCTACTGATCAACTGATTTTCAAACTTTGTACCATGATCTCTTCTGATCAAGGATACTTTAGTATCAGAAAGTGACAATCAACCTATTCACCCCCCCCCCCTCTAGGTGGTTTATTCTACTACTCTAATAACTTTCAAGTGGTATCAGAGGGAGGTTGTTCAAATAGGACTCAATAGTCTGAACAGATCTCAAATAGTAGCTGAAGATTATCCCTATGGGTTCAGGTGAGAACCATAAGGAGTTGAGCTCAATGAAGCTTCCTATATATAGGAAAGAAAACTTTGGGATCTGGAAGGAAAGGCTGAGGCTATTTATGGAAGCCTCGGACCTAAGAATATTCATAACATTTCAAGAGGTACCCTTCATCCCCATGAAGGTCTATGTTATAGATGCCAATTTCTAGACTCCAAAGAAGTACACTGAGATGACCAAGGATGAAGTCATTATGGTAACCATGAATAAAAGGGTTCAAAACATCATTGTTAGTGTCATAGATGACTCCACCTTCTAGAATATGTTCTATTGCAGGGATGCTAAAGAGATGTGGGATTCTCTTATAATTTATATGGAAGGGATGATGGCACACCCCCTCCACCTCTACTTGGACACGATGCTGACGATGATGAGGTTGACCCGGTTGCTGAGGCGATTCAACTAAAGGACGTGAGGCGTCACGATGATGCTAGCGGAAGGCTACGTTACAACCTCCGCCCGCGGCGCGCAACATTCGTCGCACCGCATTAAAACATTTCCCTTTTCATGCTTTATTATTTCTATTTTAGGAATATAAAATTATCCAAGTTTGAAGTGATAATTTTATATTCAATATTGCACTTTTTATTTTTGCATTTGGACAATATTTTATTTGGTGTGCATTTAACCATTTGGATGGATGAGATTACATCTCCATCATGAATGGTTAAGGCTTGTTTGTAACTCCTATTTAAGGAGGCCTTGTTATGAGATCATTAGTGAAATATTGAAAACCTAAATCCTCTCTTAAGAATTTCGGCCAAGCTTGTGCCAAGCCGCCGCCCCCCCTCCATGGTGGTGTGAAACCGTCGGCCTCCTTGTGGTGGTGTGAAGTCGCCGCCCCTTGCCTCCTCCATCCGTTCGGTGCGACTCCGGCACGGTTTCCTTCGGTGCGACTCCTTGGAAGAAGGTTGCAACCCTTCGGTGTGACGCCGGTGGATCCGTGGAGAGAGTTAATCTCCCACAATTATCTTGTGTGAACGTTCTCCGGTTGGGTAAAATATCTCATCCCTCCTTGTGTGATTTCTTCTAATTAGTTGTGGTGGAACGCAAATCGTTTTATCCGCTTTGTTAAATCAATCGCTGCACTTTTCATTTCGAAATCGCCGTTGCTAGGCTTTTTATTTCCGGATCGGGTGGATCCTATTTGCCGGAGCGAATCTTGGCCTATAGCCTTGGTTTTGCTCCTAAAAAGGTTGGCAATCTTTATGTTAATTTGGGGAACGATCCGACTCAAATTTCGATCGCTATTTTCGAGTCGACCAATCCTCCTTGTTATTTTTATGCGCTGCGTTTGTGACGAGGAAATATTGTGGGCGATAGGTGCTGTGTAGGTGCGATAGTTCTAAGATGATATTGGGCGAGGAGTGAATTATTTCCGTAGAGATCTCCGATTCCGGACATCCCTACATCAATTTGGTATCAGAGGCGGTTGTTTCAACTCCCACGTTGCAAACATCCTCTCTGCGTTCGTCGTTGGTTGATCTGAATTTTCTAAGATCTGAAATTTCGGATTGGTCTGCGTTTAGTAAATCCGTCGAAATTTTAAACTTGTCAAAAATATCTGAAAAAAAAAACTGTAGCTTCCTGCACTTATTTCCAGCAACTTTAAAACAGAAAATTTTTTGATTCGGCCGCATTAAATCTGCCTGCAAATTAGAACATCATAATTCTGTCCAGTTGGTCTGCAAATAGCGGGCTGAAATCTTCATTTTTCAGCAAAATTTCAAAAAAAAATTATTTTCATTCTAGCTACAGCCCTAGGAAAAATTATCTTTCATAATTTTCTGGGTCTTGCATGCGCACTAGGCTAGGCACGGAGTATTCGGCACCGTCTACGTCTAGGATGGCTGAGAACGAGCACTAAACTCGTAACGCTGAAGCGATAGCAGGTCTTCGTAACGATATGACGGAACTTAGGGCCACCTTAGCACAGATTTTACAAAATCAAGCTAGGCCACCCCCACCTCCCGCTAATATTGAGTTGCCCCACCGGCGCCAACATATTTCCGATTCAGATTCGGATGGCGACTCCCCACGAGTGCCCCCTCGAGGCAATCGCCACGGGCGAGAGTTTGATATTACAAGGGCCATCAAAATTGATGCCCCCACTTTCGATGGTATGGGAGATCCACAGAATTTCCTCACATGGATAGTGGACATGGAATGTTATTATGATTGGCACCATCTTACGGACCCCCAAAAGGTCCAAGTTGCCAGGATGAAGCTAACCGGTCGCGCCAAAACTTATTGGCTGAATGAAGAGCGTAGACTAGGGACTGGGGACGGAGACCCGATTATTGGATGGACCGTCATGAAGAATTTGCTGACCGATCAGTACGTCCCCGCGTACCATCGGACACAAATGTTTGACGAGCTCGCCTCCCTGCGGCAAGGCTCCAATTCTGTATCAGAGTACATGGGAGAATTAAAGGACCGGTTGGTGCGTTGTAACCTGAGGGAGATCCCCGAAGTCACCCTTTCTAGGTTTCGTAAGGGGCTTCAACCCGATATTCAGCGGAAGCTCTTGCGTTATGGCCACACTGATTTGAACACCACATTCAATGCCGCCCTCGACATTGAAAAACACTTAGCCTCTAAGGCTCACTCCCGTTATTCTCATGCGAAAGGAAAATCCTCTACCGGAGCATCTTCCTCCACCTATCAAGATAAGGGGAAGTACCGGTCGGCCGAGTCCAAGTCTGTCGTGATCACGGCTAGGAACACCAAGAACCCCGCGAGTGAACGCATTCCAATCGGAAAGGTTAGCAAGACTAACGCCACATGCTATTCTTGCGGCATTCAAGGTCATTATGCCTTCGAATGCCCAACGAAGACTAAAGCCATAGCCCTTTTAGAGTCGACGACCGATCTTGCGGATTATGTTTATGAGGCTGCTGAGGAGAGCGACCCGGAAGGGGTCCCAAGTGACTTAGAGGACGATCACCCCCTTATGGTGATGCGTTGTATCTTGGCCACCCCTCGACCATTAGATGAATGGAAAAGGACGAGCATATTTTCCCTGATTTTTAAGAGTGGCGAGAAACTCTGCAAGCTGATTGTTGATAGTGGTAGCTGTGTGAACGTTGTATCTGAGAACGCCATAGCACGTATGTCCTTGACCACGGAACCACACCCGACCCCATATAAGGTCGCTTGGATCAACAAGATCTCCGTACCCGTTACCAAGCGATGCCTGGTCCCACTCTCATTCAAATCCTACGTTGATGAGGTGTGGTGTGATGTCCTTCCGATGGACGCTTGTCATGTGTTGTTAGGCCGCCCTTGGCTATATGACCGTGATGTTACTCATTTTGGTAGAGCCAACACATATGAATTCAAATTCAATGGCAAAACCGTCACCTTGAGACCGACCATCCCAAAGGAGCCCGTAGTCTTGGCTAAGGACACCACTATCCCGGTAGAACGGAAAGCATTGAATCTAGTTGGTAAGAAAGAGTTTGAGAGAGATCTGTTCCTTGATGGAATTATGTATGCGCTAGTCCTCCTAAGTGCGAAGCCCGATTCTAGCGTTTTGGATGAGTTACCTAGTGAGTTACAGGTACTATTGGAAGAGTATAGGGACGTGTACCCGGATGAGCTACCGTCCACGTCGCCCCCGCTTAGAAATATTCAGCATGCGATAGACCTCATCCCGGGGTCTTCCTTGCCAAATCAGCCCCATTATCGACTCCACCCCGCAGCTCACCTGGAGTTGCAGTCCCAGATAGAGGGCTTGCTAGAGAAAGGTTTCATTAGGACTAGTATGAGCCCATGCGCGGTGCCAGCCCTTCTTGCCCCCAAGAAGGATGGTACGTGGAGGATGTGCGTTGATAGCCGGGCTATCAACAAGATCACCATCAAGTATAGGTTTCCCATTCCCCGCCTAGATGATTTGTTGGATGTCTTGTCTGGGGCCACCGTATTCTCCAAATTAGATCTTCGGAGTGCTATCACCAGATTAGGATACGAGAGGGCGATGAGTGGAAGACAGCATTTAAGTCGAAGGAGGGACTGTACAAATGGCTTGTGATGCCCTTTGGGTTATCCAATGCCCCTAGTACCTTCTCCCGGATGATGACACATGTCTTTCAGCCATTCATGGGGAAGTTCGTTGTCGTCTACTTTGACGATATACTGATTTATAGCACCTCTACTACCGAGCACATCTCCCACATGAGAGTGATCCTTTCCACCCTGCGGAAAGAGACCTTATTTCTCAATCTTAAGAAATGCACTTTCAATGCCTCAGAGGTAGAGTTCTTAGGTTATATAGTCGGTTCACAGGGTATTCGAGTTGATCCGGGCAAGGTTCAGGTCATTAAGGACTGGCCCGTGCCAACCACCCTACGTGAGGTACGTAGTTTCCATGGGTTAGCCACGTTTTATCGTCGTTTCATACGAGACTTCAGTAGTATTATGGCGCCTATCACCGACTGTATGAAGAAGGGAGAGTTTACATGGACGAAGTCCGCCACCTATGCTTTTGAACGAATAAAGGAGCTTATGACTGAGGCACCTGTCTTACGTCTACCTGACTTTTCTAAAGTCTTTGAGCTCACATGCGATGCGTCTGGAGTAGGGATTGGAGGTTTCCTGAGCCAGGAGGGCCATCCCGTTAGTTATTTCAGCGAGAAGTTGTCAGGCCCCAAGTTGAATTATTCCAATTACGATAGGGAGTTCTATGCTGTAGTCCGATGTCTACACCATTGGAGGCACTATCTCCTCTCCAAGGAGTTCGTGATCCTCTCCGATCATGAGGCCTTGCATTTCATTAACGGACAGCATAAAATCAGCCCAAGACACGCTAAGTGGGTAGCATTCCTACAAGGTATACATTTAACCTCAAACATCTTAAAGGAGCTGATAACCGAGTCGCTGACGCCCTTAGTCGTCTTACGCTTTTACTCACTTCTATGGAAGTACATGTTATAGGATTTGAGCGGGTGAAGGATGAGTATGCTACGTGTCCTGACTTCCAAGACGTCTATTTATCAGCCCAGGATAGTTCCCCCACGACGATATCTGCATACGTCATTAAGGACGGTTACCTGTTTAGGAACGGAAAGCTATGTATTCCGCAGTCATCGTTACGTCTACATATCATTTGGGAATTGCATAGTGGAGGGTTGAGTGGTCACTTCGGTAGGGATAAGACGATTACGTTAGTCGAGGAAAAGTTTTATTGGCCCAAACTTAAGACTATGGTAGGAAGAGTCGTGTGTAGCTGCCGAACGTGTCAGGTTTCTAAGGGTGGTAAAACCAATGCAGGATTATATACACCCTTGCCTATTCCCTCCATGCCTTGGGTGGATGTTAGTATGGACTTTGTATTAGGCCTTCCCCCTACCCAACGCCGTCATGATTCCATTTTTGTAGTTGTGGATAGATTTTCCAAGATGGCTTATTTCATCCCGTGCAGTAGAACAAACGATGCGTCTCATGTCGCTAAACTATATTTTAAAGAAGTCGTTAGTCACCGCGGAGTGCCAAAGACCATAGTTTCGGATAGAGACGTAAAATTCACTAGTTATTTTTGGAAAACGTTATGGATATTAATGGGAACAAAGTTATTGTTTTCCGCCGTCTATCATCCCCAAACGGATGGGCAGACGGAAGTAGTTAATCGGAGTTTAGGGAATTTGTTAAGATGCCTCGTGAGCGATCATTTAGGCACTTGGGATCTTCTCCTACCCCACGCCCAATTAGCCTACAATAATTCCAAAAATAGGTCTACGGGTATGTCTCCGAATGAGATTGTCCACGGTTATAAAGCTCCTGTGCCGCTTGACTTGATGTCGTTGCCTCCAACGTATAAAGCAAGTCAATTTGCACAATCCTTTGCCCAACACATCCATGATCTACATGTACGTATACGGGCCACTTTGACGTCACAATACAACTCTTATCAGGCGCACGCTAATTTACATAGGAGAGTATCAAACTTTAAAATTGGCGATCTGGTTTTAGTCCGTTTAGTTCCCGAACGCTTGCCAACTGGCACCGTTAAAAAGTTAGCACCAAAGCGCGCCGGCCCTTTTCGGATTATTAAGAAGTTAGGTGACAACGCTTTCGTTTTGGACTTGCCTGCTGATTGGGGTATCTCCCCCATTTTTAACGTTTCGGATTTAACGATATTTGTGTCGCCACCACAAGAGTTGATTTCTTTGTCGTCTTCTTCTCCCACTTTAAATTCTCATGGGTTGGGGAGTGGTAGAACGGATGATATCTCTCTTACGGTCCCCACAGGTATATCATCGGATGGTACGTTGCCTTCTTTCTTGCCTACTGCTAATATGTTCCCCAGGTTCCCACAGACATTTTCCACTCCAGAGATGATACTTGCTGCTGAGCATGTTACCACTGCTGATGGCGACACCCGCCGCTTCCTCAACCGTTGGCGTGACCGCCCCCCTTCGGATGACTCTTGGGTGCTCGAGTTGGAGCTGCAAAGTTTGGATGCCGATCTTCTTCGCCGCTACCTCTTGGACCACGCAACAGAGATGCGTGATTTTGAGCGGGGGAGGATTGATGGCGCACCCCCTCCACCTCTACTTGGAGACGATGCTGACGATGATGAGGTTGACCCGGTTGCTGAGGCAATTCAACTAAAGGACGTGAGGCGTCACGATGATGCTAGCGGAAGGCTACGTTACAACCTCCGCCCGTGGCGCGCAACATTCGCCGCACCGTATTAAAACATTTCCCTTTTCATGCTTTATTATTTCTATTTTAGGAATATAAAATTATCCAAGTTTGAAGTGATAATTTTATATTCAATATTGCACTTTTTATTTTTGCATTTGGACAATATTTTATTTGGTGTGCATTTAACCATTTGGATGGATGAGATTACATCTCCATCATGAATGGTTAAGGCTTGTTTGTAACTCCTATTTAAGGAGGCCTTGTTATGAGATCATTAGTGAAATATTGAAAACCTAAATCCTCTCTTGAGAATTTCGGCCAAGCTTGTGCCAAGCCGCCGCCCCCCTCCATGGTGGTGTGAAACCGCCGGCCTCCTTGTGGTGGTGTGAAGCCGCCGCCCCTTGCCTCCTCCATCCGTTCGGTGCGACTCCGGCGCGGCTTCCTTCGGTGCGACTCCTTGGAAGAAGGTTGCAACCCTTCGGTGTGACGCCGGTGGATCCGTGGAGAGAGTGAATCTCCCACAATTATCTTGTGTGAACATTCTCCGGTTGGGTAAAATATCTCATCCCTCCTTGTGTGATTTCTTCTAATTAGTTGTGGTGGAACGCAAATCGTTTTATCCGCTTTGTTAAATCAATCGCTGCACTTTTCATTTCGAAATCGCCGTTGCTAGGCTTTTTATTTCCGGATCGGGTGGATCCTATTTGCCGGAGCGGATCTTGGCCTATAGCCTTGGTTTTGCTCCCAAAAAGGTTGGCAATCTTTATGTTAATTTGGGGAACGATCCGACTCAAATTTCGATCGCTATTTTCGAGTCGACCAATCCTCCTTGTTATTTTTATGCGCTGCGTTTGTGACGAGGAAATATTGTGGGCGATAGGTGCTGTGTAGGTGCGATAGTTCTAAGACGATATTGGGCGAGAAGTGAATTATTTCCGTAGAGATCTCCGATTCCGGACATCCCTACATCAAGGGATAGAAGAAGTGAGGGATGATAGGAAATCCCTCCTGAATCAGCAATATAAGGCCTTCAAGTAAGGCAAGAAAGATTCCATAACTGAATGCTATGAAAATTTCTTCATGATAGTGAACAGTCTGATCACCTATGACAGACAGTTCATAAATTATGAGCTGAATGACAAGTTTTTTAGTTCCCTAAATAAGTAATGGGATATCAAGATCTGTGCCATTAGAGAGGTTGGTAACTTGGCCAACACATTGCCTCAAAATTTGTTTGGGAAGCTGTTGTCTCATGAGATGCAGCTTAACTCCAGAAGGGTAGAAGAAGATGCTTCCAAAACTCTCAATAAAGAGAAGGAAATGGCCTTCAGTGTTGAAGCCACGATAAGGAGCAGGGAAAAGACTCATTCTCCACCAAGGAGAGCTAGAGAGTCAAAGAGCTCAGATCCCAGCTCCTTGGGCAATGAGCTGTCAGATGGAGAACTCATCTTATTCTCCAAACAGTTTAAGAAAATGTTGAGCAGAAGAAGACAATGGAAAAACAAAGGCTCTTCAAGATCCACATCAAGAAAGCCCCATTCTAACAAGGACAAGTCCAGAAAAGACCCCTCTAGGGAAAGGTATGACTCTATGAAAAACAAACCTATTAAGACTAATGTTGTCTGCTATTATTGCAACAGGAGTTTACATATCATTGCTGACTGTCCAATTAAGAGGAAGGAGCATATGAAGTCTGAAGACAAAAAACATTACAAGGACAAGAAGGCTAAAAAGAGCTTCTCGACCAAGAAGAAAATCAGCATATTAGACAGTGATTCTAAGTCTTCAGAATCAGATGAAGAGGAGGCCTGTTGGAACACCCTATTACTTATTTGGGTCAGGATCACTATGCCTGTTAGGAATGTTGCAATTACCTAGTTGTATAGTGTTGGGGTTTGTCTCCACAATGCCTCAGATTTGTAGGAGGTCAGACCTTGAACTAAGATGAATTAAGGTGTATTTGATGCTGTGTTTAAGTTGTATGTGTGCAGGTCCTTAATGCCAAGTGTAGACCAATATCAGTCTATAATGGGTCACCAAACACAGGACCATACAATGTAATCCCTCATTGTGTGATCCAAAGTGTTGGCCCATGTATAGCCTCTCTATTGGGATACACTTCCTTCATGCACTTGGATTGATGGACAGAAGCATTGGAGCAAATTTCCTCATAGAATTTTTCTAAGTCCCTAATACTCGAGTAACCCCTTATGATACTCGAGTATCAGGCTTTATACTCGAGTAGTTAGAGATACTCGAGTAGTCAGTTAGACTTACTCGAGTAAGGTCTTAATACTCGAGTAGTCTGTGTCCCATACTCGAGTAGTTAGTGAGATACTCGAGTAATCAGTTTGGCTTACTCGAGTAGGGTCTGAATACTCGTGTAGATATATCTATACTCGAGTAGTTAAGTTAGTCACTCGAGTAAGTTCTTTTCATACTCGAGTAAGTAACTTGATACTCGAGTAAATCATGTTTGATACTCGAGTAGATCCTTTTCTTCTCTTCTCTGCAAGTTCAAAGTACTGATACTCGAGTAAATACCCTGATACTCGAGTAAGTGTTTTCTGATACTCGAGTATAACTTCTGATACTCGAGTAAGTTTTCTCTATACTCGAGTATATCTTCTGATACTCGAGTAAGTATGTTCATACTCGAGTAATTGATCTTTGATACTCGAGTAAATTCTTCCATACTCGAGTAATTGACTCTGATACTCGTGTATGTAAACGTTTCTCAGGTATATTTTCTGATACTCGAGTTTAGCCTTTTGATACTCGAGTATATCGTCTTGATACTCGAGTATACTTTTCTATTACTCGAGTATACAATTCTGATACTCGAGTATACCATTTTTAATACTCGAGTAATTCATTCTTCTCTCCTGTATTTCTCTCTTTCTATACTCGAGTATACTACTTCTTGCTACTCGAGTAATCCATCTCTCCATACTCGTGTATATCCTCCATTACTCGAGTATCGCAGTCAACTTCTCCAGAATTATTCTAAGTCCATTTTCATCATAAGTATTTTGAATCTGTCAATTCTGATTGGTCCACGTGTCATCATTAATCAATATTATGACCGTTGGAACTCACCTATAAATAGGTCTTTTCAGAAATGACTTTTAAGCGTTATTACAGAAAGATTCTTTTTGAGAAAGAGAAATTCCGTGAACCCTAATTTCACGCCGCCGCCATTGCCGTTCACGGAAGAAGAAGAAAAGTTTGGATCGCGACCTTCGTTTTCATCGATCTTTCTCCAGCGATCCAGAAGAAAGAGAATCACTCGATCTTGCGAGCCTTGAAGATTCCAGATCTACTTTCTCGATCGAGGTGGTTCTAGATCTCAGATTCGTGTATCTTTCTCTAGTCGTCTTCTACATTTTCTGATCAAGCCGAAGTTCCTAAAGAAGAAGACGGATACAGATCCAGATCTGATAGTGTGTTTGTTTGTAATCACAACCAATATTTTTGTAGGAGTTTTAATTCTCCGAGATTTGTAGGAAGTTTTGTCTTCCGAGTTTTTGTAGATCCGTTTTGGGATCGAGATTTGTAGGAACGTGGTTCCGAGGTGTAGGATTGTTTTCAATCCGAGATAGTGGAGTAGCCGAGTCTAGTGATTTGCTAGATCGGTGAGGAAAGTGGACGTACCCAAGATTGGGGAACCACTATAAATCTTTTGTCGTCTGTGATTGCTTGATATTTGCTGTGTTAGTTTTTAATTCCGCATTTGACACGCTTTTCACCTATTCACCCCCCTCTAGGTGATTTAGGCTAACAACTTAGACCTCTCAATTGGTATCAGAGGGAGGTTGATCGTTAAAAGGTTAACACCTTGATCTTATCCTTCTAAGTTGTTTCTTGAAAAGTATCAAGCATAAGTAAGACCAAGGATTTTGCTAAACTCCCTATCTGCACCAAGAACAACTTTCCTATGTGGAAGGAAAGAGTAAAGTTCTTCATGGAAGCAGTAGATCCCCGGATCTTCATGATTGTTGAAGAAGGTCCCCACATTCCTATGACTGCATCCACCATAGATCCCACCAAGCAAGTTCCCAAGAAGCTGATGGATCTAGATAAGGATGAGATTGCACTTGTCTCTCTGGACAAGAAAGCCAAAAATATTATAGCAAGTGCAGTGGATGACTCAATGCTGCAAAATCTGATTCATTGCCAGTCTGCCAAGGAGATGTGGCAATCCCTTGTGACTCTAATGGAAGGTACAGAAGAAGTGACGGATGATCGTAGATCCCTACTGAACCAAAAATATGAAGCCTTCAGGCAGGGTCATAAGGAAGCCATAGCTGACACTTTTGAGAACTTCTTCAAGATAGTAAATGGCCTAAGAGTTTATGGACGTGTCTTCACCAACGGGGAACTCAATGACAAATTCTTAAGATCCCTAACCAAGGAATGGGACAATAAGGTATGTGCCATTCGGGAGTTTGGAAGGTTAGCTGAGACGGACCCGCAGAATCTGTTCGGAAAGCTTATGTCTTACGAGCTGCAAATCAACTCAAGAAAAGCTGAAGAAGAGACAAGCAGGTCTGCATCCAAGGAGAAATCTGTCGCTCTAAAGGCAGATAGCTCAAGGAAGATTAAGGCTAGCTCTCCTGCCCCAGTTCCTGAGGCTGATGAAGAAGAATCATCTGAGCCTAGCTCATCTGGCTCAGAACTATCTGATGGAGAGTTCTCCCTACTCTCAAGGCAGTTCAAGAAATTCTTGAACAAGAAAAAGCAATGGAAAGGCAAGGATGCCTCATATAGAAGATCACGACATGACGGTGATCATCGGAAGAAAGGCTCAAGCAGCCATGACAGGTACAATTCTAAACAGAACAAACATATTTCAACTGACATCATTTGCTATTGTTGCAATAAGCCAGGTCACGTCATCGCCGATTGCCCTCACAAAAAGAAAGAGGGTGGAAGAAGAGAGGAAAAGAAATCCTCACACCATAAGAAGAGGACAGAGAAAAGCCTAGTAGCCAAGAAGAGCAAAACTCTCAGCGACTCTGACTCATCTGAGTCAAGTGAAGAAGAGGAAGCTTACTTTGGGCTCATGGCTCATTCAGATGATGAACAAGTCCCCCAGTTCACTGGGGAGGTAAAATCTCACACTCCTCTCTCTGACTCTGATGATGACAATGAGCAAGAGGGCTATTCCTCTGAAGATGAATCTGAGCTCATGAGTCAGTATAAGGAGTTACTCACCGCCTACGAAAAATGTCGTAGAGTAGTGAAAACTCAAGCCAAAGAGATAAAATCTCTACAGGCTAGTGAGAGCAGCTTGAGAGAAGAAGTCAATAAGACTAACTCTCTTCAAGAGAACTTCAATGCTGCTATGGAGGAATACAATAAAGCTCTCAAGCACCTCGACCTTAAAGAGGAAATCATCAAAGAACTGGAAAAACAGCTCGAGGCTGAAAAGAAGCTTGTTGAGAGCTTCTCTAAGCCTAAGACAGTTCTTCCAATCATTGCTGAATTCTCTGCTAAGGCCAAGGGTGCTGGTTTAGGCCACATTGGCTCTTCTAGTAAATCCTCTAGAAGAAACAAGGCCAAGAGAAAGAATAAGGCTGCCCGAAAGACTCTAGCTGAAGAAAAAGGGAAAGCTCCCTTGGAACCTGTTGTGTTCAAGAAAGTTATCTTTCCCACGAACGAACTCGATTATGAGTCCACCTACGGACACTTTTCCAGGCCAATCCCTGAGAAGCCTAAGTCAAGATACCAAGGTTGGACTCGTCCTCGTAACTTTGGCGAGAGTGTCTTCAAGGCACCTTATGAGGAGATTCAGCTTCAAAGCTATGGACCTTATGCTCATGGTCATAACTTTAAGAAGACACCAAAAGTAAAACCCATTGTAGAAAAGCCTATGAAGGAGAAGACTTCATGTAACTGCAATCATCATGAAGCCTCTTCCTCCAAAAGTAAGGCTCCTGCTAGACCTTCATTCCAGAAAGTCAGGCAGGACTACCCAAGGCAAAGATACAACAGGTTCAACTGTTGGTGTTGTGGCAAAATTGGTCATTTTGCCAGTGATTGTTGGTTCAATCCTAATAATGCTGCTACCCCTAAAGTTAGCAACGTGAGAATGACCACTCATGAGGCTAGTACTCGTAGGGGGAGTATTCTAACTCGAGACCAAGGACCCAAACTTGTTTGGGTTCCTAAGGCTAAATGATTGTAATTGCAGGTATGTCCAAAGGCCACCAAAATGCCAATCTGGTACTTGGACAGTGGATGTTCTCGACATATGACCGGGACAAGGAGCCTACTACTGAACTACACCTCAGTCTGCAACGGACCAAAGGTCATCTTTGGAGGTTCAGATCGAGGAATCACTAAAGGCTATGGTATGATTTCTAACGGTAGCGTATCCTTCTCGGATGTAGCCTATGTTGAAGGATTGGAACACAATCTCATCAGCATAAGCCAACTATGCGACAAAGAATACGTAGTTGAATTTCATGCTGACAAGTGTTTGATAAAATCGGTTAACAATATGGAAACTATTTTATCAGGCACTCGAAGCAGAAATATTTTCTGTTTGAATTTTTATTTGTATAGACTCTTCGACACCAGTGTGTCTTTTGGCAAAAAGTAGTGCATCTCTTGCTGACCAATGGCACAAGAGACTAGCACATATTAATTTCAAAACTATTAATAAATTATTCTCTCAAAACTTAGTGCGTGATGCACCCAAGGTCAAGTGCGTTATGGACAGTCCTTGTCACGCTTGTATCAAAGGCAAGCAAACAAGAAGTTCGTTTAAAAGCATAATAGGCAAGGATTCCAATAGAAGTTTACAGCTTCTTCACATGGACTTGTTTGGTCCACTGCAGGTTAGAAGTTTGGGAGGTAAGGAATATACGTTGGTTATTGTGGATGATTACTCGCGCTTTGCGTGGGTGTTCTTTCTGAAACACAAGTCAGATACCTTCGGTACTTTCACTAATTTTGTCAGGCAAATCCAGAATGAATACAACCGTTCCGTAGTCAAAATCAGAAGTGACAATGGAACGGAATTCAAGTCTGGAGCCATGACAGAATTTTGTGAAAGACAAGGTATCTTTCATGAGTTTTCCTCTCCCCGCACACCACAGCAAAATGGAGTGGCTGAGAGAAGGAACAGAACACTCATAGAGGCTTGTCGGACCATGTTGAGTGATGCCTCACTTCCGGAGTATTTCTGGGCTGAAGCCGTCAACACCGCTTGTCACGTGCAAAATCGAGCACTCATCAACAAAGACCATGATAAGACTCCTTACGAACTTCTAAAAGGCAGGCAACCAACCATTTCATACTTTAGAATCTTTGGTTGTAAGTGCTTCGTACTTAACAATGGCAAGTATCACACTACAAAGTTTAGCGAGAAAAGCTTTGAAGGTATTTTTGTAGGTTATAGTAGCCATAGTAAGGCCTATAGAGTTTTCAATAGAAAAACTCTGGTTGTGGAAGAGTCGATACATCTTGTATTTGATGAGACGAGTCTGTTGCAAAGCAACTCGTCTAGTGTGCCTATTGTAGATGCAGGTACAAAGTTGAAAGAACTCAGCTTGGATGAACCTATTAAAGATAAAGATGAGACGTTCATCAAGATCCCCTCTACAACCACCTTTGGAGAGGGAGTTTGTTGGTACCCTAGTTTGATTTGAGTTCAGTCCTCTCCTTTGTGCTCCTTGACCCAAGAAATATCTATGGTCAATGGTTAGGAGTCTAGCTGTAGGGTCCTCGCTTCTCCAAATTGAGAATTTGGTTAAGTAGGTTTTTCGTTCGACTATAGTCGAACGCCGTTCGACTATCGTCTATCGGCTGATCGACGATCGTCTATCAGTTGGTCGACGCTTTGTCTGCGCTGATAGTTCGACTATCTGTTGATAGTTCGACTATCTGTTCTGCGCTGATAGTTCGACTATCTGTTGATAGTTCGACTATCTGTTCTGCGCTGGTAGTTCGACTATCTGTTGATAGTTCGACTATCTGTTCTGCGCTGGTAGTTCGACTATCTGTTGATAGTTCGACTATCTGTTCTGCGCTGGTAGTTCGACTATATGTTGATAGATCGACTATCTGCTTGTTTTGATAGTTCGACTATCTGTTGATAGATCGACTATCTGTTTTCTGAGGTAGGTCGACTATCTGCTTGATAGCTCGACTATCTCTCTGCGCTTGATAGTTCGACTATCTGTCCTAGATAGATCGACTATCTGATAGTTCGACTATCTGTCCTGATAGTTCGACTATCTGCTGCGGTAGCTCGACTATCTATTTGATAGCTCGACTATCTGGATCGGTCGACTATCTGCCCGATAGTTCGACGATCTCCTGGCGTCGTTCGACGATCTTCGAAGGTCGTTCGACGTTTTTCTGTCTGCCTTTACTTTTTGTATTTATTTATTATATTTAATTATTTAATACATTTTCTGGCACAGTATTTTAAGCTGTATGATAAAGTTTCCAGGCATTATTTGCTCTATTCTTATTGCCTGAGTTCAAATCTTTTAAGATAAAGTTGTTTGTCTTATTAGCTGTCATTTTAATTTACTTTATCTGCTGACAGCCCTTTATAGCCGTTAGACTGAAAAGTCTTCTTTTGCTATAAAGAGATAGTTTCTGATGTGACTTTATTTAGTCTATCTGATTATTTGATTTAAGCCTGCAGCTTCTTAGAAAGAGGTTTATTCCTTTTTATGGAATGTTTTGCTGCAGAAATATTTCTGTCTTCATGATATTTACAGCCCAGGTCTCAAGGCTTAGAAGAAGACAAACAATTCAAATGGAAGAGAGCCGTTGCTTGATGATGATATAAAAAGAACCCTTTGCAGAAGGATTGAAGCTAGCTGTTACACACATATTCAAAAGCACTCAAGCCTTCATCAAGCAAAAGTTTCCTGCTCTCAGCAAACTCCATCTAACTGAGAAGTGTTAAGATCTTCATCTCTTCTTCACCTGAGTTCTCCTGCTTTCAGGAAGTTCAACTCAGAGTTTCTTTGAAGAAGAAGAAGAAGAAGAATAGCTGCTTGAAGAGATTTCTTTTTGTTATTTATTTTCTTCCTGTAGCTCTTTCCTTCAGAATTTTCTGAAGAGTTTCTGCACTGAAGCAAGACTTCACCTGGACATCTTTGAGCCAGGGGAGCCTTGATTCTTTAGAGCATTCTAGCTCAGTGCAAGCTTTTTTGTGCTTCTCTAATCTATTGTAAAATAGAGAAGACATCTTAACCTTCTTCCCCCTCCTGTACAGGGTTATTACTCCCTTCAAAAGTATCCCTTGGTGGCAGGGCACCTGATCAAAAACCTGTGCTTGGTTTTTAGACACCTGATCAAAAGTCTAAAGGGTCTCTGGATCTACCTGAAGAAGATCCTGTTGGTGGCAGGGCACCTGATCAAAAACCTGTAGTGGATTCCTACCGTTTGGGTAGAAGAGTGGACGTACCCAAGTTGTTTGGGGAACCACTATAAAATTCCTTGTGTCGTCTGGCTTGTTTATTATTTTTCTTGTACTGTGGCTGTGAATAGATATAACTAGGCTGCTAGTTGCTGTTTAGGTTTTTCCAAGCTTAACTGTAATTACAGTTAGCTTGTGTTTGTACACAACACTTGTGTTAGGCTTTAAGGTTAAATCAATATCTATAATCTCTTCATTCCGCACTTCACTCCAAGGGAGTTGGGTAGACAGTTAAGTTTTGTATTGTGCAAAATTTGATTACTCTATTCACCCCCCCTCTAGAGTAGTATCTATCCCTTCACTTTCAATTGGTATCAGAGGGAGGTTGACTGACTGTATAGGCTAACACCTAAGTCACAAGATCCTGATAGATACCAAGAGCTTATAGATATTCACTATCATGGCCCAGTCTAAGGATTATTCTAGCACCAGACCTCCAGCATGCAACTTAGCAAAGTTTGGCATCTGGAAGGCAAGGATCAAACTTTATATGAACTCTATTGATGAGAGTATTTTTGCTTCTATTTTGTCAGGTCCCCCAAGAGCACCTGCTGCTGCCACTGCTTCATCATCTGATCTGAGTGCAGTGCCTCCTCCAGATTATAATGATGAGTACAAGAAGGCCAAAATTGCTGATGCCAAAGCAATGAATATACTGGCTCAGACTATGTCTGATGAGGTGTTCCAGAAGGTGGCCGACTGCTCCTCAGCTAAGGCCATGTGGGACACACTGAACCAGATTGTAGCTGGTTCAGCTGATGAAAGGAAGGACAGGAGGTCCAACCTTATCTCACAGTATGAGAACTTTAAGAAGACTGATGCTGAATCAGTTGAAGCGATGTACACCAGGCTCAGCTCAATCATCAATGAGCTGAGGACCCTTGACAAGGATATCTCATTGACAGAGGTCAATGATAAGATCCTTATGTGCTTTCCTAGCACATGGGATTTGAGGATCTGGCCAATCAAGGAAGCCAGAAGCACCAATGAGATATCAACTGAAGCCCTTCTCGGCAAGCTCAAATCTTTTGAGCAAGTGCTGAAGACAAGGGAAGCTGAAGCAGAAGCCAAGACCCCCACTCCAACAAGAAAAGAGCAATCTCTAGCTCTTAAAGCTGCTGAAGCCTTAGAAGGCAGCCAATCAAATGAGGAGCTCATGGCATTGTTTGCCAAGAGATTTCTCAAAATGGGGAGAAAAGAGTTCAGAAGAAAATCTTCAAAGTATGAAGAAAGCCAAGGTATGATCGTACTCCAACTAAAGAAATTATTTGTTATGGGTGCAGGAAGCCTGGACACATCTTGCCAGAGTGTCCAGAGGAGAAAAACAAAGAAAAGAGAAAAGATAAAGAACAACACAGGAAGCACTCCAAGCCATCCTCCTACAAAAACAAGAAGAAGGAGAGAGGTTTCATTGCTGAAACCTGGAGTGATTCTGATGAAGAATCCTCATCCTCAAGCTCTAGTGAGGATGAAGAAGAAAAGAAGGCAAAAGAAGTTTGCCTCATGGCAATAGATGCCTGCAGCAACCACTCTGCTGCAGAGAGTTCTGACTCAGATGAAGAAATGCCTACTGAAGATGAGGTACTCTCATCTTATGATTTTACTTCAGAAGAGTTTAAGTTAGATTTTAAATCTCTATGTTTAGATTTAATTAGTTCAGAAAAAGAGATAAAAGAACTTAGAAATAGGCTAGCTGACTCTGAATCAATAGCCTCTGAAAATGTTAGGTTAAAGGAAGAACTCACTACTTGTAGTGAAGAAATCAAATTTCTTAAAATGGAATTAGCTAAGTCTAAGAGACTAGAAGAGTCACTTAATGGTAGAAGCCTTAAGCTGTTAGAAATTACCAGCATGACTAACACTAGGTCAGGTAATGATAAATTAGGCTTAGGAGCTTCTCCCAGTGAACCCCCAGTCTTGCTCAAAAATAATCTTTCAACTCCAGTGAACTTCATTTCAGCTAGTGGAAAGAAGAACACTGAGCAAGTAAACCTTGTAAATAAAACATTAAATAAGGCTAAGAGAGAAAAGAGAAAGAAGTTTTTCAAAGAAATGCAAAAAGCGTCGAACGCAGCTCGACGATCGGATGCTCCATGGTCGAACGAAGCTCGACGATCTGAGCGCCCATCGTCGAACGTCGATCGACGATTTCAACATGATTTTCAAAATCATAATCCATTCCATAGAAACCTAAATGAAAATAGAAACCCTAGGTTTGTTGACCCATCATCTGCATGGAGAATCCCACCTAGGAGATCTCACCCACTAGGTTATCACCCTCAGCCTGCATTTTCTTATATCTCCAGTTTTTCTTATGTGAAAAACAAGGGACCCAAGGTTACCTGGGTCCACTCTGTCTAAATAGTTGTTTTGCAGGTGAAGGCCTATCCAATCACTCAAAATAAGTGGTATTTGGATAGTGGATGCTCTAAGCATATGACAGGAAACAAAGAGCTACTGTCAAAGTACAAAGCAAAGCTCGGCCCAAAGGTTATCTTTGGAGACTCCAGCTGTGGTCAGACAGAAGGATATGGCAAGATCACAATTGGAGCTGTTACATTCAAGAGAGTTGCTTATGTCAGTGGACTGAAGCACAACCTGATTTCAGTTAGCCAGCTATGTGATGCTGGCTACCAGGTTTCTTTTTCTAACTCCTCTTGCAATATTACTTTAAATAATAATGTTGTTTTAATAGGTAATAGAATAGGCAATATATATTTAGTAGATTTTAATTCATCTCATTCTGAAATCTGCCTGTTTAATGAATTAACCCTTAATAATAATTCTTTATGGCATAAAAGGCTTAGTCATGTAAACCTCAAGAACATATCTAGGTTATCTAAGCACAACCTTGTTAGAGGTTTACCTTCTTGCCCCTACAAGAAGGAGAGCCTATGCAAGGCTTGTCAGCTAGGCAAGCAAACCAAGAATTCATTTAAATCTGTTAATAAAAGTGATTCTCCTAGAATCCTGTATTTATTACACTTGGACCTTTTTGGCCCAATAAATGTACAGAGTCTAGGAGGGAAGTATTACACTTTAGTAATTGTAGATGACTTCTCTAGGTTCAGTTGGGTTTCTTTTTGAGAACTAAGTCTGATAACTTCAAAGCCCTTACAGACTTTCTACTTTGTGTGCAGACTGAGTACTCTACTCATGTGGCCTTGATCAGAAGTGATCATGGTACTGAGTTTGACTCTCTTCTCATGCAAGAATTCTGTGAGAGAGAAGGTATCAAACATAGCTTCTCAGCTCCTAGAACTCCCCAACAAAATGGGGTAGTTGAGAGGAAGAATAGAACACTAATTGAAGCTGCCAGCACATTGTTGGCAGATGCTAACATGCCTCTATCCTATTGGGCAGAAGCTGTTAGTACAGCCAACTATGTCTTGAATAGAAGTTTGATACACAAACTTAAGTGTAAAACTCCTTATGAGTTGCTTAAAGGAAAGAAACCAAAAATTAATTACTTTAGAATTTTTGGCTGTACTGTTTATATTCATAACAATAATAAAGAATATATTAGAAAATTTGAAGCAAAAGCTTCAATGGGAATCATGCTTGGATATTCCCAAGTAAGCAAAGCTTATAGGGTTTATAACAAATCAACCTGTAAGATAGAGGAATCTGTGCATGTGACTTTTGATGAGTCTCAGATGTTTTACAAGGAGAAAGAAAATTCTCCTTCCTCCAGTTCTTTGCAGGTACATGATGCCCCTCAAGAAATCCTTCAACTTTCAACTCTTCAGATCACTGAATCAGATAGTGATGAAGACATTGCTGAAGCAGTTGAAGCTGTTGTTGTTCCACCAACAGTAGATCAAATTCCTCCTGAGGAATTAATCCCAATTGTTGCTGAAGATCACATCCCACCTGCTGATATTGTCACACTTAGAGATCATCCCACATCTCAAGTGATTGGAGACATATCAGCTGGTGTGCAAACAAGACATCAATTAAGACAGGATGTGATGCATGCTTGTTTCCTCTCACAGGTTGAGCCCCTCACCTTTAAAGATGCAGAGCTAGATCCCCACTGGATCATTGCAATGCAAGAGGAACTCAATCAGTTTGAGAGATGTAAAGTTTGGACTTTGGTTCCAAGACCTAAAGGCCAACTGATCATAGGCACCAAGTGGGTGTATAGAAACAAGTTAGATGCAAATGGAATAATAGTAAGAAATAAAGCTAGGCTTGTAGCTCAGGGCTACAGACAGGAGGAAGGTATAGACTATGACCAAACCTTTGCTCCTGTTGCAAGGCTAGAAGCAATAAGGATCTTCTTGGCCTATGCAGCCTACATGAAGTTTAAGGTGTTCCAAATGGATGTCAAAAGTGCATTCCTAAATGGTGAGCTTAAGGAAGAGGTGTTTGTTGAACAACCACCAGGGTTTGTTTCATCAACTCAGCCTTCTCATGTTTTTAAGTTGCAGAAAGCTCTTTATGGACTAAAGCAAGCTCCTAGGGCCTGGTATGAGACTCTAGCTAGTTTCCTGTTAGAGCACAACTTCACTAGGGGAGTAGTTGATAGAACCCTCTTCGTCAAGCATCACAAGGACACAATCCTGTTAGTTCAGGTGTATGTAGATGATATTATCTTTGGCTCCACTGATCCCAAACTTTGCAAAAAGTTTTCCAACTTGATGCACTCTAAGTTTGAGATGAGTAGCATGGGTGTGCTGTCTTACTTTCTTGGTCTCCAAGTTAAGCAAGATGCTGATGGTATCTTCATCTCCCAATCCAAATATGCCAAGGAATTGGTAAAGAAATTTGGGATGGCTGATGCTTCAGCAATGCCTACACCCATGGCTACTAATGTAGTTATTGATTCTGATGATCACGGCAAGCCAGTTGATCAAAAGAATTATAGGGCCATTGTTGGTTCCCTATTATATCTAACTGCAAGTAGGCCAGATATAATGTTTGCTACATGCCTTTGTGCTAGATTCCAGGTCAACCCCAAGGAATCTCATCTGATTCTTCTAAAGAGAATCCTGAGATACCTGAAAGGATGTCCAAATCTAGGACTTTGGTACCCAGCTGAGTCAGAGTTTGAATTAATTGGATATTCTGATTCTGACTATGCTGGTTGCAGAGTTGACAGGAAGAGCACCTCAGGAACTTGCCAGTTCCTGGGAGAGAGATTGGTCTCTTGGTTCTGTAAGAAGCAGGCTTCTGTCTCAACTTCAACTGCAGAGGCTGAATATATAGCTGCTGCTAGTTGTTGTTCACAGATCCTGTGGATTCAAAACCAGCTTGTGGATTATGGTTACTCACACAAGAACACCAAGATCATGTGTGATAGTACCAGTGCTATTTCTATTGCACAAAATCCAGTGCACCACTCTAGAACCAAGCACATTGAGATTAGGCACCATTTCCTGAGAGATTGTGTGGAAAAGAACAAGATCTGTCTTGAGTTCATATCCACTGAGTTTCAGAGAGGTGATATATTCACCAAGCCTTTAGATGAACAGAAGCATCTGTTCTTTTTAGTCCAACTAGGCATGATCAATGGACGAGACTAAGTGTGACGATATCTGCCTATGTTGAGGTCTGCTTGAAGATCGTCGAACGATGATCGAAGATCGTCGAACGGATTGAGCCTATCGTCGACCTCTGGTTAATGATAGCTTATCTGTTTGAAGATCGTCGATCGACGTTCGACCATCGTCGAACAGGCTGAGCTTATCGTCGATCTCTACTCGACGACAGTTTGTTGCTTGTGAAGCCAGAATTAGCCGAACGATGGTTCAACTATTCTGCTTCTGAGCCGATCGTCGAACGGCCGTTCGACTATCGGTTCAAGATCTTTTTAAATAGACCGACTATATCCGGTTCAATATAAAGCCGATAGTCGACCTAGGTTAAAAGATCTGTTGCTTTATCGTCGACGGAACGTGCCCTTTCGCATTCTGCTTTCCCACTTGCGATTTTCTGCCGCTCCGTCCCCTTCGTCTTCCTCCTCCTTCTCGCGTTTCTCCAGCGATTCAATGGCGATTTCCCCAGCTGTTCTAGCCGTCGTCAAGTTCGATGCAGGATTCAGTGTAGATTTTGAAGCTTTCAGCAGTTGCGATGCCGGCATAGTGGAAGTTCTCCAGCTCTGCAGAGATCAAGGCCTAGAGAAGCTGATGTCTGAAAGGATCAAGATTAATATTCTAGAAATAAAAGAATGGGCTTTCACGTCGTCTTCCACAGACGAGTCGATGATCGGTACCATCGGCGGAGTAGAAGCTATCCTAACTCCGGCCGTTCTTTCTGATGTTTTTGGTTTGGTTATCGGTGACGAAGATTATGAGCAAGATGCTCAGGAGTTTGGAAGGATGCTCGTCGAGCTGGGACATGCTGAAGGCATTCCCTCCAAGTTGCTCAAGGTAAATTTCCCTTTCAAGATCAAGTTCCTCGCTGAGGTCGTCGGAAAAGTGATTCTGGGCAAGCATTCTGCCCATGATAACATAACAAGACAGCAATTCGCACTTATGTGTGCAATTGTTAATCGAAAGAGGATCGATTGGGCTGCTGTTCTGTTTGATTTGATCAGGAAGAAGACAGGAAAGAAGGAAGTCACCCTGGGAAGGGTTATTGGAATTTTTCTTAAGGAGAAATTCCCCCAGCTGCTGAGTTCTGCCGCAACTACCATCAATGCCAGCAAGAAGATGGATCCCCATCTGTTTTCAAAGTGGAAGAGGACATTCGTGAAATCTGCTCCAGCGCAATCTGAGGACACAAGGACTGCTTCAGTCGCTCCTCAACCTAGTGAAGCTGGCTCAGCTATCCCTTCCTCCTCCTCTGTTTTGCCGTCTACCTCAGTTGAAGTACCATCAACTTCTGCTGAGGTACGACCCTCCTCTTCTGCTGCACCTGAAACAACCGTGGTTGTTCCTCTATCTCCTCCAGCTTCTCCTCTACCTGCATATCTGGCTAGGATATCTGCTCCTAGCTTCAATTTGTAAGGTTCAGAGAGAATTCTTACTCCTCATGCATCTCCCGTTAATTCCCCAGTTCATTCCCCATCCCCTGCTCCCTCTCCTGCTGTATCTCCAGTTCGATCCCCTGTTCACACCATCCTCCATCCCAGCACATCTACCATCTCTGCTGCTGATCCATCCACCTCTCATCCATTTTCTTTTGATATCTCTCCAGAGATTATCATCCGCATCGTGGAGCTGATTACCCCGTCAATCAAAACCATGATTGACGAGGCAATCGCTCCCCTTGCTGCCTCCATTGACCGTCTAACTGCCTCCATCCAATCCATTTCTAAATCTGCTGAGCCATCTACCTCTAGGGGCCTGGTTTCAGTAGTTACTGAAATCAGGCAGGGGAGATGTTCAATGAAGATGTCTCAGACCTTCCTGCCTCTACTCCAGCTGCAATAGAAATAGCTCCAGATGTTGTCTTGTCTGCCCAGCCAGAATCTGCTCAAGTTGAGCCAGAAGAAGCACCAGATGCTGTTATGACTGATCAGGAAGAGACAGCTCCTGCTGAGGAAGAGATTGTTCCAGCTGAGAAAGTGGTAACTCCAGCTGAGGAAGTGGTTGCTCCAGCTGAGGAAGAAATTGTTCCAACTGAGGAAGAGATTGCTCCTGCTAAGAAAGTTTTAGCTCCAGTCTTGACTGAGAAGGAAATATCAGATGGAATCCTGCTATCAGAAATTGCAGTGAAAGTATGCTTAGAAGATATAACCTCTCCTACGATTGCCAGATTCCTGGAAGGAATCATAACTAAATATCTGAATGACTGCTGGGAGATGGTTAAATATGAAGGTAATTCCCTAATCCGGTTTATTGATGAGTCAATTTATTTGCTTGCTGGTGAATACCTTGAAGGGATGATTCAAGCTTATTTAGCAGATCTGTGTTCTTGATTCTACAGATTTTATTAAAGAAGATTTAACTGCCCAGAAAATAACAGTTGTTTCTGAGGCTGCTCCAAGTGATTCTAATACTCAAATAGATCCAGAATTGGATGTGTTTTTAAATGATAAAGAGGATGAAAATCAAGAGGAAATCAAAGTTGATTCTCCTGTTTTAAATTTGGAAGAAATTCAAGCAAGGGCTGCTTGGGAATTAAGAGTTCAATCTCTAAAAGAAAAAGAGAAAGATTTGCAATTTGAGAAGTCATCCATCTGGGATGACTCTCCTGGTTTAGATTTAGACTCCCTTCTGGCTATGGATGCCCTGGAAGAAGAAAGGGAGAAATCTGTCTCAAAGCTTAAAGAAAAGGCTGTCTCAGAAGCCTATGATCCCTATGAGAACCCTCCATCATCCCATTCTGATGATGATGATGATTCAGATGTTTCTGAAAAATCAAAGAAAAAGAAATCTGCTGCTAAGAAAAGAAAAGCTGCTCCTCCTCCTCCTCCAAACAAGGATAATGACATTCCATACTATATTCTGAAGGGCATTGACCCAAATCAAAAGATTTTCAGCATTGGATGAGGTTTTCGAAAAATCAGCAAAAAGAAAGGAAGAGAACTAAGAGGTATGACAGTCCAGTCTCCAGATGGACTCCCAAAGGTCCTCCTCCACCTCCAGGTGCAGGAGCCTCTGGGAATCTACCTGCTAATCAATCTGCCGTCTATGGAAAATCTGCGTCTGCTCAGCCCCAACCTAGACAAGGTCATCAAAGTTCTCAAGGCAGATCTTCTTATGGCTCTCAAAGACAAGTGAAGGAGGTTGTGGCCCAAAGACTAACTTTTTCCCCACCTCCTTCTCCAGTTCAATCTGAGAAAAGTGTTTCGAAAGGTAAATAGTTTACAGTGTTTTAAAACCTTCTAGCAAGTCCCTTGTGCTAAGTTTATTCTTATGTATTATCTAGATAAAATAGCTGATGCTGCTTCTCCAGAGCCCTTATATGAAAATCCTGAGCTCGATCCTAATTTTAGGATGGCTCGCTTTCAAGAGCTTGTAGGAGCAGCCCAAATAAGAAAAGCAAGAGCCGAAGGCAAAGATACAACTGGCTTTACTACGATGTCAGCATATAGAAAGAAAGAATTTGAAAAATTCCAAGTCAATCCTGAGATATTTGATCCAGCAAAGTACATGGAAAAACATCCTGAATCTGTTGTCCCCAGAGCTACAGAACTAAAGATCATTGGGGCTCAGGATCTGAAGATGTCAAAGAAGGAATCAGATGACCCGCTTAGAAAAATTTCTTTTGTCTCTAGTTCTTCTGATCCATTACCTGACCCTAAAGATTCTTGATAGTTTGGTTAAACTGCTGTGTTATATTTATTTATCTGATTGATAATCTGCCAGTTTATTGCTATCTATCTGTTGAAATTATTTTGTTTATTTTATTGCTAGCTGTTTTAGTTTCTGAGAGACTTAACTCAAATAGGGGGAGATTGTTGGTACCCTAGTTTGATTTGAGTTCAGTCCTCTCCTTTGTGCTCCTTGACCCAAGAAATATCTATGGTCAATGGTTAGGAGTCTAGCTGTAGGGTCCTCGCTTCTCCAAATTGAGAATTTGGTTAAGTAGGTTTTTCGTTCGACTATAGTCGAACGCCGTTCGACTATCGTCTATCGGCTGATCGACGATCGTCTATCAGTTGGTCGACGCTTTGTCTGCGCTGATAGTTCGACTATCTGTTGATAGTTCGACTATCTGTTCTGCGCTGATAGTTCGACTATCTGTTGATAGTTCGACTATCTGTTCTGCGCTGGTAGTTCGACTATCTGTTGATAGTTCGACTATCTGTTCTGCGCTGGTAGTTCGACTATCTGTTGATAGTTCGACTATCTGTTCTGCGCTGGTAGTTCGACTATATGTTGATAGATCGACTATCTGCTTGTTTTGATAGTTCGACTATCTGTTGATAGATCGACTATCTGTTTTCTGAGGTAGGTCGACTATCTGCTTGATAGCTCGACTATCTCTCTGCGCTTGATAGTTCGACTATCTGTCCTAGATAGATCGACTATCTGATAGTTCGACTATCTGTCCTGATAGTTCGACTATCTGCTGCGGTAGCTCGACTATCTATTTGATAGCTCGACTATCTGGATCGGTCGACTATCTGCCCGATAGTTCGACGATCTCCTGGCGTCGTTCGACGATCTTCGAAGGTCGTTCGACGTTTTTCTGTCTGCCTTTACTTTTTGTATTTATTTATTATATTTAATTATTTAATACATTTTCTGGCACAGTATTTTAAGCTGTATGATAAAGTTTCCAGGCATTATTTGCTCTATTCTTATTGCCTGAGTTCAAATCTTTTAAGATAAAGTTGTTTGTCTTATTAGCTGTCATTTTAATTTACTTTATCTGCTGACAGCCCTTTATAGCCGTTAGACTGAAAAGTCTTCTTTTGCTATAAAGAGATAGTTTCTGATGTGACTTTATTTAGTCTATCTGATTATTTGATTTAAGCCTGCAGCTTCTTAGAAAGAGGTTTATTCCTTTTTATGGAATGTTTTGCTGCAGAAATATTTCTGTCTTCATGATATTTACAGCCCAGGTCTCAAGGCTTAGAAGAAGACAAACAATTCAAATGGAAGAGAGCCGTTGCTTGATGATGATATAAAAAGAACCCTTTGCAGAAGGATTGAAGCTAGCTGTTACACACATATTCAAAAGCACTCAAGCCTTCATCAAGCAAAAGTTTCCTGCTCTCAGCAAACTCCATCTAACTGAGAAGTGTTAAGATCTTCATCTCTTCTTCACCTGAGTTCTCCTGCTTTCAGGAAGTTCAACTCAGAGTTTCTTTGAAGAAGAAGAAGAAGAAGAATAGCTGCTTGAAGAGATTTCTTTTTGTTATTTATTTTCTTCCTGTAGCTCTTTCCTTCAGAATTTTCTGAAGAGTTTCTGCACTGAAGCAAGACTTCACCTGGACATCTTTGAGCCAGGGGGAGCCTTGATTCTTTAGAGCATTCTAGCTCAGTGCAAGCTTTTTTGTGCTTCTCTAATCTATTGTAAAATAGAGAAGACATCTTAACCTTCTTCCCCCTCCTGTACAGGGTTATTACTCCCTTCAAAAGTATCCCTTGGTGGCAGGGCACCTGATCAAAAACCTGTGCTTGGTTTTTAGACACCTGATCAAAAGTCTAAAGGGTCTCTGGATCTACCTGAAGAAGATCCTGTTGGTGGCAGGGCACCTGATCAAAAACCTGTAGTGGATTCCTACCGTTTGGGTAGAAGAGTGGACGTACCCAAGTTGTTTGGGGAACCACTATAAAATTCCTTGTGTCGTCTGGCTTGTTTATTATTTTTCTTGTACTGTGGCTGTGAATAGATATAATTAGGCTGCTAGTTGCTGTTTAGGTTTTTCCAAGCTTAACTGTAATTACAGTTAGCTTGTGTTTGTACACAACACTTGTGTTAGGCTTTAAGGTTAAATCAATATCTATAATCTCTTCATTCCGCACTTCACTCCAAGGGAGTTGGGTAGACAGTTAAGTTTTGTATTGTGCAAAATTTGATTACTCTATTCACCCCCCCTCTAGAGTAGTATCTATCCCTTCACTTTCAGAGTTGATCAAGATGAAGAAGACATCCCAGCTGAAGATATAACTCCAGTGGCTGAAGAGATCCCAGATGCAAGGACTTTAGAGTTCAGACACTTGAAGGATCATCCTGTTGACCAAATCATAGGAGATCCTCGGGATGGTGTCAGAACTCGTCGAGGTACAACTAACGAGAATTTACACTTAAGCTTTCTCTCACAGGTTGAACCAAAGAAATTTGAGGAAGCCAACTCCGACGCATCCTGGATTCTAGCCATGGAAGAAGAATTAAATCAGTTCAAAAGATGCAAAGTCTGGACACTTGTTCCCAGACCCAAGCATAAGAACGTCATCGGGACAAAATGGGTCTACCGGAACAAGATGGATGAAGACGGAACATGTATAAAGAATAAAGCCAGACTTGTCGCAAAGGGATATCGTCAAGAGGAAGGGATCGACTTCGACCAAACTTATGCTCCAGTTGCAAGACTGGAGGCAATCAGGTTATTTCTTGCCTACGCTGCACTGAAGGGCTTTACCGTCTATCAGATGGACGTAAAGTCCGCCTTCCTGAATGGTGACATAAAGGAAGAAGTGTATGTAGAGCAACCGCCAGGTTTTGTTGACTCAACCTTTCCTAACTATGTGTATTTATTACAAAAAGCACTATATGGTCTCAAGCAAGCCCCTCGGGCTTGGTATGAGACGCTGTCTACTTTTCTTCTTGAGAACAAGTTCACGAGAGGAAAGATAGATAAGACATTATTTCTTAGGGAAATAAAGGGCAAGATTTTGCTAGTGCAAATCTATGTCGATGACATTATTTTCGGCTCTACAGACAACAACCTCTGCAAGAAGTTTTCTAAACTTATGCAAGGGAAGTTTGAAATGAGCAGTATGGGAGAGCTGAAGTATTTCTTAGGGCTTCAAGTGAAACAATCTGAGGATGGAATTTTCATCTCTCAGACCAAGTTCACCAAAGAGCTGCTTAAGAAATTCGGAATGGAGAATGCAACCTCTATGAGGACTCCAATGGCCTCAGCTATGTCTCTGGACAAGGACGAGAAAGGGAAACCTTTTGATGAAACCAAGTACAGAAGCATAATTGGGTCCTTGCTCTACCTTACTGCAAGTAGGCCAGATATAATGTTCTCGACATGTGTATGTGCTAGATTTCAGGTGAACTCTAAGGAATCTCACTACATCGCTGCAAAGCGAATCTTGAGATACCTCAAAGGAACACCAAATCTTGGCTTATGGTACCCAAGAAGTAATGATAGTGAACTAATTAGATATTCAGATGCAGATTTTGCAGGAAGCAAAGACGACAGGAAAAGCACCTCCGGGACTTGCCAATTCCTCGGAAGGAGACTCATTTCCTGGAGCAGTAAGAAGCAAAACTGTGTAGCCATCTCAACGGCTGAATCAGAGTACATCTCTGCAGGCAGCTGTTGTGCACAGCTGTTATGGATCAAGAATCAGTTTGAAGACTACAACATGAAGTTCCAGAACATTCCCCTGTTCTGTGATTCTTCCAGCGCCATAGCAATAGCCAACAACCCAGTCTCCCACAGCAGGACCAAGCACATAGAGCTTCGCTATCATTTCATCCGGGAGCATGTGGAAAATGGAGATATAGATCTACAGTATGTCTCCACAGACAGGCAAGTTGCAGATATCTTCACCAAGCCGCTGGATGAGTCCAAGTTTTCATTCTTCAAAACTGAGCTTGGACTGCTTAACAAAGAAGACCAATGATGGACTCAGAAATTTAGAAGAGGTCAGAAATGTTGGATACTCTGAGGTACATTTTTTTTAGTGAAAATTCCTTCAAGAAATTTGAGACTCGAGAATAGTTACATTTACACGAGTGAAATAGTGAATACTCGAGTAACAAGTCAAATATACTCGAGTAATCAAATCAATACTCGTGTATGCACTCTTTATACTCGAGTATGAAAAGTCTTCAGAATTTAATACTCGTGTATTGAACTTCATATACTCGAGTAATCAGATTGATACTCGAGTATGAATTTCTTATACTCGAGTATGGAAAAATCCGTCTAGACTTAATACTCGTGTATACTCAGTACATACTCGAGTATATGTTAAGGATTACTCGTGTATGCCGTAAACTTCTCTCGTGTAATCGGATTTCTCTGGAATTTTTCAAACTCTCTATTCGCACAACGAATTTGCCGCCTCATTCGGGTATGTTTTTATCATTTTTAGACCTAATTAGGATTAATTATATATATATATAAAACGAAAACGTCCATTCCACTTCTCATTCACTCGTGTATCCGCCGACCTTTCGTCTTCCCGACTCTGTCTCGTCGCTCTTCCGTCGCCGCCGATTTCTCAGTTTCAGATGGCTCCTCCGTCGTCCAAGATTGGAATCGGCTCCGAACTAGTTCCAGATGGTATTGCAGACCTCTCAGATGACTTCCGCAACCTTCTCATTCTGTTCGACACCGCTGGATTGACCTACCTCCTCCAGACGCTGTGCAAGGCTATTATTCCCGCAGTGGAAGAGTTCTACAAAAACCTAAAGGTTAAACGAAATGGAAAAGTTCTAAAGACCAAGGTCAGAGGACTCAAAATCCGACTGGACAAAACCTCAATTTCTATTTTACTCCGGCTGCCCGTCGTTGAGGAAGAGGATGAACTCACAACCGAAGATTCTGACAGAACAGCCCTATACTGTGGGGTTGATCCCGAGTGTGATACCTTCAGCAGAGCAGATTGCAATAGAGAGGGAAAATTTCTGATTGATGTTATCTCCAAGGTCATACTCTGCAAGACCTACTCCATCCGAGAAATCTCTCACAACATGTTTGAGATCATGCAAGCCATCGTCTGCAGAAAGAAGTTTCAGTTTGGCATAATGCTACTGGACAAGATTCAGGGGAGCATCAAGCAACCCAGTTTTGCAAGGATTATCTCACTCATCCTCCATGAGATAGATCCTCAGGTTTTTGACCTTTCTAAAGGTATTCCTCTCCACCATATGAAGAAGGTCTCTCTCTCCTCCATCCAGAGGTATGACATCAAGCTCCTCAATACTGCCCAAACTTCCAAATCTGCTGCCACTTCAGTCACTCCCAAAGCAACCAGGTTACCTGAAGACAGGATTCCATCTCCTTCTCTACATCAAATTACTGCTACCACTAGTGCAATAGTTGAGGGGGAGCCTGCCTCTTCTCTACCTCAGAATCAGGTTTCTTCTCAATCAGTAATTCCAGTACAAGAAGAAGTAAGAATTCCTACTCCTCCAATCTCTCCTCCTCCAGCAGATATTCAATCAGCAAACCCAGACTCAGAGATTCCAGACTCAGCAGACCTTCTGTCTACAGCTGAAGATATCAACAAATTCATTGATGAGCTCAGCTCAGATGCCCCTCTCTTCCAGAATGACTCAGCTGCAAAGTCTCCAGTTCAGTCTGAAGTCCATACTCCAGTTCAGTCTCCTGCTAGAACCCCAGCTCCATCTCCTGCTAGAACCCCAGCTCCATCTCCTGCAAGAACCCCAGCTCCTTCTCCTGCTAAATCTCCAGTCCAATCTCCTGAGAGTGAGCCTAGCAAATCAGCTCATATTCTCCTGTCTGATGATGAGGACATGTCTCCAGATCCTGTGGAGGCACCTCTGAAGAATTTGGATTTCTCCATGCCCTCTCTCCTACCCTCAGAAGAAGATGTTGAACCAGTTCCATTCAAGAGAGCAGTCAGCTCAGTGGTGATCACAGAAATCCTTCCATGGACTGCCCCTGCTCCTGCTCCTGCTGCTTCAGCTCCTGAACCAACCTCAGCTCCCTCCTCTTCAGATATAATAAGCAAGATTGAGCTTATGCTCAAGGAACAGAGAGATTACTTTGATGCCTCTCTGCTATCAGTAACCTCCAAGGTCTCTGCTCTTGAAACAGAGATGAGCAGAGGCTTTGCAGAAATCCAAGCAAATACTGATGAACTAAAAAGGTTGTTCCAACTTGGAGGCAAAGCCATAGATCACACCATTACAAGCATAGGTGAGCTAAGAAACCAGGCAGAGACAGTAGCTCACAATCAGATCAAGCTAGATGAGAGAGCTGAAATGAATGTTGTGACAGTATGTAATGAAGTGGGCACCTTCAAAGATGAAGCCATTGCAAAGCTAAACATAGATATCAGCAAGGGGGAGAAAGTTGTAAAAGAACAAGTGGAAAAACTTTATGAGCAAGCCCAAGCAGTTGCAAAAGAACAAGTTGAAACTCTCTCTAAACAGGCTCAAACTACAGTGGATGGAATTGTAAAGGAAATGAAAGCAGACATTCTCTCTCAACTTCAATCTGTAAAGTTTTATACCTATGACACTGCTGTGTGGCTGCATAACATGAACTTCCCCAATGCTCAGCTCAACCCAGCCATCATTCCTCAGCACCTAAATCCTCTTGAAGAGCAACCCTCTGCAGATGCCCCTGTCCAAGCTACCATTCCAGAAAGTGGTGTGCCAGTCTTCTCTCCTAGACCTGAGGGTGATCTGACTGAGCCTCCTCTTAACTACTCTGACATGTGGCAAGATGATTTTGTTTCCAGTTCTCAAGGTCCATCTAAGAGGAAAAGAAAGTATGGTGAAGGTGCTTCTACAAGTCGTTCTGAACCCAGAAGAGATCCAGCAATTGTTCACTCAGAGGTTTGGAGTCCAACCTCCAAATCCCTTATTCTTGATACCCTGAAATTAGTGACAGATCATGGTGAAAATAGAGACAATCATTACAGCTACTCAGAGTGGAAAGCCTATGAAGCTTCACAGATTAAAATCAGACTCCATGACAGAAACTGGGGACACAACAACCCTGCTGCTCCTCCCAGGCCCAGGACTTATTTCCCAAAGCCTTACAGCTACCTGGAGAGGCAACAGCTCAAAAGGGAAAGAATGCACAAGGATACTCCATCATGAGTGGATCTGAGAAAGTGGAATTGGACTATTTTGTTTATGTGCTTTAAAAACATTTCCTCATATATATATATTTAATTCTGATTATGGCCATATTTTGTCTATCCTGTTTTAATTAGGTTTATTCTCCTTGATATGCTTTTTGTTCTTTTACTCCTAAGTAATTCACCTTAGTATAGAGAGTGCTGACATCTACAAATAGGGGGAGATTGTTGGGGTTTGTCTCCACAATGCCTCAGATTTGTAGGAGGTCAGACCTTGAACTAAGATGAATTAAGGTGTATTTGATGCTGTGTTTAAGTTGTATGTGTGCAGGTCCTTAATGCCAAGTGTAGACCAATGTCAGTCTATAATGGGTCACCAAACACAGGACCATACAATGTAATCCCTCATTGTGTGATCCAAAGTGTTGGCCCATGTATAGCCTCTCTATTGGGATACACTTCCTTCATGCACTTGGATTGATGGACAGAAGCATTGGAGCAAATTTCCTCATAGAATTTTTCTAAGTCCCTAATACTCGAGTAACCCCTTATGATACTCGAGTATCAGGCTTTATACTCGAGTAGTTAGAGATACTCGAGTAGTCAGTTAGACTTACTCGAGTAAGGTCTTAATACTCGAGTAGTCTGTGTCCCATACTCGAGTAGTTAGTGAGATACTCGAGTAATCAGTTTGGCTTACTCGAGTAGGGTCTGAATACTCGTGTAGATATATCTATACTCGAGTAGTTAAGTTAGTCACTCGAGTAAGTTCTTTTCATACTCGAGTAAGTAACTTGATACTCGAGTAAATCATGTTTGATACTCGAGTAGATCCTTTTCTTCTCTTCTCTGCAAGTTCAAAGTACTGATACTCGAGTAAATACCCTGATACTCGAGTAAGTGTTTTCTGATACTCGAGTATAACTTCTGATACTCGAGTAAGTTTTCTCTATACTCGAGTATATCTTCTGATACTCGAGTAAGTATGTTCATACTCGAGTAATTGATCTTTGATACTCGAGTAAATTCTTCCATACTCGAGTAATTGACTCTGATACTCGTGTATGTAAACGTTTCTCAGGTATATTTTCTGATACTCGAGTTTAGCCTTTTGATACTCGAGTATATCGTCTTGATACTCGAGTATACTTTTCTATTACTCGAGTATACAATTCTGATACTCGAGTATACCATTTTTGATACTCGAGTAATTCATTCTTCTCTCCTGTATTTCTCTCTTTCTATACTCGAGTATACTACTTCTTGCTACTCGAGTAATCCATCTCTCCATACTCGTGTATATCCTCCATTACTCGAGTATCGCAGTCAACTTCTCCAGAATTATTCTAAGTCCATTTTCATCATAAGTATTTTGAATCTGTCAATTCTGATTGGTCCACGTGTCATCATTAATCAATATTATGACCGTTGGAACTCACCTATAAATAGGTCTTTTCAGAAATGACTTTTAAGCGTTATTACAGAAAGATTCTTTTTGAGAAAGAGAAATTCCGTGAACCCTAATTTCACGCCGCCGCCATTGCCGTTCACGGAAGAAGAAGAAAAGTTTGGATCGCGACCTTCGTTTTCATCGATCTTTCTCCAGCGATCCAGAAGAAAGAGAATCACTCGATCTTGCCGAGCCTTGAAGATTCCAGATCTACTTTCTCGATCGAGGTGGTTCTAGATCTCAGATTCGTGTATCTTTCTCTAGTCGTCTTCTACATTTTCTGATCAAGCCGAAGTTCCTAAAGAAGAAGACGGATACAGATCCAGATCTGATAGTGTGTTTGTTTGTAATCACAACCAATATTTTTGTAGGAGTTTTAATTCTCCGAGATTTGTAGGAAGTTTTGTCTTCCGAGTTTTTGTAGATCCGTTTTGGGATCGAGATTTGTAGGAACGTGGTTCCGAGGTGTAGGATTGTTTTCAATCCGAGATAGTGGAGTAGCCGAGTCTAGTGATTTGCTAGATCGGTGAGGAAAGTGGACGTACCCAAGATTGGGGAACCACTATAAATCTTTTGTCGTCTGTGATTGCTTGATATTTGCTGTGTTAGTTTTTAATTCCGCATTTGACACGCTTTTCACCTATTCACCCCCCTCTAGGTGATTTAGGCTAACAACTTAGACCTCTCATATAGAGTAAAGGTCAATTAGTTTCAAGGTTAGGGACTTAGGTTTGAAGTTTGCCTCAAGATCTCCAAGCTCTGATGAGAAGCCGGAATTCTAGTAAGGATTGACATGTCATCAAACCCAGCTCGACGATAGTCGAACTATGCTCAACGAGGTCATCAAATCCAGTTTGACGATCTTTGAGCTCAGGTCGACTATCTCAGAACTTTGTTCAGCGATCTCTGTACAAGACCATTTTCAATATCTTCTAGCTCAGTTCAACGATAGTTAAGCTCAGATCGACGATAACTGTTTGAGGTCGACGTTTCTGGGAATTCTATTACTTTGTTAAGGCTTTCAAATGATTTCAAATCATAGCATTTAATGATGAAGATTTGTAGCCTTTTTATCACATCTAGAGCAAGTTTCAAGGGAAGAAATAAGGAATATATTTGTTCTCTTTAATTCATTCCTTCCAGAGACAGTTGACAGATAAGGGATTTCCTTTATGACTTTTCTAATGGCCCCAAAGACGATTGCAGCATTGGATTTCAGACAAGAAAGAGAATATATATTATTATTGGTCTGATCAACAATAATACACAGACAGAGAAATAGAAGAAGCTTTTGTGATCAGCAATCAAGTTTTTCATTTTTGATCTTCATTCTTCATTCTCTAGACACACATAATTCAGTTCTTGTTGAATCATTCTTTGCTGGAGCCATCTCTTTTGAAGACCTATCACCCTTGCAAAGCTTCTCTTCCTGATCCTTTACTAATCTCAGGGGGAGCTTTGACAACAGCATCCACTTGTGCTTCTCTTTGATAGTTGATAGAGAAGACAACTCATTTCTTTTTCTTTTTCTTTACTGTAAAAGGGTTTTTGAACTCCCTTCAAAAGTTTCTATTTTGGTTCCTGAGACCTGATCAAAAATCAGTGGTGGCAAGACACCTGATCAAAAATCTGGTTTGGTTTTTGAGCACCTTATCAAAAGCTCATTGGTGCCAGGACACCTGATCAACTCATCCTGTAGTGGATTCCTACCAAGGGTGGTAGAAGAGTGGATGTACCCAGATTTTGGGGAACCACTATAGATCCTTGTGTCCTCTAGTTGATCTTTATTCTCTTTGTTGTGTGCTGTGAATTTGTGTTTGTGTTACTTTATTTAAAAACTTCTTTTTAAATCACACTACACTAAGTTAATCATAAGTCTTTCACTGCCAAATTATTCTTAGTTGCAAAATTATTTTAATACACTCTATTCACCCCCCCCCCCCCCCTCTAGAGTGAAGGGTTGATCTTACTCTCACTTTTAATTGGTATTAGAGGGAGGTTGGTTGCTCATACAGGCTAACACCTGAACCAAAAGATCTCTGATAAGATCCATCCTTAATAGAGGGTTATTTTTTGTTATATTTATTTTAATCTAAACTCATGGCACAGAACAAAGATTATGCTAGCACCAGACCTCAAGTGTGCAACCTTTCTAAGTTTGCACTTTGGAAGGCAAGGATCAAATTATATATGAACTCTATTGATGAAGACATTTTCAATTCTGTTTTGATAGATTGCCCCAAGCCTCCTACAGCCACAAGCACTACAAATGTTATTTCACCTCCTTCAGGAACAGATGCTGAGATAAAGAAATGGAAGTTTGCAGATACAAAAGCTATGAACATACTTGCTCAGACAATGTCTGATGACATCTTCCAAAAAGTAGTTGAATGCAACTCAGCCAAAGAGATTTGGGACAAGCTATATAAGATTGTGTTAGGATCAACAGATGAGAAAAAAGATAGGAGATCACATCTCATTACCCAATATGAGAACTTTAAGAAGGCAGAGAATGAATCAGTAGCTGACATGTACAACATATTAAGTTTGATTGTCAGTGAACTCAGGACTTTGGATACGGAGATCTCTCTCATAGAGATCAATGATAAAATCCTAACATGCTTCCCCAGCACTTGGGATTCAAGGATCTGGCCCATCAAGGATGCCAGAAGTCTGGATGAAATCACCACAGAAGCACTTTTGGGCAAGCTCAAATCTTATGAGCAGCTTATTAAGAATAGAGAATAAGAGCAGACAACATCTTCTCCAGCAGTCAGAAAAGAGAAGTCCATTGCATTCAAGGCAACAGAAGAACTGTCTAAACATAAAGTCACAGGAAATGAAGAGTTGATGAGCCTCCTAGCCAAGAGATTCTACAAAATGGCCAAAAAGGATTTCAGAAAAAGATCATTTAGAGGACAAGAAAAGCCAAGGTATGATAAATCAAATAATAAGGAGATTATTTGTTTTGGATGCAGGAAACCAGGCCACATACTGCCTGATTGTCCAGAGAGTCAAAATAAGGACAAGAAGGACAATAGAGAGAAGAGGAAAGATAAAGATTCTAGAAGGAATCACAATGACAGATCATCTTCCAACAAAAACAAACATAAAGGGAAGGGATTTATTACAGAAACATGGAGTGAAACAGAAGAGGAATCTAAAATATCATCAAGTTCAAGTGATGATGAGGATGATGCTCAGGACAGGGAATTCTGTATGATGGCAATCAATGCATCACAGAACAATACTGATTCAGATCATGGATCTGAATCTGAATCTGAACCAGAACAAGGAGAAGATCAGGTAATTGATTCTTTTGATTTTAATTCTGAAGATTTCAAATCTGAATTTAAAGCATTGTGTTTGGATTTACTTAAGTCTGAGAAAGAAATAATCTCTCTCAGAAAGCAGTTATCTAAATACAGCACCTTAACTTCAGATAATCTCAAACTCTCAGAAGAGTTAGGGTGTTGCAGGGATCAGATAGCTTCACTGAAAAGTGAACTATCTGAGGCCAAAAAGTTTGAAGAATCCCTTAATGGGAGAAGTATCAAACTGATGAACATTACAAGCACAGTTAACTTTAGACTCAATAGTAAACTGGGTTTGGGGTCTTCATCCAGCCAACCTGTTGTGCTAATAACTCTTATTAAGTTTATCTCAGATAAAGGAAAAGGAGTTGTGGAGGTAGCTAGGAAGAATTCTGATCTACCCCAAGAGAACAAAGTTCATCAGAAATCATTGAACGGAGCTCGACGATCTAACCCAAGATCGTCGAACTCAGGTCGACGATCATCGAAAGGAGCTCAGAGATCTGACCAGTTCATAAGGGGTACATCAAAAATTAATTCTAGATATCCTACATCTCAAAGGTTCAGCCCTTATACTGAATGGATAATCCCCCCTAGGAGATATCATCCTGAAGGATATAAGAGTCAACCAGAGATGTCTTTAATTTCTGAATTCAAAGGTTATCAAGCTAGACCCAAGGTAAACTGGGTCAAAAACAAATGAATTGTTATTTGTGCAAGGAAAGACCTATCCAACCATGGACCAGCAATGGTATCTGGATAGTGGGTGCTTCAGGCACATGACTGGAAGTAAGGGTAACCTAGTATCCTTCAAGGATAAGTATGGACCCAAAGTGATGTTTGGAGATTCAAACTATGGACAGAGCAAAGGATATGGTGCAGTCAAAATTGGGTCAGTGACATTCAAAAAAGTAGCATATGTGGAAGGACTGAAGCACAACCTTATTAGTATCAGTCAGTTATGTGATGAAGGCTACAAAGTCACATTCAACAAATCTTCATGCTTTATCAAATCAGAAGACAACACAACTGTCTTGATAAGTAACAGAAGAGGTAACATCTATCTAGTAAATTTTCATTCAACCAAGGTAGATATCTGCTTATTTTCTCTTAGCAAACCTAATGAACTATGACATAAGAGATTAGGACATGTTAACCTTAGAACTATTGCTAGGCTGTCCAAGGACAACCTTGTAAGAGGATTACCTTCTGGCCCCTATAAGAAGGAAGGACTCTGCAGGGCTTGTCAATTAGGTAAGCAAACTAAAAATAGCTTTAAGTCACAAGAGTGATTCACCAAGGATATTGTACTTGTTACATATGGATCTGTTTGGACCCATTACTGTACAAAGCCTGGGAGGGAAATCTTATACTTTAGTAGTTGTAGATGACTTCTTAAGATTCACATGGGTGTTCTTTCTGAGGAAAAAGTATGATAACTTCAAATGTTTGACAGAGTTTATCAAATATATACAGATTGAGTTCAATACTCACATAGCCCTGATCAGAAGTGATCATGGGACTGAGTTTGATTATCTTCTTATGCAAGAGTTCTGTCAGAAGGAAGGAATCAGGCACACTTTCTTAGCTCCTAGAACTCCTCAACAGAATGGGGTAGCTGAAAGGAAAAATAGAACCCTTATTGAATTTGCCACAACATTATTGACAGATGCTCACCTTCCTCTATCATTTTGGGCAGAGGCTGTGAACACTTCAAATTATGTTTTGAATAGGAGTTTTATACATAAACTAAAAGACAAGTCTCCTTATGAATTACTCAAAAGGAAGAAACCTAAAGTTGATTATTTTAGAATTTTTGGTTGTATTTACTATATTTATAACAATGATAAGAAATACATAGCAAAATTTTAAGCCAAAGTTGATGAAGGAGTGTTTTTGGGATACTCTATGATCAGTAAGGCCTATAGGGTTTATAATAAATCATCTCTAAAAATTGAAGAAACAGTGCATGTATCTTTTGATGAAACTAATATGTTTTACAAGGAGAAGAGCACTTCTACCAAAAATCCTTTGCAGGTACTTTCTCTATCAGAAAATTTGGACAGACTAAATATCATTGAAGATGATCCATCACCTTCATCCACCGAACAAGAAGCTGAAAGTAGTGAAAATGAAGATGACATTCAGATCTTAGCAAATCATGGTGATAATCAAAATGAAGAGCCAGGCATTGTTCCACAAGAGGAAACAACAACACAGGTTTGTGAACAATCAACACCCATTATTGATTTAGTAACAACAAAAGATCATCCAATCTCTCAAGTGATTGGAGACATCTTAGCTGGTGTGCAAACTAGGAATCAGATAAATCAACATCTGATGCACACCTGCTTTCTTTCTCAAATTGAGCCTCAATCCATATAAGATGCAGAACAAGATCCAAACTGGATCATTACAATGCAAGAGGAATTAAACCAATTTGAAAGAAACAAAGTTTGGGAGCTAGTGCCAAGGCCAAAGAATCATCAAATTATTGGAACTAAATGGGTATTCAGAAACAAGCTGGATGATCAAGGAATTATTGTGAGAAACAAGGCAAGGCTGGTTGCTCAAGGATATTCTCAAGAAGAAGGCATAGATTATGACCAAACCTTTGCACCAGTTGTAAGGTTAGAGGCCATAAGAATTTTTCTGGCATATGCAGCTCATAAGAAATTCAAAGTATATCAGATGGATGTCAAAAGTGCTTTCCTAAATGGTGATATCAAGGAAGAGGTCTATGTAAAACAACCTCAAGGTTTTATCTCCTCAACTCACCTTGATTTTGTTTATAAGTTACACAAAGCTTTATATGGTCTCAAACAAGCTCCTAGAGCATAGTATGAGACCCTAACTAGCTTTCTCTTGGAAAATGATTTTAAAAGGGGTAGAGTAGACCAAACTCTTTTTATTAGAACCCATAAGGCCAATATCCTACTAGTGCAAATATATGTAGATGATATTATCTTTGGCTCTACTGATTTATATTTGTGTAAAAGGTTCTCCAACCTCATGCATTCCAAGTTTGAAATGAGTATGTTGGGTCCGGCGTTCCTTCACTTGACCCGTGACGCTCTGCTACTTATATATAAAATTAAGTAGCGCCCTCTCCAACAGTCCGGGCTTTTGGTGCAGTTGGGTATGCGCTTGATCCTTCAATTGGTATCAGAGGGAGGTCACGGGTTCAAGACCGGGGGGGCGCTATTAAATCCTGATTTTTCCCTTCTACCTGTGTGGGTCCGGTGGCAGGCAACCGTGGACATGTGGTAACCCCACCTCTGAGCCGTGTGGGCCATGTGGTAACCCCACCTCTGAGCCGACGTGTTGTGCTGGACGCCGGGGGGGGGATTGTTGGGTCCGGCGTTCCTTCACTTGACCCGTGACGCTCTGCTACTTATATATAAAATTAAGTAGCGCCCTCTCCAACAGTCCGGGCTTTTGGTGCAGTTGGGTATGCGCTTGATCCTTCAGAGTAGCATGGGTGAGCTATCCTTCTTCCTAGGATTGCAAGTCAAAAAACATGTTGATGGCATCTTTATCTCTCAAACCAAATATACAAAAGAATTGGTTAAGAAATTCGGAATGTCTGATGCATCTTCTATGAAAATACCCATGCCTACTAATGTTGTATTAGATGTTGATGAACATGGGAAACCTGTTGATCAAACCACATATAGAGCAATGATTGGCTCCTTATTGTATCTTACAGCTAGTAGACCAGATATAATGTTTGCTATATATATATGTGCTAGATTCCAAGTTAGCCTTAGAGAGTCATACCTCACATTAGTCAAGAGAATTCTTAGGTATGTGAAAGGTTGTCCAAATCTAGGTCTCTGGTATCCAGCTGATTCAGGATTTGATTTAACTAGATTTTTCAGATGTTGATCATGCTGGATGTAGAATTGATAAGAAAAGCACCAGTGAAACTTGTCAATTCCTTGGTGACAGACTTGTCTCCTGGTTTTGTAAGAAACAAACATCTGTGTCCACATCAACTGCTGAAGCTGAATACATGGCAGCAGGTAATTGTTGCTCACAGATATTGTGGATTCAAAATCAGCTCCTGGACTATGGCTACAACTTAGAGAAGTCCAAAATATTTTGTGACAATACAAGTGTTGTTTCCATAGCCAAAAATCCAGTCCTCCATAGTAGGACCAAACACATAGAGATTAGGCATCATTTCTTAAGGGATAATGTAGAGAAAAATAAAATTGAACTGGAATTCATCCCAACTGACTTACAAAGGGGAGATATTCTCACCAAACTCTTGGATGAGAAGAAACACAATTTCTTCCTTAATCATTAAGGAATGTTAGATGAAGGAAGTCTTAATTAATTGCCAAGATCTTAAAACCCCCAAAATGACAAAGACTAGGCTAAAAATCTGTTTTTCTAAGTATCTGTAGGTTTTCTCTGTACTCTGAGCGGTGGTCGACGATTTTCTTGAAGATCGTCGAACGGAGCTCGTCATTTCCAAATAGTGTTCAACTATCTTTCTTTGGGTAGAGATCGTCGAACGGAGATCGACGATGTTGGAGTCTTTTCATTTTCCGTCAGCGCCGTCGATCATCGAATTGAGTTCAACGATCTTTCCTTTTCTGCGTCGAACCCTTTTTTAAAATCATTTTTGAGGCATCGTTCTCTCTCGTGCTTTCAGATTTTCTACAAGAATCTCTTTCCCTCCAAGTTCCTCTACACTTGATCTTTTATTTTTGCAGGAAAATGTCTGTCCCAATCGCAGTTCTCACCGCCATGAGGTTCGAAACCGGGTTTGATATTGACATGGAGTCATTTGAGGGTACAGATCAAATGTTCAAAGATATTCTGGACCTATTCAAGGATCAACACTTAGTGAAATTCATGATAATAAGAATCAAGCTGGCTGCTGATGAAATAATGGAATGGGTATACACAGCTCACAGTTTGGATTAGAATACCCTTGTTGGAACCATTACAGGGAATCAGGTATCCCTAACACCAACTGTACTTACTGAAATTTTTGAATTAATTACTGGTGATGATAGCATTGAACAGTCTGGAGTAGAATTCAATGAAATGTTAGATAGAATGGTACACAACAATGAGAACCCTAATAAGCTTCTGAAAAAGAATCTTTCCCTTGAATATAGATTCTTAGCTGATATAGTAGGGAAGGTAATTCTGGCAAAACACTCTGCACATGATAGCATTTCTAGATATCAGTTTTGTCTGATGATTGCCCTAATGGACAAGAAGCATTTAAATTGGGGAGAAATCTTCTTTGACTTGCTCAAGAAGAAGATCAACAAAATGTTTGTGAATTTTGGAAGAATATTGGGACTATTCCTTCAGAATAGGTGCCCACGACTCTTGGTTTCCAATGGAATGCATATTAATGCTTCCAAAAGACTCTCTTCTGCTCTCTTTGGCAAATGGGAGAGACAGATTGTCAGGCCCAGCAGAACTCCTCCAGCCAAGACAACTTCAGGCATACAGACTATTGTAGTTACTCTCCCTCACTCTACTGCCCCAGTAGAAGAAATACCATCCTCTTCCCCTTCAACTCTTCCACCTCCAGTGAATTCATCCATGCCTACACCTCCTGCAACATCTTCACCTTCTCAAATTACTCAACTTGAGGTTTTCCATCCATTGCACTACTTTCCCCCCATAGATATGCACTCATCTCCTCAGATTCCATCCTTCAATCTGCTAGATGACTCCTATATGGCTTGCTCTCCTTCTTCAACACAAGAATTTCCATCCCCCTCAACATCTCTTCAACAACTCCTCATTGATACCATCTCTCGACCATCCTTTCCCCTTCCTATCTCCACATTCATTCCAATAATCACTATTCTAGCACCATCCATTACCTCCATTCCAGTCTCGCAGCCATCCATTCCACTTCCATTTGCATCTATTCCATCCATATCTGCAGCTCCTCCCTCTACCTCTACTAAGGTTAATCTTGAGCAAGTAGATCTTATTCCTCTAGCAGATAAACTATATGAGTTGTTGGCACCCAGGCTAACTCTCTTATTGGATGCCACCTTGGCTCCCTTAGTTAAGACATTGAATGATTTATCTGCTAGGATCTCTTCTTCCCTCTCCCTTCAGGCTATCCATTCTTTTGGGGGCTTAGGTCAGTATTCACTGAATCTAGGCTGGGGGAGATGCCAGATGAAGAAGCTCAGCCTTCAGAGACAATTCCAGATGCACCTCTAATTACAGTTTCAGATGATATAATGACAGATGATATAAGTACAGTTATAGCTCCAGCTCCAGTTACACCTCCAGCACATATCATCAGCCCATCAGTAGATCTCACCACTTTATTATCCTTATTTGATTCATTTTACAGCAGCTATCTTCCAGCACCTCTACCAGCTCAAGACTTAACAAGGGCTATAGTTACCTTTAACAGTTGTGATCCAAATCTGCTTCAATTTTATGTAAATTCAGTTATTTCTGTTGAGAATGCTCTTAAGCTTGAAGCCTCTGCTGAAGTTACAACGCCTCTTGATATTTTTTCTGAGCTAAATATTGCTGAAGACAGTTCTGTTAAGCATATGGACAGTGTTCCTATGGATATTCCTGCTACTGCTGCTATCTCTAATGCTTCAGTTGCTGCTCCTGCTATCTCTATTGCACCTTCTGCTTCTTCTCTTATACCTGTTTCCATCTCAAAAGAAGCTTTGAAGCAAATAGATGCCTTATATGATGATCCTCAAAGCTCTGATGATGAATTTAGAACAGATTCTGATGACTCCTCTACAACCATTGCAAAGAAGAGGAAAGCAAGAAGCAAAGCTATGAAAAGAGTTCCAATTTCAAAGGATACTTCTGATCATGATATCCCATACTATATTCTGCACAGCTGCCCCATTAATGAGCACTTGATGCAGTATTCTAAGAATCAGTTGAAGGCCTTGAGGAAGAAAAGGAAATATAATTAAAGAACTTCTCACTATGATCCTTCTCCTTCTCCTTCTCCAGGTGCAAGATCTAGTGGAGACTCAGCTCCTCAATCCTCAAATGTTCCATCTCAAAGATCCTCTCAATCCTTGCAAACTTTTCAGGGAAGCCCTCAATCTAGAGGAAATCAACAAAGAGGTAATCAGACTAGAGGAAATCAAAGAGGAAGTCAGTATAGAGGTAATCAAAGAGATTATAAAGTTTATTCCAGAGGTCAATCCAGACATCAACCTTATCATAAGAGAGGACAAGGTCCAAGTGATACTACAACTGGTCCTTATCCTTACAAGCTGATAGAAGGTTATTATGAGAAAGCCCCTCTAACTGATACCATCAACAAATATGAACCTTCAATTCCATATGAGGATCCAAAAAACAATCCAGTCTCCAGAACTGCTAGACTGAAAGAACTTGCTAGCTTAGATCAGTTGAAGAAAGCAAGAGAAAGAGGCCTAGACACTTCTAACATCACAACTCTTTCAGATCAGAGAAGACAAGAGATTGAAATATATAGTTCCAAGAAACTCTTTGATGCTGACAAGTACATGCAGTTGCATCCTGAAGCTATAGTCCCTAGAAGCAAAATCCAGAAGACTCTTGGTGATGCAGATGACTTCAGGTCAAAAAAGACTCAGAAAATCCCAATAGAGAAATCCTTTTTAAGAATAGTGCTGATGATCAGCATTAATCTGAGTATAAGCTGAAACTTTCTCATATCTCTCCTGAACTATAGCATCTTATACATATGCTGAGATATATGTATATATATCTGTGGTTTTTTATGTTTTAATGTGTTTTTGTTTTTGTTTTATGATGTATTTAATTCCATCAATTCATGTAAATAGTAATCCTAACCAAAATAAGGGGAGATTGTTGGAACACCCTATTACTTATTTGGGTCAGGATCACTATGTCTGTTAGGAATGTTGCATTGACCTAGTTGTATAGAGTAAAGGTAAATTAGTTTTAAGGTTTAGGACTTAGGTTTGAAGTTTTCCTCAAGATCCCCAAGCTCTGATGAGAAGCCAGAATTCTAGTAAGGATTGACATGTCATCAAACCCAGCTCGACGATAGTCGAACTCAGCTCAACGAGGTCATCAAATCCAGTTCGACGATCTCTGAGCTCAGGTCGACTATCTCAGAACTCCGTTCAGCGATCTCTATCCAAGACCATTTTCAATATCTCTGATCCCAGTTCAATGATAGTTAAGCTCAGATCGATGATAACTGTTTGAGGTCGATGTTTCTGGGAATTCTATTACTTTGTTAAGGCTTTGAAATGATTTCAAATCAGAGCATTTAATGATGAATTTTTGTAGCCGTTTTATCACATTTGGAGCAAGTTTCAAGGGAAGAAATAAGGAATATACTTATTCTCTTTAATTCATTCCTTCCATAGACAGTTGACAGATAAGGGATTTCCTTTATGACTTTTCTAACGGCCCCAAAGACGATTGCAGCATTGGATTTCAGACAAGAAGATAATATATATTATTATTATTGGTCTGATCAACAATAACACACAGACAGAGAAATAGAAGAAGCTTTTGTGATCAGCAATCAAGTTTTGCATTTTTGATCTTCATTCTTCATTCTCCAGACACAAAAAATTCAGTTCTTGCTGAATCATTCTTTGCTGGAGCCATCTCTTTTGAAGACCTATCACCCTTGCAAAGCTTCTCTTCCTGATCCTTTACTAATCTCAGGGGGAGTTTTGACAACAGCATCCACTTGTGCTTCTCTTTGATAGTTGACAGAGAAGACAACTCATTTCTTTTTCTTTTTCTTTACTGTAAAAGGGTTTTTGAACTCCCTTCAAAAGTTTCTATTTTGGTTCCTGAGACCTGATCAAAACTCAGTGGTGGCAAGACACCTGATCAGAAATCTGGTTTGGTTTTTGATCACCTTATCAAAAGCTCATTGGTGCCAGGACACCTGATCAACTCATCCTGTAGTGGATTCCTACCAAGGGTGGTAGAAGAGTGGATGTACCCAGATTTTGGGGAACATGGATCCTTGTATCCTCTGGTTGTTCTTTATTCTCTTTGTTGTGTGCTGTGAATTTGTTTTTGTGTTACTTTATTTAAAAACTCCTTTTTAAATCACACTACACTAAGTTAATCATAAGTCTTCCACTGCCAAATTTTTCTTAATTGTAAAATTATTTTAATACACTCTATTCACCCCCCCCCCTAGAGTGAAGGGTTGATCTTACTCTCACTTTCAAGGCCTACATTGGTCTTATGTCCATTGAAGTAAAGGATGATCATCCAGCTGCCCCATTTGGCATAAGGGCTCCATTGTCCTCTACTGACAGTGACTTTGAAGAGGATGATGAGTTCAGTCTCATGGTCCTAATGAAGATAATCAGGACAATTATATTTCATATTAAGTACACTTTATCCCTAGCTCTCCCTCTGTCTATGAGTCTGGCTCAGATTCTGAAGCATCCACTTCCTCTAGTGGGGATGATGGATCAGAATCTGAAGATGATGTCAATCAAATGATTTACAAGTATGGTGTAATTCTGGAAGCTTTGAAGAAGAGCAAAAGGCTTGTCAAGAGAGTAACTGAGGAGATTGCCTCTCTTCAGCAGGCTACTTCCTTACAGCCTGAGTCAGCACCTTTACTAGCTCGGATTAGGAGAGAAGTCAGCTAGCTAAAGACAATCTCAATTATCCAAATTAGCATCATTAGCCAGAACAATAAGATCATCATGGATCTTGAAGGGATGCTCCTCAAGGAGAAGAAGCTTGTGGCTGAATTTTCCAAGCCCAAAATAGTTCTGCCACTGATTGACTCTTTCACCTCTCAAAAGGATAAGAGGGGCTTGGGGTTCAAGTGGAATAATAAGGTTATCTATTCCAAAGGGAAAGGCAAGGCTCCAATTGTGCCTCAGACCACCTTTTAGAAGGTAATCCTCCCTTCTAATAGGTATGACCATGACAACATGTATGGTCACTAAAAGAATGGAAACTCTTCTTGTAAGAATATAAGTGTATCTTACAATGGATGGAGAAATGGCATGTGATTAAGTGCACTGAATGCTCCCCATGAGGAAATCCAAATGGCCCATTATGGACCATTTGTGTTTCGTGCTCCCCACTCTCAAGGATAAGATTGTGGCTTATTCTCAAGTTCCTTCAGCAAAAACCTTGATTAAGGGTAAGTCAATCAGTAAGCCTCACTTGGCTATCTTTGATGCCATCAATAGCATGTCAACTGCAAAGAAGACTTTTGTTGGTGTAACTCAGAGTAAGACAAGTACATCTATTGGTAGACTCACCTTCAGTCAAATTCTTGTTAAAAGAAATAGGAAGAAGGTTGTTGCTCTCCCCTCTGAACAGATAACTATTGATAGCTTTCACACTCTAAAGGCTGTTCAGAAGAGGAGATACAATATTCATGAGTGTTGGTGTTGTGGCAAGGTGGGTCACTTAGCTATAGACTATTAGCACAACCCAAGTGTACCAAGGGTAAGGGTGAGTCTTCCTGTCAAGGTTACTTTCGGTAGACATAGACAGTTTCAGGCTAATATGAACTAAGGACCCAATCCCTTTTGGGTTCCTAAGGTAAACTAATCTGTGTTTGCAGGATAGTCCAAGTACCCATATAATGCCAATATGGTACTTGGACAGTGGATGTACCAGACTTATAACTGGAACAAGGAGCCATCTTAAGGATTATACTCCAGTGAGGAATGGACCTAAAGTGATCTTTGGAGGTTTAGATAGAGGAGTTACCAAGGGCTATGGTTTGATCACCAATGACATAGTATTCATTAAAAAGGTAGCTTATGTGGAAGGATTGCAACACAATCTGATCAGCATAAGCCAACTATATGATATTGGTAATGTCATTGTCTTCCTCAAGGATGAGTGTTTGATCAAAAGGTCAAGTGACCAAGAGGTCATTTTGACAGACACTAGTAGTGGAAATATTTATTATCTAAACTTCTTATGTTAAGTATGGACTCACATGTGTGTCTAGTTGTAAATGAGAAAGTCTCTTATTGTGTGTAGTAGCACAAGAGGCTTGCACACTTAAATTACAAGACCATCAACAAGCTCTTTAGTGGAGGGCTAGTCAGAAATGGACCCAATCTGAGATGCACCAAAGAGGGCATTTGTTCAGCATGCCAAAAGGGCAAGCATACAAAGGAATCCTTTAAGAGCATTGGGGCCAAGGATTCTGAGAGGTGTTTATACCACTTGTATATGGACTTGTTTGGTCCTATGCTAGTTCATAGTCTAGGTAGGAAAGTCTACACACTTATGATAGGTTATGACTTTTCTATATTTGCTTGGGTTTTCTTCTTAAAAAAAGTCTGAAACTCTTGACATCTTTATAACCTTTGTTAGGCAAGTTTATAATGAAAAGGGCAGTTCTGTTGTCAAAATCAGAAGTGACCATGGAACTAAATTTCAATCTGAATGCATGACAAAGTTCTGTGAAGACCAAGAGATTCATCAAGAGTTTTCTTCTCCAAGAACACCCTAGCAAAAGAGGATTGTTGAGAGGAAGAACAGGACTCTCATAGAAGTTGGCAGGACATTACTCAGTGACACTTTTCTCCCAGAATAATTTTGGTCTAAGGCAGTAAACACTACTTGTCATGTCCTGAATAGAGATTCTATCAATAAGTATCACAAGAAGACTTCCTATGTTATTATGAAAGGCAGAAAACCAAATCTTGCATATCTCGGGATTTTTGGAAGCAAGTGTTTTGTACTCATTAATGGGAAGTCCTACTTGACTAAGTCTGCTATCAAATCCTATGAGGGAATTTTTGTTGGGTACAGTAACTAAAACAAAGCCTATAGAGTCTACAACTTGAAGAGCCAAGTTGTAGAAGAGTCTATCAATGTAGTGTTTGATGAATCTTCTATGATTAACAATGAGCTACCAAGATCCTCTAGATCTGCAGGGGTAGAATTGAAGATGGATAAGCTGACCATTAAGGATACTCCTCCTATTGCCCAAGAGGAAGATGATGGTGTGCTCATCCCTAAAGAAGATCTAAATACACAGGACATTAGTGTAGACCAGCAGGATCCAACAATTGAATTTCATGATGTTGACGATAGAATGCCAACAGCTGTCAGGAATTTGAGGGATCATCCCAGAGATCAAATCATAGGTGATGCAAGCCAAAGTGTTATAATAAGGAGTAGAAGCCTCAACATTTATATGTATTCAAGATTCCTGTCTCAGGTTGAACTAAAGAGGTTTGAAGATGCCAACATAGGCCCATTTTAGATTGTGGCTATGCAAGAAGAACTATACCAGTTCAAGAGAAGCAAGGTCTGGCAATTGGTTCCTAGGCCACATGGATATAACGTCATTAGGAACAAGTGGATTTATAGGAATAAACTTGATGAGAATGGTGTTATCATCAAAAATAAGGCTATACTGGTTACCAAGGGATACAGATAAGAGGAAGTTATTGACTTTGATCAAACCTTTATACCAGTTGCTAGTTTGGAAGTAATCAGACTATTCCTTACATATACTGCACATAAAGGTTTTAAGGTCTACCAAATGGATGTTTAGTCAGCTTTACTAAATGGTGACCTAAAAGATGAGGTCTATGTTGAGCAACCCTCAAGTTTTTTTAATTCTAACTTTCCTGATTATGTGTTTAAGCTAAGAAAAGCTATGCATGGGTTAAAACAAGCCACTAGGGCATGGTATGAAGCTCTGTCTAGCTTTCTCATTAAGATAAAATTCTCAAGGTGAATGATAGACAAGGCATTATTCCTTAGGGAAGTCAAGGGTAAGATCATCCTAGTCCAAATTTATGTATATGACATTATTTTTGGGTTTACTGATGATGGCCTCTGTAAGAATTTTGCTAAACTTATGCAAGGGTAGTTTGAGATGAGTAGTATAGGTGTACTCAAGTACTTCTTGGGCCTCCAAGTTAGACAGTTAGAGGATGGTCTATTCATCTCTCAGTCTAAGTTCACCAAGGAGTTAATTAAGAAGTTTTGAATGGAGAGTGCCTCCATAATGAAGACTCATATGGGGTCAAGTGTGTCAATAGACAAGGATGAGAGAGGGAAACCTATTGATGAAACCTTGTATATAGGCTTAATTATCTCCCTCCTTTATCTGACTACAAGTAGGCCAGACATCATGTATATTACATGTGTTTGTGCTAGATACCAGGCTAGACATAAGGAGTTTCATTATTCTGCAGCAAAAAGAATTCTGAGATATCTCAAGGGCACACCTGATCTTGGTCAATGGTACCCTAGGAATAATGATTTTGAACTAATTGGGTATTCAGATGCAGATTTTGTATGGTGTAGAGAAGATTGGAAAAGCACATCAGGCACCTGTCAATTTCTAGCCAGAAGACATGTATCTTGGAGCAGCAAGAAGCAAACCAGTATTGCCATCTCAATAGCTTAATCAGACTGTCTCAATTTGAAGTTGTTGTGCACAACTACTTTGGATCTAGCATCAACTCCAAGAATACAATTTCCAGCTAAGTAGAACTCTAATATTTTGTGATTCTTCTAGTGCAATCTCTATTGCTAGGAATCATGTGTCTCATAGCAGTACTAAGCACATAGAGATTAAATATCATTTCATAAGAGAGCATGTGGAAAGGGAAGACATTAGTCTTGAATTTGTCCCCATAGATAGATAAGTGGCTGATATTTTCACTAAGCCACTAGATGAAGCCAAGTTCAACACCTTCAAATTTGAATTGGGCATGTTAAACTTAGGGTAGCATCACTGTCCTTTCCTGCATATATACTGCAGGAAGAATTGACTCCTGCAGGATATTAAGGAATATTTTGACTAAGTGTCCAAGCATCGAGTGCGCTAAGACTAAGTGTCCATGCATCGAGTGCACTGAGACAATTTTAGGTGTCGAGTGTGTCGAGTTCACTCAACAAATCCACTCAGGCAGTTCTTATTGTGGCTATCTTTCATGATTAATCTTAGTCGTTGATCAACTCATGTCAAACACGATAGGTACGCGCCTCTCCACATTCTTAAATAAGGGTAGGTATAAATAGAAGTGTGTGTGCTTAAAATAAAATACACTATTCCTAGCCCTCTTCGACTTTCTGCCTCCCTGTGATGATATCTCGAGCAAAACTCCAGAAATTCAAAGGTTCCATGGCGCCAAAAGGAATGTATTCCCTTTTCGAGGGTTTTGAGTTAGTATAAAATGGATTCAAGGATGCTCTAGAGGAAGTACAACTAGTTCTCCACTTACTACAGGTCACTGACCTAGAGTTTGTCCTATCCGAGTCGAGTTCAATATGGAAGCGAGAAGTTCTTGAACTCTATTCAAATGCGACAATCGACTCATCCTCCAATAAAATTAAGTCATCTATCAGTGGACACATGATCAAGATAGCTTCCAGAAGACTGAGCAAAGCCTTGAATCTGCCCAAGTTCAGACCGTCAGATGATGAAGATGAACTATATCAGGATGATGTAAAATCCTCCCACAAGTGGTGTAGGCTTTCAAAGCATACCAATGGATCTATTCTGAGAAAGGAGATGAATCTAAAAGGAAAAATTCTAACAGACGTTATTGGCAAAGCTCTGATCTGCAAAATAGGGTCTCATGAAAAGATCTCTAGGAAAATGTTTGAAGTAATGGCAAGGATAATTCTATCCAAAAGAACTGACTGGGGAAAGGTGTTGTTTGATAGGGTTATGGAATGTGTTCCAGTGCTAAACTTGGGAAGAATTATGTCCTTGTACTTGTATGTTATTGTTCCAGGAATCCTCAATATGATTCTAGGAACAAAGATCCATCATATGAGAAAAATGGATTTTAATATGTTTGATAGATGGGACAGAGTATTGATTCCACACCTGCAAACAACTATCAAGAATAAAAAGAAGGAAGTTATCATCATTTAAGAAAGCACTGAAAGCAGCTCTTCTGTGAGCAAAGAAGAAGAGCCTCACGACCCTCAGTTGTCTAACTCCTCTGAAGAGATCAGAATAGATATGAGTGCTCAGGTTTCTATGACCTCAGAACCTGCAGTAAGGACTCAACTTGGTGGCTCTCAGTTTGAGGAGACTGCAGTGGAAACAATGGAAACACTAACTGTAAATGTGGTGGAAAAGATCTGTGCAGATATTGAGGGGGTGACTACTCAGATGGATGCTCCTGTTGAGGGGGAGTAGGTTTAATCAGTGAAAGAAAAGGGAGAGTAATCTCTGGTTAACTGTAGAGGGGGGGGTGAATAGAGTTAATTAAAATTCCTTTACAATTTTTATTCACATAAAATAGGTGATATAGTAATAGCTAAGAGATGATATCAGGAGCAAAGAAAAGCTATTCTAAACTACCACAACACATGACAAAAAGAAAAACAGCAAGCACACAGACAACACAAGAATTTTATAGTGGTTCCCCAACTGGGTACATCCACTCTTCTACCACCCTGGTAGGAATCCACTACAGGTTTTGATTAGGTGACTGCCACCACAATATCTATTTGTAGGGAGATATTGCAACCCTTTGAGCTTTTGATCAGGTGCCCAAAAATCAAACTCAAGTCTTTTGGAAGGTGACTTGTGAACCAGGCTAACTTTTGAAGGGAGTTAAAACCCTGTACAGTAGGGTGGGAAAGAAAGTGATGTTAGTCTTCTCTTTTCTCAAATGCACTTTGAGAAGACTTTGTGTGGATTTCAGATCTTGTCAAAGCTCCCCCTGAGATGTAGAGTTGTTCATGAATTTAGAAGCTTTGTTAAGGAGTGTGTAGGTCTTCAGCTTGTGAAAAGCAGATCCAGGAACTTTAGACAGATGGATCTATATTGTCTCAGCAAATTCCTGGAAACAGAAGATGAAGAAGACTCTTGATCAGTTTGTATTGTTCTTCTTCTATCTTCTTGAGAGCACAGTGAGAGATCAGGATTGAGAGCTGCTGTGAGGTTTTTTGCTCTTGCTAAGAATATCTCTCTAAAATTTTCTGCTCGGTAAGAATTTTATCTCTGTTCCCAATCTGTATGAAAAAGTGTTTTGTTTGAAAAAGTCTTCTCTCTATTATCCTTGACGGCCAATCTTCCTTAAAAATTTGAATAACTGCAATTAATGTCTTGCTTGAAATCTGGGAAGGAAAACGACTAGCAAATCTGTCATTATTCGTTTCCTCAACTGTCCCGAGAAATATATCAAATAAATTATCTGATGAATACCATAATCAATGCTGCCAGGAACGGCTATATTCATAGGGATTACGAGCATTGATTACTCAGGGAATTTATGTCTTAAAATATTAATAAAGAGGGAACAGATAAGGAAAGAACAAAGAACAGACAGCTTAAAGAAATCATCGACCAGAGAATAGATTTCGTTGACCTGCACTCAGAGAACGTTGACATGAGAAATCCTATTCGTCGACCTGAGCTCTACGAAGCACACGCTGAATATAAGCAACGGATTCTGCGCTCCAAGAACGTCAACCTGGAATTTGTCTAGAGAAAACTGATCATCGACCTGAGCTCGAATATCGTCGAGCTCAGCTCAGAGAATTAACTCTGAGTTCGTCGATCGGAGATCGACGATTGTCGAACTGAGTTCGAAGAACTTCGAACTGATCAAACTGTCTTCTGAAAAACTTCTAAAACTGAATATTCTGAGGTCCTCTGGTGGCTGGTCCAAGAAGGTTGAACTAAAAGGACTTAGCTTAAATTTCTAGGACTACTAGACTAGACCCTGGCTATATAAGTTGGGTCAGACTCTGCCTAAATTAGTGAACCTAGCCCAAATCCAACTAGGGATCCAACAATCTCCCTCTATTTGGGTGAGGTCACTAAGAATACAAACAAAAAGAAATCATAAAGCAAGAAATATATATCTGGCAGAAATAATACATTCAGCAGATATTTACAACAAATGCTTCATGATATAAACAGAAGTAGAGTTTAAACAATAAAATTACAATAATTTAACTTTATTGTTTCTGCTTGGGAATAGCTTTCTCAGACTTTTAAGTAGACTGTTTGAATAAGATTTCTCTGTTAGGATTAGCAACTTCTCTTTTTGACATGATCATGTCAGATGCACCAATGATATTCTGAGAAGTTGCTCTGGGTACTATAGCCTCTGGAAGAAATTTCATATACTCATCAGCATTAAAGAACTTGTTAGCTTTTGCATACCTGGTTAGTTCTTCTTTCCTGTAAGATGACATAGTTGAAAACTGAGAAGGATCCTTGCCTTTAGCTTTAGCTTTCCTAATCTGAGAGAGTCCTACTAACTCTTGAAGTCTAGCCATTCTGGTAGAGGTCTCCTATTCTAGATCAACAAATGGAATAGTAGGAGACTTTGGCCTGATTGGACTAGAGTCCTGTTGAGATTTATCAGTAGTATCTGTAGAAACTCTCTTGGAAGAAGCTGGAGGAGGATGGCTTGAAGAAGATTGCTTACTGCCATGCCTTGACTGTCTATGATAAGTCTTGGTTACTGGATCAGCTCTCTGAGTAACACTTCCAGAAGTACCTGAAGAGGGAGGAGGAGGAGGAGGGTCTTTCCTGAATTGCCTAGGAGGAGACTTGTACCTTCTCCTCTTCTTCCTTTCTTTCTGATCATTTTTAGATAGCCACATCCAATAGGGAATCTTTGGGTATGGAGTTATATTCTGCAAAATATAGTAGGGAGTATCATTGTTGGGATTGGGCTTAGGAGCAGCCTTTGGAGCAGCCTATCTCAAACTTTCTTCTTAGATTTGGAATTATTATAATCATCTGAATCATTGTCTGAGTCATCTTCAGAGGAACTCTGGGGATTTTCATAAAGAGCATCTATTGCTTTTAATATTTCCTTTGAGATCTATTTGTCTACTTGAGGAGGATCTGGAGGTAGAACATCTTGAGGAGGAACAACTGCATTTGAAACCATTTCAGCTTCCTGAGCCATGTATGCAGCAAAAATCTCATCCATATCTGGTAATGGAGAGGTAGAGAAAACAAAAGTTGCAGGGGAAAAATCCTTGGGCTCAGAGAACTCATCCTCAGACACCTTAACAGGCTCAGCCTCTGAAGCTGAAAAGCTTTTCTGAATAAGCTTTAAGACTCTTGAGCTAACTGGAGCTGTATAACAAACAATATTTATACAGAACTAAGGAGAGATAAAAGAAAGAATGTTGTTATACATAAGATCAAAGAAATCAAGAACTGAGTTCAGTTCAACTACTGGAGAAATGAAGCAGTCTCCAGAATAAATATCCAAAGAATGATCTAAATCAGCTGTCTCAGAGTCAATGACCAAAAATTATGAGAGTTCTGCATCTAGTATCTCAGAATCAACAAAATCTATCTCTGCTACTGATGTTTCTACTGTTGGAGCTACTTCTTCATGGAGTATCTCCCCCTGCCTGGTTTCAGTAAGCACTAGAGCCAGGCCCCTGACTGAAGAAGGAGGGATAAGGAAGGCAGATAGTTTGGCAATAAGAGATGAGATAGAAGAAGCAAGAGGTGAAATGGCCTCTGCTATGAGTTGTTGGAGGAGAGGTGTGATGGATTGCAGAATGGATGAAATGGAGGGTGAAGCAATGTCCATGAATTCAGGTGGGGTCTGAGTAGATATAGATGGATTAAAGGTGGAAGAGGAGGGATGAGAATCTAGCATTTTCTTATCTGGAGGGGATGGAGAATGACTAGGGGATGAAAGAAGATTGAATGAGGGTAGGGATGATAAATTTTGAAGAGGAGGAATTTTAGCAAGATGAGAAGGAAGAGGGGACTGAGGAGGAGTAACATGCTCTGGAGAATGATGTTGAGGGGATATATATATATTGTAGATTGAATTGGTGAAGAAATATGGATGGGCGAAGCAGGAGGTGTAGGTGGATGTGTTGTAGTTATGGAAATAAGCTAGAGGGATGTTGAAGTCTTTGAACAAGTGGAGGTGGAGGGGGAATGGGGATATCTTCAGCAGGGTGGGAAGTGGCTGGAACAACCCTTGTACTCTCAGAAGATCTGGAATAGGAAGCCTTAGAAGGCTTAGGGATGCTCCTCTACTACCTACTAAATAAAGTTCAGGTTAGCCTCTTAGAGAAATTAATGAATATGGTCGGGGTGACCAGTTATTGAGCAGCCTTGGCTTGAAGAAAAATTCCCAAAATCCGGCAAAAACACACTTCCTTATTTGTGTTTTTCTTCTTAATCAAATCAAACAGAATTTTGGCCCAGTTCACGGCCTTCTTGTTTGCCACTGCACACATCACAAGGAACTGATGTCTAGTTATGTGATCGTGGGCGGTGTGCTTACCCAGCAGAACCTTTCCTACAATATCTGCCAGAAACTTATAATCCGCAGATAGATGTTTCTTCAGTAATTTGTTAGGGTTGTCACCAGAATAACCCATTCGATTCAACATTTCATCAAACTCAGCATAATCAATTTCTAAGTCCTCTTCTCCATTCACTAAACCAAAAATTTTAGAGAGAATTTCAGGGGTGAGAGGGACGGTGTTACCCGCTATTGTTCCTACCAAAGTGTCAGCATCTGAAGATGATAACGAGTAAACCCATTCCCTAATCTCGGTTGCCGCAATCTTTATCCTGGTTGTCAATAGATTCTTCAAATGTAAATCTTCAAACAGTTGCAGAATGTCAAGGAAGATTTGATATGAGTATTTGAAAGACTCGAAGTCGATGTCAAAACCCATATCAAATTTTATTGTTGTGAGAGTGCTTGCCTGAATCACCATGATCACCTGCAATAAAGAAATAGAGAGATCAAGTGCAAAGGAATTGAAAGCACGGGATGGAGCTCGAAGAAAACCTAGTTATAAGGTTTTTCAGAATATGAAACATCAAGTTCCGTCCTGCGAAAAAGAAAAAAATTCTTCGATCTCAGGTCGACGAAAAATTTCATGAAGAGATAAATTCGTCGATCTCAGACTGAAGATATAGAGATATTTCGTCGTCCTCAGAAATATTTCCTGAAACAGGATCGTCGATCTCAGGTCGACAAAACTGAATTCACACAGAGATTTCATCAATCTCCGGTCGACGAACTCCCAACAATAAGTTTGCAAATCATCAATCTCAGGTCGACGAAATGTTTTCAGATCGTTTACACTAAGGACAGATTTAAAATTAAGCCTTTCCATCTATCATTCCTAACTGATTCAGAAAGAACAAATGTTTAGATTCATCCAAGGGCTTTGTGAAAATATCTGCCCTTTGCAAATCAATGGAGATAAATTCAAGGTTAATTTTTTGTTTGTCCACACAGTCTCTTATGAAATGATGTCTTATATCTATATGCTTTGTCCTACTATGATGCACTGGATTATGTGCAATAGAAATTGCACTGGTACTATCACAAAATATGGTTGAATTATTTAGATTGAAACCATAATCCAGGAGTTGGTTTTATATCCACAAGATCTGTGAACAGCAGCTGCCAGCTACCATGTATTCAGCCTCAGCAGTTGGTGTGGACACAGATGCTTGCTTCTTACAAAACTAGGACACAATTCTATCACCAAGGAACTGACATGTTCCTGAAATGCTTTTCCTATCCACTATACATCCAACATAGTTAGAATCAGAAAATCCAGTAAGCTCAAATGTTGACTCTGTTGGATACTAGAGTCCTAGATTAGGACAACCCTTTATATATCTTAAAATCCTTTTAATGAAAATAAGATGAGATTCTTTAGGGCTCACTTGGAACCTAGCACAAATACATGTAGTAAACATGATGTCTGGTCTACTTGCTGTCAGATAGAGTAGGGATCCAACAATGGCCCTATACTTAGTCTAATTAACTGGTTTTCCATGTTCATCAGAGTCTATCATAGCATTGGCAGCAATGGGAGTTTTCATTAATGAGGCATCAGCCATCCCAAATTTCTTAATAAGCTCACTTGCATATTTAGATTGGGATATTAATATGCCATCAGAGGATTGCTTCACTTGTAGACCAAGAAAGTATGATAGCTCTCCCATACTACTCATCTCAAACTTTGAATGCATTAGATCAGAGAATCTCTTGCATAGTTTGGAATCAGTATAGCCAAATATGATGTCATCTACATATATTTGTACTACTAAAATTTTATCATGATGCATCTTAGTAAAAAAGGTCATATCTAACATGCCTCTAGAGAGCTTGTGTTCTAAAAGGAAGCAAGCTAAGGTTTCATACCAAGCTCTTGGATCTTGCTTTAGACCATAGAGAGCTTTATGCAATTTAAAAACATATGAGGGATGAGTAGAAGAGATAAAACCTGGGGGTTGTTCAACATAAACCTCTTCCTTTAGTTCTCCATTCAAGAAAGCACTCTTGGCATCCATCTGGTAGACTTTGAACTTCTTAAAAGCAGCATAAACAAGAAAAATCTTGATTGCTTCTAGCCTTGTAACAGGAGCAAAGGTTTGATCATAGTCAATGCCTTCCTCTTGCCTATAGCCTTGAGCAACAAGCCAAGCCTTGTTTCTCATAATTACACATTGGGCATCAAGTTTGTTTCTAAATACCCACTTGGTTCCAATTACTGGATAGCCTTTGGGCCTTAAAACCAAGTCCCAAACACTGCATCTCTCAAATTTATTGAGCTCCTCTTACATTACAATAATCCAGTGGGGATCTTGCTCTGCATCATATATGGATTGAGGCTCAACTTTAGAGAGGAAACAGGCATGCATCACATCCTAGTTGAGTTGATGCCTTTTCTGTACACCTGCTGACATGTCCCCAATCACTTGAGATCTAGGGTTATCCCTTAGTGTGACAAGGTTAGTGGGTGGAGTTGGTTCAGTAACAGCATTTGGAACTAATTCCTCTTGTGGAATAAAGTCTGTTGTTGGATGATGTTCAACTACTTCCAAAGTTTCTTCTTCACTATCTTCATTATCTTGTGGAAGAGGATGTGATATGACCTTTTGTGTAAGGTTTAACTCACCCAATTTCTCACACAAGTGAGGTACCTGCAATAAATTTGAGATAAGAAAATTCCTTCTCCTTATAAAACATATTAGCTTCATCAAAAGAAATATGTATAGATTCTTCCATTTTTAAAGATGATTTATTGAATACCCTATAAGCCTTGCTATTTTGGGAATATCCAAGAAAAATTCCCTTTGTAGCCTTAGCTTCAAATTTTCTAATGTGTTTCTTATTATTGTTATGAATGAAATATCTACACCCAAAGATTCTAAAGTAATCAATTTTAGGTTAGTTCCCCTTGAGTAATTCATAGGAGGTCTTACCCTTAATTTTGTGTATCGAACTCCTATTCAGCACATAGTTTGTTGTGCTCACAACCTCTTCCCAAAAGGATAGGGGCATGTGTGCATCTGCAAGCAATGTTCCTGCAGATTCAATGAGGGTTCTGTTTTTCCTTTCTATTACCCCATTTTGTTGAGAAGTTCTAGGAGCAGAAAAACAATGCTTGATACCTTCCTCCTCATAGAATCTTTGCATGGGAAGAGATTCAAACTCTGTACCATGATCACTTCTAATCAATGCAACTGGAGTAGAATACTCAATCCTTATGCTCTTAAGAAAGTCTGTAAGGACTTTAAAGTCATTTGACTTATTTTCAAGAAGAACACCCAAGAGAATCTAGAGAAGTCATCTACAATAACTAGAGTTTAAGACTCCCTCTTAAGCTTTGTACAGCAATGGGTCCAAAAAGATCCATATGTAGCAAGTACAAAATCTTAGGTGAGTCACTCTTATTAATTGACTTAAAGTAATTTTTAGTTTGCGTGCCTACTTGATAAGCCTTGCATAGGCTTTCCTTCTTGTAAAGGCCAGAAGGCAATCCTATAACAAGGTTGTCCCTAGATAGCTTAGAGATGTTCTAAAGGTTCACATGACCTAGTCTCTTATGCCAAAGAATAATATTATTATTACTAACTTGGTTGAATGGACATATTTCTGAACTAGCAGAGTTGAAGTTTACTAGGTATATATTCCCTTGTCTACAACCTGTTAAAACAGTTTGGTTATTGGAAGAAATAATACATTGGGAATTAGTAAAGCAAACCTGATAACCTGCATCACATATCTGACTTATGGATATTAGGTTATGCTTGAGACCATTTACATATGCCACTTTTCTGAAAGTGACAGCTCCACTGTTGAAGCCTCCATAGCCTTCAGTTTGTCTAAAGCTGGAATCTCCAAAGATCACTCGTGGACCCAGCTTTGCCTTGAAATTGATTAGGCTATCCTTACATCCAGTCATGTGCTTTGAGAACCCACTATCCAGATACCATTTATTCTGAGTGATAGGATAGTTCTTCACCTATAAGGAAACAAGTTAGATGTTCTTGACCCAGGTCACCTTAGGTCCTTGTATTTTTTCATAAGAAAAACTAGACATGTAAGAATATTCAGGTTGGCTTTTATAACCTAAGGGGTGAAATCTTCTAGGAGGAATTATCCATTGGGTGAATGGATTGATATTTTCCCTAGGTTGGTTATGGTTATTATTAGATTTTCTGTTATAGTTGAAGTTTCTGTAAGATTGATCTAGGATCGACGAACTCTAGTAAGTTCGTCGACCTGAGGTCGATAAATTGGGATAAGATCTTTGATCTCTACTCGAAGAATGAAGATATTCATTCTCAGGGCACCAATATCGTCGATATCTGGTCGACGAACCAGACTGGTTTCGTCGATCGTGGATCCAAGAATAACTATTATTGTAGTTGTCGTTCGAAGTTTGTTGTTCTGAGGTCGACGAACTGTACATATTTCATCGATCTGAGTTCGACGAAATCTGTTGAACATTGTTATATTTATTTTTCTTCTTGTTCTTGGATTTTTGTTTAAGTTCCATTTATTTTAAGACTTCATTTACTTTATCTACTTGTTCAGTATTCTTATTGCCCTTATCTGAAATGAAATTTACAGGTTTAGATAACTGATTCTTCTAGATTATAGGTGGTTCACTAGATGATGCACCTAGTCTTAGTTTACTGTTATTAGCCCTAGCATTTACTGTACTAGTTATGTCTAATAGTTGTAAGCTTCTACCATTAAGTGATTCTTCTAATTTCTTGGCTTTGCTTAGTTCAGTTTTTAAGAAAATAATTTGTTCATTTGCTGAGTTAAGTTCATCTATTAGTTTAGTATTTTCAGCAATGTATTTATCTTGTTCAGCTAATCTTTCTCTAAGAAGTTTGATTTCCTTATCAGAACCAATTACATCTAAGCATAGATTTTTAAATTCAGTTTTAAATTCTTCTGAATCAAAATCATAAGATGTTATTACCTGGTCGTCTGCAGATAGAGATTCTTTATCTTCTGAAGCTTCAGCCTCTGACTGACTGCTGGAATTATCTATTGCCATTAGGCAAACTTCCTTTGTCTTCTCTTCTTCTTCTTCATCACTGGAGCTGGAGGATGATGACTCTTCCTCTGTATCACTCCAGGTTTCTGCAACAAACCATTTCTCCTTCCTCTTGTGTTTGCTGGAGTAGGGCTTGCTGTGATGAGTTCTTCTTGAATCTTTTTCTCTTCTCCTATCCTTCTTCTGAGCTTCTGGATACTCTGAGATGAAATTTCCAGGATTCCTGCAACCAAAGAAAACAATTTCTTTAGATGGAGTCTTGTCATACCTTGGCTTATCATCTTGCCTATAAGAATTTCTTCTGAAGTCCTTCTTTGCCATTTTGAAGAATCTTTTGGCAAAGAGACTCATCAACTCTTCATTAACTGGGGTCCCTTCAGATTCCTCAGCAGCCTTGAATGCAATATTCTGCTCCTTCCTAGTAGGTGTTGGAGTCTTCAATTCAGCTACTGCTTCTCTGGTCTTCATTAGTTGCTCATAGGATTTGAGTTTTCTAATGAGTGACTCAGTTGATATTTCTGTCATGATTCTGGCTTCTCAGATTGGACAGATTCTTGAATCCCATGTGCTAGGGAAGCACATAAGGATTTTATCATTGACTTCTGTCAGAGTGATGTCCTTATCCAAGGTCTTTAGCTCATTGATGATAGAGCTAAGCCTGTTGTACATATCACTCACTGACTCAACTTCATCCTTCTTAAAGTTCTCATATTGAGAAATGAGATTGGATCTCCTATCCTTTCCCTCATTAGCAGATCCAGCCACCATCTGATTTAGAGAATCCTAGATGGCTTTGGCAGAAGTTCACTGTAACACCCCAAAAAGGCTCAAAAGTGAATTTGAGATTCAGGTTGCTTAACACGGCCTGGGACACGGGCGTGTCCCAGGGCGTGTTGGGGTACACGGCCTGGGACACGGGCGTGTCCCAGGGCGTGTTCAAGATAGTCGACGATCGGAGGTCGACGATAGTCGAGCCTGGGACACGGCCTTCGACACGGGCGTGTCCCAGGGCGTGTCACTCAATAAAATGCCGTATCGAGTCAGAAGTGTACACGGCCCGGAACCAAGGCTTGAACACGGCCGTGTCAGCTTTGACACGGGCGTGTCAGTGGGCGTGTGCCTGCCCGTGTACTGCTCTGACTGGATTTAACGCTCGATGGGTACCGTGTAACAGGTGTGACACGGGCGTGTCAAGTGGCCGACACGGGCGTATCAGGTTCGACACGGGCGTGTCGATGCCTATGTTCTGGTAATTTTTAGGCGGTGCGAGCGCCGCGTGTGCCGCTTAAGGGTACACGGCCTGTGACACGGGCGTGTCACAGGCCGTGTCGGCCAAAAAGTTTAATAATTTGGGGCAGATTGTGGCCATTCATTTTCCTTAAAGAAGATCCTGTGGCTGGGGATCATTACTGGGCTGATAAGGTCGGGAAAGAAGGAGGAAAGGCTCATTTTGAGTTTCATCTTCTCTTTCTAGCCTTTAAGAGAGAGGTGAGAGCAAGGTGAGGAAGAAGAAGTGGAGTCCGGCTGCCGGTGGAGCTACGGTGGTCCAAATCGCGAGCCGAGTTCGGATCTGCGAAGGCAGCGCTGCTGCGAAGGCTTTCATCCGTCTCAAATTTCTCTCCATGGCTCCGAAGCGAACTCCTAGGGTAACGATTTCCTGCTTGGACATGTGAAGTCCTTAATTCCTGCATTGCATAGGGAAAACCCTTCCCCGCGAGTGTGCGGTTGGTTGTGGCGTCCCTTGGGGTAGATATGTGAAGTCCCCCTTGTTAGAGTCCGGAATTGGAGTACGGATCTAGGCATGCTATGTGAAGCCCATCTGGACATGATCTGGATTGGTGATGCTTGTTTGCATATCGGAGAAGACTCCGTGATTTCTTGCTTGTAGGCATGATGGATAAAGTACTGGAGGAAGTCCAGGAAATTAAGAGAGTTGGATTCTCATGTAGCCGTGAGTTGCTACCTTATGTGAGGTTGAGCCGTTGAGCCGTGGGGCTGCAACTGGGCAATGCCTTGGTGGTGGAACGGGCAAGGTGAAGCTGTACCCGCGTCAGTCCAGGCATGAGTCTGACGATGTGAGCAACGGGAAAGGTGGATCTGTACCCGCGTTATGGTTGTCTAACCTTGGGTGCTTAAGACCCTGTTAGGATCACATAGCGACAGTCGACGGCCAGTGAGCCGATCAGACTAGAATGCTCATATGGAACCGTTATGTCTGGGACCTCTGAACGGTGGTGTGGCCGTGAAAATACGGAACACCGATAATGTGCCCTGAGTGCACGGAGCGTCGGGCCGTCGTGCCGGCGTTTGTGATATGTGACTGTGCGGGCGTGCACGTCTTGCTTAAATTGCTTTATATCATATTGGAATATTGCTATGCAGGGATGGAATTACGCTGCCCCGTGCCAGGGGCAGGGTCGTTATAATTGGTCAGCTGAATGCTGACCGTTGCCCTGTTTGCCACCGCTTGGTGGGTTGGTTATTACAGGTACTGGAGGTGCTGGTCCGAGCGGGACTTAGCGGGCTGAAGCCCAAAGCTGCGCTGCTGCCCTAGAAGGCATTGTTTTGTTTCTTTTGTTCATGTGTGGCCGGCCTGCGTGCCGATGTATGTAATCCACACTCTTGTAAAGAGAAACTGTTGTAAGGCCTTAAGGCCAGACTCTTGTAATGTTTATATATATTTCTAAGTTTTAGTGGACATTGTTGTTTATCTTGAGTTCATTTATTCAACCGTGAAGCTTCCGCTAGAATGCTCTGTGTTAGGATGCGTGGTTGTGATATTATTTCGTAGCGTCTCCGCCTGTTTGTGGAATATGGTGTGGGGCCCCGGCCGGACCCTCTATTATATTCTTCTTGATGGGTAGAGGTGTTACAATTTGGTATCAGCTTGTTGGTCGATCTCTTCCAAATTCGCGGACGAATTCTTTTGCGAGGTGGCGTGCACGTGTCAGTGCCGTCATTATAACACTTAATTTGAACTCAAGATTGTCCACTTAGGAACTCAAATACACTTGTTTGTTGAACTTGTGTATTCTTTTGTATGGTTGCCATTTTCATTGGTCGTTAACCTGTGTATTTTACACATATAGGTGACCAGAAGTGTTGCGGGTCAATCCGAACCACAACGTTCTGTTGAGAGTGCGGCACCAGCCGAGGTGCCCACAACTCCTCCATCCGCTGAAACAGTCCGTCTCATCACGGAAACGGTACTTGCGGTGATGAATGCTCAGCAAGCGGGGCAGGCACGTCCTGCAGTGGTGCCAGCGCAAGCTGGGGTACGGCAAGAACCGGTAAAAGCCGAAGTTGATCCGCGGGTAGCAGATCAACAATGGAAGCAATTCTTGAGCTTCAACCCTCCGCAGTTTCATGGGGCGGGTACACCGGCCCAAGCAGAGGATTGGCTTGCAAGAATCAAGAGGATTATGAGGGCTATCAGGGTTGAGGAGGAACAGAAAGTTATGTTAGCCACTTTCCTACTGGAAGGAGAGGCGCGATTGTGGTGGGATGAGATTGAAATGCATCACTTGGCTGGTAGGCAATTGGCAGAGATTACAATGGACGAATTTTCTCGATTGTTCTTAGCACAACATCTGCCAGTGCAGCAAAGGATATCGATGGAAATGGAATTTCAACGGTTAGCGCAGGGAGATCGAAGTGTGGATGACTACCTGCATGAGTTCACCCGGTTGGGAAGATATGCGGGCACGATCTTCGCCGAAGAAGAGCGTAAGACTAGTCGGTTTTATGCGGGACTGCGAGATGAGCTGCGGTATTTGCTCTCGAGTTCTGTGAGTCAGGGATTTCAAGCCTTAGTCTGTACGGCTCGTTCTTTGGAGCTGGACATGAAACGGGGGCAAGCAAAGGGAAACTTGGCGGTTGTGAAGCCGGAGTTTAAGCCGCTGCATCCGGACAAGTTTGGCTACCGAAAGAGGTGGAATAAGAAGTCTAAGTCTTCTGGACAAGCTCCTTCTGCGACTGTGACGGACACATCTGGGAATGGATCTCGTGCTTGTTTTACGTGCGGGAAGGTTGGACACTTCGCACGGGAATGCCGATTTGGTCCTCCAAAGGGTGATAAGAAGACGGGAGCGTCTTATGCGGAGAAGGGGAAGGCTGTGGTGGAGTCTTCTGCCTCGCACGCGCAGCCCAGGGTCTTCAACCTTGGACAACAGGAGGTCATTAAGCAGGCGGATGTCGTCACAGGTGCGCGTAGATTTTAATGTTCTTATTTTGTTGTGCTGTGCTTGTTTTAATTGTAATGTTATAGGGTTTGTCCTTATGAGAGAATATCCGGCGCAAGCACTGTTCGACACAGGTGCTTCACATTCGTTTCTATCTGAGGACTTTGTCGTTCGTATCGGGGTGCCTATCCGGACCACGACAGACAGTGTAAAGGTGTTGTTGCCTAACGGATGTTTGATGTGCGCGGATAGATCTTGCGGTCTTGAGGTCAAGATAGGAAGTCAAGAGTTCAAGGTGGAAACACTAGTATTGCCGATCAAAGAGTTTGATATAATCTTTGGTATGGACTGGCTTTCAGAGCAGCGTGCCTGTATAGATTGCACTTCAAAAGAGGTCACACTTGGGCAAAATACCGAACAAGAGACCAAGTTCATTGGTATGCAAGGGATGAATGGGATGTTGTTATCCGCTCTCCAAGTTGTTAAGGCAGTTCGGAAGGGTGCGGAGTTGTTCTTCACACTCATAAAGGCGGTGGCGCCGAAGGCCCGTGTGAGTGAAGTGCCGATTGTGTCGGAATATGCGGATGTGTTTCCCAAGGACCTTCCGGAGTTACCTCCCCAAAGGGAAATCGACTTCGCTATCGAGCTGGTGCCGGGTGCGAAACCTGTGGCCCGTTCGTCGTATCGGGTAGCGCCAAAAGAAATGGCCGAACTAAAAGTTCAGTTGCAAGAGTTGTTGGAGCAGGGATATATACGCCCAAGTATGTCACCTTGGAGCGCGCCTGTTCTTTTTGTGAAAAAGAAAGACGGTGGTTTGCGACTATGTATTGATTATCGTGAACTGAACAAGCTGACGGAGAAAAACAAGTATCCAATTCCACGGATCGATGACTTGTTCGATCAGCTAGCAGGCTCAACCATCTATTCGAAGTTGGACTTGAAGTCCGGGTATTACCAGTTGCGGATTAGGGAAGGTGACATTCCCAAGACAGCGTTTGGCACACGCTATGGTCATTATGACTTCACAGTGATGCCATTCGGCTTATGTAATGCGCCTTCAGTATTCATGGATCTCATGCATCGAACGTTCCGCGAATACCTGGATCTGTTTGTGATTGTGTTTATTGATGATATCCTGGTATATTCACAATCAGAGGAAGATCATGCAAACCATTTGCGATTAGTATTGCATACCTTGCGAAGGAATAAGCTGTATGCCAAGTTCTCAAAGTGTGAATTCTGGCTCTCGTCGGTGGCTTTTCTAGGCCATGTGGTAAGTGGAGAGGGCATAGCGGTGGATCCGGCAAAGATAAGTGCCATTCGAGATTGGCCAGTGTTGTCTTCGGTGGCCGAAGTCAGGAGTTTCCTTGGACTGGCGGGCTACTATAGAAGGTTCGTGGAGAACTTCTCCCGGATTGCATTGCCTCTGACTACGTTGACGAGAAAGGATCAGAAGTTCGTTTGGATGCCGGAGTGCGCACGAGCTTTTGATGAGCTGAAAAATCGTTTGACCACGGCACCCGTGTTGACGTCGCCATGTGGTACAAATGGATTTGAAATATACAGCGATGCGTCAGGAAGCGGCTTAGGCTGCGTTCTCCTGCAGTTTGGCAAGGTGATCGCTTATGGCTCACGTCAATTGAAAGTGCATGAGCATAATTACCCCGTCCATGATTTGGAGTTGGCGGCGGTGATCTTTTCGCTAAAGTTGTGGCGGCGTTATCTGTATGGAGTGAAAGTGGATATTTATACAGATCATAAAAGCTTAAAGTATCTGCTTGATCAAAAAGAATTGAATATGCGACAAAGGAGGTGGATGGAATTCCTTGGGGATTTTACCTTCGACATTCACTATGTTCCCGGAAAGGGAAATGTGGTCGCTGATGCCTTGAGTCATCGGGCTCCGGTGCAGGCAAATTGGTTGCGGATGCATGATGAGCGGTTAATCCAGGAGTTGGAAGCTTTGGAGATATCTTGTGTGGAAAGAGATTCTTCAACTGTTGCATGCGTGAGCTGGTTGGAGGTTCAATGTGACCTTGCTGACAGGGTTCGGCGGGCAACGGAGTTGGATGAAAGTCTCCAACGTTATGCAAAGGAGGGGTCTGGTGATCAATTCTCCTGGGATGATGGGTTGTTACGGAAGGATGGTCGATTGTGCGTCCCTAGTGCGGGTAAATTGCGAGAAGGGCTGCTATATGAAGCACACTTTACAAAGTATTCAATTCACCCTGGGAGCACAAAAATGTACAAGGACATGAAGAAACTATTCTGGTGGCCTGGTTTAAAGAAGGACATAGCCGCGTATGTGGCTAAATGTCGCACTTGTGCTTTGGTAAAGGCAGAATGTCAACGGCCGAGTGGTTTCCTGAAGTCGTTGCCGGTTCCACAATGGAAGTTTGAGGATATTTCTATGGATTTCGTGCACGGATTGCCGAGATCTCAGCGTGGCCATGACTCAATCAGGGTGATTGTAGACCGGTTGACAAAGGTGGCTCACTTTATACCGAACAAGCGGGACGATTCAGTGGAAACGTTGGCAAAGCTTTATGTGGAGCAGATTGTTCGATTGCACGGTGTTCCCCGGAGCATCGTAAGTGACCGAGATGGGCGCTTTACCTCGAAAGATTGGAGATTAGTTCATCAGATGTTGGGCACGAAGTTAGCATTCAGTACGGCTTTTCACCCGCAAACGAATGGCCAAACTGAAAGAACCAACAGAACGATGGAGGATATGCTCTGTATGTGCGCCCTGGACTTCGGTAAGAATTGGGAAGAACATCTTGTTATGGTGGAGTTTGCCTATAATAATAGCCGTCAAGCGAGTATAGGCATGGCCCCGTTTGAAGCGTTGTATGGTCGGAAGTGTCGTACACCGCTAGCTTGGGCAGAAACTGGCGAGACTAAACTTTTAGGCAAAAAGGAAGTCGAGGATGCTACCTCAACAATACGCTCTATTCGAGAGAGGCTCCTAATAGCCCAGGATCGGCAAGCCAAGTATTACAATGCTAAGCACCGGAACGTGGAGTTCGCGGTATGTGACTGGGTCTATTTAAAGATTAAGCCCTTCAAAGGCGTATCTCAGATTCGGCGGTTGAAAAAGCTAAGTCCGTGATACCTTGGTCCGTTTGAAGTGGTGGAGCGAGTTGGGGAAGCCGCCTATCGGCTAGCTCTTTCATCGGAATTGAGTGGATTGCATGATGTGTTTCACATCTCGGTGCTACGCAAAGCAGTCAAAGATCCAGCTCAAGTAATTGACAATGATCGAGTGCCGGTTGAGTATGGGCTAACAACAAAGGTGAAGCCTATACGGATTGAGGATCGAGCCGAGAAACAGTTGCGGAACAAAGTGATAGGGATGGTCAAAGTCCGGTGGGACAATTGTGTCCGAGAAGAGCTAACATGGGAGCGTGAGCAGACCATGCAAGCCGAGTTTCCCGAATTATTTTCGTAATTTGTTTACTCGTTATATATGTAATAGAAACATATAAATTTTGTTAATTTCTCCCTACTGACTTCAAATTTCGGGATGAAATTTTATTAAGGGGGGGAGGATTGTAACACCCCAAAAAGGCTCAAAAGTGGATTTGAGATTCAGGTTGCTTAACACGGCCTGGGACACGGGCGTGTCCCAGGGCGTGTCGGGGTACACGGCCTGGGACACGGGCGTGTCCCAGGGCATGTTCAAGATAGTCGACGATCGGAGGTCGACGATAGTCAAGCCTGGGACACGGCCTTCGACACGGGCGTGTCCCAGGGCGTGTCACTCAATAAAATGCCGTATCGAGTCAGAAGTGTACACGGCCCGGAACCAAGGCTTGAACACGGCCGTGTCAGCTTTGACACGGGCGTGTCAGTGGGCGTGTGCCTGCTCGTGTACTGCTCTGACTGGATTTAACGCTCGATGGGTACCGTGTAACAGGTGTGACACGGGCGTGTCAAGTGGCCGACACGGGCGTGTCAGGTTCGACACGGGCGTGTTGATGCCCGTGTTCTGGTAATTTTTAGGCGGTGCGAGCGCCGCGTGTGCCGCTTAAGGGTACACGGCCTGTGACACGGGCGTGTCACAGGCCGTGTCGGCCAAAAAGTTTAATAATTTGGGGCAGATCGTGGCCATTCATTTTCCTTAAAGAAGATCCTGTGGCTGGGGATCATTACTGGGCTGATAAGGTCGGGAAAGAAGGAGGAAAGGCTCATTTTGAGTTTCATCTTCTCTTTCTAGCCTTTAAGAGAGAGGTGAGAGCAAGGTGAGGAAGAAGAAGTGGAGTCCGGCTGCCGGTGGAGCTACGGTGGTCCAAATCGCGAGCCGAGTTCGGATCTGCGAAGGCAGCGCTGCTGCGAAGGCTTTCATCCGTCTCAAATTTCTCTCCATGGCTCCGAAGCGAACTCCTAGGGTAACGATTTCCTGTTTGGACATGTGAAGTCCTTAATTCCTGCATTGCATAGGGAAAACCCTTCCCCGCGAGTGTGCGGTGGGTTGTGGCGTCTCTTGGGGTAGATATGTGAAGTCCCCCTTGTTAGAGTACGGATCTAGGCATACTGTGTGAAGCCCATCTGGACATGATCTGGATTGGTGATGCTTGTTTACATATCGGAGAAGACTCCGTGATTTCTTGCTTGTAGGCATGATGGATAAAGTACTGGAGGAAGTCTAGGAAATTAAGAGAGTTGGACTCTCATGTAGCCGTGAGTTGCTACCTTATGTGAGGTTGAGCCGTTGAGTCGTGGGGCTGCAACTGGGCAATGCCTTGGTGGTGGAACGGGCAAGGTGAAGTTGTACCCGCGTCAGTCCAGGCATGAGTCTGACGATGTGAGCAACGGGAAAGGTGGATCTGTACCCGCGTTATGGTTGTCTAACCTTGGGTGCTTAAGACCCTGTTAGGATCACATAGCGAGAGTCGACGGCCGGTGAGCCGATCAGACTAGAATGCTCATATGGAACCGTTATGTCTAGGACCTCTGAACGGTGGTGTGGCTGTGAAAATACGGAACACCGATAATGTGCCCTGAGTGCACGGAGCGTCGGGCCGTCGTGTCGGCGTTTGTGATATGTGACTGTGCGGGCGTGCACGTCTTGCTTAAATTGCTATATATCATATTGGAAGATTGCTATGCAGGGATGGAATTCCGCTGCCCCGTGCCAGGGGCAGGGTCATTATAATTGGTCAGCTGAATGCTGACCGTTGCCCTATTTGCCACCGCTTGGTGGGTTGGTTATTACAGGTACTGGAGGTGCTGGTCCGAGCGGGACTTAGCGGGCTGAAGCCCAAAGCTGCGCTGCTGCCCTAGAAGGCATTGTTTTGTTTCTTTTGTTCATGTGTGGCCGGCCTGCGTGCCGATGTATGTAATCCACACTCTTGTAAAGAGAAACTGTTGTAAGGCCTTAAGGCCAGACTCTTGTAATGTTTATATATATTTCTAAGTTTTAGTGGACATTGTTGTTTATCTTGAGTTCATTTATTCAACCGTGAAGCTTCCGCTAGAATGCTCTGTGTTAGGATGCGTGGTTGTGATATTATTTCGTAGCGTCTCCGCCTGTTTGTGGAATATGGTGTGGGGCCCCGGCCGGACCCTCTATTATATTCTTCTTGACGGGTAGAGGTGTTACATTCACTCAGCCACTTTTTGAAATATATCATCAGACATAGTCTGAGCTAGGATGTTCATGGCTTTGGCATCTGCAATCTTAGCTTTCCTCTGTGCATCTGTCCAATCTGGAGGTGGGACTGCACTCAGATTTGTTGAAGTTGAAGGAGTGAAGGCCACTGGAGTTGGTGGTCCTGTCAAAATTGAATTAAAAATATCTTCATCAGTAGAGTTTATGTATAACTTTATTCTTGCCTTCCAGATGGTAAACTAAGATAAGTTGCAAACTGGAGGTCTGGTACTAGCCTAATCCTTATTTTGTGCCATGATATAAAATAAGAAAGGAACAAGATTTAATCAGAGATTATCTTAGGATCTTGGTTAGTCCAGGTGTTAGCCTGTTAAAATAAAAATGACTAACCTCCCTCTAATATCAATTGAAAGAAAAGGGAGAGTAATCTCTGGTTAACTCTAGAGGGGGGTGAATATAGTTAATTAAAATTCCTTTACAATTTTTATTCACATAAAAATAGGTGATATATTAATAGCTAAAAGATGATATCAGGAGCAAAGAAAAGCTATACTAAACTACCACAGCACAAGACAAAAAGAAAAATAGCAAGCACACAGACAACACAAGAATTTTATAGTGGTTCCCCAACTAGGTACATCCACTCTTCTACCACTCTAGTTGGAATCCAATACAGGTTTTGATCAGGTGACTGCCACCACAATATCTATTTATAGGGAGATATTATAACCCTTTGAGCTTTTGATCAGGTGCCCAAAAACCAAACTCAAGTCTTTTGGAAGGTGACTTGTGAACCAGGCTGACGAAGAGAGTTAAAACCCTGTACAGTGGGGTGGGAAAGAAAGTGATGTTAGTCTTCTCTTTTCTCAAATACACTTTGAGAAGACTTTGTGTGGATTTCAGATCTTGTCAAAACTCCCCCTGAGATATAGAGTTGTTCAGGAATTGAGAAGCTTTGTTCAAGAGTGTGTAGGTATTCAGCTTGTGAAAAGCAGATCCAGGAACTTTAAACAGATGGATCTATATTATCTCAACAAATCCCTGGAACCAGAAGATGAAGAAGACTCTTGATCAGTTTATATTATTCTTCTTCTATCTTCTTTAGAGCACATTGAGAGATGAGGATTGAGAGCTGCTGTGAGTGTACAACCTCGGGCTCGCAGGAGCCAGAGGCTTGAGGAAGGGAGCTAGGCGAGACGGCCCAGGGCGGTCATCAGTTCGCAGAGTGAATGGCTCCTAGCAAGAAGGATTTAGGCGAGAGGGCCCGGGCTAGTAGGTCTAAGCAAGATCTGCGCCATGAGATGGGCGAGCAAGTGCCAACGGAGGAGGCACTCGCGGGTGAGTTGCCGACTCGCCATGCGAGAGGGCTCCAGAGGGGAGCTCTCGCTAGCGAGACGGTGCTCTCGTTAGGCGAGAGGACCCCAGAAGAGAGTTCTCGCCAAGCACCGGTTCAGTTTAAGACCAGTTCAGGTAGGGTCGGGTCTATCTTTTATCCCCCATGGGATTTTACGCTTTTGCCCTGGGTGGTATGCATATAACCCTTTAGAATAGCGGAGTTTGGCTGTTGGCATACCCGACTAAGGGTATTCTAGTAATTTCAGGTCAGCTCCATTTGGTTATCAGCAGTCCCAATTCAGAGGCCTATAAATAGACCGGTAAGGTGCCTTAGAAGGAGGCATTCCTAACTTTCCTTCTCTTCTTCTAAGGCACCTAGCTCAGCACTGGCTAGGGAGGGGAAGAATTTTCGATTCTTCTGGGTACGAGGTGGGACCTCCGTGATGGAGCCCCGGTCTAGTCTTTCGAGAGCCTTGTCGAGAGGGTGGTCCAGAGAGAGTAAGTGTGAGTTGCACCTCTAGTTCCGAGCTTTAGGAGGGACCGACCTTGTTGGTTCCAACATTTATGGTGCGGTGAGCGTAGAACAATAGCTTGCACAGAAGAACTTTGGGTGACCTCATGACGGGGGATCTTGAAGGAGATGGAGGCGGGTCCCCGAACCCACGAGGATATATCGAGAGAGCGGAGCTCATGACATCTATTGGGGTGATCATGGACATGCTGAAGCAGATCTCGCAGAGAGGAGAATGTGAGACCCCTCCACCATAGATGCAAGGTCTCGCGCCCCGCGAGGGGATCGACCCGGCAAGGATAGGCGAGGACGCACTCGGAAGGCGATCGGGGAAGGAAGTAGTAGCGGAAGGCAGCCGGCGAGACTTGGAGGGCAGAGAACTTTTCGCCAGCCCAGTGAGCGTCGTCTCGCCTGGAGGGATGGTCGCGCGAGTGGAGGTGGGGAGACTCCCGGCGAGAGGGTACCCCTTCTGCAAGTTGATCCTCTCGGCACCCGTCCATGAAGGGTTCCACGAGCCCGAGATGACCTACTATGTGGGTAAGGACGATCCCCTCCAACACCTGCAGTGGTTTGAAGATGCGGTCTCCATCAGACCAATAACAGACGCTTTTAAGTGCTGCCTTTTTTCCATCACCCTGAAGGACAAGGCTAGGGATTGGTTCCACCAACTCCAAGCAGAGTCAATTTATGGCTTCGAGGACCTGAGCAGAAGCTTCCAGTTGCGCTTCTCAACCTCTAAGAAGAGGAAGAGGAACCCGGAGTCCATTTTTTTGATCAAGTAGAAGGCCGATGAGTCCTTGGCTCAATATGTAGACCGCTTACAGGAGGAGATTCTAGACATCCAGGAGGTGCCTGGTTTCGCTCTCCAGATGGCTTTCACTGTGGGCCTAAAGGAGAGCTTTTTTAAGATGAGCCTAACCAGGAAGCCGCTATTGTCATTTAAGGGGTTGATGGAGAAGGCAGCGAAGGAAATAGCTATGGAGGCAGCAAACCCGGCCTTTGTTAAGAAGTTGGCGAGACTAACGGAGGTGGAGCAGAGAGAACCGGGAGGAGCAAGGCAGCAGAAGGGAAGAGCCAAGAGGGCCGGGGCATCAGGAGTTGGATTGGAGGCAGCCAGGAGGCCCCGTTCAAGGGCAAGGAAGAGGTTTTCCCCAGGGGGGAAGGAACTACTACCAGGGAGGACCAGGGAGGTTCCATCAGCTGGGGTGGGAACATGGTCCTAGACCGCTCCCACCCCTGCCTCAACAAGCTATGGCCATCAGCCGGGGAAGAGGGATAGGAAGAGAGCGTAGGAGAGAAGGAGCAGGGGTGGGGAGGAGGAGGAACCCCCAAGAAGGGAGACAGGATAGGGGAGCCGCCTTGCCGTATTTTGACTTCCACGAGGAGGAAGGTCACGCGACGGCTACCTGCCCAGAACTTCTGGAGTTGAAAAGGGGGAAGGAAGTAGGGGAGCATCAGCTGCTAGTGTGGATAATCGAGATGATAGGAACCGGGGAGGAGGACCGGTGTGTGGATCGATCAGATACAGGGGATCGGGGGGGTCGGGGTGATCCACGGGGGGTGGGAATCGAGGCTACCCGGAAGGCCAACCTCCAAACCATGTACTGTCGGAGTGTCACCTTAACGTCACAAGCCCCGCCCCCGGATGAAAAGATTACTTTTTCCAGGAAGGACCTACCAGATCACGAAGATCCCTCCTGTTATGCGCTGGTGATTAGGACCGCGATTAAAAACTTCACGGTGTCTAGAATCTTGGTAGATAATGGGAGCTCTGTAAATGTCATCTTCAAAAAAGCATTCAATGAGATGAGAGTGGAAGCCAGTAGAGTGTTGGCGACGGACGTACCATTGTTTGGATTCTCAGGAGAGCGGAAGGAGGTTGAAGGGGGAGTAGGGCTCCAGGTAACCCTGGGGGGCTGTCAAGAAACTACCTCTTTGTGATAGTGGACGCCCCCAGTAGTTACAACGCCATCTTTGGGCGCCCTTTGATCAGCGCCTTCAGATGTGTGTCGTCCTCGTTCCATCAGTGTTTGAAGCTCAATTTAGGGGGGACTCAGATCAGGGTGCGGGGAGATCCGAAGGCGGCCCGAGAGTGCTACGTGATGGCAGTGAACACCATCTCCTGGAAGGGTGATGTAGAAGAACTAGAGAGGAGGATTGAGCGAGAGTAGGAGGAAAGAGAGGTGGCTGGAGTGGAGAGAGGCATTGCGGTGGAGCCAGAGATGGCAGGAGAGCAGGTGGATGGAGGTGAGAAGGAGGAGAGAGAGGTGGCAAGAGTGGAGAGAGGCATTGCGATGGAGCCAGAGATGGAGGGAGAGCAGGTGGATGGAGGTGAGCAGGAGGAGAGAGAGGTGGCTAGAGTGGAGAGAGGCATTGCGGTGGAACAAGAGAAGGCAGGAGAGTAGGAAGGTAGGAAGGAGGTAGGAGGTGCCAAGGGCAGGAAAAGGAAGATAGGGGAAATGAGGGAGTCGTCTGGAATGGAGACTCAGTCGGAAAGGAGGAAGGGATCCTCGCTTGGAAGGAGTCCCGAGGAAGAGAGGGGGAGGACCTTGGAGAGAGTGGTTGCGGTTGATGAGGAGCGGGAAGTAGGGGAGCGCAAGTCAAAGGAGCAGGAGAAAAACCTGAGAGAGTAAGAAGAAGAGGAGGAGCCTTCAAGGCTGAGGGATGCAGTGGAGGTTCTGGAGATGGACATCCTTACGAAGGATGGGCGAAAAGAGAAGATCAAGGTCAGCGGAGAGCTCACCCCCAGGGATCAGGAGGAGATCCGGAGGTGCATGCAGGAGAACATCGATGTATTCGCCTGGAGTGCAGCTGACATGCCGAGGGTCGACGCGGGCATGGCATGCCACCATCTCAACGTTGACCCCAAGGTCCGCCCCATTCAACAAAAGAAGAGGGCCATCGCTTCCAAGATGGACGGGCCTATCAGAGAAGAGGTGGAGAAGCTACTTAGGGCAGGGTTCATATCTGCAAATAGGTATCCGGGGTGGGTGAGCAATGTTGTATTGATGAAGAAAGGGGAGGGGAAATGGAGGATGTGTATCGACTTCTCTCTTTTAAATAAATCATGCCTGAAGGATTGTTACCCTCTGCCTCGAATCGACGCGCTGGTTGATTCAGCCGTCAGTTTTCCACTAATGAGTTTTTTAGATGCCTTTTCAGGGTACCACCAGATACGCATGCATCCCCCGGACATCAAAGACATCACCTTCATCACCTAGGACGGGTGTTTCAGTTACAACATGATGCCCTTCGGATTGAAGAACGCAGGGGCGACTTACCAAAGGATGTTGGGCTGGATATTTCGGGAGCAGAAGGGGCGGAACCACAAGGTCTACGTAGATGACCTGATGATTAAGAGTCGAGACCTCAAGTCCCACCTCATGGACCTGCGAGAAACTTTTAAAACTATAAGACAATATAAAATGAGACTCAACCCTCTAAAATGTGTATTCGGGGCCAGCAGGGGGAAGTTTTTAGGGCACCTCCTCACCCCATCAGGAGTGGAGCCTAATACAGATAAGGTAAAAGCAATCCTGGAGTTGGAATCTCTGAAGGATGCTAAGGAGGTCCAACATCTTACTGGTAGGTTGGCAGGGTTGAGAAGGTTCCTCTCCAGGGCAAGAGAGAGGTATTCCTAATTTTTTAGAACTCTAAGGGGAGGGAAGGAATTTGAGTGGACCCCCGAATGCGAGAGGGCCTTCCTAGCTTTGAAGCAACAGCTCACTAAGATGCCGCTACTTCAAGGGCCGCGAGAGGGGGAGAGTTTGTTCCTCTACTTAGGAGTAGGGACAGGGGCAATTAGCTCAGTCCTCGTGCGAGAAGAGGGTAAGAAACAGTTCCCCATATATTATGTGAGCAGAGTTCTCAAAAAGGCAGAGCTAAAGTACCCCATCCTTGAAAAGCTAGCCTTCGCCCTCATCGTTTCAGCCCGGAAGCTCAGGCCGTACTTCAAAGCCTATGCTATTTAGGTCATGACGTACCACCCTCTCCGCCGCATTTTAGAGGGGGTGGAGCATTCGAGGAGGTTAGCCAAGTGGTCGATAGAGCTTAGTGAATTCGACCTCGCCTACATCCCTCGGGTAGCTATCAAGGCGCAGGTGGTGGCGGATTTCTTAGCAGATTATGTAGTTGAGATCAAAGAGGCAAAGGCATCTCCCGTGGTGGCTTGGTAAATGCTCGTGGAGGGGGCCTCGGGCAGAAGTTCTTTCAGAGGAGGGGTGGTCTTAACAAGTTCCGAGGGGACCAGAATCGAGCAGGCTTTGAAGATCCATTTCGCCCTCACGAATAACCAGGCCGAGTATGAAGCCATCATCGCCGGGCTCAGGCTTGCTCGTGAGCTGGGCATACAGGACATCAGAGTCTCCACGGATTCTCTGGTGGTCGCGGGGCATATCAACGAAGAGTTTGAAGTGAGAGAACCGACCCTCCAGCTGTATCTGGTAAAGATAAAGGGTATCATAGGGAAGTTCCATAGCTTCTTAATCCAACACGTTCCAGGAGAGGAGTATACTAGGGCAGACCTGCTCGCTAAGCACGGACCTCAGGCCGGAGGAACCATGACAGAGCTCTTTAGACCTTCTATAGAGGAAGGGGAGTTAATGGAAGTGGACCAGGAGGGGTCCTGAATGGACCCATTTATTACTTTCTTGATGTCGGGACGTCTACCCGAGGGGGACCTTGAAAAGAAGTGGGTCAGGTATAAGTCAGCCTATTACCTGCTGAAGGAGGGGATCCTTTATCGAAAAATGTTGTCTGGCTTACTAGCTCGGTGTGTGTCCGATAAGGAGGAGTCAAGGGTACTGGAAGAAGTCCACTCGAGGGAATACTGAAGCCATTGAGGGAGTCGGACCCTAAAAGGGAGGGTGCTGAGGCAGGGCTACTTCTGGCCTACCCTCAGGAAGGATGTTGAAGAATTCGCAAGGAGATGGAGAAAGTGTCAGGAGTTCGCCCCTCTTAAACTCCTCCCGACTCAAAGATTGCGCACGATCACAGCTTCATGGCCCTTCGTCGTATGGGGGCTGGATCTAGTAGGCTTGTTTCCCCAAGCCAGTGGTCAGAGGAAGTTCTTACTGGTCATGGTGGATTACTTTTCAAAGTGGTTGGAGGTGAAGGCCTTGGCAAAGGTGACGTCGCAGGTGGTCAAAAACTTTTTATGGGGGGAAATCATCTGCCGACACGGGCTCCCTTTGGCCATTATTACGGATAATGGGCCACAGTTTGCTAGTAGAGAATTTGTAAACTTTTGTGTCCAGCTTGGCATAGATCTTCGATTCTCCTCGGTTCATCACCCCCGAAGCAATGGATAGGTAGAATCCGCGAACAAGATCATCGTGAACCTCTTGAAAAAGAAGGTAGAAAACCTGAGGGGAAGTTGGGTGGAGCAGCTCCCCTTCGTTCTATGGGCTCTGAGGACTATACCAAATACCACCACGAGAGAGATGCCCTTCAAACTCTCCCATGGCATGGAGTCTGTCATACCCATAGAGTTCGAGGTTGAATCCCCCAGGGTGACAGCAGCAAGGAGGGGAGATGAAGGGTGGCAAGAGGACAATGGGGAGGAGAAAAGGCTCTCTCTCGACCTGGTGGAGGAGCTCAGGGAGCTAGCGTCAATCCGACGGGAGGAAGTCAAGCGCCGAATGTCCAAATACTTTGATAAGCACATCGGAGTAAAATAGTTCCAAAAGGGGGACTTGGTCCTCAAAAAGGTAGATGTCGTGGGTAGGGGGGCCTCCGTGGGGAAGCTTAACCCCAATTGGGAGGGTCCCTTTATTGTGAGGGAGGTCTTGAAGTCAGGAGGGTACCACCTCCAGGATGTGTGTAATACCCCATTTTTTTTCTTTTTAAACAACGGGGTCTTAGGCCCAGGATCGCCGCTTTACGGTGACACCTTCACGCCCTGAAGGGTCATCACCACAAAGCGCTGATTCTGCCGGCCAATTCGATCACAGAAAGATAGCACAATAAATTAAAAGTAAGTCCACATAAATCACATGAATAGAAATAAAAGTCTCAATGAAGGGAGAGTCCACAGAAAAAGTATAAAAGGTATTAAAAGAAAGGGCTTATGCCCGGTACATCATAATCCTCACTATAGGTCACTCAAGCGGAAGCAAACTATAATATCTACTATAAGTCGGGACTCACAGTCCCAGCTGGCTAAACTCCTGAGCTAGACTGCCCTATCTCCAAACGGGCCGACCTCCGGGGCTGCTCCTCCATGCTGGGCTCCACGATCCCCTAAATGATGTGGTCCGAAAACCGTTAGTCTATAAGACTAAGCCCTATCATCCCCTGCGCCTTCCCCTATGGCTCCTAAGTACCGAGCAGAGAGGAAGAAAGGGAAGGACATGAAGGTGGAGAATAAATCAAAAGCAGATGACAGCGGACCTATGCTAGCAATTCTGTAGCAAATATGACAGAAACGGAAAGTAGGAAATATAACCTTAACTTATGTGCGGAAGCACCTAAGCCAAGGGATCTTCTGCAAAGCTCCCATCGTATAAAAAGTCTCATACCAATTTATACGTTGGGGTGTCGGTTATCAAACAGCAGTATATATATATATCAAAATTGACCTTAATTTATAAACTTGCCCACACAAGCTTATAGATCAAGGGGTCATTTTGCAAGTCCTAATGTATAAGCATCCCATTCCACTTATACCTTAGGTGTTAGGGGTGAAATGATTTGATTATGCCATGACATGCTAGTGGGTATGATGAATCATGCAAGTGCAACACACACACCCGACTCTGTGCACACAGACCTTTAGTTCCCCCTTTCGGAGCCGTTACCTCCCAGGATACCTCCGTAGTGGCAGACGGAAGTCGTGGGTTGGGCCTCGCCCACCTCTAAACTAGTAAAGCACTGCCAGTCAGACCTATCGTATGCCTCAACACTTGGTGCACGAAGCATACTCCTGTGTACTCTTGCCGGCTGGCGCACCGGACTTCTATTGGCAAAGTGCTAACCACACTTGCCGAGTCAGCGTATTGGCATCGGTGGATCGACCCTCCAATACCGATGACCCACCACCTTAATTTTTTCTTTACTGACTATGCACATGCAATATTTATCGTATCAAACCAATCGAGTCGAAGCTCCCCGGACAATTCCGTCCGTCTCTTAACCGATCGAGCTGAAGCTCCCCGGACCATTCTGTCCATCTCTTAACCAACCGAGCCGAAGCTCTCCGGACCATTCTGTCTGTCTCTTAACCAACCGAGCCGAAGCTCCCAACTATCTTCCTGTGCTAACAGTGTTTGTGAAACGTGCAACCCTAATTACTAAGTTACTCTTATCAGCTTGTTAATACAGTTTACGTTAACCCAAGCCTGCCCCCGGTATACCCCGTGAAGGGCTCTCAAAGGGCACTAAAAACTATGATGGTAGTTGAAGCTCATTGTTCCCTTTCGCAAGGCATGTATTGTTATTGGTTGATTCCCCTTACCCATTATCTTCTCGTGTTACGATAGACTAACCAAGTGTGATTTTTAACCTTTCTCTCTTCGGGAAAGATGATCTTTCGTCGAACCCGAACACATCTACACTCTAGCCAAACCACTTCTTACTACCCTTCCCAAACATCTTCCATTGTAACCCATATTCCTTATCAAAAACCAAAGCTATTTGAATTCTCCAATCTTAGGCCTAACCCACCATTACTCACTTTCTAAATTAAGGCTATTCGCAGTCCTTACCTAACGATATGATGCACGTAATAGATAGCACTATAAATATTCATCTGAATGGCTCAATATAATTTATGGGGGCTTATCCTGACCTAACTAGATAAAAGCCAGTGATTCATAATTTTCCTAAATTAATGAGTATTTAATTATTTTCTTCCAACACTAGGAAATGAAGATTCTGAACATGAAGTGCACTTTTCAGGTATGTATAGAGCTTCATTAAATCATGATAAATACTAAACAGTAATTTAACAGTAAATCCAAGATATATGAATTTTTAGAATGGTTTAGGCCCCCAAATCACAATTTAGAACATAAGGTCAACAATACCATTTTAAAAATCAAAGGTCAGAAATATTGTTCTAAAAAATTATAACAAAAATCCAGTAAGATCATCATGGCCTAAAAACACTCTAGAAGGATTCCCCCAATTTTTTAGTGAACAGTATCTCCTAATTTAATTTACAATGATAATTCCATACTCTTGGGTTATTGAAGCAAGTACTGTAAATAGTCACCTAAAAATTATGAGAAAATTCCAGAACCTACATATTAATTTAAAAACTCACTGACCAGATTTCATAATTTTTATAATAATATTAAGCTTTGCATCTATTTATGATCAAAATTCCATAATTCATAATTTATGAATCAAGTACCTAAAATAATCATCTAAAATTTTCAATAAAAATAAAGAGGGGGCTACCATGATGTAAAACTTCCAATGCTAAATTTCATAACTTTTTAATGGACATAATTTTCATAACAAGCAACATAAAATTTAGGCGCATTGCTAGGGTTATAAAGGAAGTACTGATTTTACTAGTCTAAAAATTCCACCAAAATTATTTTAGGACAAATTCCTATCAGATAAATACCCTGTCCAAGTTTCAAGTTATTATGAGATGTTTTGATTGCCTAAACCCAACTATTGAGCGGTGTGCCCTAATCTAGGGTTAGGTTTTGAGGGGGTTAAAGACTTTCAAATTAAATGAAATTTCAACCAGAGGACCATATACACCCTATGGTTCTCTCCATCAATTTCTAGGTCATTTCAAGTTCATTTGACCCAATGACCATCAAACCCTAAAAAAATCCCATAAAAGGGCCTACCCTAGAGTTCTAGGGCTACCCTGCACCAAACCACCCCAAATTCCATTGGAGGGTGTGTCATACAATAAAAAGTCAGTGACCAAAATTTCAGCCTCTGTTGAGGTGATTTAACCACTCAAAACCCCAAGGGGGTGTTTTGACCTAATTAACCCTATAAAGGTCAACCTAGGGTTGGACAAAAACCTAATCAAAACATCTCCAAATGAGATGAAACTTTTACCAGAGCCTTAACATGCCCTATAAGACAATCCACCCAAATTTGGGGAAATTTTGAGGTGTTTATGACAAATAATTAATTTATACATGGTTTATTAAACTTTTATAAAAAATATAGAAAAATATTCTCCAAAAATTCCCATTTTTTGACAAGCCCTAGGTATAGCTAAGGTAGACCCCCTGACCAAATTTCATCTCATTTGGACAAGAGATTAAAGGTGGGCATCCATTTGAATCTCAGGATAGCCCTAGGTATAGGTCCCACCAAAATGGGTGTTGTGGTCAAACCACTTACCCAATCAAGTTGAAATAAATTTTAGAATACTCTAGACTCGAATGGCTACAACTTCTGTGACTGGCTATTTTTCCTAAAACGGCCTCTAAGTGCCTCATTTAATAGAATCAAAATGAGCTTGATAAAAGTGATTAAGTATTATATATTATATATAAATATATATCATATTTGATATAAGGCACTCTTCATCTTCTCAAAACCCAAAACCAGCAACCCTAAAAAAATGCATAAAACATGTAGCTTGCATGAACCACCGCCGACCATTTGGCCACCTCCCTGGCAAGACACCGCCACCACTACCTCCGTCAAGGTGGTGGCTATCAGTCGGCGGTGGTTTGTCCGCCAGAGGTGGTGGTTTCCGGCGAACCCGACCACCATGAATTTCGAAAAAACCATGAAAACGCTCACCCAATCCAGCTCTATAGAGCCCAATTTCTCTCCTATTTGATTCCTAAGATCTATCCATAGAAGAAGGAGTAGAGGAGGACCTTATTCGCGGTTTGGAGTCGAGCCGATTGTCGGGATGCCATTTGCGCGGTGGTGGCGTCGCCGGAATTCCTAAGCAGTAAGGTAATAAGCTCTAGCTTTGTCGGGCAAGGGTGAAAACTTCCTCTCTAAGTTTAGGGAGTCTTTTAAGGGAGAAACAAGGCTGCGGGTGGGGGTAGGATATAACGGCCATTAAAGGTCCATTTATGAGTTTTCGGCCATGGCTTGAAGGGAGAGGAAACGGCTAAAAACAGCTAAGAGAAGGCTGGAAACTCCTCCTCTCCCCAAGAGGGGTTGAATCCAGTCATTTCAAGGGGGAGAGGATGGAGCCGAGCTTTAAAAGCCATTAATGGCCATGCAAACCAATGCTCGGCCATGGCTGGAAGGAAGAGGAAACGGCTGCCACGTGGCACAGCCAGTCAATATCACAAAATAAGGCTTAATTAAGTCTTAATAAGAGAAACGGCCCAATAACACATTCTGGCCCACTTCCTAGACCGGCCCGGTTCAACTGAACCATCAGCCAAGCTAAAAAAAAAATTTAAGTAAAATGGCGTTGAGTAAGCTCTGCTCACTCATCGCCATCCAGCCTACTCAAGGTGGCGTTGAGTGTAGTCTGTGCACTCAACGCCATCTAGCTTATGGCGTTGAGTGAGCTCTTCTCACTCAACGCCATCTAGCCTACTTAAGATGGCATTGAGTGCAGTATGTGCACTCAACATCGTCTAGCTTATGGCGTTTAGTGAGCTCTGCTCACTCAACGCCATCCAGCCTACTTAAGATGGCATTGAGTGCAGTCTGTGCACTCAACGCCGTCTAGTTTATGGCATTGAGTGAGCTAAGCTCACTCAACACCATTCCAGACCTCAGCAGACAGCGTTGAGTGCAGTCTGTGCACTCAACGCTGTTAATTTATGGCATTGAGTGAGCTAAGCTCACTCAACGCCATCCAGACTACGGCATTGAGTGAGCTCAGCTCACTCAACGCCATCCATACAACACCAGATGGCGTTGAGTGCAATCACTTCACTCAATGCCATTAAACTTATGGCGTTGAGTGCACTCAACGCATTTAACGCCAACCCACCTGTAAGATGGTGTTGAGTGCAGTTAGTGCACTCAACGCCATTCTGCTTATGGCGTTGAGTGCACTCGATGCACTAAACGCCTGAGTCCTAATCTTATTTTAAGCAAGTTTCTAACCTATTATTTGCAGACCAAGGTGATTTTCACCTTCCTACCTAAGCTCTCTTGGTCTTCTTGGGCTTCTTAGAGTTTTATCATGACCTTGTCATGACAAAACCACTCCTAGGGGTCTAGCCAGAAATGGGATGTTACAAATCCCAATAAACAAAACAAAGATTTCATCCCCGAAATCAAGGTTAAGCCTACGGGGGCTCCTATTGGGGAGAAAGAAACTTATAACATCCCATGAGAATTGAAAGATTTACATCACGACGCTATGTTCGCTATATGAGATTTGAAGGTGATAGTCAAATCTAAGACCAATTCGCCCAATTGGATAAGTCTAGACCCCAATAAACAAAAGATTAGCCCCTATTCTTGAAATTTCAGTCCTACTAGTTTAAAATAGGAAAGTAAATTGAACGTCCCGAGAGGTTAGGTATACCTGACTGAACAGCTCCGGATACTTTTGTCGTATCAGGTCTTGTTGTTCCCAGGTATGCTCCTCCTGACCGTGGTTCCTCCACAGAACTTTGACTAACGGAACTTTCTTGCGACGCAAGGTCTGTACTCCTCTGTCATCGATCCGAACCGGCTCCAAGTGAACTGACTGGTCGGAAGCTACCGACCCATCTGTGGTCAAAATCTGCTGCTCTGGGTGCAGTAGAGCCCTCCTAAGTGAAGAAATATGGAACAGGTCGTGTAAACCTGCCAGTTTTGGTGGCAACTCCAGCCTATAAGCTAGGGGCCCGATCCGCTCCAGGATCCTGTAAGGCCCCATATTCCATGGACTGGGCTTCTTCTTCCAACCACGCACCCATGAAACTCCATGCATGGGTCGGATCTTCAAAAACACTTGGTCCCCCACCTGAAATTCCACCTGACGATATCGGGTGTCATAGTACTTAGCCTGTCTGCTCTGTGCCCCTAACATCCTGTCTCTGATCAGCCTCACCTGAGCCTCAGTGTCTTCAACAAAATCCGATCCCAACGCCTTCGGATCCTTGTCTTGAATCCAAGAAAGCGGGGTCCTGCATTTCCTTCCATACAAGGCTTCGTAAGGCGTCATCCTGATGCTGAACTGATAGTTGTTGTTATATGAGAACTCGACCAGGGGTAAGAGCTTCTCCCAAGGTTCCCCATGGTCCAATATGCATAGCCTTAGGAGGTCCTCCAATGTCCGGTTGGTGCGTTCCATATGCCCATCCATTTGGGGATGAAATGCTGTGCTGAAGGTCAGTCGCATGCCCAAGTAAGTCAGTACGGATCTCCACTCCATGGATGTGAATTGACCATCCCGATCCGACACGATCGTCCTGGGTACCCCGTGGTAATGAATGAACTGCTCTACGAATCTCCGCACCAGTACCCCAACCGAGTCATCTTTCCTGATCGGAATGAATCTGGCCACCTTTGTCAGCCGATCGACGATGACCCAAATCGAATCGTTTCCCGTCCATGATCGGGGGAGGCCATGAATGAAATCCATCGCGATGTCCTCAAATTTCCACTCCGGCACTGGAAGTGGTTGTAGCAATCCCGCGGGGTTTCTGCACCCTGCCTTCACCAGCTGGCATGCCTCGCAGTGAGTCACGAAGTATGTAATATCCTTCTTCATCCCCAGCCAGAACATCGTCTTCTTCAAGTCTGCCGTCATCTTGGTGATCCCCGGGTGTATAGAATATCTGCTATAATGTGCTTCCGTCATGATGTCCTTCCGAATCTGGCCTCATGCGAGTATATAGACCCTGCCTCTGAAATATAGCAATCCATCTCTCAGTGAATAATCTCCCATCGAACCCTCCTCCAAGGCTTGCAATACCGGCTCTGCCCATGCATATGTCTTCTGTCTGTCCCGAATGCGGTCCCGAATATCATCTATGGCAACCATCGATGCTAGATACTCCATATATAGCTCTGGATCATTCTCGGACACTAGGGATATCTGCATATCTATGAAGGACCGGACTAGCTCCATGGACATCAGTTGTGGTCCCTTCCCTGAGGTACCTCCTCTCCGGCTCAAAGCATCTGCCACCATATTTGCCCTCTTAGGGTGGTAGTGCATGGTGTACTTGTAATCTGACATGAACTCCACCCAATATCTCTGTCTGATGTTGAGTTCCTTCTGTGTGTCCACGTATTTCAAGCTCCTGTGATCTGAGAAGATGTCACAGTGAACCCCGTAGAGGTAGTGTCGCAAAATCTTCAGAGCAAAGATCACTGCACCCATCTCCAAATCATGCACCGGATAGTTCTTCTCATGTATCTTCGACTGCCGGGAGGCGTAGGCTATCGCGTGCTCGTTCTGCATATGAACGGCACCCATACCTAGGTAGGAGGCGTCCGTGTATACCTGGAATCCCTCCCTTCCTGACGGAAGGGAGAGAATGGGAGCCGAGGTAAGCCGACCTTTCAACTCCACAAAGGCCTCCTCGCGATGTGGCATCCAAACGAAAGGGGATTCCTTCTTCGTCAGGGAAGTAAGAGGGAGTGCGATTCGGGAGAATCCTTCGACGAACTTCCAGTAATATTTAGCAAGTCCCAGGAAACTCCGTACATCCGTGGCTGTCTTCAACGGTGGCCAATCCTGAACTGCCCGAATCTTGGCCGGGTCTACTGTTAACCCAGCACCGCATATAATATGACCTAAGAAGGCCACCTCCTTTAACCAAAACTGGCATTTGCTGAACTTTGAGTAAAGCTGGTGATCCCGTAGCCTCTCTAGAGTCAACGTCAGGTGTCGTGTATGCTCCTCCTCCGTCTTTGAGTAGATGAGGATGTCTTCAATAAATACGATGATGAATACATCCAAATAATCCTCGAATACACTATTCATGAGGCTTGTAAATACTGAAGGTGCATTTGTGAGCCCGAAGGGCGTCACTGTAAACTCGTGTAGTCCGTACCTACTACTGAAGGCGGTCTTCGGAATGTCCTCCTCTCGAATCCGTAGTCGGTAGTACCCTGACCTTAAGTCGAGTTTCGAGAAGAAATGTGCTCCTTCCAATTGATCAAACAACTCGTCAATCCGTGGCAGCGGGTATGTGTTATGGACTGTCAGTCTGTTCAGCGCTCGGTAGTCAATCACAAGCGGAGGCTTCCATCCTTTTTCTTGATAAAAAGCACCGGGGCTCCCCATGGGGATGAGCTTGGCTGGAAAAACCCTGCCTCTACTAGTTCCTACAACTGACTTCGGAACTCTGTCAACTCTTTCGACGCCATCCTGTAAGGGGCCCTAGATGCCGGCTTGGCCCCCGGCACAAGCTGTATCTTGAAATCCTGCTCTCGGTACAGAGGTAGACCTGGAAGCTTCTCTGGAAAAACATCGGCAAAATCTCGTACTACTGGAATGTCTGTCACAGATTCCTTGACCTCCTCCATCTCAAATAGAACCTGATAAACTTCCTCCCCCTGTAGATGGGCCTTAACGGCCTGAACTGATCATGAGAGAATACGGGAGGCAAGTCTTATACCTTCAATAATAATAAAAGAGTCCCCGTGTCTCACGGTGATCCTCTTTTCTTGGCAATCAATCTGGGCATGGTTCCAGTGCAGCCATACCATGCCCAGGATCAAGTCGTAGTCCGTCAACTTTAAAAGTGTCACCGGAGCCTCAAACGCCTTTCCACCGATTTCTACCTCCATGTTGCGGTGGTCCGAGGTAAGGAGTTCAAATCCATCGGGTAGTCGCACCCTCATCACCGAGCCTGTGAATCGCTCCACGCCTTCCAATCCTTCTACGAACATCTCCGACATGAAGGAGTGAGAAGCTCCGGTATCGAAAAGCGTGTGGGCAGGCTTGCCGCTGATGAAGACTATACTTGGGGTGATTAAATGTCTTAGGATTCTATAACGAGTTTTTCTTTTCTATTTGTTCTATCTAGTGCAGTTCTATAAACTTTAACAACTGAGAAAGTGAATTCTATTTAAACCATTTAGACATCTTGGCGTACCTGCTATGACATGCTCTGGGTTCCGAGGCTGTGCTAGGTCCAAAGCATACACCTGCTCCCTTTCTTGTCTACGATCCCTACCTTGGTATCCTCGTCCTTGACCACGTCCTTATCCTCCAAAATACTGTGCTGGCTGGGCAGCCGGTGGTGCTGGTGGGGGTACCCCTTTCATAGGACAATTTCTGCGGATGTGCCCAACCTGATGGCAGTTGAAGCACTCTGACGGGGGATATATCATCCCCCCGGGTCTCTGGCCCTCCCGTGTCTGAAGAGGTGGTGGAGCCACCACCATTGGCTCCCTTGTTTCTTATCTTGCCTCCTGACAAGGATGGTCCTCGACCCTTCTCCCATCCGTGATACGGGCTCGTCTCTGATCGTTCCTTGCTCCTCGACCTTGATCCTCCGTTGGCCGTTTTCGGCCCCGAGTAGCTTGCCAATCAGCCTCTATCCTTTTAGCTAACTCCAGTATCCGGGAAATGGGCCCATCGGATACAAACAGCAATGCATCCCTCAGCTCCTCTCAGAGGCCCTTTTAGAATATCTTGATATATCCTGCCTCGTCTAACTGATACGAGTCTGCAAACCGGGCTAGGTGGTTAAACTCTCGGTGGTACTCCACCACCGTCCTGGTGCCCTGCTTCCGCTGTAAAAACCTGTCCTCCAGCTCATCCTTAGCTGACTGTGGAACAAAATTCTCCAGTAATATAGCCCTGAACTCCCCCCAAGTAATCCCTGCAATCTCCATATCCGTAAAGGTCGTGTCTAGTGACGTCTTCCACCATCTCTTGGCGTGAGACTCCAAGCAAGAGACCACCAATGGCACTCTCTCCTCCCAGGGGCACCGTATCCATGTCAACATATCGTACATAATGTCCATCCATTCATCAGTCCAGACAGCTGACTCTGTCCCTAAGTAGGATGGGGGAGAGAGTCCTCGGAAGATGCTCAGCCAGTTGGCTCCCGGTTTTGGCTGCGGAGCCGGAACCTGCTGAGCCCTGAAAACCTCTAAAATTGCTGTCATAGTCTGCCCCATCTCCGACTATAGGAACGGAGTGGGGACCGGGGGAGGTGGTGCATCATTCGGAGTCTGCTGGACTCCGCCCTGTGGTGTAGGCTGTGATGGAGGCTGCACATCAAAAATCATTTGTAAGCAATTGACTCAAGCCTAATTAATAGTGGACAATTACATGTGATCCCCACATGGGCACACCACGCTTCCGCTACTTAGTTTTTCCTCAAACTAAACCTGCGTGGGGGTGACCCAGGGATTTTGTGGACTGCTTCCTTTTCCGATCGAGGTTTCCTCTGATACCACTTGTAATACCCCCATTTTTTTTCTTTTTAAACACCGGGGTCTTAGGCCTAGGATCGCCGCTTTACGGTGACACCTTCACGCCCTGAAGGGTCATCACCACAAAGCGCCGATTCTGCCGGCCAATTCGATCACAGAAAGGTAGCACAATAAATTAAAAGAAAGGCCACAGAAATCACATGTATAGAAATAAAAGTCTCCACGAAGGGAGAGTCAACAGAAAAAGTATAAAAGGTACTGAAGGTAAGGGCTTATTCCCGGTACATCATAATCTTCACTACAGGTCACTCAAGCGGAAGCAAACTATAACATCTACTATAAGTCGGGACTCACAGTCCCAGCTGGCTAAACTTCTGATCTAGACTGCCCTATCTCCAAACGGGCCGACCTCCGGGGCTGCTCCTCCATGTTGGGCTCCACGATCCCCTAAATGATGTGGTCCGAAAACCGTTAGTCTATAAGACTAAGCCTTATCATCCCCCGCGCCTTCCCCTATGTCTCCTAAGTACCGAGCGGAGAGGAAGAAAGGGAAGGAGATGAAGGTGGATAATAAATCAAAAGCAGATGGCAGCGGACCTATGCTAACAATTCTGTAGCAAATATGACAGAAACAGAAAGTAGGAAATATAACCTTAACTTATGTGCGGAAGCACCTAAGCCAAGGGATCTTCTGCAAGGCTCCCATCGTATAAAAAATCTCATACCAATTTATACGTTGGGATGTCGGTTATCAAACAGCAGTATATATATATATATATATATATATATATATATATATATATATATATATATATATATATATATATTGACCTTAATTTATAAACTTGCCCACACAAGCTTATAGATCAAGGGGTCGTTTTGCAAGTCTTAATGTATAAGCGTCCCATTCCACTTATATCTTAGGTGTCAGGGGTTAAATGATCTTATTATGCCATGACATGCTAGTGGGTATGATGAATCATGCAAGTGCAACACACACACGACTCTGTGTACACAGACCTTTAGTTCCCCTTTTCGGATCCGTTACCTCCCAGGATACCTCCGTAGTGGCAGACGGAAGCCATGGGTTGGGCCTCACCCACCTCTAAACTAGTAAAGCACTACCGGTCAGACCTATCGTACGCCTCAACGCTTGGTGCACGAAGCAGACTCCTGCGTACTCTTGCCGGCTGGCGCACCGAACTTCTGTTGGCGAAGTGCTAACCACACTTGCCGAGTCAGCATATTGGCGTCGGTGGATCGACCCTCCAATACCGAAGACCCACCACCTTAATTTTTTCTTTCCTGACTATGCACATGCAATATTTATCGTATCAAACCAATCGAGCCGAAGCTCCCCGGACCATTCCGTCCGTCTCATAACCGATCGAGCCGAAACTCCCCGGACCATTCTGTCTGTCTCTTAACCAACCGAGCCGAAGCTCCCCGGACCATTCTATCCGTCTCTTAACTAACCGAGCTGAAGCTCCCAACTATCTTCCTGTGCTAACAGTGTTTGTGAAACGTGCAACCCTAATTACTAAGTTACTCGTATCAGTTTGTTAATACAGTTTACGTTAACCCAGGACTGCCCCCGGTATACCCCGTGAAGGGCTCTCAAAGGGCACTAGAAACTATGATGGTAGCTGAAGCCCATCGTTCCCGTTCGCAAGGCACGCATTGTTATTGGTTGATTCCCTTTACCCATTCCCTTCTCATATTTTGATAGACTAACCTAGTGTGATTTATAACCTTCCTCTCTTCGGGAAAGACGATCTTTCGTCAAACCCGAGCACCTCTACACTCTAGCCAAACCACTCCTTACTACCCTTCCCAAACATCTTCCATGGTGACCCATATTACTTATCCAAAACCAAAGCTATTTGAATTCTCCAATCTTAGGCGTAACCCCACCATCACTCACTTTTTGTATTAAGGCTATTCGCAGTCCTTTCCCGTTCGCAAGGCTCAATATAATTTATGGGGGCCTATCATGACCTAACTAGATAAAAGCCAGTGACTCATAATTTTCCTAAATTAATGAGTATTTAATTATTTTCTTCCAACACTAGGAAATGAAGATTCTGAACATGAAGTGCACTTTTCAGGTATGTATAGAGCTTCATAAAATCATGATAAATATTAAACAGTAATTTAACAGTAAATCAAAGATATATAAATTTTTAGAATGGTTTAGGCCCCCAAATCACAATTTAGAACATAAGGTCAACAATACCATTTTAAGAATCAAAGGTTAAAAATATTGTTCCAAAAAATAATAACAAAAATCCAGTAAGATCATCATGGCCTAAAAACACTCTAGAAGGATTCTCCTAATTTTTTAGTGAACAGTATCTCCTAATTTAATTTACAATGATAATTTCATACTCTTGGGTTATTGAAGCAAGTACTGTAAATAGTCACCTAAAAATTATGAAAAAATTTTAGAACCTACATATTGATTTAAAACACTCATGGACTAGATTTCATAATTTTTATAATAATATTAAGCTCCACATCTATTTATGATCAAAATTCCATAATTCATAATTTATGAATCAAGTACCTAAAATAATCATCTAAAATTTTCAATAAAAATACATAGGGGGATAACATGATGTAAAACTTCCAAATGCTAAATTTCACAACTTTTCAATGGACATAATTTTCATAACACGCAACATAATATTTAAGGCATTACTAGGGTTATATAGGAAGTACTGATTTTACTAGTCTAAAAATTCCACCAAAATTATTTTAGGACAACTTCATATCAGATAAATATCCTGCCCAAGTTTCAAGTTATTGTGAGATGTTTTGATTGCCTAAACCCAACTATTAGGCTTTGTGCCCTAATCTAGGGTTAGGGGTTTGAGGGGGTTAAAGACTTTTAAATTCAATGAAACTTCAACCAAAGGACCATATACACCCTATGGTCCTCTCCATCAATTTTCATGTCATTCCAAGGTCATTTGACCCAATGACCATCAAACCCTAAAAAAAATTCCATAAAAGGGCCTAACCTAGAGTTCTAGGGCTACCCTGCACCAAACCACCCCAAATTTCATTGGAGGGTGTGTCATACCATAAAAAGTCAGTGACCAAAATTTCAGCCTCTGTTGAGGTGATTTGACCACTCAAAACCCCAAGGGGGTGTTTTGACCTAATTAACCCTATAAAGGTCAACCTAGAGTTGGATAAAAACCTAATCAAAACATCTCCAAATGAGATGAAATTTTTACCAGAGCCTTAACATGCCCTATAATACAACCCACCCAAATTTGGGGAAATTTTGAGGTGTTTATGACACCTAATTAATTTATACATGGTTTATTAAATTTTTCTAAAAACTATAGAAAAATATTCTCCAAAACTTCCCATTTTTGGACAAGCCATAGGTATAGCTTAGGTAGATACCCTAACCAAATTTCAGCTCATTTAGACAAGGGATGAAAGGTGGGCACCCATTTTAATCTCAGGATAGCCCTAGGTATAGGTCCCACCAAAATGGGTGTTGTGGTCAAACCACTAATCCAATCGAGTTAAAATAAATTTTAGAATAATCTAGACTTAAATGGCTACAACTTCTGTGACTGGCTATTTTTCCTAAAACGGCCTCAAAGTGCCTCATTTAATAAAATCAAAATGAGCTTGATAAAAGTGATTAAGTATTATATATTATATATAAATATATATCATATTTGATATAAGGCACTCTTCATCTTCTCAAAACCTGAAACCAGCAACCCTAAAAAAAATGCATAAAACCTGTAGCTTGCATGAACCACCGCCGACCATTTTGTTGGGTCCGGCGTTCCTTCACTTGACCCGTGGCGCTCTGCTACTTATATAAAAAATTAAGTAGCACCCTCTCCAACAGTCCGGGCTTTTGGTGCAGTTGGGTATGCGCTTGATCCTTCAATTGGTATCAGAGGGAGGTTAGCTGTTCATACAGGCTAACACCTGAGTTAAAAGATCCTGTGATAAGTTGTTTCCTGATACCATTCACAAACACTTTCACACATGGCCCAGTCTAAGGATTATTCAAGCACCAGACCTCCTGTATGCAACTTGTCCAAGTTTGGCATATGGAAGGCCAGGATAAGACTATACATGAATTCTATTGATGAAGATATCTTTTCTTCTATTTTGACAGGACCACCTGCTAGGCCTGTTGCTGCTTCCACTTCTACTGATCTCAGTGCTGTGCCACCACCTGACTACAATGAAACTTACAAGAAGGCAAAAGCAGCTGATGCAAAAGCAATGAATATCCTAGCTCAGACAATGTCTGATAAATATTCCAGAAGCTTGCTGAATGTACCTCAGCCAAAGCTATGTGGGATTCCCTCAACCACATAGTTGCTGGCTCAGCTGACGAGAGGAAGGACAGGAGATCCAACCTCACTTCTCAGTATGAAAATTTCAAAAAGGATGATGCTGAAGACATTGACACAATGTACACAAGACTCAGTTCAATAATAAGTGAACTGAGGTCCTTGGACAAGGAGATAACTTTGTCAGAAGTCAATGACAAGATCCTGATGTGCCTTCCCATCTCTTGGGACTCAAGGATATGGCCCATCAAGGATGGAAGAAACACTGTGGAACTCTCCACAGAAGCTCTGTTGGGAAAGCTCAAGTCATATGAGCAAACTTTAAAGAGCAGAGCTGCTGCAATTGAAGCAAAAACTCATACACCTACAAAGAAAGAGCATTCTCTAGCTCTTAAGGCTGCTGAGACTTCTGAAGGAAGTCAATCAAATGAGGAGTTACTGGCACTCATTGCCAAAAGGTTCTTCAACATAGGAAGAAGAGACCTCAGAAAGAAGTTCTCCAAGTATGAGGACAAACCAAGGTATGACAAAACTCCATCTAAAGAAATCATCTGTTATGTTTGCAGCAAGCCTGGACATATTGCTCCAGATTGTCCAGAGAAGAAACACAAGGAGAAGAAACATGAGAAAGAGTACAGGAAGCACCACTCCAAGTCCTCCTCACACAAATACAAGAAGAAGGACAAGGGATTTGTGGCTGCTACCTGGAGTGAAACAGAAGAGGACACCTGCTCCTCTAGCTCCAGTGATTCAGAAGAAGAAGAAGAGAAGAAAGCCAAAGAGGTCTGCCTCATGGCTATTGATGCCTGCAGCTCTCTGTCAGCTGCAGAGAATTCTGAAGAAGAAGGAGACAATGAAGAAGATTCCTTTATGGAAGACCAGGTAATCGACTCATTTGATTTCTCATCTCCTGAGTTCAAATTAAAATTTAAGACTCTATGTTTAGATTTACTATTATCTGAAAAAGAAATTAAGTCACTTAGATTAAAGATAATGGAACTAGACATGGAAAGTACTGAAATAATTAGATTAGAAAAGAAATTAGAAAGCTCAAAAGAGGAAGTAACATTCCTAAAATTAGAACTAGCTAAATCTAAGAGATTAGAAGAACAATTAAATGGCAGAAGCCTTAAATTATCTGAAATAACCAGTATAGCAAACACTAGGGTTGGTAATGATAAACTAGGCTTAGGTGCTACATCTAGTGAACCCATCCTCCTCACAAAGGAGAGATTTAGCACTCCAGTAAAATTTATTTCTGAATCAGGAATAAAGAATACTGAGGAAATTGAAAAATGCAAGAAAATTCAGAATAAGATCAAGAAAGAGAACAGGAAGAAAAAATTTCTAGCTTTACAAAAATCGTCGAACATTAATCGACGATCGTCAAACCAATCGTCGAACGTCTATCGACGATCGCTGAACACCTTCACCAAGTATGATATCTTCGGTGCAGGAGATCGACGATCTCATCTTGAGTCGTCGACCAGTGATCGACGATCTCATCATGAGTCATCGACCAGTGATCGACGATCGTGGAATCCAGAACAAAGCACTACTACAAATGATCGATGATATGACTTGCGATCGTCGACCGTGGATCGACGATCTGGACTTAAGCTGGAAAATAAATTTCAAACTTCCAGAATTGCAAATCCCAATCACTACCCTAGGTCGTTTAATCCTTTAACTGAATGGATTATCCCACCTAGGAGATCACACCCTTTAGGATATAAATCTAAGCCTGCAAAATCTTTTATATCTAGTTTTTCTTTTGTGAAGAATACTGGACCCAAGGTAACCTGGGTCCACAATGTATAATTGATATCTTTGCAGGTGAAGACCTATCCAGTCATACATGACAAATGGTATCTGGATAGTGGATGCTCAAAGCATATGACAGGAAAGAAGAAGAATCTGTCAGGGTTCAAAGCCAAGCTGGGACCAAAAGTTGTATTTGGGGATTCCAGCTGTGGACAGACTGAAGGGTATGGCAGCTTCACCATAGGAGCTGTAACATTCAAGAAGGTTGCTTATGTCTCTGGACTAAAGCACAACCTAATCTCTGTAAGCCAAATGTGTGATGCTGGGTACAAGGTATGGTTTACTGACACTGCTTGTAATATTGCTTTAAATAATACTGTTGTGTTAATAGGTATTAGAATTGGTAATGTTTATGTTGTAGATTTTAACTCATCCAAATCTGAAATATGCTTATTTAATGAAGTAACCAGTAATAATACCCTTTGGCATAAGAGACTTAGTCATGTAAATTTGAAAAACATTTCTAGGTTGGCTAAATACAATCTTGTAAGAGGCTTACCTTCTTGCCCCTACAAGAAGGAAGGCCTTTGCAAAGCTTGTCAATTAGGTAAGCAAACAAGAAATAGCTTTAAATCAGTTAATAAAAGTGATTCTCCCAGGATCCTGTACTTGCTACATTTGGATTTATTTGGTCCTATTGCTGTACAGAGTCTTGGAGGAAAGTCTTACACTTTAGTAATTGTAGATGACTTCTCTAGGTTCACTTGGGTATTCTTCTTGAGAACTAAGGCTGATAACTTCAAGGTTCTTACAGATTTTCTAAAGTGTATACAGAGTGAGTACTCTACTCAGATTGCTTTGATCAGAAGTGATCATGGTACTGAGTTTGAGTCTCTTCTTATGCAAGAATTCTGTGAGAAGGAAGGTATCAAACATAGCTTCTCTGCTCCTAGAACTCCTCAACAAAATGGGGTAGTTGAAAGGAAAAACAAAACCCTAATTGAAGCTGCAAGTACATTGTTGGCAGATGCTAACATGCCTCTGTCCTTTTGGGCTGAAGCAGTTAGCACAGCTAACTATGTATTGAACAGAAGCCTGATACATAAACTTAAGGGTAAGACTCCCTATGAGTTACTTAAACAAGTGAAACCTAAAATAGACTATTTTAGAGTATTTGGCTGTGTTGCTTTTGTTCATAACAATAACAAAGAATACCTTAGAAAATTTGAGGCAAAAGCTTCAATGGGAGTTTTTCTAGGATACTCTCAAGTAAGCAAAGCCTATAGGGTCCTCAATAAATCCTCTCTTAAGATAGAAGAGTCTGCACATGTCTCTTTTGATGAGACAGTCATGTATTATAAGGAGAAGGACTTTTCCTCTAATAGTACAGTGCAAGTCCTAGGAGTAAGTAAGGATTTGGAAGGTTTGAGACTTACACAGGAGAATCATCCCCAACAAACTCCTCAGGTTGCTTCTTCAGATTCTGAATCTGATGTAGAACTTTTACAAGTTAAAGCACCTGCTCCAACAGTTGATCAAATCCCACATGAGGAATTAAATCTTGAACATGTTGAAGATCAGATCATTGTTGAACCTACTAATCTTGTCACACTTAGAGATCATCCTGTATCTCAAGTGATTGGAGACATTTCAGTAGGAGTCCAGACAAGACATCAACTCAACAAAGATGTGATGTTTGCTTGTTTCCTTTCTCAGGTTGAGCCCCTAACCATTAAAGATGCTGAGCTTGATCCACACTGGATTATAGCCATGCAAGAGGAACTTAACCAGTTTGAAAGATGTAAAGTTTGGACTTTGGTTCCAAGACCAAGAGGCCAACTGGTCATAGGCACCAAGTGGGTGTTTAGAAACAAGCTTGATGCCCAAGGCATAGTAGTTAGGAATAAGGCTAGGCTAGTAGCTCAAGGCTATAGACAGGAGGAAGGCATAGATTATGATCAAACTTTTGCCCCTGTAGCTAGACTAGAAGCCATTAGGATTTTCCTAGCCTATGTTGCCTATAAAAGATTTAAGGTCTTCCAAATGGATGTGAAGAGTGCCTTCCTCAATGGAGATTTAAAGGAAGAAGTGTTTGTTGAACAACCACCAGGGTTTGTTTCATCAACCTTACCCACTCATGTGTTCAAACTCCAAAAGGCTCTATATGGACTTAAGCAAGCTCCTAGAGCTTGGTATGAGACCTTAGCAAATTTCCTTCTAGAACACAAGTTTGTGAGAGGTGTAGTAGATAGAACACTATTTATTAGACATCATAAGGACTCACAACTGTTAGTTCAAATCTATGTAGATGACATTATATTTGGCTCCACTGATCCCAAACTATGCAAGAGGTTCTCTGAACTAATGCACTCCAAGTTTGAGATGAGCAGCATGGGTGAGTTATCCTATTTCCTTGGTCTCCAAGTGAAACAGTGTGTTGATGGTATCTTCATCTCTCAATCAAAATATGCCAGAGAGCTGATTAAAAGATTTGGAATGTCTGATGCCTCATCAATGAGCACACCTATGGCCTCAAATGTAGTTATTGATTCTGATGTCAATGGCAAGTCTGTTGATCAAAAGAACTATAGAGCCATTGTTGGTTCCCTGCTGTATTTGACTGCAAGTAGGCCTGACATAATGTTTGCTACATGCCTATGTGCTAGGTTTCAGGTCAACCCAAAGGAATCTCACTTAACTCTTCTCAAGAGGATCTTGAGATACCTTAAGGGATGCCCTAACTTAGGACTGTGGTACCCAGCTGAGTCAGGATTTGAATTAATTGGATATTCAGATGCTGATTATGCTGGTTGTAGAGTTGACAGGAAAAGCACCTCAGGGACCTGTCAGTTCCTGGGAGAGAGACTTGTCTCTTGGTTTTGTAAGAAACAGGCATCTGTGTCTACTTCAACTGCTGAGGCTGAGTATATAGCAGCGGCCAGTTGTTGTTCACAGATCCTGTGGATTCAAAATCAGCTAGTGGATTATGGGTATACACACTCAAAAACAAAAATTCTGTGTGATAGTACCAGTGCAATATCAATTGCTCAAAATCCTGTGCACCATTCCAGGACCAAGCACATTGAGATTAGACATCATTTTCTGAGAGATAATGTGGAAAAGAACAAGATAGCATTGGAATTTATATCCACAGACCTGCAGAGAGGAGATATTTTCACTAAGCCCCTTGATGAACAAAGGCATTTGTTCTTCCTGAACCAGCTTGGTATGATTAATGGTTCAGAGTAGTGAAAATTTGGTTAGTTTTGTTTTCTGTCTAAAATCGTCGAACGACTGCTCGACGATCTTCGACCAGGTCAGAACTATCGTCGACCAACGGTCGACGACAGCTCGTTCGGTAGTAAGGCAGAAATCGTCGATCAACTGGTCAACGATCTCTCCTTAGGTATCTATCGTCGACCAATGGTCGATGACAGATTTTCTGTGCTATGTGGAAAATCGTCGACCAACATATATTGATCGACGATCGTGGTGACTGCTTGTAGTCGGTCGATGTTTTTCGTTTAGTCAAAAATTGACTATCGTCGGTCATTGTTCGACGACCGATTTTATTCCGGGATCGACGATCGCAGATTTATATCTGATAGTCGATTTAGGTCTGGAGATCGTCGTCCTTCCGCTCCGTCTTTTCATATTCCATCTTCTGGCTTAGAATTCGCTCTCGAACTCTAATCTCGCGCGATTCTCTTCTCCCCTGCCTTGCATCTCGATTCGTCATTCTCTCTTCAATCTAATGGCGATTCCTTCTGCAGTTCTCTTCGGAATGAAGTTCGACACTGGCTTCTGTGTCGACTTCGATTCTTTCAGCCGATGTGATCAACCCATCCAAGACATTCTGCAGCTGTGTGAAGATCAAGGGCTAAAGAAATTTATGGCATTCTCACCAAAGATTCATATACCAGATATTCGAGAATGGGTATATACCTCGTCCTCCAGCGACGAAGCGATGACTGGAAAGATAAATGGAGAGGAGGTCATCCTGACTCCTGAAGTTCTGACTGAGTTGTTTGGTCTACCAACCGGTACTGAGGACTATGAGCAAAATTCAGAGGAATATGGCCGCATGCTAACCGTGATGGGCCATGCTGAGGGTATTCCAGCTAAGCTGCTGAAAATAAACCAGTCTCCAGAGTACAAGTTTCTGGCAGACCTGGTAGGCAAGGTCGTTTTGGGAAAGCACTCTGCTCACGACAACATCAACAGGCAACAATTTGCCTTAATGTCAGTGTTGGTGAATAAGACGCAGATTGCCTGGGGAAAAGTTCTGTTTGAACTAATAAGGAGAAAGAACAATCAGAAAGAAGTAAACCTTGCCAGGGTGTTGGGTGTGTTTCTATATGTGAAAGCACCCCTGCTGCTTGTTTCTGCACCCGCCGCAGTCAACGCCAGCAAGAGATTGGACCCCTCTCTGTTCAAGAAATCTCAGAGAGTTATCAAGAAGTCAGCCAGGGTTGATCCTAACCCTCCATCAGACACAAGGGCTGATTCAGCCACTCTCCAGCTTGCTGGGGAAGGCTCAGCAATCCCTTCATCCTCCCTCTTTACCCCTGCATCCTCATCTCCTGCATTACCCTCCACACAATCTGCAGTGCCACCACAACATGCATCTTCCATCTTACATGCATCTCCACCCCAGTCACCCATACCACAACATCTGGCAGCCGCAGCCAGTGTTGACATGGTCACTGCTACCATCCTCACACACTTATCTCAACATGAATCCCACACGCATGCTGATGTTCACCCATCTCCACATGATTCATTTGATCATGTGGTAGATCATACTGCTTCCATTCCATCCACCTCTACATCCTCAGCATTTCAGATAACTCCTGAATTGCTTGCACAAATTGTAGAGCTCATCACTCCATCCATACAAAAAATGATTGAGGCTGCCAATGCCCCTCTCATTGCATCCATCAAAGCCCTTACTGAAGCCATCAAATCATTTCCACCCTCTGCTGAGCCCTCTTCAGTAAGATGCATGACTCCAGTCCCCACTGAAGTCATGCAGGGGGAGATGTCTGTTGAAGTGGTCTCAGGTGATGCCTTGGCCCTTCAGGACAACTCTTCTCTTCCCCTTACAGCAATTGTAGAAGAACATCAAGAGTTTCCAGAGAAAGAGTCTCTAATGAAAGATCTAGAGCAATCAGAAGGTAAAAACACTTCCTCTAAAGGTTATAATCAGGATTTTAAATTGATATCTTTATCTAACAAAGACATTCACTCCCTAGTGAATCTAGCTTCTGATGAAGATCTCCCAGAGAAAAATAATGAGGAAGTCCTCATGGACTTGTGTGAAAAAGGTTCAATAAACACTACTGACTCAGAAGTAGTGGTTCAACAACTTGAGAATGCTTCTGCTCAACCAGATGGTATAGTTTTACTTAAGTTTTTAATTAATTCACTCCAACTTGGAGTTAATTTCTTATTCCTTCCTATCCCATCTCAGCTGCTGATGATCCTGCATCAGTATTGCAAGATGTTGCTGCTAATTCCATTGAAGATTTGGAATCCTATCTTAACCTAGACTGTGAGTCCTCACTCACATCTACTCCTCTTGTTCCTTCTTTTCAAGAGAAAATGGTCTCTTATAGACCTGAGTACCTTGATGACCCCTTGATCAAGGACTCTCTCTTCTTTTCCTGTATAGCACTCCTCGTGTGCCTTGCAGAGGTGTCTATCCCTGATGTCGCTAAACATCTAGAAGGAATTATAACCTCCTTCCTAGATGCAAAGTGGTATCCTGTGTAGATCTTCAGGTAACTCTATCAATTACCTGTTGTTGTTCACCTTGGGGGGAATATTTTATTCCCACTTGGTTGTTAACCTATCTTTCTTTATTTGCAGGCACAATCAACACTGCTGCTGCTGCTGCTGCTGCTGAAGAAGCTGAGGCTATGCTAGATTTACCAGAAAAAGCCTCCAAGATGACTGAAAAGGAATCAAGCTCAGGTACTCTAAACCTAGAACAATTTATAGCCTTTGTGGCTGAGAATATTGCCTCTGAGTACATTGAAGGGTTGGCTAATTATCATCTGGATTCCCTAGCCATCTCTCTAGAAAAAGCATCTGCCCCTGCAGATATTGTCATCTTTTCTCCTCCTATCCTTACCTATCCTCTATCCATTCCTTCTACTGCAGAACTGGTCCCCAGGATAGTTCCTGACTTGTATCCTAAATCAGAACTCTGGAAGAGCACTCCAAATGTTGATCTTGATGCCCTCCTTGAGCAAGATGCCATTGAGGAAGCAAGAGAAAGAGAAGATAGAGAGAAGCAGAAGGCTGAACATGCTATAACTGCCAAGGATATCTCAAACCTAGACTTTGATGATTATGCTGGCAGAACCTCATCTCACTCCTCTGATGATGATGACTCTGAGGATTCTGATAGCTCCCAGAAAAAGAAAAAGGCTGTATCCAAGAAAAGGAAAGCATCTGCTCCTCCTACTGCCAATCCAGACAAGGATGTTCCCTATTTCATTCTGAAGGGAATTGATCCCAAGAGCAAAGAATTTCGACCCTGGATGAGGCTCTCAAAGAATCAGACAAGAGAGAAGAAGAGATCAAAAAGATATGACACTCCTATTCAGAAATTCCCCCCCAGAGGTCCTCCTCCACCTCCTGGTGCTGGAGCCTCTAGAAGTCTCTCTTCTGCCCCATCTGCAAGATCAGCCAGCTCTAACATCTTTCAGTCCTACCAGAGAAGGAGTAACCAAAGCCAGGGAGGCCAAGATGTATCAGGACAAGGAAGAAAAAGAAATGAAAATGTTCTCATGGAACAAATAAAGGAGATGACTTTTCAGCAACCTACTTTCTCTCCTCCTCCTTCTCCTAAAAAGAAAGTTCAGAATGGAAACCTTCTCCTCCCAGGAGAGGTCCATCCTCCTCATCAAGGAAACCTGCTGCCTCTGAGACAATTGAAACAAAAGGAAAAAGAGTGGTCTATTCAGAGAAATCCCACAAGAAGTTCATTGAACTTGCTCCTCCAAGATCTCTATATGCTGAAACTAATCCTAAGAAGGCTGCACAAATTCCTTGTGACTCAAGCAAAATAGCCACAGCTCTTCAAAGGAACATGGAGATTGCAGCTCAAGCTGATACTGACAGACCATCCTCTCCATCAGATATGACTGAATCTGAAAGAATTGCCTCTATGGCAAGATTTAAGGAATCTATTGCACTAAGCATGATGGAGAGAGCCAAAGCTCAAGGACTAGACCCTACAGCATATACAACTATGTCTGAATTCAGAGAAAAGGAACTCAGCAAAATTCAAGTAAACTCTGAAATTTTCAATACTGAAGAATACATGAGGTTGCACCCTGCTGCAGTTCTACCAAGCTATGCTGAAAAGAAAATTATTGGTGAACACGATCTAATGCTATCCAAAAGACAAGCAGCAAATCCAAACAGAGAAATTATCTTCAAACCAGCTGTAATCCCTAAGAAATCATCTGATGCTAAAACCTCTGATAAATCTGCTTGATACTTTAGTTCTGCTGATTTATGGTTTTATGTTATCCTATGGATTGCCTGTGATTTAAATTTTTGGTTAATTTCTGCTCTTGTTATTATGTGCATTACTTTTTAGATCGGATTGGACAACATAACCCAAATAGGGGGAGATTGTTGGTACCCTAGATGTGATTTGGCTTATGTAATCCCTTTCCAGCCCCTCTTGATCCATATAACTATATATGATCATGTTTAGACTTTGTTTAGTCTCCCTAGGGTAGTTTATATCTGACCTAAAGTTTAGATTAGAGGTTGTAGAATGAATTTTTTGGTTAAGGTTTTTTTCCCGTTCGACCATCGTCGAACGAGGCCTCGCGATCGTCGATCAGTGGTCGACGATAGCAGGGCTATAGAATCGTTGATGTCAAGACAATTATCGTCGACCGATGGTCGACGATCTCAGAGCAAGCTTATTATGCTCTGAAGGTTGGTCGACGATCTGCTATCAGCAGTTCGACGATCGTGGTCTTGCTTCACGATTTCTGTCTCGACAGATCTTTGCCTTGATCGTCGACATCATGAGATGTTCGACGATATCTGTCTCGACAGATCTCTGCCTTAGTCGTCGACATCATGAGATGTTCGACGATTTCTGTGTTAACAGATTTTCTGCTTTAGTCGACGATATCTTGAGCTGGTCGACGATTGCCGTTCGACGATTTCTGTTTCGACAGATTTCTGCTTTTAGTCGACGATCTGTTAGCTAGGTCGACGATCATCGAACCCCTGTTCGACGATTTCTGTCTGCCTTTAACTATTTGCACTTATTTTATTCCTTGGTTTATTTCCAAGTGTTTTAGCGTGTGGTTAGAAAGATTTTCTGAAGAATGTTTTTGCTAATTTATGGCTTAAATTCAAATGAATTACTTACCAAATATGTTAAGCATAAATTACGGGATTTCGTATTTTGATAAAGCATTTTTGTCTTATTATACAAAATATATTGCCAGGCTGTATTCTAGCCGTTGGCGGTGTATGCTATTTCCAAGAATGATAAGTCTTTATGCTGAGATTTTTTTTATTCATTTATTTCCTTATTGGGACTGACAGAGAGCTAATAGGTCATTCTATTCCTATTGCTATATTCTATTTTGAGATAATCTGTTGCAGGGTTCGAGAATTCAAATCAATAGAGTCGTTCCAAAAGATAAATGAGAAGATATATTTAAGAGAGATTTTTTCTCAGAAAAATAAGAAGTTACAAATATAGAGAGATTTTTTTGTGCTGGACTCTCTCAAGCATCTCCAGAACAACTCTTCACAATCTCACAATCAGAAGAAGAAAAGTTTTCCTGAAGCATAAGCCCAGAACAATTTCTTTCATTCTCAAGTCTCCTGAGCATCTGCTTAGAGTTTTCAAGACTTCAGAAAAAGCTCCAGATCTGCTTCACGTGCTCCAGAATCTGAAGACCTGATAAAAATCAGTCTACAGATCTCTGAGGATTTAGTTTCAGTATATCTGAAACTCCTTCATCCTGAAGCAAAGGCTTTCCCTGGACTTCCACTGAGCCAGGGGGAGACTTTGATTCTTTAGAGAATCCACAAGTCTTCTCTAATCTGTATTAACAACAGAGAAGACAATCTAACCCTCTCAACCCCTTTGTAAAAGAGTTTTCACACCTCTTCAAAAGTGAGCATTGGTGACAGGGCACCTTATCAACAACCTGTGGTTGAGCATCCTTATCAAAAGCTCAAAGGGTCTGTTTGATCTACCTGAATCAGATCATTGGTGACAGGGCACCTTAGCAAAAACCTGTAGTGGATTCCTACCAGGGTGGTAGAAGAGTGGAGTGCCTATTAAGAGGGAACCACTATATATCCTGTGTCTCTCTGGCTGTTTTTGTTTAATTGTCCTTTCTGTGGCTGTGATAGAACTACCTAGGATTGCTAGTTGCTGTGATAGGTTTATAGTTAAACTGAAATTTCAGTTAACTCTCTCACTTGTGCACGTCACTGTATTAGGCTCTTTGGGTTCAAGTATCAGATTATTTTATTCCGCAAATAAACGCCAAGAGAGCTGACTAGTTATTCATAAAATTTGAATACTCTATTCACCCCCCCCCCCCTCTAGAGTAGTTTACAACTTATCCCCTCACTTTCAATTGGTATCAGAGGGAGGTTACGGGTTCAAGACCGGGGGGGCGCTATTAAATCCTGATTTTTCCCTTCTACCTGTGTGGGTCCGGTGGGTCAGGCAACCGTGGACATGTGGTAACCCCACCTCTGAGCCGTGTGGGCCATGTGGTAACCCCACCTCTGAGCCGACGGGTTGTGCTGGACGCCGGGGGGGATTGTTGGGTCCGGCGTTCCTTCACTTGACCCGTGGCGCTCTGCTACTTATATAAAAAATTAAGTAGCACCCTCTCCAACAGTCTGGGCTTTTGGTGCAGTTGGGTATGCGCTTGATCCTTCACATTTGGCCACCGCCCTTGCCAGCCACCGCCACCACTACCTCCGTCAAGATGGTGGCTATCGGTCGGCGGTGGTTTGTCCGCCAGAGGTGGTGGTTTCCGGCGAACCCGACCACCATGAATTTCGGAAAAACCATGAAAACGCTCACCCGATCCAGCTTTATAGAGCCTGATTTCTCTCCTATTTGATTCCTAAGATCTATCCATAGAAGAAGGAGTAGAGGAGGACCTTATTCGCGGTTTGGGGTCGAGCCGATCGTCGGGATGCCATTTGCGCGGTGGTGGCGTCGCCGAAATTCCTCAACAATAAGGTAATAAGCTCTAGCTTTGTCGGGCAAGGGTGAAAACTTCCTCTCTAAGTCTAGGGAATCTTTTAAGGGAGAAACAAGGCTGCGGGTGGGGGTAGGATGTAACAGCCATTAAAGCTCCATTTATGAGTTTTCGGTCATGGCTTGAAGGGAGAGGAAACGGCTAAAAACAGCTAAGAGAAGGCTGGAAACTCCTCCTCTCCCAAAGAGGGGTTGAATCCAGTCGTTTCAAGGGGGATAGGATGGAGCCGAGCTTTAAAAGCCATTAATGGCCATACAAACCAACGCTCAGCCATGGCTGGAAGGAAGAGGAAACGGTTGCCACGTGGCACAGCCGGTCAATATCACAAAATAAGGCTTAATTAAGTCTTAATAAGAGAAACGGCCCAATAACACATTCTAGCCCACTTCCTAGACCGGCCTGGTTCAACTGAACCATCAGCCATGCTAAAAAAAATTCTTAGTAAAATGGCATTGTTGAGCTCTGCTCACTCAACGCCATCCAGCCTACTCAAGGTGGCATTGAGTGCAGTCTGTGCACTCAATGCCATCTAGCTTATGGAGTTGAGTGAGCTCTGCTCACTCAATGCCATCCAACCTACTTAAGATGGTGTTGAGTGAAGTCTGTGCACTCAACGCCGTCTAGCTTATTGCATTGAGTGAGCTCTGCTCACTCAACGCCATCCAGCCTACTTAAGATGGCGTTGAGTGCAGTTTGTGCACTCAACGCCATCTAGCTTATAGCGTTGAGTGAGCAATTCCATTCCAGACCTCAGTAGACGGTGTTGAGTGTAGTCCGTACACTCAACGCTGTTTAGTTTATGGCATTGAGTGAGCTAAGCTCACTCAACGCCATCCAGACTACGGTGTTGAGTGAGCTCAGCTCACTCAACGCCATCCAAACAACACCAGATTGCGTTGAGTGCAGTCACTAAACTCAACGTCGTTCAACTTATGGCGTTGAGTGCACTCGACGCACTCAACGCCAACCCACCTGTAAGATGGCGTTGAGTGCAGTTAGTGCACTCAACGCCATTCTGCTTATGGCATTGAGTGCACTCAACGCACTCAACGCCCGAGTCCTAATCTTATTTTAAGCAAGTTTATGACCTATTATTTGCAGACCAAGGTGATTTTCACCTTCCTACCTAAGCTCTCTTGGTCTTCTTGGGCTTCTTAGGGTTTTGTCATGACCTAGTCATGACAAAATCACTCCTAGGGGTCTAGCCGGAAATGGGATGTTATAATGTGGACGGGATACCCTTGGATCGCGCCCGATGCAGCAACGATCTGAAATAATTCTACCCCTAATGTTATACCTTTTGTACTTATTTGAACACGTTTATAAGGATTTTCCTACTTGTATGCATGGCATGATTTCTCAGTACAATGCACTTCGAGGTGACCTTCTTTGAGAGATGAGATTATTGTGGTTGAGGAGAGGAGACCCCGAGAAGACCTGCTGATTAGGCTCCCATCAAGCTGGCAGGGCTGTAGGCTCACTCGGTGGTTGGAGTTGGATGAGGAGAGGATACCCCGAGAAGACCCGCTGACCAGGTTCCCATCAAGCTGGTAGGGCTGTAGGCTCACTCGGTGGTTGGAGTTGGATGAGGAGAGGAGACCCCGAGAAGACTCGCTGACCAGGCTCCCATCAAGCTAGCAGGGTTGTAGGCTCACTCGGTGTTTGGAGTTGGCTGAGGAGAGGAGACCCCGAGATGACCCGCTGACCAGGCTCCCATCAAGTTGGCAGGGCAGTAGGCTCACTCGGTGGTTAGAGTTGGCTGAGGAGAGGAGACCCCGAGAAGACCCGCTAACCAGGCTCCCATCAAGCTAGCAGGGTTGTAGGCTCACTCGGTGGTTGGAGTTGGCTGAGGAGAGGAGTGTAACGACCCCATCCGTTAAATGACGTATAGTAGAAGGTCCGGCCGGGGCCCCACACTATATGCCACAAACAGACGGTGAGGTCACAGGATAATACCAAACCATACACGCATCCTAACTCAGAGCATGCTAGCGGAAGCTTTAAGTTGTAAATTGAACTCTGACGAGGAATGTCAAATATATAAACCACTTTTATATATATAGCCACGGAATGTACAACAATGGTTTGGCCTTAAGGCCTTACAGTTCCTCTTTCCATACAACATGGATTACAAACATCGGCGCGCAGGCCGGCCATACATGAGGAAAAGCAAAACAAACAAAACCCTTTTTGCAGCCTTCAAGGGCTAGCCGCAGCAGCAACAACAGCAGTAGGGCTCCAGCCCTTCATTTACCACTTGGCTCTCCATCACCTGCATAGGGACAGTCCACCCAAATGGTGGCAAACAAGGCAACGGTCAGCATTCAGCTGACCCAATTATAACAATCCTACCCCTTTCTCGGGGCATTAGCATTCTTTCCCTGCATAGCATGGCATTATCATATAGCAACTATGTGCGCGCAGGCACATTCAAGCCATCACAACCATCGGCCACACGGCCCGACAGTCCGTGCACTCAGGGCACATTCTTGGTGTACCGGAATACCAGGGTCAACACCACCGTCTACACGGTATTTGAGCATTCTAGTCTTTTCGGCGTGCGGGCCTAAGACTCTCATTAGGCGCTCCAACAAAACCCATAACCAGGCTTCCAAGTCGGACGGACCTAACGCAGGTACGGATCAGCCACCCCCCGTTGCTCAAGTCATCGTGCCACCTCGAATACGGAAGTATCCATGGCAATTTATAGGCGTGGGTCGGTTTCACCTTTCCTGTTCGGCAATCTGCCTTTTCATCGAGTTGCAGCCCAACGGCTCAACCGCACATAAAGTGGCAACGCACGGCCACAAGAGTTGCATCCAACCCTCTTCATTTCCTGGACTTCATCCAGTACTTCCTGCTGCACCAAGCCAACAGGTAGGCACAAGGCAAACAAGCCATAATCACGGAGCCTTCTCCGATATGCAAACAAGCATCACCAATCCAGACCATGTCCAGATGGGCTTCACACAGCATGCCTAGATCCGTACTCCAATTCCGGACTCTAACAAGGGGGACTTCACATATCTACCCCAAGGGACACCACAACCCACCGCACACTCGCGGGAAGGGTTTTCCCTATGCAATGCAGAAAAGAAGGACTTCACATGTCCAAGAAGGGAGATCGTTACCCTTGTCGATCTCTTGGGAGCCATCGAAAACTAGCCGGTGAGAAAGAACCGCAGCAGCATTGCCTTCACAACGCTGTCCTCGGATCTCGAATCGGACCACGTGAGCTCCACCGGTGGCTTGATCTCCTCATCCTTCTTCTTCCTCCTCTCTCTTTCTCTCTTCCTTAACCAAATGAAGAATGATTTCTTCATCAAGCCTCTGCTGATTTAATCCAGCCAGGAATCACCTGAGCCCTTGGATCCAAAGAGAGAAAATGAACGGCCACGATTTTCCCAAAATCACACTTTTTTGGCTGACACGGCCTGTGACACGCCCGTGTCACAGGCCGTGTACCCTTAAGCGGCACACGCGGTATTCATACCGACTGATATTCACCAGAACACGGGCATCGACACGCCCGTGTCGAACCTGACACGCCCGTGTCAGTCATAAGACACGCCCGTGTCACCCCTGCCTCATCGAGCTCCAAACTCAACCAGCAGTACACGGGTAGGCACACGGCATCGGACACGCCCGTGTCCAAACTGACACGGCCGTGTTCAAGGCTTGTTTCCGGGCCGTGTAATCTTCTGACTCAATCCGGCATTTTTTTGAGTTACACGCCCTGGGACACGCCCGTGTCCCAGGCCGTGTCCCAGGCTCGACTATAGTCGACCTCTGATCGTCGACTATGCTGAACACGCCCTGGGACACGCCCGTGTCCCAGGCCGTGTACCCCGACACGCCCTGGGATACGCCCGTGTCCCAGGCCGTGTAAAACAACCTGCACCTCAAATTCATTTTTGAGATTTTTGGGGTGTTACAATCCTCCCCCCCTTAACAAAATTTCGTCCCGAAATTTGCACGGTAAGGAAACAAGCAAAAACAATGCTATAACTTAATAACTCTGTTATAACAAAAGGTACACGGTCTATAGTTTATACAAACAGCTCGGGAAATTCAGCTCGCATGGTCTGCTCTCGCTCCCATGTTAGCTCTTCACGGCCACAATTGTCCCATCGGACTTTGACCATCCCGATCACTTTGTTCCGCAACTGTTTCTCGGCTCGATCCTCGATCCAAATGGGTCGAACCCTCGTCGTTAGCCCATACTCGACCGGTACCCGATCATTCTCCACTACTTGAACTGGATCCTTAACAGCCTTACAAAGTACTGAGATGTGAAATACATCATGTAATCCACCCAAGTCTGCTGAAAGTGCTAGTCGATAAGCAGCTTCCCCAACTCGCTCCACCACCTCAAATGGACCAAGATACCTCGGACTTAGCTTTTTCAAACGCCGAATCCTGGACACGCCTTTGAAGGGTTTGATCTTCAAATATACCCAATCACCCACCGCGAACTCCACGTTCCGGTGTTTGGCATTGTAGTACTTTGCTTGACGATCTTGGGCTATCAATAGCCTCTCCCGAATAGAGCGTATGAGTGAGGTAGCTTCTTCGACTTCCTTTTTCCCACTCAGCTTAGATTCGCCTGCTTCTGCCCAAGCTAACGGTGTACGGCATTTACGACCATACAAAGCCTTAAATGGTGCCATACCGATGCTCGCTTGGTAGCTATTATTATAGGCAAATTCTACAATGAAAATATAATCTTCCCATCTTTTACCAAAGTCTAGGGCACACATGCGGAGCATGTCCTCCATCGTCCTGTTGGTTCGTTCAGTCTGGCCATCCGTTTGGGGATGAAAGGCCGTACTAAACGCTAATTTTGTACCCAACATTTGATGAACTAGCCGCCAATCATTCGATGTGAATCGCCCATCACGGTCACTAACGATGCTCCGAGGAACACCGTGCAGTCGAACAATCTGCTCCACATAGAGCTTGGCCAAGGTTTCCACTGAATCGTCTCTTCTGTTTGGAAGGAAGTGCGCCACTTTTGTCAACCGGTCCACAATCACCCAGATTGAATCATGACCGCGTTGCGATCTCGGCAACCCATGCACGAAATCCATCGAAATGTCATCGAACTTCCACTCCGGAATGGGTAACGACTTCAGGAAACCGCCAGGCTTCTGGCATTCTGCTTTCACCAACGCACAGGTATTGCATTCCGCCACATAACGTGCTACATCTTTCTTTAATCCGGGCCACCAGAATAGCTTTTTCAGATCTCTATACATCTTTGTGCTCCCTAGGTTAACTGAGTACTTTGCAAAGTGAGCTTCGTACATCAACTCTTCCCTCAATTTACCCACACTCGGGACGCACACGCGACCATTTCTTCGTAACAAACCGTTATCCCAAGAAAATTGGTCATCCGGCCCATCTTTAGCATAGCGCTGGAGACTTTCATCAAGCTCTGTTGCTCGCCGAACTCTGTCCGTAAGGTCATATTGAACCTCCGTCCAGTTCAAGCATGCATTGGTCGAAGAACCCTTGTCAACACAAGATATCTCCAATGCTTCCAATTCCTAGATTAAACGCTAATCATGCCTCTGCAACCAGCTTGCCCGTACCGGAGTCTTTCGACTCAAAGCATCAGCGACCACATTTCCCTTCCCGGGAGTATAGTGAATCTCGAAGGTGTAGTCCCCAAGGAACTCCATCCATCTTCGTTGTCGCATATTCAGATCTTTCTGATCCAACAAGTACTTTAGGCTTTTGTGATCTGTATAGATGTCCACTTTAACGCCATAAAGATAGTGCCGCCACAACTTGAGCGCAAAGATTACCGCCGCCAACTCCAAATCATGGACGGGGTAATTCCGTTCATGCACTTTCAACTGGCGCGAGCCATAAGCAATCACTTTACCAAACTGCAGAAGAACGCAGCCTAAGCCGCTCCCAGAAGCATCACTATAGATCTCATAGCCATTTGTACCACATGGCGATGTCAACACAGGCGCCGTGGTTAAACGACTCTTCAAGTCTTCAAAAGCTCGCGCGCACTCCGGCGTCCAAATGAACTTTTGATCTTTTCTCGTCAGCGTGGTCAGAGGTAACGCAATCCGTGAGAAGTTTTCCACAAACCGTCTATAGTAGCCCGCAAGTCCAAGGAAGCTCCTGACCTCGGCCACTGAAGACATCACTGGCCAATCTCGAATGGCACTTATCTTCAACGGATCCACCGCGATACCTTCTCCACTTACCACATGGCCTAAAAAGGCTACTGAAGAGAGCCAGAACTCACACTTTGAGAACTTGGCATAAAGCTTATTCCTCCGCAGGGTATGCAAGACCAACCGCAAATGGTTTGCATGATCCTCTTCCGACTGAGAGTATACTAAGATGTCATCGATAAACACAATCACGAACAAATCCAAGTACTCTCGGAACGTTCGATGCATTAGGTCCATAAATACCGAAGGCGCATTACATAGGCCAAACGGCATTACCGTGAACTCATAATGACCGTAGCGTGTTCCAAACGCCGTCTTGGGAATGTCACCTTCCCAAATCCGCAACTGATAATATCCCGGTTTCAAATCCAACTTGGAATAGACCGTTGATCCTGCCAATTGATCAAATAGGTCATCAATCCATGGGATCGGATATTTGTTTTTCTCCGTCAGCTTATTCAATTCGCGGTAGTCAATACATAACCGTAAACTACCGTCTTTCTTTTTCACAAATAGAATAGGCGCGCTCCAAGGTGACATACTTGGGCGTATGTATCCCTGCTCCAACAACTCTTGCAATTGGACTTTCAATTCAGCCATCTCTTTTGGCGCGACGCGATATGGTGAGCGGGCCACAGGTTTCGCACCTGGCACCAACTCAATAGAGAAGTCAATCTCCCGCTGGGGTGGTAACCCAAGAAGATCTTTAGGAAACACATCGGCAAACTCTGACACAACCAGAACTTCACTGACACTGGCCTTTGGCTCAACAGCCTGAATTAGCATGAAGAATAACTCCGCGCCCTTCCGAACAGCATTGACGACTTGGAGTGCAGACAACAGAGTCCCGCCAACTCCTCGCATACCAGCGAACTTCGTCACAAGTCCGGTATTCTGGCCCAGTGTGATCTCCTTGGAGTTGCAATCAATAAAGGCACGCTGCTCCGAGAGCCAGTCCATACCAAAGATCACATCAAACTCCGATAACGGTAGCACCGCTGCACTCAAACCGAAATCCCGACTTCCTATTTGAACATCCACATCGCAAGCCCTATCCGCAAGCATCACACAGCCATTCGGCAATAGCACCCTTGTACTATCAACCGTCACATGACTCGGCACCCCAATTCGAGATACGAAGTCCTCAGACAGAAAAGAATGTGAAGCACTCGTATCAAACAGGGCTCTCGCCAGATTATTCCGAATCAGGATAAAGCCTGCAGCACACACACATCATGCACAAGCTATACATAACCACAAGCAATAGCACTTAAGCAAGTAAGCTATATTCACTCGTACCTGTGACGACGTCACTTTGCTTAATCGCCTCCTGCTGGCCAAGCTGATAGATTCGGGGCTATGCCTGGGACGCAGAGGAATCAACCACCGCTTTGCCCTTCTCAGCATAAGACGCACCCGTCTTCTTTTCCCCTTTGGGCTGAACAACCCGACAGTCACGGGCTATATGCCCCACCCGGCCACAGTTATAGCATGTACGAGAATCCAGCCTTGATGTCGCCCCCGACACAACGGTCGTAGTCACTTGCCCAGACGGCTTGGACCTCTTGCCCCCTTTCTTCTGGTAGAACGATTTACTCGGGCGAGGTGCTTGAACCTCGGGCTTTGCCACAACCAAGCCCTTGTTCCCTTGCACCCTCCGCATGTCTTTCTCCAATGCACATGCAGTATCAACCAACGCTTGAAACCCTTGGTTCACTGAACTCGAAAGCAGGAACCTCAACTCATCCCGCAATCCTTCATAGAACCTATTAGTTTTCCTTTGGTCATCCGCGAAGATTGTTCCCGCATACCGCCCCAACCTGGTAAACTCATGCAAGTAGGTATCCACGCTATCTTCTCCTTGCTTTAACCATTGGAACTCATTTTCCATGGCAATGCGTTGCGCCGCTGGGACATGCTTCGCCAGAAATATTCGAGAGAACTCCTCAATCGATACTTGCGTTAATTGCCTGCCCACCAAATGGTGTACCTCAACCTCGTCCCACCACAACCGCGCCTCTCCTTCAAGCATGAAGGTGGCCAAGGTGACCTTTAGAGTTTCCTCCGCCCTGATCGCTGTCATTATCCGCTTGACATGCGATAACCAATCCTCTGCCTGCGTTGGGGATCCCAGTCCCGTAAACGTAGGCGGACTGAAGCTCATGAATTGCTTCAACTGTCGGTCAGCTGCTCGTGGATCTACAGCCTCAACCGGCTCGGGTCTTACAACAACACGAACTGGCTCGACTGCCGGCTGCGCTTGCCCGGTCGGCTGAATCATGGCAAATAGAGCCTCAGCAACTAAGCAAACAGTTTCCGCAGATGGAGGAGGTGTTGGCACCTCAGCTGGTGCCGCACTCTCATCAGAGCGCTGGGGCTCAGACTGCCCAGCACCACTACGCGTCACCTATAGGTGGACAAGACACACATTAGCAATCGTATGCAAGCAAAACAACAGAAAAGGAACGCGCAGATTCCTCAAACAAGATTTTGTACATTCCTTAGTGGACATTCCAGAGTTCATTAGCGTTACAGCAGGGCGCACAAACACGCGCTCGCCACCCCACAAAAGAATTCGACCACGAATTCGAAAGAGGAAGACCGAACGAAGCTGATACCAAAATGTAACGACCCCATCCGTTAAATGACGTATAGTAGAAGGTCCGGCCGAGGCCCCACACTATATGCCACAAACAGACGGTGAGGTCACAGGATAATACCAAACCATACACGCATCCTAACTCAGAGCATGCTAGCGGAAGCTTTAAGTTGTAAATTGAACTCTAACCAGGAATGTCCAATATATAAACCACTTTTATATATATAGCCACGGAATGTACAACAAAGGTTTGGCCTTAAGGCCTTACAGTTCCTCTTTCCATACAACATGGATTACAAACATCGGCGCGCAGGCCGGCCATACATGAGGAAAAGCAAAACAAACAAAACCCTTTTTGCAGCCTTCAAGGGCTAGCCGCAGCAGCAGCAACAACAGCAGTAGGGCTCCAGCCCTTCATTTACCACTTGGCTCTCCATCACCTGCATAGGGACAGTCCACCCAAATGGTGGCAAACAAGGCAACGGTCAGCATTCAGCTGACCCAATTATAACAATCCTACCCCTTTCTCGGGGCATTAGCATTCTTTCCCTGCATAGCATGGCATTATCATATAGCAACTATGTGCGCGCAGGCACATTCAAGCCATCACAACCATCGGCCACACAGCCCGACAGTCCGTGCACTCAGGGCACATTCTTGGTGTACCGGAATACCAGGGTCAACACCACCGTCTACACGGTATTTGAGCATTCTAGTCTTTTCGGCGTGCGGGCCTAAGACTCTCATTAGGCGCTCCAACAAAACCCATAACCAGGCTTCCAAGTCGGACGGACCTAACGCAGGTACGGATCAGCCACCCCCCGTTGCTCAAGTCATCGTGCCACCTCGAATACGGAAGTATCCATGGCAATTTATAGGCGTGGGTCGGTTTCACCTTTCCTGTTCGGCAATCTGCCTTTTCATCGAGTTGCAGCCCAACGGCTCAACCGCACATAAAGTGGCAACGCACGGCCACAAGAGTTGCATCCAACCCTCTTCATTTCCTGGACTTCATCCAGTACTTCCTGCTGCACCAAGCCAACAGGTAGGCACAAGGCAAACAAGCCATAATCACGGAGCCTTCTCCGATATGCAAACAAGCATCACCAATCCAGACCATGTCCAGATGGGCTTCACACAGCATGCCTAGATCCGTACTCCAATTCCGGACTCTAACAAGGGGGACTTCACATATCTACCCCAAGGGACACCACAACCCACCGCACACTCGCGGGGAAGGGTTTTCCCTATGCAATGCAGAAAAGAAGGACTTCACATGTCCAAGAAGGGAGATCGTTACCCTTGTCGATCTCTTGGGAGCCATCGAAAACTAGCCGGTGAGAAAGAACCGCAGCAGCATTGCCTTCACAACGCTGTCCTCGGATCTCGAATCGGACCACGTGAGCTCCACCGGTGGCTTGATCTCCTCATCCTTCTTCTTCCTCCTCTCTCTTTCTCTCTTCCTTAACCAAATGAAGAATGATTTCTTCATCAAGCCTCTGCTGATTTAATCCAGCCAGGAATCACCTGAGCCCTTGGATCCAAAGAGAGAAAATGAACGGCCACGATTTTCCCAAAATCACACTTTTTTGGCTGACACGGCCTGTGACACGCCCGTGTCACAGACTGTGTACCCTTAAGCGGCACACGCGGTATTCGTACCGACTGATATTTACCAGAACACGGGCATCGACACGCCCGTGTCGAACCTGGCACGCCCATGTCAGTCATAAGACACGCCCATGTCACCCCTGCCTCATCGAGCTCCAAACTCAACCAGCAGTACACGGGCAGGCACACGGCATCGGACACGCCCATGTCCAAACTGACACGGCCGTGTTCAAGGCTTGGTTCCGGGCCGTGTAATCTTCTGACTCAATTCGGCATTTTTTTGAGTGACACGCCCTAGGACACGCCCATGTCCCAGGCCGTGTCCCAGGCTCGACTATAGTCGACCTCCGATCGTCGACTATGCTGAACACGCCCTGGGACACGCCCGTGTCCCAGGCCGTGTACCCCGACACGCCCTGGGACACGCCCGTGTCCCAGGCCGTGTAAAACAACCTGCACCTCAAATTCATTTTTGAGATTTTTGGGGTGTTACAAGGAGACCCCGAGAAGACCCGCTGACCAGGCTCCCATCAAGCTGGCAGGGTTGTAGGCTCACTCGGTGGTTGGAGTTGGCTGAGGAGAGGATACCCCGAGAAGACCCGCTGACAGGGCTCCCATCAAGCTGGCAAGGTTGTAGGCTCACTCGGTGGTTAGAGTTGGCTGAAGAGAGGAGACCCCGAGAAGACCCGCTGACTAGGCTTCCATCAAGCTGGCAGGGTTGTAGGCTCACTCGGTGGTTGGAGTTGGCTGAGGAGAGGAGACCCCGAGAAGACCCGCTGACCAGGCTCCCATTAAGCTGGCAGGGTTATAGGCTCACTCGGTGGTTGGAGTTGGCTGAGGAGAGGAGACCCCGAGAAGACCCGCTGACCAGGCTCCCATCAAGCTGGCAGGGTTGTAGGCTCACTCGGTGGTTGGAGTTGGCTGAGAAGAGGAGACCTCGAGAAGACCCACTGACCTGGCTCCCATCAAGCTGGCAGGGCTGTAGGCTCACTTGGTAGGGTGAGTTGGCTGAGGAGAGGAGACCCCGAGAAGACCCGCTGACAAGGCTCCCATCAAGCTGGCAGGGTTGTAGGCTCACTCGATGGTTGCAGTTGGCTGAGGAGAGGAGACCCCGAGAATACCCGCTGACCAGGCTCCCATCAAGATGGCTGGGTTGTAGGCTCACTCGGTGGTTGAAGGTTGTTGAGGTGAGGAGACCCCGAGAAGACTCGCTGACCAGGCTCCCATCAAGCTGGCAGGGTTGTAGGCTCACTCGGTGGTTGGAGTTAGATGAGGAGAGGAGACCTCGATAAGACCCGCTGACCAGGCTCCCATCAAGCTGGCAGGGCTGTAGGCTAACTCGGTGGTTGGAGAGGATTTTGGAGGGTATACGGGAAGTGCACGTTGACCGGGACCACCAAGTTAGAAAGGTCGTTAAGTGGTTATGAAATAATAGCAAAAGATGGGAAGTCTCACGGGAAAAACCACACTATTTGTCAGCAAAGGAAGGACTCTAATCATAAAAGAGTAGGAAAGCTCCTTGCCCAAGAAAAAGGGATATGACCGACCCTTCAAGGCCACTTGCCCCGAGAGGTATCAAGGGGCGAGATGAGAAGGGGGAAAAGGCGTTTTCGTGCGCGAGAACGACAGGGGCATGGTGACTGGCCCCATAGTCCAGTCTCGCTCCTGTCGGGAGGCGAGACGAGGGGCGACCTCTTCTCGCAAATGAACGGATCATTAGATCTCGCAAAGCAATCGAAACAAAAAGAAAGAAGAAAACTAGCTCTAGAGCAACGCATGGGTAATATATATATATATATATATATATATATATATATATATATATATATATATATATATATATATATATATATATATATATATATATATATACGCAGCACATCCAGTGAATAGTCCAATAAAAAATTACATCAGTTGCAAAAATAAGCATTGAAAATAAAAGAAAAGTCGTGCTCTAGAAGCTCTAATCCTTCTCGCTGGCCGACGAGCCTTCTCCCTTGCCGTAGATCTCCGGCACAAGGTCGCGGGCGGTAACATACTTGCAATTATCCTTGACGACGCCCATCTCGCGCATCATCTTCAGGATCAGCTCGGCGGTTCTGTTGTTCGCGTCTCAGCAAAACTCCTCGACCTCCTCATGGGTGTAAAGAGAAGGGGGAGGTTGGGGAATTGCCGAGCGAGAGGTCGAAGGGGCGGCGTCCCTGAGTTAGACTACCTGGGCCCTTAGCTCCTTCACCTCTGCTTCCAGATCCGCTACGTGTGAGTGTAACCTCTCCGCTGTCTCGGCATCCTGCAGAAAGTCTTTGTTAGATTGGGGTCAGGTATATAGAAAATGAGCTAAGGGAGAACTCACCAATCCGCTGCGAGCCTTGGCGAGAAGGTTCTCGGCTACCTCTAGTCTCTTCGCAAGATCTCCTTACTTCTCGCGCTCGGCGGCAAAGTTGGCCTCAGATTCTTTCCAGTTTTGGTTGTTATAAATTAGGCGGCGCGAGAGCCTATACGAAATCTCCAAGGTGCGCAGTTGGGAGTGCGTTGCCCTCTGGACCAGGTTTCACGAGGAGGCCTTGTCAAGAGGATCTGGGCCAAGACCTCCGTAGAGACCAAAGCCCAAGGAGAAGGCATGGCCTATAGGCTGGTCCTGCTCCCTCCAGGAGGGGAGGAGGGTGGAGATTTAGACTCGGTGCGCCCCCTTGTCCCAAATTAGTGATGGGTCGTTGGCAGCATCGGGGACAACGGGGCCCATATTGAAGTTGAAGTGGGTCGACGGTGCGGGGTAGCGAGAATGAGCCCCCTCGCGAGAGGGGGGCCTGGATGGTTGTTGAGAAGAGCTAGCGTGTTACGTGAGAGGTGTCGTCTCTCCAAATAGTGAGATGCCCTTGCGAGGAGAAACTCGAGGAGGGGACCGGGTGGACAAGGACCCTAGGGAAATAGGGCTCGGGGACCCCGATATCACCACCGTCTCCAGAGGAGTTTTCTTGTTGAGTGGGAGAGAGACCACCTTCTTCACCTTCATTTTCATCTTTTTTGAGGGGCTGAGGCGAGATGGAGCGGGATCCTCGGTCGGCCTCTTATTAAGGGAGGGGGTCAGCGATTCTTTAGCCGCCTCGGCCGCCATATTGTCGAGAGCGACGCCTTTGGATGGCTTGATGTTACTTCTGTAAGGGGGGGTGAAATGGCACATTCCTCTCTCCGGATAAAGGCGAGACGGGGTGTTAAAGGGAGAAATTTACAAAAGTGAAGCAATAAAGACGAGACCAGGAAGGAAGGTCAAGCGTATCTTCGCCAGGAAGTACGGGGAGGAGTGAGGCAAATCCGCGCCTCAGGTACTGGACCTCAAAGTTCTTTCCGACGAGGTACTCGCAGAGGAGCTGGTCCGTACCGCCGACTTGGGGGGTTGCGTAGAAGGCTTCGGCGGGCAAAATAGGCGTGAGCGAGACGCTGCCCAGGTTACCGCGGATGAAGACGAACTGCGTGAGCCAATGATGGTTCTTGTTGGGCTTCTCGCTGACTTTGAGGCCTAGCCCTGTGAAGTAGGACACCCCGTCCTGATTGGCGTGGTGGAAGAACAGCTTGCAAAAGACAGTTAGGCTGAACTCTATTCACTCTCGCCGCATGTAGCTCGCAAAGGCAACCAGGACAGAGATGGAGTTAGGGTTAAGCTGGGCTGGCACGGTGCCGAAATACTTCAAGACCTGCTTCACCTCTGTCCAGAGGGGTATTCTCAACCCCTCCTCGAAGTGCAAAATGTGGAAAGCGAGCTCCCCGAGATAGAATGTGTTTATGCTCTCGCCGACTTTTGGGGGGGCACGATTCGAAGCTCTCTGGCAGGTATTCGCGAATGAAGGCATCGTACTCGTCCGCAGAGATGGGCCTGGGTGGAAAGTCGTGATCCGCGAATCTCCTCCCGCAGCGGCTGCGTCCCTCACCTTCTTCAGGTTTTTTCTTCCCCATAATCGTGTGAGATGGCCGGGATTAGAGGCTGGCGAGGTGACCAGGGGGTGAGAAGGTAAGATGGCGGGATGGAAGATGCGTTGTTGGTACGCGAGAAGGACGAAGAAAAATGAGGGGATGAAGCGTAACAGTTTGTGAAAGAGTGGGCCCGACCCCGGTGAAGGGGATATTTATAGCAATCATAGGGCGTGGAAAAAAGGTATACGGACGAGGAAGTTGTGCAGGGGGAGGGAAAGAGGCGGTCGGCCTTTCCTCTCTCCAGGCCTCGATTTGCGCAGTCCCAGGTGGGCCCTCAGCACAGCCACGAGGCGGGAACAAATTAAAATTAAAGAGATCTGTAGATCCAGAGAAATTAGCATAAACGCAGAATTTAAATACTATTACAGAAAATCAAATAAATACGGAGAAGCGGACAAATATTAATTAATAAAGTTCATCCCGCGCGAGGAGGGCGTCAAGTTCACAAAGCGCATAGTTTGCGCGAGACAGAGGCATAAATAATTTAGTACAAGCCATAGATGAAGGGGAAGACGCAAGACGAGACGAGAATTCATAAATTCTTGTGCCACCTACAGCGCCCTCCGCCGCGGGATCTCGTACAAGGAGGGCGGTTGGGGAGGTGAAAAGCACGAGTCGTATCAATACCGCAGCGAGTGAGATTGAGCTGTTGGTCGACCTCGCTCAGGATCGCCTGGGGGTCAGTCTCATCCACTTCAATATCAGCATCAATCTCCGAAGACAGGCGGGCGCATTCCACCTCCAGCCAATCGATCTGTTGGTCCACAGCTTGCTTCCCCTTTTCCAGATCCTGAATGATGCGCACGTGATTCTGTAACATCTCCGCTACCCTACGCTTCATTTCCAACGGATCCATGGGATCGCCTAGGTAATTTTCGATTTCGTCCATAGGATGAGGTGGCGAGACGACCATCTGTCTGGAATAATATTCAACGGGCGAGTCCTCGGCGAGCGAGTCCTCAGCACGCGAGTCGCGCGTACCTGCATATAAAATTGGGAAGGTAAAATAGAGAAATAGTAGCGAAGAGAGGGCCGAAAGAAAAAAAATGACTTACCGAAGCAGCAAGAGGAACCCGCGGCATTAAGGGGATCATCCCTCCTCATTGCGGGAGTGGATGGAGGAGTAGAGGGTTGAGGCGAGATGGACTGCTGGCGGTGTTCGGAGATATTGATCCGTGTGGTCTCCGGACGGTGAGAAGGTGCAGGGACCTTCTAAATACGGGCAGTAGGTAAGAAGACAAGCGGGATGGAGATGAAGGCATGTCAATGTTGATGGACTTACCTCCTTTTCTCTAAGATTGGTCGGGGGAGGAGAGACGCCCCCCCCCCCCCTCGGGAAGGTACGAGAAGGCTCTTCTGCCGAGAGGGGAGGATCAGCGGCTTTCGCCTTCTTTGGGTGGGAAGAAGATGACGGTAAGGAAGGAGGAGCGCGGAACGGGATCTTGTTCAGAGCCGCCGTGGTTGCCTTATTCCACTGGCGCACCGCCGCGACGCGGTCACGGAAACTTTGGCTGAGAGACATAGGGACAGAATCTAGAAGAGGATAGAGCGAAGGAAGCAGCCCCCTATAGGGAGATGAGTCCTATATTTATAGGTTGGGCAAGGGGCCCACCAAAAGATTCCCTCATAAATTCACTTTAATGACACGAGCCTCGGTTAGACTATCTTTCTGAGTTTGTAACAACCTCGAAAAGAGCGGGGATTGTGTACAACCTCGGGCTCGCAGGAGCCAGAGGCTTGAGGAAGGAAGCTAGGTGAGACAGCCCAGGGCGGTCGTCAATTCGCAGAGCGAGTGGCTCCTGGTAAGAATGTTTAGGTGAGAGGGCCCAGGCGAGAAGGTCTAAGAAAGAGCTGCGCCATGAGATGGGCGAGCAAGTTCCAAGGGAGGAGGCACTCGCGGGTGAGTGGCCGACTCGCCGAGCGAGAGGGATCCAGAGGGGAGCTCTCGCTAGCGAGACGGTGCTCTCGCCAGGCGAGAGGACCACAGAAGGGAGTTCTCGCCAAGCACCGGTTCGGTTTAAGACCATTTCAGGTAGGGTCAGGTCTATCTTTTAGCCCCATGGGATTTTACGCTTTTGCCCTGGGTGGTCTGCATATAACCCTTCAGAACAGCGGAGTTTGGCTATTGGCAGACCCGACTAAGGGTATTCTAGTAATTTCAGGTCAGCTCTATTTGGTTATCGGCAGTCCCAATTCATAGGCCTATAAATAGACCGGTAAGGTGCCTTAGAAGGAGGCATTCCTAACTCTCCTTCTCTTCTTCTAAGGCACCTAGCTCAGCACTGGCTAGGGAGGGGAAGAATTTCCGATTCTTTCGGGTACGAGGTGGGACCTCTGCGTTGGAGCCCCCGGTCTAGTCTTTCGAGAGCCTTGTCGAGAGGGTGGTCTAGAGAGAGTAAGTGTGAGTTGCACCTCTAGTTCCGAGCTTTAGGAGGGACTGACCTTGTTGGTTCCAACAGTGAAGTTTTTTGCTCTTGCTAAGAATACCTCTCTAAAATTTTTTGCTCTGTAAGAATTGTATCTCTGTTCCCAGTCTATATGAAAAAGTTGTTGGGTACATTGGAAAATGTGTACCTGATTTGAAGAAGCCCAACCTAGCTCAATGATATACATCATGTTGTATTTGATGTTGTTTTGAGTTGACATGTGCAGGTAAAGAATTGTTAAAGTTTACAGAAAAAGTTCTAAGTCCAAGTGTCGACACAAAGGAACATGTGTCGTCACATAGAAGAAAGTTGTCGACACAACACTGGGAAAGTGTGTCGACACAGAAGGTGTAAGTCGACACTACTCTGGGAAAAAGTGTCGACACATAACATAGTCTACAACAACACTGGGAAAAAGTGTCGACACAGAAGAAGTCAGTCGACACAACACTGGGAAATTGTGTCGACTCAGAAGAAGTAAGTCGACACAACACTGGGAAATTGTGTCGACACAGAAGAAAAACGTCGACCTCAACATTGGGAGAATGTGTCGACACTGAAGAGTATAGTCGATCTCCAGTTTGTCGACATCATCTGAATATGTCGACACAGAAGAAAATAGTCGACACCTGAAGGCCCAGTCAACACTTTCTAAAGTTATGATTCTACAACAACTGTGTCGACACACAGGACTTGTGTCGACACACTGCAGAGTCAAAGACCAAGTTATTTTCAGAAGAAGATGTGTCGACACAAAGGCAATTTTGTCGACATCACTGAAGGCAGTGTCGACACCAAAGTTAATTGTGTCGACACAAATAGACAGATGATCTCGACACTTTCTGACAGACTGTTTCAACACTAAGGCACAGGACTTGTTTGAAGACTTGACAGCTGTGGGTTATCACCAGTTAACTGAAGTTGTCAGACTTGTCAGAAAACGGTTAGAAACCGGATCAGCCGGTTACCATGAAGAATGTCTATAAATAGACAGATTCAGAAGGAGAGAAAAAATGAACAACACACACAATTAAGAAGATATAGAACTGATCCTTTGAAATACATTGGAGAAGGATTATATTCTACTCATTTTCAAGAAAGTGCTAGGCACTTAAGAAGATCTTCTCCGGGAGATCTAAGAAGACTATCTAAGGATAGATCTAAGAAGAGTTCTAATCAGAATTCAGAAGAATCATTCAAAGTTCTGGACAGAGAGAGATCAAGTCAGAATTTGAAGAAGAAGAAAGAATCCATCAGTGGATTCTCAAGAAGCTGTTTGGAATCAACTCAGCTAAGTACATTTTCAAGAAGCTTTGAAGAAGGCTAAGAAACAGTTGATTGCATCAGCTGATTAAGAATTGTCATTGCCTCTTCTCTCTCAACTTGGCAAGACAATTTAAAACAATCTTTTCTATATTTCTGTAGGATCTGTTTATACAGATCTGAGTTGTAAGCCTATGTTATAAAGGCTGAGTGTAGGAGTGTTGAACTCTGAGTGGTAGGGCTGATTGCCTGAGTGTAGGAGAAGGATATTCTCTGAGTTGTAGGCCTTGGGGCAAGGCTGAGGTAGGGCAGTTGTGCCTGAGTTGTAGGAACCAGTTGGGTTCTGAGTTGTAAGATCTATTGATCTGAGATAAGTGGAAGTTTGGCCGAATCTAGCATACTGCTAGATAGGTGAAGGGGGAAAGTGGATGTACCCAGACCTTGGGGAACCACTATAAAACATAGTGCAATCTGTGATGTGTTGTTTTCTGTGATTGCTGTGTTTTTGTATTAGTTAATAAATTGAATTCTGTCTAGAAGTTTTAGAAAAAGAAGCAGGACCTATTCACCCCCCCCTCTAGGTGTTTAGGCTGCCTTGAAAGTTAAACTATCAAGTGGTATCAGAGGGAGGTTCCTCAAAAAGGACTTAACAGTCTGAGGTAGATCTGATAGGCAGAATCAAGAATCAAGAAGATGGGTTCTGGAGAGAATCATAAGGAGCTAGGGTCAATGAAATTACCCATATGCAAGAAGGAAATCTTTGGGATCTGGAAAGAAAGAGTCAGATTGTTTATGGAAGCATCTGACCCAAGGATTTACATCACAGTACAGGAAGGCCCCTTCATACCAATGAAGATATCTGTTCTTGATGCAAATATCCAAACACCAAAGACTTATTCTGAAATGACCAAGGATGAAATCATCTTGGCAACCATGGACAAAAGGGCACAGAACATAATTGTCAGTGCCATAGATGATTCAACATTTCAGAATCTGATTCACTGCAAGACCTCCAAGGAGATGTGGGACACATTAATTGTCTACATGGAGGGATCAGAAGAAGTAAGGCTGGACAGAAAATCTATGCTAAATCAGGAGTATGAAAGTTTTAGACAAGGAAAATCTGATAGCATAACTGAGTGCTATAAGAAATTCTATAGAATTGTGAATGAGCTAATTTCCTATGGAAGAGTCTTCAGTACCTATGAACTGAATGACAAATTCTTAAGATCCTTATCAAAGGATTGGGATACAAAGATCTGTGCCATAAGAGAAGTGGCAAAATTGGCAGAGATATCTCCTCCAACTCTGTTTGGAAAGTTGCTATCCTATGAAATGCAACTTATGGTAAGGAAGGAGGAGGAAAGAAACTCAAGAGGAGAGCATAGAGAAAAGACTGTGGCATTTAATGCTGAAGCCACCAGAAAGAATAGGAGGAAATCACCATCTCCTCCTAAGGAAGTTGAAGAAGGTAGTTCTGAAAATTCAGATAGGGTTCAGTCAGCAGTGATTCAGATGCAGACTTTGCTGCATTCACTAGGCAATTTCAAAGGTTCTTGAAAAAGAAGCAATGGAAGTCTAGGCCTTCCTCATCACAGCAAGTAGATGACTATTATCAGAAAAGAAGGTCATCTAGGAAAGAGAAAAGCAGGTCAAAGCCCAGCAAAGCCACTACTTCAAAGATTGTCTGCTATTGTTGCAATAGGCCTGGACATGTAGTGGCTGAGTGTCCTGACAAAAGGAAGGAATCTTCAGAAAAGAAGAAGACTTATCAGAAAGGCAAGAAGGAGAAATCCTTTGTAGCAAAGAAAGATAAAAGTCTGTCAGACCAGTCAACTTCAGAATCAGGATCTGAAGCTGAAGCATATATTGGATTATATGCTGCATCTGAGGAAGAGGAGTTTATGCAGTTGCTAGACTCCATCAATGAACATCAATGCATGGGTTTGATGACTAGATCAGAAGAGGACCTATGCCAGAATCAGTCTGGTCCTAATGAGGTAAACAGTCCTTCCAGTACATTTGTTTGTAGTACAAGTGAAGAATCAGCTACATCTGCATCAAGTGATGAAGATGCATCTGGATCTGAAGGAGATGTCTATCAATTGATAGACAAGTATGGGGACTTGTTGCAGGCCCTTAAGAAAAGCAAGAACCTGGTTAAATCACAGGCTCAGGAAATTGCTGATCTAAGGGTTACAACAGCTGAGTTAGAAAAAGTCCTTGATCAAAAGTTAGCTGAAATTGCCAAGCTGAAAAATATAACTATTATTCAGATGGGCACAATTAATTATACTAATGATCAAGTAAAGAGTCTGGAGGACAGACTTAGAATTGAAAGGGATTTAGTGGCTAGTTACTCTAAGCCAAAATCTGTCTTACCCTTGATAGATGAATTTGTCACTCAGAAGGGTAAGGCTGGATTAGGATTTAAGGGTAACTCCAGGGCTAGCAGATTCAAAAAGAAAGGCAAAGCCCCTATTCAGCCACTAAACCTTTCAGTCCCCATAAGGTTTGGTAAGAAGAAAGTGCCTTCTAACATATATGATCATGAAGACATTCAGGATCATATCAAGACAAATGTTCTGAAGAACAAGGGTGTTAAGGCAAGCAGGCCTACCTATGGTCATAAGCCCTATGGTTTTAAGAAACCAGTAGGAGAAGTTGCAACAGCACCAGCAATGAACAGAAATGCTTCTGACAAGGATGTATCTAGATCTAGATACAATAAGTTTGAATGTTGGTGCTGTGGCAAGAGGGGTCATTTTGCATTGGACTGCTGGTATAACACAAGTGTTATAAAGAATAAGAGTCTACCTGTTAGAAGAGGTTATGATAACTTTATTAAGGCTAACCTGAACCAAGGACCCAAGACTTACTTGGGTTCTAAGGGTAAGTAATTCTGTATTGCAGGTGAATCCAAGTTACCATGCCCCTATATGGTACTTGGATAGTGGTTGTTCCAGGCACATGACTGGAACAAAGGGGCTGCTGAAGGAGTATTCATCTGTCAAAGATGGACATAAAGTGATCTTTGGTGGATCTGAAAAAGGAGTCATCAAAGGATTTGGTAACATCTCTTCAAACCTAATTACTATCACCCAAGTGGCCTATGTAAAAGGTTTGAAACATAATCTAATAAGCATAAGCCAGCTGAGTGATCTAGGATATGACATTTCATTTGGTAAGGATGGATGTCATATCAAAAGGTCAAGTGATCAAGAGATCATATTGACTGGGTATAGGAAGAGAAATGTGTATTGCCTTAATTTTGAATGTGAGAATAAGGCATCCCCCATTTGTCTTGTAGCTGATGACAATGCTTCTCATTGTGTTAAGTGGCACAAGAGATTGGCTCATCTAAACTACAAGACAATTGGCCAACTCTTTAGTAAAGAACTAGTGAGGAATGGGCCTCAAGTTAAGTGTATAAAGGAAGGGGTATGCTCAGCTTGTCAAAAGGGCAAGCAGACAAAAACCTCATTTCAAAGCCTTGAAAACAAGGATTCTGTGAGGTGCTTATATCTCTTGCATATGGATCTTTTTGGTCCTATGCCAGTTCACAGTCTAGGTAGGAAGGTCTACACACTAGTGGTTGTAGATGACTATTCTAGATTTACATGGGTGTTCTTTCTGAGACAAAAATCTGAAACCCCAAGTGTATTATTTAAGTTTGTAAAGCAAATTCAGAATGAACTGAACAGTACAGTGGTCAAAATCAGAAGTGACCATGGTACTGAGTTTCAATCTGAAAGCATGACAAACTTGTGTATAGACTTTGGGATTTTCCAAGAGTTCTCCTCACCTAGAACACCTCAGCAAAATGGAATTGCTGAAAGAAAGAATAGATCATTAATTGAAGCTGGTAGAACTCTATTGAGTGACACCTCTCTCCCAGAATATTTTTGGGCTGAGGCAGTTAACACTGCTTGTCATGTCATCAATAGGGCTTCTATCACCAAAAGCCACAGGAAGACTCCCTATGAGATTGTGAAGGCAGAAAACCAAATCTATCCTATTTTAGGATCTTTGGCTGCAAGTGCTATATACTTAACAATGGTAAGTCTTATTTGACTAAGTTTGCTGCCAAATCCCAGGATGGGATATTTGTTGGGTACAGCACAAATAGTAAGGCCTATAGAGTCTTCAACTTAACTACTCAAGTTGTTGAAGAATCTGTGCATATTGTATTTGATGAAACAAGATTAATCAATTGTGAATTGTCTTGTAGATCAAATGACTCAACAGGTATAAGCAAGAAGATGGACAAGCTCTCCATTGCTGAAGCTTCAAAGGAAGAGGGAGCATTGGAAAATGAAGGCTGCTGTCCAGGGGGAGTACAAGAGATAATGGAAGCTGATGAAAACCAAGAGGAACAGCAGAATGAAGAAGCTGGAGATGCTCAACCTGAAGGGAATCTACCTCCAGCTATAAGATATCTAAGAGATCATCCTACTGATCAGATAATTGGTGATCCAAGACAAGGAGTGCAAACTAGAAGCAGAAATCAAAGCACAGTTTTGCATTCTAGTTTCTTGTCTCAAATGGAACCTAAGAAGTTTGAAGAAGCTATCCAAGACCAGCACTGGATTGATGCTATGCAAGAGGAGCTGAATCAGTTCAGAAGGTGCAAGGTCTGGGAGCTTGTTCCTAAACCAAGAGGCCACAACATAATTGGGACTAAGTGGATCTATAGGAACAAGCTAGATGAAAGTGGAATAATAATAAAGAATAAAGCAAGATTGGTTGCAAAAGGATACAGGCAGGAAGAAGGGATTGACTTTGATCAAACCTTTGCTCCAGTAGCAAGGCTGGAGGCAATCAGAATGTTCCTTGCCTTGCAGCCTACCAAGACTTCAAAGTATACCAGATGGATGTAAAGTCAGCATTTCTGAATGGTGATCTTAAAGAAGAAGTATATGTAGAGCAGCCATCAGGTTTTGTAGATCCTCTTAAACCTGATTCTGTGTACAAGCTTAGGAAAGCTTTGTATGGGTTAAAACAAGCTCCAAGGGCTTGGTATGAAACCCTGTCTACCTTCCTCATTGAGAATAAATTCTCAAGAGGAAAAATAGACAAAACTCTATTCCTTAGGGAATCCAAAGGAAAGATCATCTTAGTCCAGATCTATGTTGATGACATAATCTTTGGATCTACTGAAAACAACCTTTGTAAAAAGTTTGCCAAACTTATGCAAGGGAAGTTTGAGATGAGCAGTATGGGAGAACTTAAGTTCTTCTTGGGACTCCAAGTAAGACAGACTGATGATGGATTGTCCATATCCCAGTCTAAGTTCACCAAGGAATTAATTAAAAAATATGGTATGGAGTCATCCTCCTCCATGAGAACTCCTATGGGCACAAGTATGCCAATATGCAAAGATGAGGCAGGTAAACCTGTTGATGAATCATTGTATAGAGGAATAGTTGGGTCACTACTATATCTCACTGCTAGTAGACCTGACATTATGTATGCAACATGTGTCTGTGCTAGGTACCAAGCCTGCCCTAAAGAATCTCATTATACTGCAGTAAAAAGGATTCTGAGATATCTAAAGGGCACTCCTACTCTAGGTCTTTGGTACCCTAGGAATAGAGATTTTCAACTAACAGGCTATTCAGATGCAGATTTTGCAGGATGTAGAGAGGATAGAAAGAGTACTACAGGTACTTGTCAATTCCTGGGAGGAAGACTAATATCTTGGAGTAGTAAAAAACAGACTAGTGTGGCAATTTCCACAGCTGAGTCAGAGTATATTGCTGCAGGAAGCTGCTGTGCACAGCTATTATGGATGCAGCATCAGCTTAAAGATTATGGTATTCAGGTAAGTAGAACACCCCTTTTATGTGATTCTAAGAGTGCTATTTCTATTGCTAATAATCCAGTTTCTCATAGTAGAACTAAGCATATAGAAATCAAATATCATTTTCTTAGAGAACATGTAGAAAAAGGTGACATCTCATTGGAATTTGTAAAAACAGATTATCAAATAGCAGATGTATTTACTAAGCCTTTAGATGAAACCAAATTCAATAAATTCAAAATTGAATTAGGTATGTTAACCATTGATTAATGTATTAAACAAAATCATTAACAATGCTATTGAAATGGTTAATAAGTAAGTAAAAGTAGTAACAACAATAATCAAGTGTTAAAAAGGACACATTGAAGTTACAGAAATTGGCTAAGTAAGAATGTGTCGACACATTCAGTAATAATGTGTCGACTCAGAGAAATTATGTCGACAAGTCAGAAATATTGTGTCGACACAGAGAATATGTGTCGACACTTAAGAGTTTTATTGTCGACTTAACCAGGAATGTAATGTCGACTCAACCAGAATTATGGTGTCGACACTTACAAAATATGTGTCGACACTTGTCCTTAGTGTCGACACAGAATTTCTGTCTTTCTACTATATATCCAAGGTGTCGACATAACCACAAATTGGTGTCGACACATAGTAGACTGAAGAAATGTCGAGTTAATAGAAGCTTGTGTCGACACATTCCGTCTGTGTCGACACATTTAGACTGTCTTTGGCGCCTTTTGAACTTCTTTCAACAGAAGCTATAAATAGGTCAAAAAGCTCTTTGAGTCGACACGCTTTCAAGGTTTTCGAAACTCAAACCCTGTGTCGACAGTCTTTCTTTCTCTCTTCTCTCAAGCTTTCTCGACACAACGATGGCGCCAAGGATTGAAGACAATGTTAATGAAGGGTATGAGTTGGTGCGCCAGGCGTTTGCAGAGGCGCCGCCTGATGTTCAAGGAGTTATCACCCTTCTCTCTGCATCAGGGTTAGAATTTCTTGTCTCAGAACCATCCAAGATCTGGAAAAAGGAGGTGCATGAGTTCTTTATCTCAGCATCAGTCCATTCTACTGAACTCAAGATCAAGTCCATTGTTCACGGGACTAAGATTAAGATTACCCAAAGAGGTTTGAGAAAGTTTTTGCAATTACATGTGGTTGAAAATGAAGAAGAGGTTCCTAGTTCTAAGACAAGGGAAGCCCTTCAATGGTGTGGTTTGGATTCAAACATGAAGATTGGTGCTGCATTCAATAGGAAGGGTATGAATCAGCAAGGAAAGTTCTTGTCTGAAATAGTTGGGAAAGTAATTCTCTGCAAGACAGGTGGACATGATAGGATTTCTGCCTATATGTTCAACCTTATGACCAGGATTGTCTTTACAATTCCTACTGATTGGTCAGTAATCCTATTTGACAAGATTAAAGAAGGGATCAAGAAGCCTAACATGGCTAGGATCATAAGTCTATATCTCAATGGAGCAATCCTGAAGTGATGCAGCAACTGCCAGGATCTAAAATCAATCATATGAGAAGGATGGACATGAGACTATTCTCCAGGTGGGAAAGGGTGCTGTCTAAGGATGTGCCTGAAGAGAGCAGGCCAGACACCCCTGTGAAATCCCCTTCTCCAGCTCACGAGACTGAGCAACAACAAGAGGACCCACTAAGGATACAGAGTGAAGAACAACCTGCCTCCTCTATAGTTCATCAAGTAGATACATCTGCACAGATGCAGGGGGAGCCAGTTCAATCTCCTGCTCAAAATGTTTCTACCCCTGCTCAGGTACAAGTGGTTCAGGTGTAGGGGGAGCAAATATATTTTACTATAAAAGACTTTCTAAAAGTTTTTTTTCTGAACAGGTTCAGGGGGAGCATGTGTCTTCTCCTACTCCAGATATGCAGCTGCCTGAGAATGTGCACAAGGATGCACCTAATGACTTATCTTCAGATGCTCCAGTTCAAAAGGAATACACTCTGGATGAGTTGTTTCCAAATGATGACATAGCTACTGATAGAATAGAAGAGGACCAAGATGTTGAGCAGCCTCTTGACATAGAGCTAGAACAAGGAGTGGAGAAAGTTCAAGAGATTGAAAAAGTACAAGAAGTAGAGGAAGAGCAAAGAATTGAGGGGGAGCCAGTACATGTTGAAACTGAGCAACATGGCACTGAAGCAGATAGAGTTCACATTGAGAGTACTTCTGAATCTGAGACTGAAGAAGCCAGGTTGGCTAAGAGAAGAAAACTGGTTGTATTTAAAAGAAGAAGCAAAACTTATAAGCAGGCTTTACAGACAACACCTCCACCTCCACCTCCTGAAGTTGATTATAACAAGTTCTTGGTGGATTTACAGGTGAAATTGGATGACCACAGGGTGGCCATTGAGAAATATGTTGATGAAAGAAACAAAACTCTGCAGTTTGACTTAGCCCAAGATATCAAATCTATCCAATTTCAAGTCAACTTGAATAAAACTGAAATGACAGATTGCTTCCACAAGGGTGGCAATGCTGTAGTTTATCTGGCTAAACAACAGCAGGATATCTCTACAAAGGTGGATGATATTGCTTTGAAGCAAGGTTATGTTCTGGAAAATCAAATAAGAATGAATGACAATTTAACTGAATCTCATAATGAGATTATTCAAGAGGTGAAGAAGATTGTGCCAGGAATGCCTGCAAATAAAGCAAAAGAAATGGAAGAATTTGATAAGAATTTTCAAGCTGCTATTGCATCTGTTAAGACTGCCATCACAACCTCTCAACAGGAAATATCTGAAAAGCTTCAAAAGTTAAGACCATTTTTCAAGGAGGGAGTGAATTATTTGGATGGCCAAATAAGATTTCAGAAAGAAGATCTTAGAGATCATGTATCAAGAGAAGCCATAAAGGGGGAGAGGATGCTAATTCATGCAGGCTCTGAGCATGCCAAATGGGTGACCAATAGCATAAGAGCCACATTGGGATATCCACCATTGTGTGATGATAACATGGTGGCTGAGTCTGGTCTACAAACAGGACTACTTGAAGGTGACCAACCTGAGGTTGCCCAAGTCATATACCCCCCTCCAGATTTTGATATATTGGATCAGCAAGTGCAATATATGTATAGTCCTTCAAAGGAAGTTGTAAATGTTATCTTTGGAAAGGTTGATAAGCCTGAGGTAAATTTGCAAGAACAGCAAGATGCTCTACTGTCAAAGAAAAGATTTAGAGAGCAGGCTGAGCTGAAGCCAGATTTTGAGCAGTGGAGTCCTACTTCCAGAAATATAATACTCACTGCATGGAAAGCTGTCAAAGATCAAGTTCATGAAAGGGGCAAGTGGTACAATGAGCAGGAATGGCAGAAGTATGAGACAAGACAAGAAGCCATTGTACAATTCAGAAGGAAAGCTAAGCTGGGAAGACTTCCACCTGATGCTATGGAGCCAAGAAAATACTTTCCAAAGCCTTTTCACTATTTTGAAAGGCAAAGGCTAAAGGAAGAAGCTAAGAAGAAAGCTGATCTTAAAGGAAAAAAGATGGCTGAAGAATCAGAAGCTCCTGTGACAGCTAAAATTAAATCTGGCCAAGGGATTGTTATTAGAGAGCCTAATCAATCCTGATAATGTTTAGTTCTTTCATAATGTTTTGTAATGATGTAATGTGATCTGTCAAAGAAAAACCATGTAATCAAACATTACCCATTAATAAACAAAATATTGTTAAATCTGTGATAGATTGTTTTATCCATGATGTTCTTATTATTTTGTTTATAATTAAGTATCCCTGTGTATTGTCATTTATCATCATTTTATACTATTTCTAAATGGTGTATATCATTGGCTATAAGGGTTATGACTTCTCCAAATAGGGGGAGATTGTTGGGTACATTGGAAAATGTGTACCTGATTTGAAGAAGCCCAACCTAGCTCAATGATATACATCATGTTGTATTTGATGTTGTTTTGAGTTGACATGTGCAGGTAAAGAATTGTTAAAGTTTACAGAAAAAGTTCTAAGTCCAAGTGTCGACACAAAGGAACATGTGTCGTCACATAGAAGAAAGTTGTCGACACAACACTGGGAAAGTGTGTCGACACAGAAGGTGTAAGTCGACACTACTCTGGGAAAAAGTGTCGACACATAACATAGTCTACAACAACACTGGGAAAAAGTGTCGACACAGAAGAAGTCAGTCGACACAACACTGGGAAATTGTGTCGACTCAGAAGAAGTAAGTCGACACAACACTGGGAAATTGTGTCGACACAGAAGAAAAACGTCGACCTCAACATTGGGAGAATGTGTCGACACTGAAGAGTATAGTCGATCTCCAGTTTGTCGACATCATCTGAATATGTCGACACAGAAGAAAATAGTCGACACCTGAAGGCCCAGTCAACACTTTCTAAAGTTATGATTCTACAACAACTGTGTCGACACACAGGACTTGTGTCGACACACTGCAGAGTCAAAGACCAAGTTATTTTCAGAAGAAGATGTGTCGACACAAAGGCAATTTTGTCGACATCACTGAAGGCAGTGTCGACACCAAAGTTAATTGTGTCGACACAAATAGACAGATGATCTCGACACTTTCTGACAGACTGTTTCAACACTAAGGCACAGGACTTGTTTGAAGACTTGACAGCTGTGGGTTATCACCAGTTAACTGAAGTTGTCAGACTTGTCAGAAAACGGTTAGAAACCGGATCAGCCGGTTACCATGAAGAATGTCTATAAATAGACAGATTCAGAAGGAGAGAAAAAATGAACAACACACACAATTAAGAAGATATAGAACTGATCCTTTGAAATACATTGGAGAAGGATTATATTCTACTCATTTTCAAGAAAGTGCTAGGCACTTAAGAAGATCTTCTCCGGGAGATCTAAGAAGACTATCTAAGGATAGATCTAAGAAGAGTTCTAATCAGAATTCAGAAGAATCATTCAAAGTTCTGGACAGAGAGAGATCAAGTCAGAATTTGAAGAAGAAGAAAGAATCCATCAGTGGATTCTCAAGAAGCTGTTTGGAATCAACTCAGCTAAGTACATTTTCAAGAAGCTTTGAAGAAGGCTAAGAAACAGTTGATTGCATCAGCTGATTAAGAATTGTCATTGCCTCTTCTCTCTCAACTTGGCAAGACAATTTAAAACAATCTTTTCTATATTTCTGTAGGATCTGTTTATACAGATCTGAGTTGTAAGCCTATGTTATAAAGGCTGAGTGTAGGAGTGTTGAACTCTGAGTGGTAGGGCTGATTGCCTGAGTGTAGGAGAAGGATATTCTCTGAGTTGTAGGCCTTGGGGCAAGGCTGAGGTAGGGCAGTTGTGCCTGAGTTGTAGGAACCAGTTGGGTTCTGAGTTGTAAGATCTATTGATCTGAGATAAGTGGAAGTTTGGCCAAATCTAGCATACTGCTAGATAGGTGAAGGGGGAAAGTGGATGTACCCAGACCTTGGGGAACCACTATAAAACATAGTGCAATCTGTGATGTGTTGTTTTCTGTGATTGCTGTGTTTTTGTATTAGTTAATAAATTGAATTCTGTCTAGAAGTTTTAGAAAAAGAAGCAGGACCTATTCACCCCCCCCCCCCCTCTAGGTGTTTAGGCTGCCTTGAAAGTTAAACTATCAAAAGTGTTCTGTTTGAAAAAGTCTTCTCTCTATTATCCTCGACGGCCAATCTTCCTTAGAAATTTGAATAACTGCAATTAATGTCTTGCTAGAAATCTGGGAAGGAATATGACTAGCAAATCTGTCATTATTCGTTTCCTCAATTGTCCCAAGAAATATGTCAAATAAATCCTCTGATAAATACCATAATCAATGCTGCCAATAACGGTTATATTCATAGGGAATATGAACAATGATTACTCAGGGAATTTATGACTTAAAATAGTAATAAAGAGGGAATAGATATGGAAAGAAAAAAGAACAGACAGCTTACAGAAATTGTCGGCCAAAGAACAAATTTCGTCGACCTGTACTCAGAGAACGTCGACCTGAGAAATCCCTTATGTCAACCTGAGCTCTGCGAAGCACACGCTGAATATAAGCAATTGATTCTGCGCTCCAAGAACGTTGACCTGAGAATATGTCTGGAGAAAATTGATCGTCGACCCGAGCTCAAATATCGTCAAGCTTAGCTAAGAGAATTAACTCTGAGTTCGTCAATCGGAGATCGACGATCGTCGAGCTGAGTTCGAAGAACTTCGAACTGATCAAACTGGCTTCTGAAAAACTTCTAAAACTGAATCTTCTGAGGTCCTCTGGTGGCTGGTCCAAGAAGGTTGAACTAAAAGGACTTAGCCAAAATTTATAGGACTACTAGACTAGGCCCTGGCTATACAAGGTGGGTCAGACTCAGCCTAAATTAGTGAACCTATCCCAAATCCAACTAGGGATCCAACAATCAGTACAAGACTAGCTTGATTCCTTCATAAAAAATTTGTAGAGCAGGATTGATCAAACTCCAGATGGCCTTGAGGTGATATTCTTTAATGTTCAAGGTGAGGTGGAGTAAATTCCTGATATAGTAGATGAAGGTGCTCCTGTCACAGTTGACACAGACCAGCAAGCTCCTATGGAGAGTGCAGAGGTTGAGGGGGAGATTCTAACAAAGCTCCCTGCTCAGGAAACTGAAAATGTTATTGATATATCTGAGGATGGTGAACCTGAGGTTGCTGAGACAAAGACTGATGTTGCTGAACATTCATTTGAGTACAGGATGGCTGACTCAGAATCTAGAGAATTTGCAAGGGGGAAGGATGAGGATGTCTACAACCAAGGGACATCTCATTAAGCTGATCCAATGTCCTCCATCTTCCTGACACAACTTAAAAGTCTTCTAGATAATCATAGAAGACAGCTAGGGCATTATGTTGATGATTCCATCAAAGAGCTGAGAAAGGATCTATCTTTAGAAATTATGTCAATCAAATTTGAAGTAAACTTTCTAAAGTCCAACACAATTTCATTCTTCATAAGAGCTGCCCCTGTTGTAACATATATTGAAAGCAAGCTTGATGAAATCAGGAAAATGCAGAATGATATAATATAAAATCAGAACATCCCTTCCAGCAACATGAAAATGGTACATAATGTTCATAAGAACCTCATGGAAACACACAAGACAACTCAAGAGAGAAGGATGGATGCTTGCATTCAGTATCTGGATGATCACAAGTTGGAGGTTAAGAATCATATTACCAAAGGGGTAAATTTTATGGATGAAAGAATCTTCATAGCCAAGAACTCCCTGACTGCTACTATGTCTGAAGAAGTCATAAAGGGGGAGAAGGCAATGACCATGTAAACACCGATAATGTTGTTTGGGTCACCAATATAATCAAGGGATCATTGGGACTTGAAAAATATTTATATGAAAATGTTGTTCATGATTCTCTTCCAGAAGAACAGACTGATGATGATCAATATGGTGATCAGTATTATAATGCCCCTAACTTTCCAAGGTTTATTTAAATTCTTTTATCGGTGTAATTTTGACGTCAGGGTGTTACGTTGACGCTTAGTTGGTGGGTACCGTGGTCGGAGCATGACTTTTGCTCATTGGTATCCGAGGTTTTGGTTTGGGAGTATTAGCTTCGCTAAATTCTCCTGTGTTTTGATATTCCCTTGTGAGCAGGGGCTCGTTTTGGAACACGACATAGCCTTTTTGGGAATGTTGTGTTTTAACTTCAGGGAGTGTTTATCCGAGTTTGGTTTGTCGAATTTCAATTTCAACTTCGCCGTTGAATTTATAACGTCGGTATTTAGCTACTGTGTGATTTTCGTAGAAATCCGTGTTGGTGCGAATTTTGGGTCGTTTGGACGCTTAATTAATAATAAATTATTATTATTATACATATATTTATATGTATAAATAGTCTTGCGAGAAGATGGAAACCCTATTCATCATCTTCCTTCCGAAATTTTCGACTGTTTTACGAAAGAGAGAAAGAGTCGGTCTTTGGAGAGCCTTCAGCTGTCGATTGAAGGAGCTGCGGTGCTCGAAATCGTCATCGGAGGGTAGATTCGGATTGCTCTCGCCGAGATCTACATTTGTATGATGAGTTTTTCCCATTTCTTGGATTTTTAAACGTTAGGGTATGTGTTTTTGACCTCCTCTCCTCTCAAAAAGTTTCAGGTTCTATTGCTTAGGTGTTTTTACGGCCAAATCTGTGAGGACGAGTGCGGGTGTTGCTAGAGTTCGACAAGGTTTGAGGCAAGTGGCGGTTTTTCCCCCCTTACTTATTCTTTACTTCTTGTTATTTTGCTTCCTTCCCTAAACAGAAGGGTGAATTAGTGTAGACCTTCCGGGTATTCTATATCCACAGTATATGACCGATAATTTAAGTTCAGATTTGTCGGATTTGTCTGTTAGCCTTAGTTTAACCTGCCGAGTGTTTTCCTGTTAGGTTAGAGTATGATTCAATTCGACGTATATGACAGTCGAAATAAGTATAATTTTATCAAGTATATGACTATTGGCCTAGGTTAATCCATCGATTGTATAACTGTTAGGCTAATTTCAGATTCGTCGTATATGATGGTAACTTAAGTTCAAATTCGTCAATTAGGGATGTTAGTGAGTATAAATCCGTCGATTTCATGTTAGTTAGTCTAAGTGTAATTTGTGGGATATGGCTGGTATAGTTGGAGTTTGGGTCTAAGTAAAATTCGACGAGTTTCAATAGGAGCAAAGTAAAATTCGTCGAGTATCCGATGAAAATTCGTCGGGTAATGCTTGGTGTTGAGTTAAGTACAATTAGTCGTGTGATCTCGATTAATTCGTCGAATATCAGTTTGAAGTTGAGTGGGATTTGAGTTAAGTCTAATTCGTCAAGTGATCTTGACGAATTCATCGAATATCAGTTTGGTGTTGAGTGAGATTTGAGTTAAGTCCAATTTGTTGAGTAAGGCTAGTTTGGCATCGAGTTCATCGAGTATAAGACTTAGCGTTGAGTGGATTTGGCTTGCCGCTGAGAGCGTTGAGTGATCTTTGAGTCTAAGTCAAATTCGTCGAGTAATCTCGACGAATTCATCGAGTAATGTTGGCTTGGCGTTGAGTGCGCTGAATGCACTCAACGCGGTATTGAGTGAACGTGTATTCGTTGAGTTATCTGGCTTGGCATTGAGTGCATTGAATGAACTCAACGCGGCATCGAGTTGACTTGCCGATTTTTCGTTGACTTAGGATTTTTTGTCGATTCGTTGTGTATCACTACTGGGCTAGTTTTGCTAAGTAAAATATCGTTTAGAGCTTGCTGTATTCGTCGAGTATACTCGACGAATCAGTATGGACTTGATATTTCTTGGCCAAATTGTATCTACTTCGTCGGGTTTTGCCTTAGGTCAATTCTAGGATTTGTCCCCCCATTCATTATTGGAGAAGCCCGGTGTTTTGGTTGTGGTTTGTTTGTATTTGACTATAGTGGTCAGTGTTTAGGTTGTACGTTATTGGATAGGTTGGCAGTGGATAAAGGACCACCAACCTGACGCCTTTTTGGTGAATTAATGCCCTGGTGGGTTTGCCCAGTGAGGGTATGTGACTGCTGGTGTGTTGGGTAGGTTCCCACTATAACACCCCGAAACTCAAAAGAGAGACGGGTGGCATTTTTAAGCCAAGACGGGGTTTTGAAGCAGGTGACACGGGTCTCGACACGGGCGTGTCGGAGGCCGTGTCAGGGCGTGTTCGACCACGGGTCGTGCGGTCGACGCTTTAGCGGTCGACGATCGTCGAGTTGTAGAACACGGCCTAGGACACGGGCGTGTCCCAGGCCGTGTCACTCCAGGGAATCTGCAAGTGTGGTACACGGGCCGTGACACGGGCACGAACACGGGCATGTCAAATTTGACACGGGCGTGTCTGATGTCGTGTCACAAGGCCGTGTACCTCTCTGACTACGAAGTGTTGGTCGATCGCACACGGGGGGCGTGACACGGGTCCCGACACGGGCATGTCAAAAGTGACACGGGCGTGTCGGAGGCCGTGTCAAAAGCCATATGCTGGTTTTCGAGTCGGTCGAGATGGCGAATGGGTGACACGGCGGGCACACGGCGGGCACACGGCCGTGTTGCAACCCATTTTCGGCCCAGATTTTATAATTTGAGGCCTAAACGTGGCCGTTCATTTCCTTGGCTTTGGATCCGACGGTGGGGGGCTGCTCCTGGATGGTTTTACCCGGGAATAGGGTTTAGAAACCCTCATTTCTCTTGAGGGGTTCTCTTTCTAAAAGCTAGAGAGAGGAGAGAGCAAGGAGGAGGAAGAAGGGCTAGATCCGGTCGCCGGAGGAGATTCGGAGCTCCAAATCGCGAACCGTCTTCGGATCCGCGGAGGCAAGGAGATTGCGGTGCTTTTCATCCGCATAGATTTTCATGGCGCCGCGGAAGAACGCAAGGGTAACGATTTCTCATCCTTGGGCATGTGAAGCCCTTTTTCCCTTTGCATAGGAAGCCCTCTCTCGCGAGTGAGCGAAGAGTTGGAGCGTTCCTTGGGGTAGATATGTAAAGTTCCCCTTGTGTAGAGTCCGTATGCGAAAACGGACATAGGCATTATGTGTGAAGCCTATTCGGACGAGTAGTGTAACATCCCATTTCCAACTAGACCCCTGGGAGTGGTTTTGTCATGATAAAACCCTAGAAAGCCCAAGGAAGGGACAAGTGGACCTGGTAGTGTGAATAGGGTCACTGTGGTCTGCACTTAGCAGATCCCTGAACCTTGATTTAAAAGTGATCATGAGGCTTCACTAAGACTCCAAGACCCCACCCCTACCCTCATAGACCTAGTGAGAGGTCAATGGGTCACCAAAGACCCATGGAGGGCATTCAACAGACCCAAGTTGACCAAAGTCAACTATAACCCTAGCTAGGTCAAATTGACCTACACAGGGGTCCATTTCAGTCCATTAGCCAAATATACCCCACCAATACCCTTATAACCCTAGGAAGAGGTCAATGGGTCACTAAGGATCCATGGAGAGCAGTCAATGGGGCTAAGTTGACCAAAGTCAACAATAGCCCTAATTGGGTCAAATTGACCTACACAAGGGTCAATTGCAGTCCCTTAGCCCAATAGACACCACCTCTACCCTCATAAGCCTAGTGAGAGGCCAATAGGTCACCAAGGACCCATTGGGACCAATCAAAGGGGCTGGTTTGACCAAAGCCAACCCTTAACCTAAAATGGTCAAAATGCCCTAGTTAAGGGCCAAGTGACCTTCAAGGGCCAATACAACCCCACCATGACCCTAGGGGAGGCTAATGGGTCACCAAGGACCTATTAAGGAAATGTCAAGGATCAAATTGACCTAGGTAGGCCCTAGTCCCACTTTGGGTCAAGTTAGCCCAAATGGGCTAACTCAAGCTCAAGCCTATTTTATTAGGGCTAACCTTGACCCAAGTGGCCAAATAGATTGGTAGGCTGACATGTGACATGTAGGAGCCCAAATTTCAGGCTTGATGACTAGGAGAGAGAAAATCATCCATGGAGGAGAGAGAAAGAGAAGGAAGAGAAGGAAGGAGGACTTTGTGCTCCTCCTTCCCCCTCCCCAACCTCCCCATTCATTTCAGAAGGACAAGGGGGAGTCCAGCAGTCATTGTGGACTGAATTGAGCAAGCTCCACCCCCCCTACCAACCTAGCCGCCAACCTTGACCATGGCCAAAAATGGCACATGCCATTTCAGCCACCTAACACCTCCCCTCACCTCTTTAAAAGCTTCAGTGAGGTCCAAGGATTATTTCCCACCATTTTCCTGAAGAAACCAAGCCCAATCCTGCACTTTTGAGCAAGCCGACCACCACCGACCACCACCATGACATCCCGGCGATCCTCCCGACTTCAGGCCGCCAAAAAGGTCCTCCTCCACTCCATCTCTCATGGATAGATCGTAGGAATCAATAGAACCAAGGTTGGAGCTCAATTGAGCCCAATCGGATTTTCAAAATCATGGATTTTCCATGATTTTTCATCCCGTCGGGTTCGCCGGAGTAGGGCTTCCCGGCGGCCGTGCCGCCGCCTGGAGGTAGCCCCGACCACCACGAAGGTGTCGGCGGCGGTGGCAGGCCGGGGAGGTGGCCGGAGCGACGGCGGCAGCCGCTGGAAGTCGGCCCAGGCGGGAGAAATCCTGGCCGTCGGCTGGAGGAAGGAGATAACCGGATCCCGTCTATCCTGCGCCAAGATTCGTGCCGCTAATGATAAGATACTATAGTATAAGAGTTTGATTATTTTTTATTATCTGTCACAGATATTGTATTATTTGGTTTTAATTATTAAAAATATTTGGAGCCATTTTCAGAGAAAATGGTCTACACATAAAAGGTAGCCCTATGTGTCTACTGTCTGAAAAAATTTATTTGAACCAATTTGGGTGACTGGTTTGACCAGGGCACTCATTTTGGTGGGGTCTATACAAATGAGTAGGCAGACATTAAACTAGCTGCCCACTCTTCATCCTTGGTCCAACTAAACTGAAATTTTGGCAGGGATTCACCCTACCCTATACCTAGACCCTGCCCAAAAATGGGAATTTTTGGGAATAATTTTCCTATAGTTTTTGTAAATAATTTAATTATGCTAGGGTAAATTAAATTAGGGGTCAAATGAAGTCCAAATTCAACCAAATTTTGGTGGGATGGTTATGAGGTCAATATAGACCTCTGGTTAAAATTTCATTAAGTTTGGAGTTGATTTGAATATGATTCAAGCAAACCCTAGCCTTGCCCTAAGAAGGGTATTTTGGTCCAAAAAGTAATTTTGGCTTTTAGTGACCTATTCAACTCAACAGAGGCTCAAATTTTGTACACTAGTTTGTGATGACAAGATACACCTCCCAAAGGAAATTTGGGGGCAGTGGAGTTGGTTTGGCCCAAGCTCCTAGGTCAAACCCTAAGGAAGGGCTTTTGTACCTTGTGAAGGGCATATGGCCAAATCACCTTGTATGGCCATGAAATTTTGTAGGGATAGAGTTTTGGTAACTATAACCCTCTGGTAAAATTGTTAGGACATTTTGGAAGGTTTAGGACCCTAAAATCCCTAACCCTAGTTTAGGGCACAAATATCCTAGGGTTGAAATGGGCTAGCTAAACACCTCAAACTAAGATGAAACTTTGGTAGATTGGTCTTAAGGACATTATGGGCCTCTGGTATTTTAATGGGGAATTTTGGGTCAATAATTATAGCACATCATTTGTAACACAAGAAAGGCTTAAATTAAGTAATTAATTTATTGTGCTACCTCTGACCATTGAGAGGTCATGAAATTTTGGCAGAGGATGTTTGAAAGCATATAGAGTTTATATAAATTTTATAAGAATTTTTGGACAAGTATATGAGGTAGTTAGTTCACAAATTGTCATGTGATGGAATTATTCAAAAATTCATTTAGGCCCATTTACAAATAAATAAATTATGAAATTTGGCCCAAACCATGTATATGACATTAGATTCATAATTGAAGTTTCCCTGAATTTTTGGAAGCAATATAGTATTTTATAGTTATTAAATGAATTTCCAAGGATTTAAATGATCATTTGATTTAAAGATAAAGCTTTACTGAAAAGAAATATATATTTTGGAAGATAGGTTATGTCATTATTCTTAGTAACATATAAAATTTGTAAAATGATTCCTTGAATGAAAGTAGTACTTCATGTTCATTTTTGGAAATCTTAGACATTAAAATAATTAAATAAATTATCAAATAAGTAAGGAAAATTTTGGAACTCTGGATTTAGAACTAAAAGGTCATAATGAACCTCCATTAATTATTATAGGGGTGTAGGATGATTATTTTATATACATCCCATTTTACATGAAAAATTGACTTGGTGGTCTGCAATTAGCGATTTTGGATTTAGTTTGTTTAAATCATTTTGAGCATTTACCTACTGTATAATTATGACGTTTGGCCAATGAGATTTTTAAGACAATATATACTGTAGAAAATTAATTAAGAATTTTCGGATGAATATTTATTGCACTTACATCAATAATAAAAGGAAAAAAAGATATATTCTCAAAATTAAATTAATGTCATTTGAATACTTGAAAAATTGTCATATCTTGGATTTGTTGTTAAATGATATTTAGAATTTATCATGAGTTTATGAATCTATATACCTCTCTGAAAAGTGCACTTCATGCTCAATGGGTAGTCCTTAGAAGCTTTACGAGAAATTAATTAAATATCAGAATACTTAGAAAAATTACAATATTTTGGATTTAGTCCATTTGCATCATGATATGTCTCCAGAAAATAATTCAGGACATTTGGATGATTATTTAGAATACCCCATATCCGGTTCAACGTATCGTCTAAGTTGGTGTGCATATAGCAAAATTGCTAAATTGGAATAAGTCAAGGTTGGGGATAGTTATTGGAGTTAGAACTGTTAATGTGGATGATTTCCCATTAGAGAGAAAATAATTAGAGTGAGAGTGGGTTGGCTAGTGTTGGGTGGTGCGTGTGATCGACGAAAAATCGTCTTTCTCGTAGTAATTAGGATAAGTCAAAACTTCGTAAGCATACAGTAAATAGTAAACTTAGGGTTTCACACTTTCCCACCCAGTGTCCCGGGAGATAGTATGGGTTACTTGGGCAATAGGCCCAGTAGTTGTGATGGTGGTCCGGGGAGCTTTGGCTCGGTGGTAGATTATGACGGACAGAATAGTCCGGGGAGCTTCGGCTCGGTTGTAGATTGTGACGGACGGGATAGTCTGAGAAGACTCGGCTCGGTTATTTATTGGTCTCATAACTATTGCATGTGCATAAAAGGTATAAGGTGGTGGGTCTTCGATATTGGGGAGTTCGTTGCACCGACACCAATATCGTTGACTCGGCAAGTGTGGTTTTGCACTTCGCCAACAGAAGTCCGGTGCGCCAGCCGGCAAGAGTACGCAGACGTCCGCTTAGTGCACCAAGCGTTGAGGCGTACGATAGGTCAGACCAGTAGTGCAAATACTGGTTTTGAGGTGGGCGAGGCCCAACCCACCGCTTCCGTCTGCCACTACGGAGGTATCCTGGGAGGTAATGGCTCTGAAAGGGGGAACTAAAGGTCTGTGTACACAGAGTCGAGTGGGTGAGTTGCACTTGCATGTTCTCATCATAGCATAATTGTATTTCATAGCATAACCATTGCATAAAACCCGACACCTAATGTATAAGCGGTATGGGACGCTCTATACATTAGGCCTTGCAAAACGACCCCTTGGGCCTATAAGTTCGTGTGAGCGTGCTTATAAGTCAAGGTTCTCTTTCAATATTATAAGCCTGCTAATAGAACCGACACCCTATCGTATAAATCGGTATGGGACTTTTTATACGATAGGAGCCCTGCAAAAGATCCTTTAGCTTATGTGTACCCACATAAGTTAAGGTTACTTATTTAATTTTGTATAATTATTATCATGCGTTCACTGTTAGTTTAGTTCCGCTGCCATCTGAAATTTGACTATTCTCCACCTTCATGTCCTTCCCTTTCCTTCTCCCCGCTCGGTGCTTAGGAGCTATGGGGGAAGGGGTGGGGGACGATAGGACTTAGTCTTTTAGACTAACGGTTTTCGAACCACATCATTTAGGGGACCACGGAGCCCAGCATGGAGGAGCAGCCCCGGAGGTCGGCACGTTTGGAGATCGGACAGTCTAGCACTGGAGTCCAGACAGCAGGGACAGTGAGTCCCGAACTATAGTAGTTGTACTAGTTTGCTTCCGCGATGAGTGAATTGTAGTGAGGATTTGATGTACTGGGCATAAGCCCGAGGTTTTCATTATATGTACTATCTGTGGACACTCCCTTCGTGGAGTTTATTTCTATATATGTGATTCTCTTTGTGGACTTGCTACCTTCTTAAGTATATTGCTACTGTTATGATCGAGATTGGCCGGCAGAGTCGGCGTCTTGTAGTGACGACCTTCCCGAGTGCGAAGGTATCACCGCAAGGCGGCGACTCTGGGCCTAAGACCCCGGTGTCGAAAAAGAAAAAAAAAATGGGGGTCTTACAAGTGGTATCAGAGCAAACCTCGATCAGAAATGTAGCAGTCCACCAACCCTGGAACACCCCCGCTCGAGTTTAGTTTGCGGACAAACTAAGCAGCGGAAGCAGTGGTGGGCCCAATGGGAAAAATCACATGGAAAATTGTCCACTTTTAGTTAAATCTGTGAGACTTCTTATAATTGTCTTCTATAACGCAGCCCCCAGCGCAGCCAACACCACAAGGCGGAGTTCAGCAGACTCCGACTGTTGCACCACCTCCCCCGGCCCCCACTCCATTCTTACACTCGGAGATGGGTCAAACGCTGACGGCCATTCTAGATGCTTTCAGGGCTCAGCAGGTTCCGGCTCCGCAGCCGAACCCGGGGGCCAATTGGCTGAGCATTTTTCGAGGACTCTCTCCTCCATCTTACTTGGGGACAGAATCCGCTGTACGGACAGAGGAGTGGCTAGATATTATGTACGAAATGCTGACTGGGATACGATGTCCCTGGGAGGAGAAGGTGGCCTTGGTTGTCTCCTGCCTAGAGTCTCATGCAAAGAGGTGGTGGAAGACGCTGCTGGATACAACATTTGCTGATAGGGAGGTTACAGAAATCTCCTGGGAAGAGTTCAGGACCGCTCTCCTGGAACATTTTGTTCCACAATCAGCCAGGGATGAGTTGGAGGAACGGTTCTTACAGTTGAAACAGGGTACCAGGACGGTGGTAGAGTACCATCGGGAGTTCGACCACTTGGCTCGCTACGCGGATTCGTATCAACTAGATGAGGCGGGCTACACAAAAAGGTTTTATAAGGGCCTACGGGAGGACTTGAGGGAGGCCCTTCTGTTCGTTTCTGATGGACCTATCTCTCGGATCTTGGAAATGGCCAAGAGGATTGAGGCCGATTGGCACACCACTCGGGGTCGAAAAAGGCCAACAGAGGACCAGGGCCGGGGAGGCCGGAATGATCAGCGGCGGGGCCGTATCACAGATGGGAGAGAAGGAAGAAGAACAGAAGACCAACCTCGTCAGGAAATAAGACGAGAGCCGAGGGAGCCGGTGGTACTGGCTCCTCAGCCTCTTCAGATGAGGGAGGCACCGAGACCCGGGGGTATGGCATTTCCCCCACCGGAGTGCTACAACTGCCATCAGATAGGACACATTCGGAGAAATTGCCCCATGAGGGGAGCACCTTTACCAGCACCCCAGGATGCCCCGCATGCCCAGCAGTTTGGAGGACGAGGACGTGGTCGAGGACGTGGCTTCCAGGGTGCAGATCGTAGGCAGCAGAGGGAGCAAATTTATGCACTGGATCTGGCTCAGCCCCGAAACCCGGAGCAAGTAATCACTGGTATGTCTGAAAATTTTGGTTAAAGTTATTTCCTCATGAAGTTAAATTTGATATAGAAGTGACCATCTAGGAAAGAAAACCATGGCTAGAATTCTGAGACATTTAATTTTTCCCAAAACCCCAGGAATAGTTTTCATCAGCGGCAAACCCGCTTATACGCTATTTGATACGGGTGCTTCGCACTCATTTGTATCGGAGGCCTTCATAGAAGGATTGGAAGGCGTGGAACGATTCACGGGTCTGATGGTGAGGATACGACTACCCGACGGATCGGAGTTGTTCACCTCTGCCCACTGCAACATGGAGGCAGAGATCGGTGGAAGGATATTTGAAGCTCCAGCGACGATCATAAAGATGCCAATCTTTGATTTGATCCTAGGGATGACGTGGTTGAACTGGAATCATGCTCAAATTGACTGCACGTCCAAAAGAGTTACCGTAAGACATGGGGATTCATACCTCGTCATTGAAGGTATAAAATCTATTCCACCTCCTTTAACCAAAATTGGCACTTGCTGATCTTTGCATAGAGCTTGTGCTCCCGTAGTTTCCTTAGAGTAACCTCATATACTTGACCAGCTAGAAGGGGCGCACTTCTTTTCCAAATTGGATCTGAGATCAGGCTACTACCAGCTACGGATCCAGGAAGAGGACATTCCGAAGACTGCATTCAGTAGCAGATACGGACTATACGAATTTACTGTAATGCCCTTCGGGCTCACAAATGCGCCGTCAGCATTTATGAGCCTTATGAATCAGGTGTTCAAGGAGTATTTAGATATATTTGTCATCGTATTTATCGATGACATCCTCATTTACTCAAGGACAGAAGAGGAGCACACGCAACATCTGACGCTGACTCTAAGGAAACTACGGGAGCACAAGCTCTATGCAAAGATCAGCAAGTGCCAATTTTGGTTAAAGGAGGTGGCCTTCCTAGGCCATATCATCAGTGGTGCTGGGTTAGCAGTGGACCCGGCCAAGATCCAAGCAGTTCGGGACTGGCCACAATTAAAGACGGCCACAGATGTACGAAGTTTCCTAGGGCTTGCCGGATACTACCGGAAATTCGTAGAGGGATTCTCTCGTATCGCCCTCCCACTCACATCTCTGACAAGGAAGGAGGTGCCCTTTACCTGGACCCCACGGTGTGAAGAGGCTTTTCAAGAACTAAAGGGGCGACTCACTTCGGCCCCTATACTTACCCTCCCTTCAGGGAAGGAAGGATTCCAGGTATACACCGATGCCTCCTACCAGGGCATGGGTGCGGTACTTATGCAGAATGGCCATGTGATAGCCTATGCTTCTCGGCAGCTGAAGAAGCACGAGCAAAACTACCCAATCCATGACTTAGAGATGGGAGCTGTTATTTTTGCATTAAAGGTCTGGCGTCACTATCTATACGGTGTCCACTGCGACATATACTCCGACCACAAAAATTTGAAGTATGTGGACACGCAGAAGGAGCTAAATATCAGACAAAGACGATGGGTGGAATTTTTGGCAGATTATCAGTACGAGATGCACTACCACCCGGGGAAGGCGAATGTGGTAGCAGATGCATTGAGCCGAAAGACCGCAAACACTGAGGTAGGAACACCATTGATGGCCTTGGAGTTGGTTCAGATGTTTGATAGAATGCAAATATCCCTAGTATCCGAGGATCACCCTGGGCTATACCGGGAATACCTGTCATCATTAATCGCCACGGATGACATACGAGAGAGGGTCAAGGATGGACAGAGGCAGGATGCCCAGCTAGATCCGGTATTCCGGTCCTTAAAAGCAGGCACTGCGGGAGATTACACGCTGAGAGATGATTTAGTATGCTTCAGAGGACGGGTCTACATACCAGAGGGAGGCCAGATCCGGGAAGACATCATGACGGAGGCTCATTGCAGTCGATATTCGGTACACCCGGGGATTACGAAGATGACTGCAGATCTGAAGAAGACTATGTTCTGGCCCGGCATGAAGAAGGATATCACCTACTTCGTGACCCGTTGCAAGGCATGCCAATTAGTAAAAGCGGAGTGCAAAAACCCCGCAGGATTATTACAGCCCCTCCCAGTACCAGAGTGGAAGTTTGATGATATCGCCATGGACTTTATACATGGACTTCCTCGATCCAGGACAGGGAACGATTCGATATGGGTAATCATCGACCGACTGACGAAGGTGGCGAGGTTTATTCTAATCAGGAAGGATGACTCGGTGGGAGTGTTAGTCCGGAAGTTTGTGGAGCAGTTCGTTCGCTATCATGGCGTCCCCAAGTCGATTGTGTCAGACCGAGATGGACGATTTACATCCAGAGAGTGGAGGTCAGTGCAGACTTACTTGGGCACTCGACTAACATTCAGTACGGCTTTTCATCCCCAGACGGATGGACAGACGGAACGGACCAACCGGACGCTGGAGGATTTACTACGACTCTGCATATTAGATCGTGGTGAACCTTGGGAGAAATTGTTACCATTGATCGAGTTCTCATATAATAACAGCTACCAGTCTAGTATAAAGATGGCTCCTTATGAGGCATTGTATGGAAGAAAGTGCAGGACTCCTCTGTCATGGATACAGGACGAGGACCCTAAGGCTTTGGATTCGGAGTTTGTCGAGGACACCGAGGCTCAGGTAAGATTGATACGGGATAGGATGCTGGAAGCACAGAGCCGGCAGGCTAAGTATTACGATGCTCGGCACCGTCAGGTGGAATTCCAGGTAGGAGATCAGGTGTTCTTGAAAATCCGACCCATGCATGGAGTTACTCGGGTACGCGGACAAAGGAAGAAGCTCAGCCCAAGGTACATGGGACCTTATAGTATCCAGGAGCGGATCGGTCCCTTGGCATACAGACTGGAGCTGCCACCAGAGCTGGCGAGTCTGCACGACGTGTTCCATATATCCTCTCTTAGGAGAGCTCTACTACGTCCAGAGCAGCAAGTTTTAACCACAGATGGACCGATAGCATCTGATCGGTCAGTTCACCTAGAACCAGTCCGGATTGACGACAAGGGGGTACGAGTTCTACGCCACAAGAAGGTTCCGTTAGTCAAGGTCCTGTGGAGAAATCACGGAAGAGAGGAGCACACATGGGAGCCCCAGGACTTGATGCGACAAAGATACCCGGAACTCTTCAGTCAGGTATTCCTCGCAATCACTCAAAATGTTCAATTCCCTTCATATGTTTAACTAGTAGAACTAAAATTTCAAGGATATGGGCTAAACTTTTGTTTATTGGGGTCTAGATTTTTGTCATTTGGACTATTCGGTCTTAACATCGACAAACGCCTTAAAACTCGCATGTCAGTCACGGAGTCATGGCATAAAACTTTCAACTTACATGGGATGTTACAAGTTTCTTCCTCCCCGATAGGAGTCCCCGTAAGCTTAACCTGGATTTCGGGGACGAAATCTTTGTTTTGTTTATTGGGATTTGTAACATCCCATTTCCAACTAGACCCCTGGGAGTGGTTTTGTCATGATAAAACCCTAGAAAGCCCAAGGAAGGGACAAGTGGACCTGGTAGTGTGAATAGGGTCACTGTGGTCTGCACTTAGCAGATCCCTGAACCTTGATTTAAAAGTGATCATGAGGCTTCACTAAGACTCCAAGACCCCACCCCTACCCTCATAGACCTAGTGAGAGGTCAATGGGTCACCAAAGACCCATGGAGGGCATTCAACAGACCCAAGTTGACCAAAGTCAACTATAACCCTAGCTAGGTCAAATTGACCTACACAGGGGTCCATTTCAGTCCATTAGCCAAATATACCCCACCAATACCCTTATAACCCTAGGAAGAGGTCAATGGGTCACTAAGGATCCATGGAGAGCAGTCAATGGGGCTAAGTTGACCAAAGTCAACAATAGCCCTAATTGGGTCAAATTGACCTACACAAGGGTCAATTGCAGTCCCTTAGCCCAATAGACACCACCTCTACCCTCATAAGCCTAGTGAGAGGCCAATAGGTCACCAAGGACCCATTGGGACCAATCAAAGGGGCTGGTTTGACCAAAGTCAACCCTTAACCTAAAATGGTCAAAATGCCCTAGTTAAGGGCCAAGTGACCTTCAAGGGCCAATACAACCCCACCATGACCCTAGGGGAGGCTAATGGGTCACCAAGGACCTATTAAGGAAATGTCAAGGATCAAATTGACCTAGGTAGGCCCTAGTCCCACTTTGGGTCAAGTTAGCCCAAATGGGCTAACTCAAGCTCAAGCCTATTTTATTAGGGCTAACCTTGACCCAAGTGGCCAAATAGATTGGTAGGCTGACATGTGACATGTAGGAGCCCAAATTTCAGGCTTGATGACTAGGAGAGAGAAAATCATCCATGGAGGAGAGAGAAAGAGAAGGAAGAGAAGGAAGGAGGACTTTGTGCTCCTCCTTCCCCCTCCCCAACCTCCCCATTCATTTCAGAAGGACAAGGGGGAGTCCAGCAGTCATTGTGGACTGAATTGAGCAAGCTCCACCCCCCCCTACCAACCTAGCCGCCAACCTTGACCATGGCCAAAAATGGCACATGCCATTTCAGCCACCTAACACCTCCCCTCACCTCTTTAAAAGCTTCAGTGAGGTCCAAGGATTATTTCCCACCATTTTCCTGAAGAAACCAAGCCCAATCCTGCACTTTTGAGCAAGCCGACCACCACCGACCACCACCATGACATCCCGGCGATCCTCCCGACTTCAGGCCGCCAAAAAGGTCCTCCTCCACTCCATCTCTCATGGATAGATCGTAGGAATCAATAGAACCAAGGTTGGAGCTCAATTGAGCCCAATCGGATTTTCAAAATCATGGATTTTCCATGATTTTTCATCCCGTCGGGTTCGCCGGAGTAGGGCTTCCCGGCGGCCGTGCCGCCGCCTGGAGGTAGCCCCGACCACCACGAAGGTGTCGGCGGCGGTGGCAGGCCGGGGAGGTGGCCGGAGCGACGGCGGCAGCCGCTGGAAGTCGGCCCAGGCGGGAGAAATCCTGGCCGTCGGCTGGAGGAAGGAGATAACCGGATCCCGTCTATCCTGCGCCAAGATTCGTGCCGCTAATGATAAGATACTATAGTATAAGAGTTTGATTATTTTTTATTATCTGTCACAGATATTGTATTATTTGGTTTTAATTATTAAAAATATTTGGAGCCATTTTCAGAGAAAATGGTCTACACATAAAAGGTAGCCCTATGTGTCTACTGTCTGAAAAAATTTATTTGAACCAATTTGGGTGACTGGTTTGACCAGGGCACTCATTTTGGTGGGGTCTATACAAATGAGTAGGCAGACATTAAACTAGCTGCCCACTCTTCATCCTTGGTCCAACTAAGCTGAAATTTTGGCAGGGATTCACCCTACCCTATACCTAGACCCTGCCCAAAAATGGGAATTTTTGGGAATAATTTTCCTATAGTTTTTGTAAATAATTTAATTATGCTAGGGTAAATTAAATTAGGGGTCAAATGAAGTCCAAATTCAACCAAATTTTGGTGGGATGGTTATGAGGTCAATATAGACCTCTGGTTAAAATTTCATTAAGTTTGGAGTTGATTTGAATATGATTCAAGCAAACCCTAGCCTTGCCCTAAGAAGGGTATTTTGGTCCAAAAAGTAATTTTGGCTTTTAGTGACCTATTCAACTCAACAGAGGCTCAAATTTTGTACACTAGTTTGTGATGACAAGATACACCTCCCAAAGGAAATTTGGGGGCAGTGGAGTTGGTTTGGCCCAAGCTCCTAGGTCAAACCCTAAGGAAGGGCTTTTGTACCTTGTGAAGGGCATATGGCCAAATCACCTTGTATGGCCATGAAATTTTGTAGGGATAGAGTTTTGGTAACTATAACCCTCTGGTAAAATTGTTAGGACATTTTGGAAGGTTTAGGACCCTAAAATCCCTAACCCTAGTTTAGGGCACAAATATCCTAGGGTTGAAATGGGCTAGCTAAACACCTCAAACTAAGATGAAACTTTGGTAGATTGGTCTTAAGGACATTATGGGCCTCTGGTATTTTAATGGGGAATTTTGGGTCAATAATTATAGCACATCATTTGTAACACAAGAAAGGCTTAAATTAAGTAATTAATTTATTGTGCTACCTCTGACCATTGAGAGGTCATGAAATTTTGGCAGAGGATGTTTGAAAGCATATAGAGTTTATATAAATTTTATAAGAATTTTTGGACAAGTATATGAGGTAGTTAGTTCACAAATTGTCATGTGATGGAATTATTCAAAAATTCATTTAGGCCCATTTACAAATAAATAAATTATGAAATTTGGCCCAAACCATGTATATGACATTAGATTCATAATTGAAGTTTCCCTGAATTTTTGGAAGCAATATAGTATTTTATAGTTATTAAATGAATTTCCAAGGATTTAAATGATCATTTGATTTAAAGATAAAGCTTTACTGAAAAGAAATATATATTTTGGAAGATAGGTTATGTCATTATTCTTAGTAACATATAAAATTTGTAAAATGATTCCTTGAATGAAAGTAGTACTTCATGTTCATTTTTGGAAATCTTAGACATTAAAATAATTAAATAAATTATCAAATAAGTAAGGAAAATTTTGGAACTCTGGATTTAGAACTAAAAGGTCATAATGAACCTCCATTAATTATTATAGGGGTGTAGGATGATTATTTTATATACATCCCATTTTACATGAAAAATTGACTTGGTGGTCTGCAATTAGCGATTTTGGATTTAGTTTGTTTAAATCATTTTGAGCATTTACCTACTGTATAATTATGACGTTTGGCCAATGAGATTTTTAAGACAATATATACTGTAGAAAATTAATTAAGAATTTTCGGATGAATATTTATTGCACTTACATCAATAATAAAAGGAAAAAAAGATATATTCTCAAAATTAAATTAATGTCATTTGAATACTTGAAAAATTGTCATATCTTGGATTTGTTGTTAAATGATATTTAGAATTTATCATGAGTTTATGAATCTATATACCTCTCTGAAAAGTGCACTTCATGCTCAATGGGTAGTCCTTAGAAGCTTTACGAGAAATTAATTAAATATCAGAATACTTAGAAAAATTACAATATTTTGGATTTAGTCCATTTGCATCATGATATGTCTCCAGAAAATAATTCAGGACATTTGGATGATTATTTAGAATACCCCATATCCGGTTCAACGTATCGTCTAAGTTGGTGTGCATATAGCAAAATTGCTAAATTGGAATAAGTCAAGGTTGGGGATAGTTATTGGAGTTAGAACTGTTAATGTGGATGATTTCCCATTAGAGAGAAAATAATTAGAGTGAGAGTGGGTTGGCTAGTGTTGGGTGGTGCGTGTGATCGACGAAAAATCGTCTTTCTCGTAGTAATTAGGATAAGTCAAAACTTCGTAAGCATACAGTAAATAGTAAACTTAGGGTTTCACACTTTCCCACCCAGTGTCCCGGGAGATAGTATGGGTTACTTGGGCAATAGGCCCAGTAGTTGTGATGGTGGTCCGGGGAGCTTTGGCTCGGTGGTAGATTATGACGGACAGAATAGTCCGGGGAGCTTCGGCTCGGTTGTAGATTGTGACGGACGGGATAGTCTGAGAAGACTCGGCTCGGTTATTTATTGGTCTCATAACTATTGCATGTGCATAAAAGGTATAAGGTGGTGGGTCTTCGATATTGGGGAGTTCGTTGCACCGACACCAATATCGTTGACTCGGCAAGTGTGGTTTTGCACTTCGCCAACAGAAGTCCGGTGCGCCAGCCGGCAAGAGTACGCAGACGTCCGCTTAGTGCACCAAGCGTTGAGGCGTACGATAGGTCAGACCAGTAGTGCAAATACTGGTTTTGAGGTGGGCGAGGCCCAACCCACCGCTTCCGTCTGCCACTACGGAGGTATCCTGGGAGGTAATGGCTCTGAAAGGGGGAACTAAAGGTCTGTGTACACAGAGTCGAGTGGGTGAGTTGCACTTGCATGTTCTCATCATAGCATAATTGTATTTCATAGCATAACCATTGCATAAAACCCGACACCTAATGTATAAGCGGTATGGGACGCTCTATACATTAGGCCTTGCAAAACGACCCCTTGGGCCTATAAGTTCGTGTGAGCGTGCTTATAAGTCAAGGTTCTCTTTCAATATTATAAGCCTGCTAATAGAACCGACACCCTATCGTATAAATCGGTATGGGACTTTTTATACGATAGGAGCCCTGCAAAAGATCCTTTAGCTTATGTGTACCCACATAAGTTAAGGTTACTTATTTAATTTTGTATAATTATTATCATGCGTTCACTGTTAGTTTAGTTCCGCTACCATCTGAAATTTGACTATTCTCCACCTTCATGTCCTTCCCTTTCCTTCTCCCCGCTCGGTGCTTAGGAGCCATGGGGGAAGGGGTGGGGGACGATAGGACTTAGTCTTTTAGACTAACGGTTTTCGAACCACATCATTTAGGGGACCACGGAGCCCAGCATGGAGGAGCAGCCCCGGAGGTCGGCACGTTTGGAGATCGGACAGTCTAGCACTGGAGTCCAGACAGCAGGGACAGTGAGTCCCGAACTATAGTAGTTGTACTAGTTTGCTTCCGCGATGAGTGAATTGTAGTGAGGATTTGATGTACTGGGCATAAGCCCGAGGTTTTCATTATATGTACTATCTGTGGACACTCCCTTCGTGGAGTTTATTTCTATATATGTGATTCTCTTTGTGGACTTGCTACCTTCTTAAGTATATTGCTACTGTTATGATCGAGATTGGCCGGCAGAGTCGGCGTCTTGTAGTGACGACCTTCCCGAGTGCGAAGGTATCACCGCAAGGCGGCGACTCTGGGCCTAAGACCCCGGTGTCGAAAAAGAAAAAAAAAATGGGGGTCTTACAAGTAGAGCCGGATCGGTGATGTTGCATTGCATATGAACCGGGGAAGACTCCGGGTGTTTGGGCGTTTTTCGGGTTTTCTACGTGGTAGATTGCAACAGGGAGCCTTGGAGATTAACTCCAAGGTGCACCCGGAAAACTGGGCAAAAGCGAGTTTTGTCAACACGATGGCCGGGGAGCCAATGTGAACATAACCGGGTTATGTGGTTGTTGTGGCGGAAACGGGACTCGGTGAGTCTTGACCTGCGCATATGGCTTAAATTGCCGTTGCGATATGAGCACGGGTCAGGCGGAACCGTACCCGATCTATGTCGTTCGGTGGGACCGTTGGCATGGATGAGAGTCTTCGGTGGTCTATGGCTTAAATTGTCGTGACCAAGGCCAAGAAGACAAGATGCTCATATGGTTGGCCGTCCAAGAGGCGGTGGTGGAACGGGAACGTCTATGGCTTGAATTGACGTGACGTTGGCCAGTTCGCCGTGAATGTGCCCTGAGTGCATGGGGTGTGTGGCCGTGTGAGCCTATGCCTGTGATGAAGTGTGTTTACACTATTGTTGTTTCCTACTAATAAAGTGCAAGGAAAGAGCATCGCCGCCCCGATTTTGGGGGCGGGATCGTTATAATTTGGTCAGCATAGCTGACCATTATTTTGTTTACCATCGGGCGATGTATTGTGGCTTGCAGGTGCTGCGGAGCCGAGCGGGAAATAGCAGGCTAAAGCCCTTGAAGCTGTGTCGGCCCTCGAAGGCCTAAATGTTTATGTTTTTCCCGTTTATCATGTATGGTCGGCCTGCGTGCCGAGGTTTGGAAAACACTTTATTTAAAGCAAACTGTTGTAAGGCCTTAAGGCCCATACTCGTGTATTGTACATTCCTATTTAGTTTGTGTAGTGGACATTCATGCGTGTGGCTGGGTTCTTTCCTTTCTTGCAACTTAATAATTGCTTCCGCTAGGTGTTATGTAGGACGTTATGGTTGGTTGATTGGTTTCAACGCGTAACCAACCGGTCTGTCCGTAGTATATGGCGTCGGGCCCCAGCCGGACCTACTGCTATATGCTATATGACGGATAGGGGTGTTACAAATTGGCATCAGACTACTGGTTTCGGTCAAACTTAAATGAATTTGTGAGCGAATTCACTTTAAGGGGTGGTGAGCACATGTGTGCGTCATCGTTATAACATGAAAAGAACCCATGAATGTCCACTTAGGAATGAAAATACACATGTTTGAGGAACCTGCGTGTTCTTATAATTGCTGTTTGCAATAGTATTTGGTCGCTTATCGGTGTTTTGCACGATTATAGGTGACCAGGAGTGGTGCTGGGCCGTCAGAATGGCCAGGTTCTGAGGCAAGCAGTGCGCCAAGTGAAGCGCCTGCAACACCTCCGTCTGTCGAGACCATTAGGTTGGTGGCAGAAGCTGTCATGGCGATGATTAATGCGTAACCTGCAAGACAGGTGCAGCAGCCTGCTCCTGCGGGGGAGCAAGTGCCGCTCCAAGCGGCAGAGCCTAGAAGGGTTGAGCAGGTGGCGGTGGAGCCGGAGTTGCCTCGGAGAGCAACTGAAAGACAGTTGAAGCATGTGATGGGCTTCCACCCACCGGTGTTCTCGGGAACAAGAACCCCGACCCAGGCTGAGGATTGGCTCTCAAGAGTCAATAGGGTGATGACAGCTACTGAAACGGAAGAGTGGCAGAAGACCACGATAGCGACGTTCCTTTTGGATGGGGACGCAAGGTTATGGTGGGAAGGCCTAGAGCTACACCAGTTGAGGGGAAGGCCGTTGGCCGAAGTTCCTATGGCAGAGTTTGCAAGATTGTTCATGGCTCGATACCTCCCCTCAGCGCAGAGGATCGCATTGGAGAATGAGTTCCGAAAGTTGGTGCAAGGAGATAGCACTGTAGACGAGTACCTCCACGAGTTTACTCGGTTGGGGAGATATGCTAGCGCTACCTTTGCCGACGAGGAGCGAAAGACTAACCGCTTCTACGAAGGGTTAAGAGATGAGCTGAGGTTGCTACTGTCAGGGCCCATGGCCCTAACCTTGGTCAACTCAGCCCGGTCCTTAGAGAAGGACATGAAGAATGTTCAAGCGAAGAAGGAATCCGGTGGTAAGAAACCGGAGTTCAAAGTGCCGACTACGTCGAAGTCGGGCTATCGAAAATTCTTCAAGAAGACTAGGACGTCAGGTCCAGCTTCTTCTACAGGTGCCTCGGGGGCAACTACCAATTGAACCCCGGGCGCTTGTTTCACGTGTGGAAAGACGGGGCACTTTGCCTGCGATTGCTGGAGCGGACGCCCAAAATCCGAGAGGAAGCAAGGAGCTACGTACGAAGAGAAGGGCAAGGCGGTGGAGTCAACCGCGTCTCACTATGCTCCGACTCAGCCTAGAGTCTACAACTTGGGGCAGCAAGAGGCCATTAAACAAGCGGATGTGGTGACAGGTACGAGTTAATTTATAGCAAGTTAACTTAGATACTGTTGTTTATTGCTTGTTAGCCTAATATGGTTTGCATAGGCTTTGTTTTGATTAGCGATAGTCCGACACGGGCACTGTTCGATACGGGAGCTTCACACTCCTTCTTGTCCGAAAATTTTATATCGCTCATCGGAATCCCTTCTTCGATGGCGAAGGACAAGTTGGATGTGCTGCTACCGAATAGGTGCTCGATGCGTGCGGACAGAGTGTGCGCCGTAAAGGTTCACATTGGGAGCCAAGAGTTCGACTTGCTAGCGTCATTGCTGCCGCTAGTAGAGTTCGACGTTATCTTTGGGATGGATTGGCTTTCGGAGCAGAAAGCTTGGATTGACTGTGACCGGAAGGAGGTCAAGCTGGGTGTTGGGCTGGGGACAACATTCGAGGGACTCAAGGGGTCGAGCAAGACGCTGATGTCTGCTCTTCAGGTGGTAAAGGCAGTTCGTGCTGGTGCAGAGCTGTTCTTCGCAATGGTGGGGGCTGTGGAGCCAAAGTCCGCGTTGGATAGCATCCCCGTGGTTTGTGAATACCCCGATGTGTTTCCGGAGAGTCTTCCCGGGGCCCCACCGCAGCGAGAGATTGATTTCACCATCGAGCTCGTACCGGGGGCCAAACCGGTGTCACGTGCTCCACATAGGTTGGCGCCTAAGGAGATGGCAGAGTTGAAAGTTCAGCTAGAGGAGCTGATGGAGCAAGGTTATGTGTGTCCAAGCTCGTCGCCTTGGAGCGCACCGGTCCTCTTCGTTAAGAAGAAGGACGGGAGTATGCGGTTGTGTATCGACTACAGAGAGTTGAACAAGCTGACGGAAAAGAACAAGTACTCGATCCCGAGGATTGATGATCTCTTTGTTCAGTTAGTCGGATCGTCGGTATATTCTAAGTTGGACTTGAAGTCGGGGTACTATCAGTTGAGGATAAGGGAATGTGATATCCCGAAGACGGCGTTCAGCACAAGGTATGGGCATTTTGAGTTCATGGTCATGCCGTTTGGACTGACGAATGCGCCATCAGTGTTTATGGACTTGATGAACAGGACGTTCCGAGATTTCCTTGATCGCTTTGTGATCGTCTTTATTGATGATATATTGGTGTACTCGCAGTGCGAAGAAGATCACTTCAAGCACTTGCATCTAGTGTTGGAGACTTTGAGGAGGAATGAGCTTTATGTGAAATTCTCCAAGTGCAAGTTCTGGCTACCCTCAGTAGCGTTCCTTGGTCACATTGTTAGTGGGGAAGGTATAGCGGTGGATCCGGCGAAGATCGTTGCGATACGGGAGTGGCCTGCGTTGTCTTCTGTCGCGGAAGTCCGTAGTTTTCTCGGGCTTGCCGGATATTACAGGCACTTCGTAGAGAACTTCTCGCGGATAGCGCTACCTCTCACGAAGTTGACAAGGAAAGATCAGAGATTCTTGTGGACGCAGGAGTGCGTGCAAGCGTTTGAGGAGCTGAAGACACGGTTGACCACGACGCCAGTGCTTAGTTCGCCGAGTGGGACCGAGGGCTTCGAGGTGTATAGTGACGCCTCGGGTAGTGGTTTGGGCTGCGTGTTGTTGCAGCACTGGAGCGTGATAGCTTATGGATCGCGTCAGCTGAAAGTGCATGAAAGGAATTATCCGGTCCACGACTTGGAGTTGGCGGCCGTGATATTTGCACTTAAGCTGTAGAGGCACTACTTATATGGCGTAAGAGTCGATATTTATACCGACCACAAGAGCCTGAAGTACTTGTTGGATCAGAAGGATCTTAACATGAGGCAGAGGAGGTGGATGGAGTTCCTGGGGGACTACACCTTCAAGATTCATTATATACCCGGGAAGGGCAATGCGGTTGCTGATGCGTTGAGTCGCAGGGCTCCCGCCCAAGCCAACTGGTTGTCGGTGCATGATGAGCGGCTGATACGGGAGTTGGAGGAGCTTGAGATCTGTTGCGTTGACAAGCAGACGAGCGCCAAAGCAATGTTGAACTGGACAGAGGTCCAGTATGACCTGGCTGATCGGGTTCGGCAGGCATTGGAGTTAGATGACTCCATGAAGGAGCTTATGGAGGCAGTGTTGGATGGGTCAAATTCCCAGTTTTCAGTGGAAGATGGGTTGCTAAGGAAGGATCATCGGTTGTGCGTCCCAAGCGGGAGTAACCTACGGGCGGAGTTGATGTACGAGGCTCGTCATACCAAGTACTTGATCCACCCAGGGAGCACAAAGATGTACCGTGACCTCAAGAAGCTGTTTTGGTGGCCGGGGCTTAAGAAAGATGTAGCATTGTTTGTGGCTAAGTGCCAAACGTGCGCCTTGGTGAAGGCGGAGTGCCAAAAGCCGAGAGGATTTCTGAAGTCCTTGCCTATACCGGAGTGGAAGTTCGACGACATATCTATGGACTTTGTGCATGGGTTGCCAAGGTTGCAGAAAGGGAACGACGCCATCTGGGTGATCGTAGATCGGTTAACTAAAGTGTCGCATTTCATTCCGCATAGGAAAGACGACTCGATGGAGAAGTTAGCGAAGCTATATGTAGACAATATAGTTAGACTGCATGGTGTGCCTCGCAGCATTGTGAGTGATCGCGATGGGCGTTTCACGTCCAATGATTGGAGGTTGGTGCAGCAGATGCTGGGGACAAAGTTGAAGTTCAGCACAGCCTTCCATCCGCAGACGGATGGGCAGACCAAGAGAGTCAATAGAACGATGGAGGACATGCTCCGCATGTGTGTCCTAGACTTTAGTAAGCATTGGGAGGACCACCTGTATTTGGTGGAGTTTGCGTACAACAATGGCTACCAAACGAGTATACAAATGGCACCCTTCGAGGCCCTGTATGGTAGGAAGTGTCGCACGCCGTTATCGTGGCTTGAAACGGGTGAGGCAAGGTTGTACAAGAAGCAGGAGGTGGAAAATGCTACTTCTTTGGTGCGGATCATTCGAGAGCATTTGCTGATCGCTCAGGATAGGCAAGCTAAGTACTACAATGCTAAGCATCGGAATGTGGAGTTCGCGGTGGGCGATTGGGTGTACTTGAAAGTAAAGCCGTTCAAGGGTGTTTCGCGGGTGAGACGCTTGAAGAAGCTGAGCCCAAGATACCTTGGACCCTTTGAGATTCTGGAGCGGGTCGGCGAAGCGGCTTATCGTTTGAAGTTATCGGTAGAGTTGAGTGGGCTACACGATGTGTTCCACATCTCTGTATTGCGGAAGGCGGTGCAAGAGCCTTCGCAGGTGATCGCAGTTGATCAAGTACCGGTGGACGAAGGGTTGACGACAAGGGTCAAGCCCGTTCGTATTGAAGACTCCGAAGTTAAGCGACTTCGTAGCAAGGAGATCCGAATGGTCAAGGTCCGTTGGGACAATTGCGGTCGTGAGGAGCTCTCTTGGGAACGGGAGCAGACCATGCTGGAGGAGTACCCAGAGTTATTTCGCTCAGGTACCGCTCTTGGTTTTATGTTTACTTTCCTTTAGTAATTTCATGGGCGAAATTCTTTTAAGGGGGAGAGAGTTGTAACACCCCGAAACTCAAAAGAGAGACGGGTGGCATTTTTAAGCCAAGACGGGGTTTTGAAGCAGGTGACACGGGTCTCGACACGGGCGTGTCGGAGGCCGTGTCAGGGCGTGTTCGACCACGGGTCGTGCGGTCGATGCTTTGGCGGTCGACGATCGTCGAGTTGTAGAACACGGCCTAGGACACGGGCGTGTCCCAGGCCGTGTCACTCCAGGGAATCTGCAAGTGTGGTACACGGGCCGTGACACGGGCACGAACACGGGCATATCAAATTTGACACGGGTGTGTCTAATGCCGTGTCACAAGGCCGTGTACCTCTCTGACTGCGAAGTGTTGGTCGATCGCACACGGGGGGCGTGACACGGGTCCCGACACGGGCGTGTCAAAAGTGACACGGGCGTGTCGGAGGCCGTGTCAAAAGCCATGTGCTGGTTTTCGAGTCGGTCGAGACGGCGAATGGGTGACACGGCCGGGCACACGGCCGTGTTACAACCCTTGTTCGGCCCAGATTTTATAATTTGAGGCCTAATCGTGGCCGTTCATTTCCTTGGCTTTGGATCCAATGGTGGGGGGCTGCTCCTGGATGGTTTTACCCGGGAATAGGGTTTAGAAACCCTCATTTCTCTTGAGTGGTTCTCTTTCTAAAAGCTAGAGAGAGGAGAGAGCAAGGAGGAGGAAGAAGGGCTAGATCCGGTCGCCGGAGGAGATTCGGAGCTCCAAATCGCGAACCGTCTTCGGATCCGCGGAGGCAAGGAGATTGTGGTGCTTTTCATCCGCATAGATTTTCATGGCGCCGCGGAAGAATGCAAGGGTAACGATTTCTCATCCTTGGGCATGTGAAGCCCTTTTTCCCTTTGCATAGGAAGCCCTCTCTCGCGAGTGAGCGAAGAGTTGGAGCGTTCCTTGGGGTAGATATGTAAAGTTCCCCTTGTGTAGAGTCCGTATACGAAAACGGACATAGGCATTGTGTGTGAAGCCTATCTGGACGAGTAGAGCCGGATCGGTGATGTTGCATTGCATATGAACCGGGGAAGACTCCGGGTGTTTGGGCGTTTTTCGGGTTTTCTACGTGGTAGATTGCAACAGGGAGCCTTGGAGATTAACTCCAAGGTGCACCCGGAAAACTGGGCAAAAGCGAGTTTTGCCAACACGATGGCCGGGGAGCCAATGTGAACATAACCGGGTTATGTGATTGTTGTGGCGGAAACGGGACTCGGTGAGTCTTGACCTGCGCATATGGCTTAAATTGCCGTTGCGATATGAGCACGGGTCAGGCGGAACCGTACCTGATCTATGTCGTTTGGTAGGACCGTTGGCATGGATGAGAGTCTTCGGTGGTCTATGGCTTAAATTGTCGTGACCAAGGCCAAGAAGACAAGATGCTCATATGGTTGGTCGTCCAAGAGGCGGTGGTGGAACGGGAACGTCTATGGCTTGAATTGACGTGACGTTGGCCGGTTCGCCGTGAATGTGCCCTGAGTGCATGGGGTGTGTGGTCGTGCGAGCCTATGCCTGTGATGAAGTGTGTTTACACTATTGTTGTTGCCTACTAATAAAGTGCAGGGAAAGAGCATCGCCGCCCCGATTTTGGGGGCGGGATCGTTATAATTTGGTCAGCATAGCTGATCGTTATTTTGTTTACCACCGGGCAGTGGATTGTGGCTTGCAGGTGCTGCGGAGCCGAGCGGGAAATAGCGGGCTAAAGCCCTTGAAGCTGTGCCGGCCCTCGAAGGCCTAAATGTTTATGTTTTTCCCGTTTATCATGTATGGCCGGCCTGCGTGCCGAGGTTTGGAAAATACTTTATTTAAAGCAAACTGTTGTAAGGCCTTAAGGCCCGTACTCGTGTATTGTACATTACTATTTGGTTTGTGTAGTGGACATTCATGCGTGTGGCTGGGTTCTTTCCTTTCTTGCAACTTAATAATTGCTTCCGCTAGGTGTTGTGTAGGACGTTATGATTGGTTGATTGGTTTCAACGCGTAACCAACCGGTCTGTCCGTAGTATATGGCGTCGGGCCCCGGCCGGACCTACTGCTATATGCTATACGACGGATAGGGGTGTTACACCCACCACCGCAGGTGCAAGTTCTTCCCCGGTCTTGGGTGTGTCATGGTATAAGACCATCTTTCCTTGGGCCCTTGTGAAGTTTTTTTTATTGTTGGTATGTTGGGTAGGTTTCCACCACCACTGGTGTCGGAGTGGCCGGTGTTTCTATTTTATTCACCAACATATGGTCTAATTAATTCTTTATACTCACAGTTAATTGTTTTCATGTTCTTTAAAGTATAGATCTTTGTAGCACTTGGTGCAATTTCCTTACCTTTGACCTGGTAAGTTATTCTTTTCTCACTATTCTTGGATTAGGGTTCGTAACCCTTTATTCCTTTTTGTTTTATTGCTAATATTTTTGCTCTTTGTTCGCCACTTGTATTTTCATTCTTATTGAGGTGTTCTTTCTTTGAATGCCTCAGGTTTGGAGAGGTAGCCGGTTGAGCGGCTAGTGGTTATTTTTGGTTGGTGCTCTGTAGCTGTCTTTTCCTCACCGACTGTGAGGTAGTTGTTGTTTGTTTTTCTTTTAGTTCAAACATATATTTCTTTTAGTGGGTTCATGTTAGGTTGTTAACGCCCACTGGATTTTTGTACAATGTTAAGTACTTACTAGCTGCTAAGCCTTTTCTATATGATTGTGTGGATTTACTTGCTCTCTCGGAAGGTTTTATGCTAGATTGCATGTTAGATATTTTAAATTATAAAAGTATTACATCTATCTCATGCATATCATTTTCTAAAAACTAAATTCACTATATATTTTTGAATGTACAAACTAATATTTATACTTATACTAAATCTAGAGTCTTACATATCATGAATTGTCCTAGATGGATGTTTTTCTCAGGTATGATGTCAAATAATATAAACAAACTATTTTCCACTGCGTATAATTATATCTTACTTATGGACTAGTTGATCCACTGAGCCGAGGGATACGTCCATCCAAAACTTAACTTAAAACATAATTTTCTCGCATCATAACTTAGTATTTTCATAAACTTTGTTGGGATTAGTGTTTTCCTGAACGTCTGCAGTATCCCCTACACGGCGTGGCATCACGACACGTGTTTTCTCTTACTCTGATATACATTTAAATTCGGAGAAAATACAGGTTATGAAAAGTATGGTGATAAATATGGTGCTCAGTGGGCTGAACCCTCCGCTGTTGTTGTTGATATTCCTACCTTCAATCCCACTGCTAATCAGAATCAAGAGCCAAAGACAAGTCTGTTACTGAAAAGGATAGATAGGTCAAACTAAGCAAAAAGAGGTATAGATAAGAGATGGAAACCAGGCCTGACTTTGAAAGATGGATTCCTCAATCAAGGACAATCATCCTATCAGCCTGTGATCAAATAAAGGAAAACAAAACTGAAAGGGGAAATCTATATAGCTTCCTAGAATGGACTAAGCTGGAAAGGAATAAAGGGGCAAGAAGAAAGTTCAAAAGAAACAAGAAGACAGGTGCAGTGCCACCAGATGCTCTTGAGCCAAACAAATACTTCTGAAAGTGTTGCACTTACTTTGAAAAACAAAAGCAAAAGAAAACTGATGCTGATGAAAAGGCTACTAAGAAACCAAGCAAGGGCATAGTTATTAAGGAACCTGAAACTTGAACTGTTTATGTATTTGGTTCCTTAAGGGCTCTAGGAAATGAACTTTATTATAAGCACACTGTCTGTTTATAATTATCATTTTATACGTTAATCACACTTTTGATTATGTGCCAATTATTGCTCTTGTTTGCTGTGAATGTTTATCTCCTTCATATTGTAATGTATATCAGTGACTAGGGTTCTGAATTCTTCAAATAGGGGGAGATTATTGGGTCCATTGATAAAAATGTCCTAGATTTGAAGAAGGCCCACAAGTCAATGGTATACACATGATTGTATCTGATATATGTTCAAAGTTTATTGTATGCAGGTTGTATACTATTACATTGATTAGACGGGTTGTCTGGGTCGTAATTATAGTGAGACTCAAGATAGGATACTAGATAGATAAAAAAATTAGCTAAGTCCATAAGCATTGAGTGAACCACTTCACTAAATGCCAGGAGTCTAAAAGTATTGACAGGAGATCCATCAGTTAAAGCCTTAATGTTGTTGATTTGAAATCTGTCTAAAGAAAGAAGCATTGAGTGAAAGCAGTTCACTCAACGTCAACTCAAAAGGATTTTTGGTTAAGTACAGAAGCATTGAGTGAAGATGGATCACTCAATGCCTCATTAAAAAATTAGCAAAGTCCATAAGCATTGAGTGTAGAAGCTTCACTCAACGCCTTCATACAAGAAAATTCTACGAAGTCCAAAAGTGTTGAGTGATGAAGGTTCACTCAACGCCTTATCAGTTAGGCTGTACAAGTCAAATTTGTTGAGTGTTGAAGGTTCATTCGACGCCTCAAGATACAAATTTTTTGCTAAGTATTTCTGCAATGAGTCACGTGGCCTCACTGTATTTTTGCGTTCACTCAACCACCTAGAGGGGGAGTGAATAGGTTGATTGTCACTTTCTTGTTTTTCTTAACTACTTTTAGGTTTATCTATATAATCATAGAAAGCACACAAATATTTATTGTGGTTCCCCAAGGTATGGGTACATCCACTCTCCCTCCTACCTTTCAAACTGTGTGTTAGACAAGGCAATCTTCTCCAAACTCAGCTTAAAGAGCTTACAACACAGATCCCTCGGGATCTCTCAGGCTTCCTCCAAGCCCTATCTCAGGCTATAGCCCTACACACTTAGAGTAATATTTTACTCCTATAGCTCAGTGACCCTCCAGATCACCTACCTCAGGCTTGTCAAGAAGCCATACAACTAAGGCTAGGAGGAAAGCCCTACACTCAGAGATAATAAATCTCCTACCTCTGATCTAACCAAGATCCTACCTCAGGCATACATGCCCTACCTCAAATCCTCAATAGAATCCTACAACTCAGCCTTTATAATTTAGGCTTACAACTCAGATCACTGATGATCCTATAGAAGGAGTGAATGTTTGATGATGATTGACTCCAGAGAGAATGTTCTCTGAGTCTTCTTTTTCCTGAACTGAGAAAGCTCAGTCCTTACTTCTTCATAGCAGCAAGATTGTTGATCTTCAAATTTATTATGCTTGTGCTGAGAAGTCAACTACAGATTTCTATTTCTCCAAGCCATTGATGTAGTAGAGTTGAGTGCAGTGGCCTTGAAGATGAACATCAACTAGAGTTTGTTTTGCTTCTTCTTCTTATACAGAAAAATGAGTTCTCTATTCTTATTGTAGAAGACTTAGTGATATTACAGTTCTTGATCTCTTTAAAGAGCCAGCCTTGTTTGTATTTTCATACCTTCTGTAAATCCGAGTGTAAAAGAATTTTCAACTTCTGGACAAGATCACTATGTAGAGAAAAAGCTCTATATAATTTCTCCATAGAGTCCACTTTTTGTCCCGCCATCCAACGACACTTTTCTCTGTATGGGCAAGCAGAAATTGGTAACGACAAGGAAACTTTAGCTTTAATTATTGTACTAAAGGCATACGACGCATTTTGTCATCTAGAGTGCAAGTCCCGCAACATTTGAATTTTGGATGACGTCAGCATGACCCAGCGCTTGGGGACTTAGCAATTTTCAGTCAATCTGCATCGACGTTGAGTGAGGCCATGTGACTCAACGCAGAAATACTTAACAGAAAATTTGTATCTTGAGGCATTGGGTAAACCTTCAACACTCAACACATTTCACTTGTACAACCTAACTGATAAGGCATTGAGTGAGCCTTTATCACTCAACTCTTTTGGACTTAGTAGAATTTTCCTGTATAAAGGCGTTGAGTGAAGCTTATACACTCAACTCTTCTGGACTTTGTTGACTTCTTGATTAGGCGTTGAGTGATCTGTCTTCACTCAATGCTTTTGTACTTAACCAAAAATTCTTTTGAGTAGGCGTTGAGTGAACTGCCTTCACTCAACGCTTCTTTCCTTAGACAAATTTCAAGTCAGCAATGCTGAGGCTTTGATAGTTGGATATCCTGTCAACGCTTTTAGACTCCTGACATTGAGTGAAGTGAGTTCACTCAATGCTTCTGGACTTAGCCAATATTCTGCTTATCCAATAACCTATCTTGAGTCCCACTATCATTGTGACCCAGACAACGTGTCAAATCAATATAATAGTATACAACTTACATAAAATGAACTTTGAACATATATCGGATACAATCATGTGTATACCATTGACCTGTGGGCCTTCTTCAAATCTATGATATTGTGATCAATGGACCCAACAGTATCAAATTCAGATTGAACCTATTTAATGAATCTTGAGAGAGTTGTGAAGGTTTCATACTTGCTTTTAAGAAAAACACCCCACTGAACCTTGAGAAATCATCCACTATAACAAAAATGAAGGACTTACCTCCTAAACTTTGAGTGGTAAGAGGACTAAATAAATCCATATGTAGTAGGTATAAAATTCTTGAAGAATCATTCTTACCAAATTGTTTGAATGAAGATTTTACCTGTTTACCATGTTGACAAGCTTTATATGGATTGATTTTTCTATACTTATCTTTTGGTAAGCCTCTTACTAACTCATCCTTTGAAAGCCTTATTATGGTCTTGTGGTTTAGATGAACAAGCCTTCTATGCCAAAGCTCATTCATGTCTACTTCAGCATTAAGGCATAATTCGTTGTTAGATGAACTAAAATCGATAATATATATTGCCTTTTCTAGAACCAGTTAGCACAATATTATTTGTTCTAGAATTTATTATTTGGTAAAGGTTATTAGTGAACACAACCTTGTATTCACCATCACACAATTGACTAATGGTAATCAGATTATGTTGAAATCCTTCAACATAAGCTACTTTAGCAAAGGTGATATCTCCAAATTTGATTATACTATAACTTTTGGTCTGACCATATTAGAATCACCAAACACTACATTGGGGTCATTTTTGGCCGTAAAATTAACTAGCATTTCTTTTTGTCCAGTCATATGTCTGGAGCATCCACTATCTAAATACCACAATTGGTTTATGGAAGGACAACCTTTTTCCTTCACATGAGATTAAACATTAGTTGTGATCCAGGTTACATTGCACCCATTACTTCTTTTTCCATTATAAGGAGTGACGAAAGTATATGATGGCCTTTCATAATACCCCTAGGGATAAAAGAGTGTTGGTCTATTAAACCAACAACTTCCAGTTTTATGTCTTATAAAGCAATTTTGGCAAACATCCTTTACAGAGTAATTTCGATAAGAATAATTGCTTTCTAGGGATATGCATCGAGTTGAAGTCGACACATTATTTGGAATACGTCGATTTGAAGTCGACGTTTAACAAAAGTTGCGTCGATATGAAGTCAACACATGTTCCTGACTTATTGAAACTACTGATTTTTGTTTCTTATTTATCATTGGTTGTTTATCTACAACACTTTTTCCTTTGAATTTACTTTTATCATTATTAAAACTTATTGCTCTTTCTGGATAATTATTATGAACTATTTTGGATGGTACTTCCTTTGCTTTGATAAATAATACAAGATTTTTCCAAGTAGGAATATTATGAATTGCTACTATCCCGTGAGGATTTGCTCCTAATCCCAAATGATCATACCATTCTTAAGGTTTTTAGAAATATTCTTAATGTAGTGGCTCCTTCCATTAAAGGAGTCCTTAAAGACTTTTGTCATTGATAATTCTTATTTTAATAAAGAGTTTTCTTCAGTTAACTTACTCATCTGTACCTTCGGGTTATTTATCTCAATTTTTAAAAGCAAATCATGTTTTATTTGTTCATTATCATTAGGATAATTTTTATATAGTTTCAATTTCTTCCTTGATAATTTAATTTTCTTTTCTGATTCTACTTGATCCATACAAAATTCTCTAAAGCATACTTTAAATTTTTTGAGGAAAAATCTATATTATCAAAGTATTCAAATACCACATTTGTATCATGACATGATTCTGTATCTAGAGCCATGAGACATGCTTCTTTAGCAACAGTTTCTTCTTCATTATCTGATGGAGAACTAGATTTAGAACTTGTATCATTCCAGGTTTGAACAATAAAACCTTTCCCCCTTTTCTTATCCTTTATCTTCCAGTATTTCTTCTTTTGATTCTCGGTACTTGATATTTACTTTTGTTGATTTGGACATTCACGTACTATATATCCAAGCTTTCTGCATGAAAAATTGATTATCTCCTTATTAGGAGTTTTATCAAATTTTGGTCTATTCATATTTCTATCTCCTTTTCTGAAGTTGTTTTTCTGGACCCATTTCCTAAATCTTCTTGCCAAAAGATTGAACAACTATTGTTTTGATATGAATGGTTTATTTTTAGTAACTTTAAAAACAACTTATTTATCTCTAGATGTTAAGTCATTCTCATTTGCTTCTGTTTCAGCTCTACTTTTCAGAAGTTGTTCTTATGATTTCAACTTTCCTAGCAAAGCATCTGTTATAATTTCTTTGTGATACCTTACTTCTCTGATGACCCAAATTCTAGAAACCCATGTACTTGGGAAGTATATGAGTAATTTATCATTTATCTCAGTAAGAGATATATCTTTATTCAATCCCTTCAGCTCATTGATTATCATGTTGAATCTGTCATATATTTCTACTATAGATTCATCGGCTTTCTTTTGAAAATTCTCATAATGAGACATTAAGAGTGATCTTCTATCCTTTCCTTCATCAAAATTGCCATCTACAATTCTTGATAGTGATTCTCATATCTCTTTTGCTAATTGACATTCTGCAACCTTTTGAAATACATCATTTGACATAGTTGAGACTAATATGTTCATTGCCTTAGCATCCTAGTCTTTTATTCTCTTATCTTCATCATTCCATTCACATCTTCGTACTAATAAATTGTGATATTTCTTTTACAATGCATTGGTGGTCCTGTCAAAATTGACCCAAAAAAATACCTTCATCAATAGAATTTATGTATAATCTAATTCGAGTTTTCTAGAGTGTAAACTTTTCAAGATTACACATTGTAGGCTTTGTTGATGCAAATCCTTTGAATGTATTAGAAGACAATTTTCTTTGGAATCAAAATAATTTATATATATATATCTATAACTGTTCTGATCTTTATAACATGGAGTTAACCTTTTCTTGATCAATCTATTCTAGATTAAACTATTCTTGATTAGCTTCCCTCTTATACCAATTGAAAGGAGGAGAACAGTTATGTTATTCCTTAGAGTTTTCTCTAGAGGGGGTTAATAGAGAATAAAATCTATTTTAGAATTTAACTATTACACTTCACCGAATTTGCGCATTCACAAGTTAATAACCAGAATGATATGCAGATGATTAAGACCACAAAATAAGAAGTGAACAATCACAGAAAATGTCACTACTAGAAAAATGACTTTTAGCCACAGTTATTTTTGCTACGGGGGAAAACTGTGGCTAATAATGAAGTATTAGCCACGGTCCCTATTTTGTGTCTAATAAGCCAGTATTAGCCACATATGACTAATTCGTGGCAAATAAAAAAAGTTTTTGCCACGATTTGCCTATTTTGTGGCTAATAAACTAGTATTAGTCATGAAAGCCTGATTCGTGACAAACAAAAGGATATTAGCCACGGTTTGGCTAATTTGTGGCTAAAACAATTAGTATTAGACAAGCTTTCCTAATTTGTGGCTAATAATTTAGCACCACTTTTTAAATAATATAGGCAATTATTAAGCGCAACTTATAAATGACTATCCGCACACCAAAATTATTATAAAACACCTATTAAATTTCCTCTCTCGATTTTACTTACTCGCAAACCACAAGTTCTTGTCCCTTCGTGAAACAAATAGATCAATTTTTTGCATCCTAGCTAGCTAGTCGGCCGCTCTTAACACCGTATTAAAGTTTCTTGTCTCTTTCACCCTTGTGTCAGAAGGTCATCATCTGTGCTGCCCTACCGACGAATCATGTTACTTGATCTAGTATGCCCTAATGCTGATTCTTATTGCTTTAGTCCACCATAGTGTAACATATATATATATATATATATATATATATATATATATATATATATATATATATATATATATATATATATATACATGCAACTTAATTTCAATGTGAATGTACTTTGTTCAATTGACTACCCACGATACAAGTACAGGCTTAGTTAGGCCCGGATGACTCATTTACACGACTGTAAATGAGTCATCCGGGCCTAACTAAGCCTGTACTTGTATCGTGGGTAGTCAATTGAACAAAGTACATTCACATTGAAATTAAGTTGCATGCATATATATATATATATATATATATATATATATATATATATATATAATATTGAACTTGAATCTCAATTATTCTCAACCCTAAAATATTTGGCGGCAGATCACGATCCCGCACAAATTCAGGCATTACGACTCGATCTCGATCTCCTCGTGCAGACTCCATCCTGACGCTATCGTCATTTGAGTTATAGGTAGCGCGACTTAGGGGTGTAAGTCGAGTTAATCCGGCTCGACATGCTCGATGATCGCAGGCTAAAAAAACACAACTTGAGAGCGCTCGAGCATATCTAAAGAAGAAGTTGAATGACGATAATGCTGAAGATGAATGCGTCGATGCAAAAGTGACAAAACATCCAAATTAAGAAGGAACTGATCATGAGTCCAAAGAAGGAACTGATCGATTCACAATGAAAAAGACTGTGTCGATGCGCCGATAGTGTTGTTGTCCAAGGAGGAAGAGGGTGGTAGCTAGTTGTTTGATTGTGGTCCAACGAGGAAGAGGGATCAATCATTAGGGGTTACATGAAGGTGCATGGGGGACTACGTACTGGAGGTCGAATGAACGAGGGTGGGGGCGTGTTTGGATGTTATACGAAGCAAATATGGAGACCATGTGGAGGTTATGAATAAGGTGACGCAGGCGCCCTTAATGAAGAGATTAGCGTTAATGAGAAATGATGAGTTGTTTACTTTGGATTGGTTTTAAATATATATATTGGGATCAAACTAATTTACAAACTTTGTTATATATTTAGGTCATTTATGATCGACAATAGACTCAAAACACTACACAAACACGCACACACATACACACTTAACATGAAAAAATAAAGATGTCTTTTTAATTAATTTTATCATATAAGTTTAATTTTTTTCATCAAAAATAATGTATAAAAAATGCCCATCAAAATAATCTTTGGTCAAATAGTTTAGAGATGATATTATTAGCAAATCATATTTGACTTTTAATAAATCATTATTATTAGCAATTCATCAAATCTAAAATTAACTAAGGCTCTGTTTGGGACAGCTTTTGATAATGAATAATTTCTATTCAAAACGCAAACGCAGTTTTTCAACTGATTGTTCGTGCAGCTTATAGAAAATCACTTATTTTAAAATTGATGATAAACTGATTTTTCAGAAACTATCCGGGTATAGCTTATGGCTTCTCATAAGCGTTTATCCCTTAAGAAAACTAAAACTTGATTTTTTCGCCCGGGCGTGATATTTTCGCGAGGGTGCGATTTTTTCGCCAGGGGATAATTTTTTCGCACATGCACAATTTTTTGCCCAGACGCGCATTTTTCACTCCGGCGTGAATTTTCCGCCCGAGCGCGATTTTTCCGCCCGGGCGCGATTTTTCCGCCCGGGCGCCATTTTTCTGCCCGGGCGCCATTTTTCCGCTCGGGAACCATTTTTCCGGCCGGACGCGATTTTTTCGCCCGTGCGCGGATATTTTGCCCGGGCACAATTTTTCCGCCCGGGCGCAAATTTTTCCGCCCAGGGGCGATTTTTCCGCTCGGGGGTAATTAATCCGCCCAGACGCGATTTTTTTTCGATAGAATGCATTTTTTTCACTTTCGTGCACAAATATCGCGTTCGGGCAATAATATCGCGCCCAGGAGGAAAACTCGAGCCCGGGCGGAAAATTTGGACCTGGGCGAAAAATTCGCACCCCGACGGAAAATTCTCTCCCTGACGGAAAATTCACTCCGGGCGGAAAATTCGTGCCCGGGGGGAAAATTCACGCCCGGGCCGAAAATTCGCGCCCGGGCCAAAAATTTGCGCCCGAGCGAAAAATTTGCGTCCCGACAAAAAATTCCCTCCCAGACGGAAAATTCGAGGTCGGGGGAAATATTTGCGGCCGGGTGAAAAAATTGTGCTCGGGCGAAAAAAATGCTCCCGTGGCGAAAAAAATCACACCTGGGCGAAATAATCGTGCCCGGGCGACAAATTCGATCTCTGGTGACAAATTCGCGTCCGGGCAAAAAAACCACGGCGGGGTGAAAAATCCGTGCCCGGGAGAAAAAACCGCATCCGGGCAAAATATTTGCGTTAGGGCAAAAATATCGCTGTCGGAAGGAAAAATCGCACCCGTGTTAAAAATTCGCACTCAGGCAAAAAAACATGTCTGAGTGAAAAAATCGCGTCTGGATAGAAAAAAATGTGATCAAATGAACACACTTTTTTGAATGAATGAAATTTATATAAGCACTTATGTACAAACTATTCAAACAGTCTACTGCTTATTTATCATTGTTTTTATAAAATCTCTATCCAATAATCAATTTTCAATTAGCAGTTTATTAATCATCATAAGTTGTCCCAAACAGAGCCTAAATCCTTCTTTAATCTCATATCTATTGAAACAAGCAATTTTTTAAATACATATAACTTAACATAAAATAAAATTAATAAACATTCCCATCAAAACAATCTTTGTCAAATAATTCAACCCTTGAACTTAATCTATCCGATTTACAAACTAAGCATATACAACAAAATTATTTTCATTAAGTTAGCATTAAAATTTTTGAGGGGAAAATTCCCCCCAAAATATCACTAAATATTTACACACGGTAGGGTTTGCTGGCTAAAAGCTTGATCACGCATATCCTCCTCCTCCTTCGATACTAAAAGCTCGATCGCCATGGTGTTGTCCCGCTAGCTCGCCGTCGGGTTTAAGTAATCTTCATTTCGAAAAGGTGTTCGGCTTCTCCTCCTCCTTCTCCTCCACATCATGGAAAATGTGATTTTTTTAGCCATGGGAAACAGATGTGGCAAATAAGGAGCATTTAGCCACGGCAATGGAACCGTGGCTAATAATTACTGAAAACAGACCCTTTAGCCATGGTTTTAATTCGTGGCTAAAATTTGTGGCTAAAACTTATTTGTCACGGATTCAGCGTGGCTAATACTATTAGCCACGCTCGCATTGCCCACACCCATTTATCGTGGGTAGGCCTGGCTAAAAGTTTTTAACCATGGTTTTGGACTTTTAGCCATGGAAATCTATCGTGGCTAAAAGTCTATTTTCTTGTAGTGTATAAAGCACATGAGACATAGAAATTTATAGTGATTCACCAAAATCTAGGTACATCCACTCTTCTGCCCCCTTGGTAGAAATTCACTATCAGTAGTGATTGAGTCTTTTGATAAGGAGACTCTTAGAACCAATCACTAGATCTATTGATAAGGAGATCTTGAACTAATACAATGTCTGAGTCTTTTGATATGGAGACTCTTAGAACCAATCACTGAATTCTTTGAAGAGGGATTTTAAAAACTATTTTCTCAAAGTGAATAAGATTTAGAATAAGAAAATGAAAGAAGATTTGATATAGATGTAATCTTCTTATTGTGTCCTCTCAGCAGATTTCTGAGGACTTGTTGAGATGATCTTTGGAACTTCTTATGAATTCTTGTGTATAAAGATCACAATGATTATAAGCTATGATTCCAAATGATCCTTTAATCTTCTTTAAATCTATTACAGCAAGCTCTTAAGAATAAGAACTACTTCTCTTTTGCAGATTCAGGAATATGTTGTTGATTGACTGATTCAAGGAAGAACTACAAACATAGATGATTATCCTCCTATCTTTCTCTGCCAAATTCAATCTATCAAAACCATAATCTGATCCATATATTATGATTGTATTTTTGTTGTTCCTATGATTGATTCTTATATATGTATCTCTCTCTCAATGTCTTCAAGTGTCTCTGTATATATATAGCTGAAAATCTAACAACTCTAAGAAGATAATTAACTAATGATAACTGTTCTTAAATTAACTCTGATTAAATCCTCAAAACAATCTTTGTTCAGAAAATTACTCGACGTAACATCGAGTTCATATCGAAGTAACATTGACTTCTGGCTTCATTCAAACAGACTGTCAAAGCAACTCTGTAATCATGGTGCGTTGACATCATATCAACGTATGCATCAATTTCATTCTCAAAGTAGCGCCGTCTTTATCATATATTGATGCTCTGATTTCTATTCGAAGTAGCATCAATTTTTATTCAGAGTTACGTCGACTTTTAGTTGATGTATGTTGATAAATCTTAACTTTTTCTTGAATTCAGTGTTTCCTTATCATGTCCTTTATATTATTGACATCCTAGGACTTCTTAAGATCAAATTACCCTCTCTATACAACATGGGTAATTTCCCTAGGTAATAAAATCATTTAGAGTAATTCGTTAAGGTAAATCGTAAGGGTTTTTCCTAATAAGGGGAATCTTAGAAGCTATAATAAAATCAGGGGAATCGTAAGAACCACGCCTCTTGTTGGTACACATATGCCACCTCCTTGCACTTCCCCCTTAGTTTCTCTACCACCGCATGCACGCGTAATTTCTGAAGCTCGCGGAAGCGATCAAAAAATTTGGGGGCAGCGCCGTCGAAGAGGATGGAGAGCGTGGGGTGGAGGCATAGGAATAATAATGGACGTCGCGGAGGAAGAATAATGAAAGTTGTGGATGGGGATGCTTTGGGAGAGCGAAGAGTGGGTAGTAGGCGAAAGCGAAAGGAGCGAGGGCTTGCGACGTGCTGGAGCTAGAAGAAAAATTAGCAGATGGATTTTACCCTAAAATAGTTGATTTTAAAAATGGCTTATACCTGCTTTTGGAAAACAAACAAAGCTTATGATGTAAATAGAGTTTGGACCTACTGCACCGGAGGCAATAATCTGCCCCAAATGCAGTCATAATTTATCAACAAATGAATTTTCATACCCCCCCCCCCAAATTAAACACCTTTTATTAGCCCCCCAATCCAACTATTTGTGGCAGCCAGGAAAAAGGAAAATAACGAGACTCTCAGTCATCATTTCACTCATCTGGCACTAATAATCTCTCATTTACGCATGCTCACCCTCAACTAGTCTTTCGTTACTATACAACCACTGACAAGCACCTTCGATCCAGATTGGCCTATGACATAACCTTCTTGGTCATTCAACTACATATTTGAGGAGCCTGGGTATGTGAAACCTCTGCCTGACGACATTTAAAATGCTTCTACTTAAGAGTCTATAGACCAATTCCCTCACTTTCCCGGCCCTCCTCTGGTGGCCACATCATGTTCCCCATTTGAAGTTGATTGAACTCCTCTACTTACTCACCTCCCCCTCCTAAATCTTCGTCCCCATGAGCCTAACTTAGCCACCTATTGCCCCCAGCCTCTCTCGTGGCTCTAACAGTCAAGGACTTGAGCCCCTGTGCCATTCTGATTTACCAACCCATGGTTACATCAACCTAATTCTAGAAGGTGGGGAAGGTATCGATCTCTCTCCCTCTTTTAGGGTCAGTTCATTTGGAAAATATAAGTTTTAAAGAATTGTCTTTCAATTAAATATCAATACATGTAGGAATTGACATTGGGTTTGAAATGGGAAAACAGTTGACAAAATCCTCAGCGTTTTCTCTATAGGGGGTGAATATAGATTAAACTTTAATTTTATTTTAACTACACTTTTCACAAAATTTGCATATACTCAAATTATCAACCCGAATTTATGTTAATTAATTATAAGCATAACACATCATATAAGTCATCACAGAAAAATGCACAATTATAAAAGACACAGAAATATAGTGGTTCCCTAAAATCTAGGTACATCCAATCTTCTACCTCCTTAGTAGGAATTCACTATCACTGTGCATGAGTATTTTGATAAGAAGACTCTTAGAACCAATCACTAGATCTTTTGATAAGGAGATCTTGAACCAATACAGTCTGAGTCTTTTCACGAGGAGACTCTCAGAACCTCTATCAAAATTCTTGGAATAGGGATTCTTAAAACTCTTTTCACAATCTGAAAAAGTTTAGAAAATAGAAATTAGAAGAGGATATGAAGATGTATTCATCTTCTTGATGAGTCCTCTCAGCAAAATCCTGAGGACTTGTTGGCACTAAGTCAATTGACTTCTGGAACTCTGATGAATCCTTAAATGAGAAGATCTCAAGAAATATTAGCCCTTTATTCCATATTATGCTTTAATCTTCACTAAATCTAATATAGCAACTGATTAGCCCTTGAGAAGAAGAAGAACTGATTCTATATTCAAATTCTGGAACAAGATGATAATCAACTGATTCAAGGAAGAACTTCAATTGTAGATGATATTCTTCCTAATCTTTTCTATCGAATTCAATCCTCCAAACCACGATCTGATCTGTGTATAATGAACATTATAGCTTATTCATCCTATATGTTATTCATTGTTAATTACCATGTGTATATATAATCATCTTCTGACATCTCCAAGAAATGATTATTCAGTTTAAAACTTTCTTAAATAAATTCTAATTTAATCCTAGGACAATTCCCATTTAGAGTATTATTCGATGTAATGTCGAGTTCATATAGAAGTAGTATCGAATTCTGGTTTCATTCTGATTGTCTATCAAATTAACTCTGTAATCGATGTTACGTCAACAACATATCGAAGTATGCGTCGATATAGATCATGAAGTACCCTCGATTAAACTTATTTCATTGCTCTGATTTATAATCAAAGTAGCATCGATATTGAGTCAAAGTTACGTCGACTTCTAGTCAATGCATGTTGGCATTTCCTGACTTTTCTCTAAAATTCAGTGTGCCTTTCTCATGTCCTTTACTCCACTGACATCCTAGGACTTCTAAGACCATATTACACTCTCTATACATCATGGGTAATAAACCTAAGATGTATAATCACTTAAAGAAATTTGTTAAGGTAAATCATGAGGGTTTTTCCCAACAATCTTCCCTTATTTAGCTTAACAAATTTTACGAAGTTCTAAAAGTGATTTTACAAAAACAAATCTATAAAGATACAAAAAATTTTGTATACATAAACATGTAATGAACACAAATAAAATTAAAGGACATAAACATGAGAGGCAACTGAATATACCATAAAGCCTTTGTGTCAAAAGAAGAATCACTTCTTGATCTTGTTAGTAGGAAACTTTGTAAATGCAATGTATAATTTCATTGACATCTTTTCAACAAATTCAAAATGAAATCTTCTTACATTCCTAGATGACTCTGTATGTCTTGATAGACATTAAAAAGCTTTTGAACTTCTGTTTTTGTATTGTGTGATGTGGAGTTGAGTGTATATCCATTGCTTAATATTTTTGCAGACAGCTCTTTGATAGATTCCAATAGATTGTCAGGAAATGTATCTTCCTGCTTATCTTCAGTTATTAATTCTTCAGTATTTGAGGCCTTTACAAAGCATATCATTCTTTATTTACCAATTTCATAGGGAATATATTAATCCTGATTATAACTGAAACCTTTTATTCTTTTGTGGTAATGTCAAGTTGTACCCACAATTTGAGCAGCTGGATGCTTCTTGGCATATTCATTATGATCAAAGTTTGTATCTGGAAGAGTAATTGATAATTCAGAAACATTTTTCTTCCCTAATTCTTTAGCTTTTAACTTGGCCAAAAAAATCATTTTCTCGTCAGCTAAATCATCTTTAGATGCTTTAAATTCAGCTTTATCTCTTTCTCTTATTAAATCAAAAACTTTCTCTAGCTCAAGATTTTCGGACAATTTCTACCCTTGAATGACTAACATTAAAATTGGTAAGTTCTTCCCCTATATAACAGGTTTTTGAATCATTCCAGAATTCTCCCCATGTGTAATAGACATCTGATTCATTCCAGAATCCTCCCCATGTGTAACATGCATCTGAAGCATTTTTAATACTGAAACTAAAGTAGTAGAATCTAGTATCTTTATGTCTAGAACCATGTCCACATTTAGTATTTCTGAAGTTTCTTTATTTTCGTCATCACGACTCATATCTAAAACCATGTCCTCAACCAGTCTTTCTAAAATTTCTCTAATTTCATCATAAGTTTGAATCCTGATAATCCTGCTTCAACTTTTCTTCCCCTTCTTTAAATCTTGAAAAATCATTTAAAGACTTTGGTAGGGATTATCCATTGATCAACTAGTTGATTCACAAATTATACAAAACTTGATAGTTCATTGATTTGATTTTGAAGCATGATAAGTTAGAATTGCACTGCTCTTTTAAAATCAAGAATTCCTTGGTAAATTCAGTAACTATATCGTTAGGGTTTTAACAAGAGCATCGAATACTACCTTCTCAGTCAACATTGAATCTATTGATAAGGCTATGATTATCACCAAAGTATCTATAAAAATCACAAAGAAAATAGGAGAGAACGAGTAGAGGAAAAATAAAGCGGGGAAGATGAAGAGTTTGGAGTAAATACAAAGCCTATTTAAGTAGACAAAATGTTGACAAATTAGGGCATAAAAGATTCCTTAGTCGACGTGATGTTGACTTCTATCCGAAGTATTATAAAAGTTTCACAATCGACCTATGCGTTGATTTAAATCGGCATTACGTCGACAAGATCAAAAATTCTTCATAGGCACTGACTCTAGATATTGCGTTGAATAAGAGTTGGCATTCTGTCGACTTTTATTCAACGTTATGTCGAGTACAGACTTAAACTTTAAGTCTTCTACTGGTTTTTCCCAACAATATATTTTATGAAAAATGTTAGTGATAAAATCATTTATTGAGCTTTATCAAGCATGCCCAAAACATTGATAAAGTATTTGTGCTTGATCTCATCAAGAGGATTTGTGAAAATATCAGCCCTCTAATTTTTAGAAGTGACATATTCTAGGGAAAACTTCCTTTTTTCCGCATTGTCTCTGAGAAAGTGATGCTTTATTTCTATGTGCTTTGTCCTGCTATGCAAGACGGGATTATAGGCAATTGAGATAGAACTGAGCTGTCATAAATATTGTTGAATTAGTAAACTTTAGATCATAATCAAGCAATTGATTCTGCATCCACAATATTTGTGAACAACAGCGTCTAGCAGCTATATACTGATCTTCTGTTGTAGAAGTGGAGACTGATGTTTGCTTCTTACTAAACCAAGATATCAGTCCAGTACCCAGGAATTAATAAGTTCCGGAGGTACTTTTCCTATCCAATCTATATCCAGCATAATCAGTATCGGAATATTCATATAGTTGAAATTCTGATTCTACTGGATACCATAATCCCATCTCAAGCGTACCCTTAAGATATCTTAAAATTCTCTTTACTAAACTCAGATGAGATTCCTTATGATCAACCTGAAATCTTGTATAGACACTTGTGACAAACATTATATTTAGCCTACTTGTTGTAAGATAAAGAAGAGAACTAATAATTGCTCTATATATTTTCTGATCAACAGATTTATCAAAAATATCTTTATCTATAACATCATTAGAAGTCATGAGAATTTTTATGATGGAGGAAGTTTCCATACCAAATTTCTTTATCAATTCCTTTGTATATTTGGATTGTGATATAAAAATGCCTTCATCAATTTGTTTCACTTATAGTCCAAGAAAAAAGGATAATTCTCCTATGCTACTCATTTCAAACCTAGATTGTATTAGATCGGGAAACCTTTTGCAAAGTCCAAAGTCTGTTGAGCCAAAAATAATGTCATCCACATAAATTTGGACAATATGCAGCTTTTCTTTATGTTTCCTTATGAAAAGTGTTTAATCCACCTTTCCTCTTGTGAAAGAGTGATCTAAGAGAAAACTGGATAAGGTCATATACCAAGCTCTTCCAGCTTGCTTTAGACCATATGGTGCTTTATTTAGACTATATACATATGATGGATAAGTTGGATCAACAAAATCTGGAGGTTGTTCAATATAAACCACTTCTTGAAGAGTCCCATTTAGAAAAGCACGCTTAATATCCATCTGGTATAATTTGATTCTCTTATATACTTCATTAGCAAGCAATTATCCGATAGCTTCTATTCTGGCTACTTATGAAAATGTTTGATCATAATCAATTCATTTCTCTTGTTTATAACCTTGAGCAATAAGTGTAGCCTTATTACTTATTGTCACTCCATTAGAATCCATTTTATTTCTGAGCACCCACTTAGTTCCAATAATTGGGTAATTTTTTGGTCTCTCCACTAGTGTCTAAACTTTATTTCTTTCAAATTGTGCAAGCACCTCTTGCATAGTAATAATCCAAGGTGAATCATTATTTGCTTCTTCAAATTTCTTTGGTTTATACTGTGAAAGAAAGCACTGCAACAAGACTTTTATTAATAGTTGCTTCCTAGTTTTTACTCCTTGATTCACATCTCCAATCACTAGGGTAGGTGGATGATCCCTGAGAATTGATCTCTCTAGATCTGCTCTGGCTGGAACAATTTGATGATGTTCACCTTGGTGTTCTAAAATTTCTTCTTCATGTTGAAAATCAGTCACTTGCTCATTAACTTGATTAGTGATTGTAGGTGTACAAAATACTTATTCAACTGGTACTTCATCATCTGAGCTTTCTATAACATCTTTCAACTAATGATTATGCTTCTCAGATGAATTTTCTGTATTTTCCTCAATCTTCAATTCTTTAAACTCATCATTTAAGGAAATCTATTCATGCAAAAGGTTTTTGGTGGAATTTTCCTCTCCCTTGGAAAAATAATGAGTTTTATGAAATACTACATGCATAGATACCTCTATTTAAGAGTCTTTTTATTATAACACTTATAAGATTTGCTAGATAAGGAATATCCTAAGAATATTCCATCATCAGTCTTCTTGTCAAATTTGGCAAAATAGTTTTTCCCATTATTAAGAATATAACATGTACAACCAAATATTCTAAAATATAAGACTATAGGTATTTTAGCCTATAGAAGTTCATAAGGAGTCTTTAACTTAGTTTTGTGAATGAGGCTTCTGTTGAGAGCATAATTTGCATTATTGACTTTTTATCCCAAAAGAACCTAGGAATATTTGACTCTACTAATAAAGTTCTTCCAGATTCAATGAGTGTTCTATTTTTCCTTTCAACTACTCCATTTTGTTGAGGAGTTTTAGGAGCTGAAAAGCCTTTTCTTATTCCTTCATCCTCACAGAGATTAATTGATTTTTAAAATCTATGACATGATCACTTATAATCAAAGACACTTTAGTTTTAAACTCAGATTGAATCTATTTGATGAATCTTGAGAGGATTAAAAAGATATCAGACTTAGCTCTTAGGAAGAACACCCATCTAAATCTTGAAAAATCATCCACTATAACCAAAGTATAATACTTACTCCTAAACTCTGAGTGGTAAGAGGACCAAATAAATCTATATGCAGTAGATATAGAATTCTTGGAGAATCATTCTTACCAATTGGTTTGAATGATGATTTAATTTATTTTCCCAACTGGCATGCTTTACAAGGATTAAGTTTTTTAAACCAACCTTTTGGTAAGACTCTTACTAAATCATCATTTACAAGCTCAGCTATAGTTTTATGATTAACATGACCAAGCCTCATATGCTAAAGCTTATTCATGTCTAATTCAGCATTAAACATGCATACTTCACTTTTGGTTGAGCTAAAGTCAACTACATAGATATTATCTTTTCTAAAACCAAATAATACCATGATATTAGTGATGGAGTTGACTATTTGACATAGATTGTGTGTGAATATAACTTTATAAATATTCACAATCACACACATGGCTGATATTAATAAGGTTACATTAAAGTCTCCCAACATAAGCTACTTTGGAGATGGTGATATCTCCAATTTTGATCATACCATCACCTTTAGTTTGACCATATTTGGAATCACAAAAAATCATCTTGGGAACATTTTTGGCCTTCAAATTTTCCAGCAATTCTTTATGTCTGTCATATATTTGAAGCAACCACTGTCCAAATACCATAGCTAGTTTGTATAAGTCTCTTTCCAGCACATGAAATCAAGCATCAGTTGGGATCTAGGTCACCTTGGACCTATTACATCTTTTTCCATTATAAGGAGTGGTGAAAGTATAAGATGGCCTTTCATAATACCCCTTGGGATAAAAGAGTGTTGGTTTATTAAACCAACATCTTCCAGTTTTATGCCTCTTTACAAAACATTTTGTACAAGTATAATTCACAGAATAATAAGGATATAAAAAAAATTATTCAGGGATATGCGTAGAGTAGCATTCGACATAATTTTTTGAATGTGTCGATTTGAAGTTGACTTTTCATAGGAGTTGTGTCAATATGAAGTTGATGTTTCACAGGGGTTGCATCGATATAAAGTTGATGCATGTTCCCGATTTACTAAAACTACAGGTTTTTGCTTATTGTTTATTACATGTTGTTTACCTATAATATTTTTTTCCTTTGTATTTATCTTCATTATTGAACTTTATTAACCTCTCTGAATTATTGTTTTAATTTATAATAGATTGAGTTTCATTAGCTTTAGTAAATGGTATTGGATTTTTCCAAACTGGTGTATTATTGATTGTTACTATGATATGCGGATTAGCTCCTAATCCTATATGATTAAATCTTTTTTGATGTTTTATATAATATTTTAATTTGTTTACTCCTTCCATTTAAGGACTCTTCAAAGGCTTTTGTCTTTGATAGCTTTAATTTCAGTAAGGTGTTTTCTTTTGTCATGTCAGCTACTCAACTCTTCAGTTTTTCAACTTCAATCTCTAACAGTTTATCTTATTCAGTCTATTCTTTGTCACATGAATAACTCTTAATCAACTCAATTTATTTTCTCAAATATTTAATTTTCTTTTTAGCACCTAATTAATCTTTACAAAATTCCTTAAAACATATCTTAAATTCTTGTTAAGAAAAATCAATATCATCAAAATAACTTACTTGATTTTCTTCAGTGTTTGAGTTAGTTTCCAATGATATCAAACATGCTTCTTCAGCAATAGCTTCTTCTTCATTACTTGATGATGAGCTTGATTCAGAGCTAGTATCACTCCAGGTTTCTGCTATAAACTCTTTTCCTTTTTACTTGTCATTTCTCTTTAAATACATCTTTTTATCTTTTTTTAATCAGTCCTTTTGTTGTTCTAGATATTCAGTTGAATATATCCATAATTTCTGCATGCATAACAAATTATCTCCTTATTTGGAGTTTTGTCAAACTTTAGCTTATTCATATTTATGTCTCTTCTTCTAGAGCTTTCTATCTTTATCCATTTTCTGAATTTCTTAGCTAGGAGATTGAACATTTCTTATTCTATATATAATAGATGATTTATCATCAGTAACTTTGAAGGCAATAGATTTGTCTTTAGGTGTAGTGACATTCTCCTTTGCTTCAGTTTCAGCTCTACTATTAAGAAGTTGTTCATATGATTTAAGCTTTCTTAATAGGGAATCTATAGTAATCTTCATATGACATCTTGATCCTCTGATAACCCATATTCTAGAATCCCATGTACTTGGGAAATACATGAATAATTTGTCATTTATCTCAGTAAGTGATATATCCTTATCCAATCCTTTAAGCTCTTTTATAATTGTGCTAAACCTGTCATATATTTCTGTTACTGATTCATCAACTTTCTTTTGGAAATTTTCATATTGAGAGATCAAAAGTGATCTTCTATCTTTTCTCTCATCAGAACTCCCATCAATAATTCTTAATAGTGATTCCTATATTTCTTTTGCTAATTGGCAATCTGTAACTTTCTAGAACACATCATCAGACATTGTTGAGACCACTATGTTCATAGCCTTAACATCTCAGTCCTTTATCCTCTTCTCCTCATATGTCCACTCACATCTAGGCACCATTTCTACATTTATAGTTCCTTCTGCATCTTCTTTGTAAGGCATAGGTGGTCTTGTCAAAATTGAATCAAAAATACCTTATCAATAAAATTCATATATAATTTGATTCTTGTTTTCTAGAGTGTAAACTTTTCAAGATTACAGACTAGAGGCCTTGTAGATGCAAATTTTTTGAAAGTATTAGAAGTCATTTTGAAAAATTAATTTTAAAAAAATACACTAATGCAACTATTATGATCTTTATAATCAAGGTGTTAACCTTTTCTTAATTAACCTCCTCTAGGTTAGCCTTTTATTGATTAATCTCCTCTAGCTTAACCTTTAATTGATTAATCTCCCTCTGATACCAATTCAAATGGGAGAACAGTTGACTAAATCCTCAGAGTTTTCTCTAGAGAGGGGTGAATAGAGATTAAAATTTATTTTTGTTTTAACTATACTTTTCACAAAATTTGCATATACTCAGATTATAAACCATAATTTATGTTAATTAATTATAAACACAGCACATCAAATAAGTAATCATAAAAAATGTGCAATCACAGAAGACACAACAAATATAGTGGTTCTCCAAAATCTGGGTACATCCACTTCTACCTCCTTGGTAGGAATTCAATATCACCGTGCCTGAGTCTTTTGATAAGGAGACTCTTAGAACCAATCATTAAATCTTTTGATAAGGAGATTTTGAACCAATATAATCTGAGACTTTTTAAGAGGAGACTCTCAGAACCTCCATCTGAATCCTTTGAAGAGTGATTCTTAAAACTCTTTTCATAAACTAAAAAAGTTTAGAAAATAGAAATTAGAAGATGATATGATGATGTAGTAATCTTCTTGATGAGTCCTCTCAGCAAAATCCTGAGGACTTGTTGGCACTAAGTGAATTGACTTTTGAAACTTTGATGAATCCTTGAATGAGAAGATCTCAAGAAATATTAGCCCTTTATTCTATATTATGCTTTAATCTTCACTAAATCTGATGCAACAACTGATAAGCCCTTGAGAAAAAGAAGAATTGATCCTCTATTCAGATTTAGGAATAAGATGATGATCGACTGATTCAAGAAAGAACTTCAATTATATATGATAATCTTCCTAATCTTCTCAGTCAAATTCAATCTTCTAAACCACGATTTGATTTGTGTGTAATGATCGTTGTAGCTTATTTCTCCTCTAAGTTTTTTATTTCTAATTATCATGTGTCTATATATATTTATAATCATCTTCTACCATCTCTAAGAAATGATTATTTATTTTAAAACTTTCTTAAATGAATTCTGATTTAATCCCCATAATAATTCCCATTCAGAATATTATTCGACGTAACATCGAGTTCATATGGAAGTAGCATCGATTTCTAGCTTCATTTAGACAATTTGTCAAATTAACTCTGTAATCAACGTTATGTCGACAGCATATCAAAGTATGCATCAATATAGATCATGAATTAACATCGACAAAACTTACTTTGTTGCTCTGACTTATAATCAAAGTAGCGTCGATAATGAGTTGAAGTTGCATCGACTTCCAGTCGATGTATGTTGGTATTTCCTGACTGTCCCTTAAAATTTAGTGTGCCTTTTTAATTTCTTTTACTTCACTGAAATCATAGGATTTCTAAGACCATATTATCCTCTCTATACATCATGGGTAAAAAACCTAGGATGTAAAATCACTTAAAGTAATTTGTTAAGGTAATTATAATGGTTTTTCCGAGTAGGGTTTAAATCCATTTTTTTTGTTTGGTTGCATGACGATATTCTATCATAAGAATTGGCATTGGATACATTTGCTTGTTCGTATGAAAGACAATGGTTTTCAAGAATTAAACGGAAATAAATTTTTATGCCCGGGAAAACTTGTTTGGCCCAAACGCGATTTTTTCACTCGAATGTGATTTTTTTGCCCGGACACGATTTTTTTGCCCGAACATGATTTTTTCCCAAACAAGATTTTTTTGCCCAGACATGATTTTTTCTTCCGGATGCGAATTTTTTGGTCGGACGCAATTTTTCCACCCGAACGTGATTTTTTCACCCCGACGTGATTTTTTCACGCGAGCACGATTTTTTTGCACGGTCGCGTTTTTTCACTCAGACGCGTTTTTTTGGTTGGACGCGATTTTTTCCCTCGAACGAGTTTTTTTCGCCCGGATACGATTTTTTTGCCCGTACGCAATTTTTTTGTCGAGCTAGATTTTTCTATAGGACGCATTTTTTTCGTCCAGTGGCAATTTTTTGCACAAACATGTTTTTTCGCTGGGATGCATTTGTCGTCTGGGCAAGATTTTTTCTCCCGGGCCCAATTTTTTCTCAATCGGGATTTTTTCACTCAGGCGCGATTTTTTGCTCAGACACGATTTTTTGCCCAGACGCAATTATTTCGTCCGAACGCTATTTTTTTTCCCATATGCGAATTTTTTGCCCGCACACGATTTTTCCTCCCTTGCTCAAAAATGTGTCTGAGCAAAAAAATCGGGTGTAGTAGAAAAAAATGTTTCCGAGTGAAAAAATGGGTCCGGGCGAAAAAAAAACTTGTCAGAGCAAAAAATCGCATCCAAGCGGAAAAATTGCGTTCGTGCAAAAAATGAGCATGTGCAACAAAATGCACCCGGATGAAAATATCACGGCCGGGCGAAAAAAGCGCGTTGGCTGAAAAAATCGCATTTGGCTAAAAAAATCACGCCCGGTCGAAAAATTTGCACCAGGCGAAAATATCACGCCCGGGCAAAAATATCGCGCCCGGGCGAAAATATCGCGCCCGAGTGAAAAAAATGCGCTCGGGCGAAAAAAGTGCGCCCGGGCGAAAAAAAAATGTGTCCGGGCAAAAAAAATCGCGTCCGTGCGAAAAATAGCACCTGGGTGAAAAAAACTCACTGAGGCAAAAAATTTGTGCCCGTCCGAAAAAATCGCGTACAAGCAGAAATATCTCGTCTAGGCGAAAAATCGCGTTTGTGCCGAAAAATTACGGTTGGGCGAAAAAATGATGACTGGGAGAAAAATTTGCATCCGGGTGAAAAATTCCCGTCCGGACCAAGAAAATCGCATCCGGGCAAAAAAACTTGTACGAGCGAAAATTTCGTTATCAGGTCGAAAAAATCGTGCCCTGGCAAAAACAAAAGAGCCCCGGAAAAAAAATGAGCTCAGGCAAAAAAATTGTGTCAGGACGAAAAAATTGCACCTGGGCGAAAAAATCATTTCTGGGCAAAAAATTCGTGTCCGTGCGAAAAAATCTTGTCTGGCCAAAAAAATTTGCTTTCGGGCGAAAAATTTGCATCCTTGCGGAAAATTCCCGTCCGATCGAAAATTTTGCTTCCTGCCGAAAAAATCGCGTTCGGGCGCAAAATTCGTGTCCTGGCAAAAAAATCGCGTTCGGACCGAAAAATAGCACCCGTGCGAAAAATTCACGTGCGGGACAAAAAATACGCATTCGGGCTGAAACAATTGCTCTCCTTTTGGAAAGCCGGAGTTAGCGATCTCAATATCCTCTCCTAGAGATAAACATTAGATCGATGAGTTTTTATGTTAAGGTGAAAATCAATGACTTTCCACTAAGTCAATTACACTCTACAATTGTTGGTCCGAACAACAGAAATGACTTTCATATTCTTAAAGACAATACTTCAATATCAATGTCTGTGAAACGAACGAACCCTTAGCGTAAATGCATACAATTAATTTTAAGGTGACCGATCATCAGCTGAAATGCTTATTTCTGTTACTTTTATTGTTGTCCTTATTTTTATTAGAAAGGGATAAAACTTTGCAGCTAGTCGACGCAAAAATGCTTGTAAAGCATTGAACATTTGTAATCTCTTAAATAATTAGGAAGTAAATGCAAAATCGCGCATTTACTTATTCAGAGACCTCTTTCTCGGGAAAATCACATTGGCTAAATCTCTCAACGAACTTCTTAATTTATCTCAAAACCATTTTCCAAATCTAAGGTTACATCAGTTTGGTATTAGAGCGAGGTTGGATTCCCTCCAATTATGAATCTGGCGATCCGTTAATTTTTAAAGGGTCTTAAAAATGAATTTCAATTATTTTTGCTTGAAGCCTCTCTTTGATTAAAAAAACTTTTTTCTATATTTAAAAAAATCTATTTCAAAAAAATGGAGAGTCAGGTAGACAAAATTAAGGTGATCATCGATGACTTAAATCAGCACATGGGCAACCTCATGCAATTGGTTGAAACACTCACCATCCAAATAGGTGATGTTACACTGGTCATAAATGGGTTAAGAACTTCCATCAATTATCTTGAATATGCTAGACACTTAGTACTAAGCCAAACACATCCACCAAACCATAGGGAGGAAGAGCCCTTGCTAGAACATCCTGAACCCCAAAACCAACCACGTTGGGATACTGACGTTAAATTGTATATAAGAGATTTTGAGGGATGAGTAGAACCCGATGTCTTGATTAGGGTGACCGTATGGAATGATTCATGACTGGAAACAAATGACCATCAATCTGAGGTCGAGAATGCAACCCTTAGACTCAAAGGACCAATACTAGTCTAGTTGGCTCAGTTGGAACTTACACATTTCACCTTATGTCTATCCCCTATCACTACTTGGGTCAAATTTAAAACTCAGTTGTGAAAGTGATACGCCCCCCCCCCCATTACCTCTAAAATCTATATCGCAAATTTCATAAACTACGATAAGATAAACTCACGGTAGATGACTACACAAATGTGTTCATTATTCTACAGTTTAGGTTATACATATGAGAGGAAGATTACATGATAGTGTAAGGATACCTAAATGGATTTTGATGTCATTCGATAGTAGTTAGAGCTTCGTGACTTTTGAGACTTAGGAGAGATATCTAGTAGAGCTCGATGAGTTGAGTCTTCCTTCTTGAAGAAAGCTTCTGGCTAGAGCCTTCCGATAGTCAGTTGACTAATATTGTTTCTCAGATGACTGCTCCTAAGCCCCCTTGTCGACCCGTCCCTTAGGGTTCACTAGTGCCCCTGCACCTTTGCCTGTCATTTCTAATGGAAAAGTGACTATCGGCTCATGACCCAACCCTAGGCTCTTTTACTATTTTAAGTCCATGGAGCCAGGACACAAATCCAAAGATTGTTCGCATAGATAGTTTATAGCTATAGTTGAGTCTGAAGAGGATCAAGAGCCCGAGTATGGAGTCTTCCTTATTGACTCCCAATAGAGCTGGTTATCATATACGAGGCAGAAGTAGAAGGAGAGCACGCAGAGCATTTAGTCTGTGAATACAACAAACTCTCCTCACCCCCAAAATTTCCACGGAGGATGAATGATTGAGACATAACATTTTTATACTACCACATGCATTCAGGGGCAATTTTGCTCCATCATTATAGAGAGTGAGAGTATGAAATTTTTTGTGTCACATCGCATGGTAAAAAAAGCTAAAATTTAAGACCAAACCTCAAGGAAAACTGTATTGCTTGTCATGGGTCACAATTTCTATAACTATACATGTCATGCATCGGTGCTTAATCGAGTTTTCCATATGGATTCCAATCAAGATTCTATTGGTGGCATGGTGCGACCATAGAGGTTTGCCATATCATGTTAGGATGACTGTGATAATTTGATAGAAATGTGATTCATTAGGGAGCATGAAACTAATACACTTTTGACTGAAGTGGGCACAAGATTGTTCCTATTCCCCAAAAGAATGAGCCTCTTCCCAAACCCTTAGAGCATTTCTCACCTAATAGCAACACATCTTCTCCTATCGCTCCTATTTTGCTTTCTTAATCTCATATGTTACTTTCAAAAACCTAATTCTAGGAAGAACTGAAGGAAAGCGAGGTCGTCTTTGTCTTAGCAGGTCTAGATTCTAGTGTAGATTCCATAAAGATTTCAAGTAAAGTTCACCCTCTTAATTTTGAATTTTCTAGTATTATTCCTGGTGTTAGCCTCCCTCATTTACCGTATTATCCTATGAGTCCTATGGACCTCAAAGAGCTATGCCGAAAAGTAACAGATTGATTAAGAAAGGCCATATCAAGGAGAGAATGAATTCTTGCACAGTTCCTGCCCTTCTTGTCCCCAAGAAAGATGGAACGTGTCACATGTGCGTAGATAGCATCTCAATAAATAAGATTACTATTAATTATATATTTTAAATACCTCGATTGGATGATATGCTCAATATGCTTAGTGGATCCCGATTTTTCTCTAAAAATCTTAAGAACAGCTACCATCAAATTCTAATTTGACCCGGAGATGAATGGAAAACTGCATTCATAACTAGCAAAGGGTTAAATGAATGGCTTATGATGCCTTTATGCCTTTCCAATGCCCTGAGTACATTCATGTGATTCATGTACCAAGTTCTTATTGAGTTTTTTAAGCACATCAAATGCTCAGTGGAAAACTTTAAGAAAACCCTAAAAAGGAAGCAATGAATCTTGCGAAAACTAGAAATCAAGAAATTAGAAGTGTACTTATACAGAATCGAGTCAGGAGAATGCAGAACCAGATATGCTACTTTATGGAAATACACACTAACGTCGAAAAAACCCCGCTATCATTGAACGATAGAGGCCTGGAAGAAGATCAGGTTCTTCATCTCTAATGATTGGTAGATCTGTTGCCAAAGAAGATGATCAGCGCTTAGGTCAAACGCTCTATTGTTGTGAACTTTGCCCTCTCAGAAATCCCGAGTGAACCGTTGAACAATTACCCTAACACCTGATATTAATATATATATGTATACAATATTTAACTACATTAAAGAAGTAGTTTGGAGTTATAGAATTAATCTTAGCCATCCAACATGTGTCATGCTTTTGATCCCAACCTTACAATGGAGGGAGAAAGAAAGATAGAAGGGAGAGGGGGAGAGAGGGAGAGAGAATCTTTATAGCCCTCCTATCCCTACATGAGGGAGGAATAAAGAGAGAGATTGATTTTTTAGATAAAAATGGACATTTTTTTACAAAATAAAAATAGGAATATTGATTCATATTTTTTTGCGGTCATTTTAAGTACTCAGATGTATTTGCTTTGAATAAAAGTAAGTTCTCATATGTGGGCACAACCCGCTCATATAAGGGAGTGACCTGCTCATAGGCAGGCACATCTTATTCATATGCGAGCGCGGCCAGCTCATATGCAAGCGCAACCTGATCGAATGTGGGCTAAGCCCGCTCGAATACGGACGAAACCCGTGCATAGCTTCTCATATGTATATATATATATATATATATATATATCGGTGAACCGGGTTAGGTTTATAAGAACTTAATCTAACATTAATTAAAACCGGGTTTAGGTTTATAAGAACTTAATCTAACATTAATTTAAAACCGGTTGAAGCCGAAAATTTTCCCTACTCCAAAATTCAGATCAATGTATCCTAAGGTTACTGGTCCTACAATTGGGCTTGACGAGCTAGCGGGTAAGAACAAGGAGATGAAGGAAACACTAGAGGACCCCAAATTCTACGGCGGGGAGGGGGGCACGTATTTGGAAGCTTAGGAGAAACTTCCCCTCCACAACCAAAAATGGTCGAGCAGGGTACAAGAGGGACACTAGCTTGCCTACTTCAAGATGGTGACTATGGGGAATGATCACTATCTCATAACTCAGATATTCAGAAATGAGATTCTAAAGCATAGGAAAAAAGTCCTCGATCTTGTACCCCTGGGGGTTAATCTAAGGGGTGAGGGTCTTATTTATAACCAACCCCCACCTAGCGACCATGCGACTTCTGGATGAGCTTGCCTAACTAAGGCAAGTATCTGTCTTGGTCGCCTATCAGGCGAGTATGCAAGTAGGGCTTGTCATACTCGTCCAGGACTTCTACTATCTTGAATGTTGACTTTGACTACCGCCTTGACCTGTGAACTTTTACTACTGCCTTGACCCTTTGTTGGCATGGCTTGGGGTGGGCCTACCCTCAACGAATATGGGTTGTACATAATCCTCGCTCTTTGCGAGCGATGTAGGAGCTTAGAAAGAAACATAAAACACTTATTCAGTGAGTTGTTGCTGGCGAGTATCTGGACTACTCATGGTCTCTTGCTGGCTCCTGACCTCTATAAATAGGGGGTGGATCATTTTAAGGCACACTTTCTGAACTAGCACAAGAGGTCATTGTCTGTCAAGGAAACCTACCAGGCGAGTACTGCTAAATTAGCGGGATTCTTTGAACTCAGGACTTCAAAGCGACCCTGAGTGGGTGACAATGGTGTCGAGCTCCCTCCACCAAAGAAGAAGAAATCATAGAAGAAGAAATCACAGAAGAAGATACTCGCTTCTAAGAAGAAGAATCTGCCACCTGGTGTTGAGGATGTTGCTAGCTCGACGGACAATCCTAAGATTCCTGCTGGGACTCAAAAATTGCTCGATCAATTAGGCCTTGACAATGATGCTGAACTACCAGCTCTTGAGTCTTCTCACCATCCTCTACCACAGTCTCCTCATCTGGAGGACCTCACCAGGTCCCAGGTCCATATGCAATCAGATCTCGCTGCTTTACGAGGTTAGAACTTCGTCATTGTGTACTTCATATTGTGTCCATCTTTTGATTTTTCTTTTGATGATGGTTCTTTATTACTCACGGCTCCACCGCAGAATGTTGAGGCTTCTAGCGAGCATCTTTCTATGCCTCCTCTGCAATCAACTCCTTTCGTCGCTCCTGAATCCCGAGAGGGGTCGCATCCTGGTCACTCCATTAGAATCAACGTCAGTTCATTGAAGAAGAGGCCAGAGAAGCAAGTCCCTAATGTGAGAAGCAAAGACCTTCCTGTGGAGAAGACCCTGCAACAAGGGGAGAGTAGGACATCTCTCCCTGCGAAAGGCTCATCGCAGTCTTCAGTGAATAATCCTCCACCGCTACCACCGCCCTTGTATCTGACTCCTTCTGATCCCTCTTTGCCTCCTTGCATGCTCTTGCGAGCTCATCTCAAGGTTGGGGAGGAAGATACTCGCACTTCTTTGTGTCAAGGGTAGGGTCAGATTCTGGTGGTCATGGCCAGGGGCAATCTTACGATATTGAAGGAGGTCCCTCATCAGGCCCGCAAGATTCAGCTCATCGCAGCCCTTCCCCCTACCGATCTCTATCTTCTCGGTCGGGTAAGTTGTTATTGAATTGTAGATCTCTTCTTTATTGTGGCTTCGACTAATTTTGGGTGAATTTCTTCTTCTTTGATAGGTCACCCCTCAATCCTGGAGGGGGGGTTCTTTCATCGATGCCCTCTACCTTCCCTCCCATAAGGATTGTCAGGCGGCTGCTCGCGATTTCATGGAGTTGGAGGCGAAGTTTGATCAGCTTGCTATCTATGATCCTCATCGCCAGATCTTTGCACTGGAGGTTAGAATGGCGAAGATGGAAGAACTCTCGGAGTGGCACCCTGGCTCCTAATCCCTCTTTCACATGATCAATGAGTTATAGCAGCAAAAAATGATGACCAAGCATTGTGATGGTCATGGCAAGCAACACGACGATGAGATGGTCATGGCAAGTGACCACTACTGGCGTGCACGCGACATGGGATGGGTCGGGCGATATTCTCCTCTTCCATATTAGTTACCTCCTAGGAATTAGGATTTTCTCTTCAGTCTTTTTTACTTTTTCTTCACCGTTGGTGACCTTGCAATAAATCTGTAAACTTTAATATTTTTTATTTGGTGAGATTCAATCTCGCGCTTTGATTGATGACTTGAGTTTTCTTCGATGATTCTTGTGGTTGCTTCTTTTATTTCTGCGACTATAGGAGTTGATTGTGTAGGTTCTGGCAAGTTAGTGCTTTTCCGACGAATCCTCGCAAGTTAGAGCTTTGGTGACTTCCTGTATGTGGTGGGTAGGGAGCAAATTTGTACAATACCTATTGCAATGAATCCCACACCCCTAACCTCTACCTATAAATAGATGGGGGTGGGGTACGTATTAATTACGATATCAGCGATTTTTCTTTCTTGCTCGTGACTATCACTGACCTTCTTCTTTCTCGCTATGGATAATCCCCATTCTTTTACTCGCACTTCATGATAGTTGGGGATGATGTTGTTGCTCGCCATATAGGGCATGCAAGGAACATTACGAATGTGGTTTTTAAGAAGTCTATTGCTGAGGAGTGGGACTTAGAAGATTTCACAAAGCGGTTCCTTCCAGAGGGATACTCAGCAAGTCTTCTTCGTCGAGGGGGAGAGAGATTTTACACTGTCTTGGAGGATGAGCTCGTCCTCCCCATTCACCATTTTGAAGTTATCTTGCAACTCCCGTTGTGGATAGAATACTTCTAGATACTTCGGTATTTTGGCATAGTCCCTGCTCAAATCAACCCAAATGGCACGTCAATGATCGTAGGGTTTCTTTGCTTCCTGCAATCAAAGAAGATTGCCTTCGATATCTCCGTCTTCCGAAAGATCTTCTCCTTTTTGGGGACTAATGAGGGAGTCGCCTTTCTGAACAGCCATGTATGCAACCTAGTCAACACAACGAACAAGGTTAATCGCTAGGGTGAGTGGCTTGTCATTGTCGGCGGTGACTTCGAAGGAGTTCCTCGACAACCGCAAAAGCCATCAAAGGTGACCTTCTTTCCACCTCTCCTAGAGGGGCCGCGAGAGTAACTCGTCGAAGCTCTCAGAGGTCGCAAATTTGACATCGTCCACTAATGACTTCATGTCAATTAGCTGGGTAAAATCTTCCCGGGCGAAGGTGAACATCTGTATGAGCTTCTTTTGTACTCGCTCCCTTCAGCACGTAACTTAGTCTTTATGGAGATTAACTATTTTCTTTCTTTTTCGGCTTCTCGCATCCTTCTGCGAGAACCCCTCCCACTGGAGAAGGAGGTCATGACTTTCTGTCAGAGCTCGCAAAACTAGACTGGTGATGTCGAGGAAGTGTTGGAGCCCTCAACCAGCCCTTCTGCGTGCGTTGAGGATCAATAGAGATCTGGCAAGAAAGGGGACTCCATACAAAAGAGGCGGGATAAAGGGAAGGGCAAGTCTAAGTCCCAAAAACTGTCAAGGAAAAAGGTTTAGGTCGCACGCGAGAGATTCGGCGAGAAGGCCGATCCTTCTAAGGCTAGAAAGCCTTACCTCTATCTGAATTATAGATTTAGACGCGACGGCGAGGATGCCTACGGGCTCCCGCTGGTGACCTGGTATGAGGGACAGCATAAGGTGACCCTGAACACCAACTTGCCTGCTTGGTCAGAATATTGAGAGGATAGACATGAGGGATATGATGTCGCCTTCACACTCTATGGTTGCACTGATGCCAAATCATTGCAGGATGTCGGCGCGGACGAACTCACGAACCAAATTGCTCACGCTCTTCTGCGGGCTACCAAGCTAGGCCATTACACGGTGAGTAGATTGCTCGAGTCCTAGCATCGGGGCAAAGTGCTGAGCAAGAGGATTCTAGAGTTGGGGCCCAAGGCCGCCCAGTACAAAGTTTATGAGGTAAACCTAGTTTGGATGTGTGACCTCTATATAGTCGCCTCTTGTTGATGGTCATGCTGATGACTTTTGTTGTTACTCGAAGAAAGCTGAGCACACGACGACGAAGAAGGTGTCACCAAGGTGACTTTGGAGGAAGCTCAAGTGCAGAATGTCGAGCTCTAAACTCGCCCATTCGATCAGTAGCCCACAATGGTGGTCCCTCCCAGAGTTGGAAAGAGGATCCACTTTCATGGCAATGAGATGCATGTGATTCATCGCGGCATCGCACTGGAGATGAGAAATTCCATCCTCGCCAAGCTGAGGGTCGATGGTTATCTTGGTCTGGATGCCTCGTACTTGAAGGTGATGAACCTCATCCAGGTCTTGCTTGCCAAAGAATCCAACTTGCCCGACAGAGTCTTGTCCTCCATTATAGATTCTTGCAAAGATGAAGATGATGAGGATGACAAATATAGCGAGGATGAGGAGGATGATGAGGAAGAGGATGGGGAAGAGGCCGACATTGTGATCGAGGATGATGATGAAGTTGATACTGGCAATGATGACACTTAGTCGGCGGAAGGCCTCCCATGCACGAACATTATTTAGACTTTGCAAATAGATAGATATTTTTTGGACGAACCTTAATACAAGATGCCATTGCTCCATTTAATAATGTAATGCTTGCCGACTATATTTGAAAGAAGAACTCTTTTGCTTAATTGTTACTTTTTAAGCTCGCATGTCTTCGATACTCATTAGGCTTGTAGGCTTGTCTGTCTTTGATACTCGCTAGACTCATAAGTGTGAGGGTACTGAGTGTTTTCTACATGCATCCCATGGTCGCATACTCGCACCTGCATGCTCGTGCTTGCATGCTCGCGCCTGCATACTTGCACAAAGAAATCATCATATTTTTTTGCTCACATGCCAATGAGTTTGCACACATACACACTCACTTAAATAAAAAAAATTACTTGCTAGTCACGGCCCCATGGATAAGCGAGTAGCACTCATGGAGTCTTACAAGATGCACAATCTCGAGGCTTCTACTCCACCTGATCCAAATCTGTAGAGGCAATAAAGATTGGGACTGGCAGTGGGGGGTCCCGAGGGACACACACACACTCTTAAGGCATATAACCTAGATTTGTATGAAGTCACCCTTGAACTAAGATGAATTAAGTTGTATTCGATGTATTATTGAGTTATGTGTTTGCAGGACTTATTGCCAAGTGTAGACCAATGTCAGTCTACAATGGGTCACAAAACACAGGACCATACAATGTAATCCCTCATTGTATGATTCATGATGTTGACTCATGTGTAGCCTTTCTATTGGGATATACTTTATTTTCAAGCACTAGGTTTGATGAAGGAAGACTTGTTGCTGATTGGAATAAAGAAACAAAATTTTCATAAAACTAAAATTCTTCTAAGTGTTTTACTCGAGTGGAATTATAGTACTCGAGTAGAACTTTAGATGCACTCGAGTAGATCTAGCCTGAAATTCGAGTAAAGGAAATGGTTCTCGAGTAGCTTGAATCTAGCTCTCGAGAAGCCAAGTCCATTACTCGAGTAGACCTCTTCTCTTTATCGAGTTATCAGTGTTTATATCTCAGAAATTTTCTAAGTATTACTCTCGAGTAGTTAAGTATAACACTCGAGTAGTTAAGTATAACAGTCGAGTAGTCAGTTAAGTACTCGAGTAGATGAGCAGTTGATTCGAGTGACAGAAGAAAAGTTCTCGAGAAGCTTTTACCCCCACTCGAGTAGCAAATCCCTGTACTCGAGAAGGTTGTTTACTTCTCGAGTAGTCCAGTTTCAGTACTCGAGTAATCAATCTTTTCTTCCCAGAATTTTTCTAATTCTTTCTCTCGAGAAGTTCGTTTCCACTTCTCGAGTAGTATCTCTTGCACTCGAGTGATCCTCACTTCACTCGAGTAGTTATATATTCTGTCCAAATATTTCCTGAAATGCTTCTTCTCGAGTAGTCGATATTATCCTCTCGAGAACCAGTCTTAGTACTCGAGTAGTATTCTCTTCACTCGAGTAATACTGTCTTTTGTTCAGAAAAATTCTCTAAGTCCCTGTCAGACCGATTTTTCAAATATCTTGATGTGATTGGTCCACGTGGTCGTCATTAATGTTAATTATGACCGTTAGGGAGATCTTATAAAAAGTCGTGTCATTTTGGCTAACCCTAATAACAACAAGCGCGTGAATTTCAATATTCGAAGTTTTCTAGATCAGCCATCTCCTTCCTAATTTACAGAAGCCGCCGCTCATCTTGAAGATTGTCATGGCTGATTTCGATCCAGAACGACTTGCAGATCAAGAGCTTCTTCAATCTCTTCATTCTCTTTGATCGTGTGAGTCCAAGTATCCCAGAACAAGGATCTAGCCGAGAGTCTTCTTCAAAAATTTCTGATTAAGCTGAAAAGATCAAGAAGGAAGACCTAGGCAGAGATTTCCAGATCTGAGAAAGATTTACTGTTTGAATTTCTAAATTCAATTTACTCTTGTAGGAGATTATTCTCCGAGTGTAGGAGCTTTGTTCTCCGAGTTGTAGGAAGTTTTTATCTTCAGAGTGTAGATCCATTTTTGTGGATCGAGTTGTAGGAATGTTGTTCCGAGTGGTAGGATTATTTTCAATCCGAGATTAGTGGAGTAGCCGAGTCTAGTGCTTTGCTAGATCGGTGAGTGGAAAGTGGACGTACCCAAGATTGGGAAACCACTATAATTATTGGTGTCTTCTGTGTTTGCTTGGTTATTTCTTGTGCATAGATCACTAAAGTTTTTATTCCGCAAAAAGTCACACAACTCACCTATTCACCCCCCCCCCCCTCTAGGTGATTTAGGTAGACAACTTAAATGTTTTTCAAAAGGAGTAGTGGCCAAAGCCAGAACCTGAGCCTGGATACTCTGAAGGTGTGTCGGTACACGAGCCATCATCATAGTAATGCAAACGGCCTCCTTTTGTGCTCGCTGAGCAGCAAGATCAGTGGTAGAAGGCTGATGCTAAATCCAAGCCTCCACAAGAGTCTTAACACGAGCAACAAATGATGTTATGTCCGCAGCCCCACAAATATCGAGAGCCTGAAGATCGGTAATAATGTCATAGTGTCAAATTAAAGGTCAATTGACCAAGACGTTATCTTGACTGGCACTAGGAGAGGAAATATTTATTGTCTACACTTTGAGTGTGAGAGTGAGGACACTACTATATGCCTAGTTGCAGATGAGAAAGTTTCTCATTGTATCAAATGGCACAAGAGGCTAGCTCAACTGAACTACACGACCATAGGTAGACTCTTTAGTTAAGAGTTGGTAAGGAATGGTCCTGAAGTTAAGTGCATTAAGGTGGGAATTTGCTCAGCTTGTCAAAAGAGAAAGAAGACCAGGTCTTCCTTCCATAGTCTTGATACCAAAGAATTAGTGAGGTTTTTATACCTCTTGCATATGGATCTATTTGGTCCTATGCCAGTTCATAGTGTAGGTAGGAAAGTCTATACTCTTTTGGCGGTTGATGATTTTTCAGGTTTGCTTGGGTATTCTTCCTAAGAAGAAAATCTGAAACCCCAGATATCTTCCAGATTTTTGTCAAGCAAATTCAGAATGAACTTAATAGTTCTGTGGTCAAAATCAGAAGTGATCATGGAACTGAGTTTTAGTCTGAATGCATGATAAAGTTCTGTGAAGGGCTTGAGATTCATCAAGAATTCTCCTCACCTAGAACTCCGCAGCAAAATAGAATTGCTGAAAGGAAGAATAGAACTATAATTGAGGAAGGTAGGACCTTGTTAAATGACACTTCCCTCCCAGAATATTTCTGGGCAGAGGCAGTAAATACTGCTTGTCATGTTCTCAATAGAGCTTCCATCACCAAAAGCCACAAAAAGACTCCCTATGAGATTTCTAAAGGCAGAAAACCAAATTTATCCTATTTTAGGATTTTTGGTAGCAAGTGTTATGTACTAAACAATGGTAAGACTCATTTGACAAAGTTTGATGCCAAGTCCCAAGAAGGGATATTTGTTGGGTACATCAATAATAGTAGAGCATATAGAATCTATAACTTGACTACACAAGTTATAGAAGAATCAGTCCATGTTGTCTTTGATGAGTCTAAGTTGATTAACTGTAAGCTGCCAAATACTTCTTCAAGTTTTGCAAGTTTAAAAGACAGGATGAAAATCTGACTATCAGGGAAGATAAACCAGCAGGCCAAGAGAATGAAGATGATGGATGTTGTCTAGGGGGAGCTCAAGACTTACAAACTGAGAATGAAGAACAACCAGCTGAAGACATTGAGGATCAGCAAGCTGAAGAAAAAGAAGAACACCAAGCTAAACAAAGATTGCCACTAGCTATGAGACATTTAAGAGATCATCCACCTCACCAAATCATTGGTGAAGCAAGTCATGGTGTGATGACAAGAAGCAAGAGCTTTAATTCAGTATTATGCTCAAGCTTCCTGTCTCAAATGAAACCAAAGAAGTTTGAAGAGGTTATCCAAGACTCACACTGGATTGGTGCTATGCAAGAAGAGCTGAACCAATTCAAGAGATGCAAAGTCTGGAAACTGGTTCCCAGACCTAAGGGACATAATGTCATAGGGACTAAATGGATCTACAGGAATAAGTTAGATGAAAATGACATTATTGTCAAGAACAAAGCCAGATTGGTGGCAAAAGGCTACAGACAGGAAGAAGGAATTGACTTTGATCAGACCTTTGCCCCAGTAACAAGGCTGGAAGCAATAAGACTATTCCTTGCATAGGCAACCCATAAAGGATTCAAGGTCTTCCAGATGGATGTCAAGTCAGCATTCCTAAATGGAGATCTAAAAGAGGAAGTATATGTGGATCAGCCATCAGGTTTTGTAGATCCACACTTTCCTGATCATGTTTATAGTCTTAATAAAGCTCTATATGGGTTGAAACACGCCCCTAGAGCATGGTATGAGACATTGTCTACTTTCCTCATTGAGAACAAATTCACAAGCGGGAAAATAGACAAGACCCTATTCCTAAGGGAATCAAAGGGCAAGATCATTCTAGTTCAGATATATGTTGATGACATAATCTTTGGATCTACTGAAAACAACCTTTGCAGAAAGTTTGCCAAACTTATGCAAGTGAAGTTTGAGATGAACAGCATGGGTGAGCTAAAGTTCTTCTTGGGACTCCAAGTAAGACAGACTAATGATGGACTATCTGTATCCCAGTCTAAGTTCACCAGGGAGTTGATTAAAAAATATGGCATGGAGACTGCCTCCACCATGAAAACTCCAATAGGATCAAGTATGTCTATAGGCAAAGATGAGGCAGGGAAACCTGTTGAAGAGTCTTTGTATAGAGGGATAATTGGCTACTTACTATACTTAACTGCAAGTAGACCTGATATCATGTATGATATATGTGTCTGTGCTAGATACCAAGCATGCCCTAAAGAGTCTCATTATTCTGCTGCAAAGAGAATTTTAAGATATCTTAAGGGGACACAAGATCTTGGTCTATGGTACCCTAGAAATAGAGATTTCTGCGAACAGGTTTTTCAGATGCAGACTTTACAGGCTGCAAGGAAGACAGGAAAAGTACTACTGGTACATGCCAATTCCTAGGTAGAAGACTGGTGTTATGGAGCAGCAAAAATCAAACAAGTGTTGTTATATCCACAGCAGAGTCAGAATACATAGCAGTTGAAAGCTGTTATGCCCAGTTGCTTTAAATACAACATCAACTTGAAGACTATGACATCAAGATAAGTCAAACTCCTTTATATTATGATTCAACTAGTGCAATATCAATTGCTAGAAACCCTGTTTCACATAGCAGAACAAAGCACATTGAAATTAGATATCATTTTATTAGAGAACATGTTGAGAAATGGGACATAAGTCTAGAATTTGTTTCTACTAACAATCAAGTAGCAGACATATTCACTAAACCTCTAGATGAAAGTAAATTCAACTATTTTAAAATTGAATTAGGAATGTTGAACATAGAATGAGATGATAGGTCAAAGGAAATTTTCTTTTCAACATATGACTAAGTGACAACACAAGCTATAAGTGTCGAGTTCTTAAAAGTTAGTGTCAACACACAGAATTTGGTGTCGACACAAAGTAGGTTAGAGTGTCGACACACAGAAGCAGGTGTCGACACATAGAGCTTGAGTATGAAGACACATAGAGTTGTCGAGACACTAAACCCTCTGTCGAGACTTTAGAAGTCTGTATCGACACACAGAAATTTGTGTCGACATATGGAGTTGTCAAGACTCAAAACCCTTAGTCGACACTTTTAGAGGACAGTGTCGACACAACCAAATTTGAGTTGACATACAAAACTCTAATTTCAGCCCACCTTTTGAGCTACCCTATTTAGAAAAGTATAAATAGGAGGAAGCGAGACCTTGTCGACTATGCTCTCTGAAATTTCGAGACTAAACCATTAGTGTCGACCAAGAAACTCTATTTCTCTCTCTTCAACTTCCACTTCTCTCATCTCCAATGGCACCCAAGATGGACAACAACATTAATGAAGGTTATGAGCTTGTTTGGGGTGCATTCGCTGATGTAGAACCTGATATTAAGGCGGTAATGGACCTAATCCAGGAAGCAGGACTGGATTATGTAGTTTCGGAACCGACAAGGATATGGAAGAAAGAAGTCTTAGAATTCTATTCCAACGCAACAACGAATTCGAAGGGGAACAAGATTAAATCCACTATTCATGGAGAAATATCAAAAATAACTTCCAAAAATCTGAGCAAATCCCTTCAACTACCAAGGGTTAAAGAAGAATTGGAGATTGAGTCTGCACTGATTTCAGAAGCCCTCAAATGGTGTGGGCTGACCACAAACACAAACATTAGATCATCCATGACTAGGAAAGGGATGAACTCCAAGGGAAAGTTTCTGTCTGAAGTTGTAGGGAAAGTTGTCCTTTGCAAAACTAGGGGGCATGATAGGATTTCCTCCTACATGTTTAGCCTAATGACCAGAATCATCTTCAAGATAAAGACTGACTAGAGTACTATTATCTTCAACAAGGTTAAGGAATGCATTAAGAAGTCTAACTTAGGCAGAATACTGAATTTGTATCTGTCTGCCAACATACCTGAGGTACTGAACCAAACTGCTGGTACAAAGATTAATCACATGAGAATAATGGATATAAGAATCCTAACTAGATGGGACATATTATTGTCCAAAGAAGACCCTGCACCTAAGCAGAAGCTCAAATAGGTAAGAAAATATAAGAAAGATATAGTGGAAGCTGAGGAGTCCTCCAGTGACTCAGAAGAAAGGGTTGAATTTTGCTCTGATGAAGACACCACTGAACTACCCAGGAAGTCTCCCACTCACACACCTGTAACTGAAGCTCATATCTAGAGGGGACTGCCCATCTGCCAGATAATAAGGAGATATCAAACCAAGGGGGAGATATTACTGTAGCTGAGCTAGATAGTGAGACTGTAAACCTCACTGTGATTGACGTAGTTCAGGACATCAACACAAATGCAGAAAGTTCTGAAAAAGAGGCACAAGATGTGCATATTCCAGATCTATCAGAGAAACCTCAGACTCCTGAGAATGATGCAATCCATGGATTAGAGATTGACTTCCAGGAGGAAGAAAAAGAGGTTCACAAGGAAGATATTGGAGCTCAGGAAGAAGAGGGCATGCTATACGAAAGCATTACATGCTGGGAAAACATCTCTTGCTCCAGAAGTAGACTTCATTTCCCTACTAGTGAAACTGTAAGAAAAACTTGATGACCAAAGGCATGCACTTGAAACATATGTGGATGAAAGCCAAAAGGAACTCCAACTTAATCTGGCTCAAGACATCAAATCTATAAGATTTGAAGTAAATTTGCACATGAAAGATATGACAGACTGTTTGCATAAGAGAGGCAATGTTGTGGTCTATATTGCCCAACAGCAACAAAATACTAAAACTAATGTGGATGAACTGGTTGTTAAGCAAGGTTTTGTTCTTGAAAATCAGAAGAGGATGAATGAGAATTTGATGGACATACATTCCATCACTCTGAATAAATTGGCTGAACAGACCACGACCATAAAAATTCACGTGGACACCAAAGTATCTACTATAGAAGCACAGATGAAACTGGATTTGGAAGCAGTTGATACTGCAATTAAAACTTCTGAGTCTGCTATTTCAGCTCAACTAAAGAAATTTAAAGCCTACTATACAACTGGAAACTATCATGTGGTGGATCAAGTCAGATTTCAGAAAAATGATCTCAGGGATCACATTGCCTGAGAAGTCATAAAATGAGAGAGAGAGTGCTTATCAAAGTTATCTCTGATCATTCCAAATGGGTATCGAATACTATTATAGCTACCTTGGGATATCCACCATTATGCGATGACAATAACACTACTGAATCTAGATTCCAACCTGCAATCTTGGAGGGGATGCAACCTGAAGTGGCTCAAGTCATATATCTCCCTTCTGAGTATGAAGAAATTCATCAGGCAATTCATGATATGTACAGCCCGCCACCAGATAAAGTCCCTTTAATTTCTGAAGAAGTAGAAATGGTTGATCCAGTTTTGATTAAAGAACAAGAGGCTCAAATATCCAAGAAAAGATTCAGAGAACAGGCTGAGGCTAGGCCTGACTTTGAGAAATGTAGTCCAACCTCCAGAAGTATCATCCTAACTGCATGGAATGCAGTGGCTGAAAATCAATATGACAGGGGCAAGTGGTACTCCAAACAGGAATGGGATAAGTATCTTGCACAACAAGAAAAAATCTACAAATTCAGGAAGGACTCGAAGGCTGCTAGAATTCCTGCAAACTCCATAGAGCCTTGCAAGTATTTCCCCAAACCATTCCATTACTTTGAGAGGCAAAAGTTAAAAGCAGCTCAACTTAAAGCCAAAGACATCAAGGGAAAGAAGCTTGTTGATGATGCTGAAGCTGAAGTCAAAGCTACTGTTCAAACAGGAAAAAGGGATTGTAATCAGGAAACCAGATCAATCCAAATTTTAGACTGACTTGGTTCTAGGAGAGCTATGTAGATCTTTTGTTGTTTTGATGTAACTCATAAACATTATAATCCTACTTTGCTTATATGATGAAGAAATTATCCATTGCCAACAATTTATATACCTATGTCTCTGAGTTGCATAGTTTCTTATGATATTTCATGTTGAATATTTGTGTATGATATGCTTGAACTGCCATTGATGTAATTTGAAATTGCTAAATACATCATGCTTATTTTTTCATTATATATTGGTGTATATCATTGACTATGGGTTATAACTTCTCCAAATAGGGGGAGATTGTTGGGTACATTGGAGATTGTGCACCTGATTTGGAGAAGCCTCACCTGACTCAATAATATACATCAGGTTGTATTTGATGGTGTACTGAGTTTATTTGTGCAGGCAGAAGAATGAAGAAAATATTCAAAGTACAAAAGGGTCGAGACATTTATAATGTGTCGACATCTTTGAAGGAGCAGCGTCGAGATCAGAAGCAAAGTTGTGTCGACACACAGGACTTGTGTCGACACACAGGACATGTGTCGACACATGAAATTTGAGTCGATAACAGTTGTGTCGACACTCAGGACTAGTGTCGACACACTTAGATTTGAAGTGCTGACATGAGTAGATGGGTTTTGTCGATACACATGACTTGTGTCGACAATCAAAGTTCAAGTCTACATCAGTTGTGTCGACACACAGGACTTGTGTCAACATTCAGAGTTCAAGTCTACAACAGCTATGTCGACACACATGACTTGTGTCGACATACAGAAGTTGGGTCTACATTAGTTGTGCCGACAGTGTCTGAAGAGTGTCGACATTGTCAAAAGAAGTTTGTCGACACATTCTACAAAGGGAGTGTAGAGACTGGTTGAAGAGCTGTGCTGATAGTTTCTGAAGAGTGTCGACAATATCAAAGGAGTTGTGTCGACACATTATATAAAAGTTGTGTCAACAGTTTTTGAAATTTGTCGACAACACCGGAGGAAGTGTGTCGACACCCGGGTAATTGTGTCGACACATACTTCATCTGTGTCAACACATACTATCCTTGTGTCTCGACACATTTAGCTGAGTTAAATAACTCTAAGTGCCAGATCTCTAGATAGAAGACTTGACAGCTGCTAGGATTGTCAAGGCCTGTTAGACATTCCAAAATTGTCAGATACAAGTCATCTACCAGATCAGCCGGTTGCCTCTGATGTGATCTATAAATAAAGTCGAGCAATTAGAGAAAAGAAGAGACACTCAGTAAGACAGAAAAATTAGAGGGAAGCCAAAAAGGAGGATTACTCCAAGAAGAATTCACAGAATTCTACAAAGCAATAAGGTTCTGATTCTATATCAGATAAGGAGACATCGTCTCTTTGGATCTGTCAATGTTTGCTGAAACAAGTCAGCAAGAAAGAAGAAGTTGTGTCTACATCAACTTCTCAAGAAGATTCAACCTAGGTTCTCTCTTTCAAGAAGCTTTGAATAAACTAAGTAAGGTTGAATCTGATTCATTACAGCAATGATCTGAAGAAAGCAGATTAATCAAGATCTGATCAAGATTCCTTCACCCCTCTTTTCTCTCTATCTGGGTGAAGGAAGAAAAGTAATTCTTTATACAATCTTTTGTATGATCTATTTAGAGATCTAAGTGTTGTAAGCCTGTAATTATAAAGGCTGAGGTAGGGTTGTTTGCCTGAGGTCGGAGATTAAGTTCTCTGAGTTGTAGGCTTGGTGATAAGGGCTGAGGTAGGGCTTGATAGCCTGAGTGGTAGGAGTGTGAATTCACTCTGAGCTAAGGTTCTTGGGAAGAACCTGAGGTATAGGAATTGTTGACATCTGAGTTGTAGGAACCAGTTTCGGTTCTGAGTTGTAAGATCTGAGGATCTGAGAAGGTGGAAGGAAGTTTGGCCGAATCTAGTGTATTGCTAGATAGGCGAAGGGGGAAAGTGGATGTACCCATCTCTTGAGGAACCACTATAAATCTGTGTGTCTGTTGTGATTGATGTGTTGTATGTCGTGATTGCTATAGAATTTAGTCATACTGTGAATAATCTATTAACTTCCTAAGAATAAAGAATTGAACCTATTCACCCCCTCTAGATATTTAGACATTCTTGAAACTTATTCTTTCAGTTGTCCCTAGTGCACTCATTCTTTACCCAACGACACTACATAACCTGTTTTATCCCTTCAACACCCACCCTTGAGGAGAATGAGCAAGTATTGCATTTTCGTAAAATCTAAGTTTGAGAAAATTAGAGTATGTGAAAGGACGTTACTCGGGCTGGAGGAGGAAGAGTCTGATCTTGAGAGTGCTAGAAAGTGAGAGAGAATTTAGTATTGATTCAGAGGAGGATGTGATTTGAGTGGGAGAAGGTGGAGAAAAAGAGGACAAAGTTAAAAAAGAGAGAAACTCGTGCTGAGAAAGGTGAGAGGAGAGATTGAGCATAGGAAGAGGAAAAACAAGTTTGAGGAGAAGGGGAAGTGTAAGTATCTACAGTCAAAAGAAGGATGGTGGGGGAATGGAGAGCCGACTGATGGGATTTATGAAGGAGTAGGTGAGGCTTCATGTAGATTCCCTAAGAGAGGAAGTCATGAAATTTTTTGACTCACTTTGTAGGTTATGTGATTCTGGCTTTTATTTTATGCAAGACCAACTCTCATAATTGCGCCATCAATCACCATCGCCCCATCATCCTTGCTCACCCCATGAAACATGGGTTCCATTTACACAATTCACCCAAACCAAATCAACAGTTGAAGTGACATTGGTGGATCCCACCAATGCCACTAAATCTACGGTTATTCCCATCAACCCGGTAAAGGAGTCAGGGTTGAGAGTGATGTAAAGCTGAGTAGTTTGATTAGAAATGTAAAGAAGAGAGAAGGTCGCAAGAAGAAGATATATGGCACCATAACCAAGAAGAGCGAGGACTACGCGAGGAAAGCTTATATTACTGCCCAATTACATGATGTTATTGAATTTGTTCTCACTAATATTTTGGACAAGTAATTATGTTGTCATGCTTACTTTTTTATGTTTGTATGTTTACTAATGTAGATTAATTGTTTCAGTATTAGTACACATTTTCAAAGTGAAAACATTTTACTCACAAGAGGATTAGTTGATGATCTCTTAGGGAAGGGGTGGTTAGAGGATACCCATCTACGAAGAGAAAGCGGGTGGTGAAAAAATTGAAGAGGTTTTTACGCGCATCTTCTGATTATGTTGTAAGTAATTTACCACACAATACCAATTTGTTCGTGTTGTTTTTTAACCCAATTAACCTAACCGATTGCAAAATTATAAGCGCTGTAATTACAAAAATTCCTAAACTCTAGTAAGTCATATAAAAATTGTAAACGTGAATTAGACAGCTGGAATTATAGAACAAGATGCAACTGGAAATTCTGTTTAGAATATAATCGTAATAAATACTCAAATACGACTGTATTATACTAGAATAAATATAGTCGGATCTTTATTCTAAATTGTTAGATAAATAATTAATATGTCTGCACGTTGAGACCGATTTGGAGTGACCTAATGTGTTGCGTGTCTGCTTAGGACAATGCTCTATGTTAGAGAAACTATAAATAATCATTCCAATCTTGATAAACTATTATGAACTATCTTAAGCTAGAGCCAAATCCTAACATAAATTACACAAATTTATTTACAGTGTCAACATTTCAACAACTTTCTCGTACGACATCGATAGTTGTTCTAAATCTTCCTGGAGGCGACAGCTACCAATGAGTCAAGGTCGGATGACTAAAAAGAGCGCATTAGCGTGTGAATACACATAAGATTTTACCTACAAAGTTTCACTGCCGAGTACAGATTGGGCGCACTGGATTCAGCCTGGATCTCACTCCAACAAAAAGAAAGTCCTAGCAAGCATAGATTGGGGTCTATCAGGAACCTCGAACTGGGAATAAGCTCTCAAAGCTGGAGGAAGCTCGCTCCAGTGGCAGAAAGACTGCGAGAAAGCTCAGAGCAAACTCAACATGTGCATAAAAAGAAGGCTTTCCTTTTCGATGAAGCTCGCTGCAGTAGGAGCTTGGGCATTGCACCAGACACATAGCAAAAACTATGACAGCACCAACTCGATTGGAAAGGAGGCTTGGAGGAAGCTAATCGTGGGTAGAGAGGAAGCTTAGACTGCGCAAAGACGAAGCTTGGATTGGTTTTAGCGGAAAGCACACAAAAATCAGAATTTCTGAAAAGAAGTGGAGAAGGTGTGGGCCCCAACTTTTTTTTTGATATTTAAACAAAGGCATTTTGGGAGTAGTGTACCCGAAATTTACACCGTAAGCCCTGTTTGGGAGAGATTTTTTAGCTCCTTTCATTTTCTAGAAAACGCTCCCACACATAAGAAACCGTTTGGATTGTCTACCGGAGGGAAAAGCTATCGCGGAAACTACGGGCCTGTTTGGGAAGGCTTTTCAGAAAGGAGAAGGAGCGGTGACAAAAGGAAGGTAGGAAAAGGAGCTTTTGGAAATGTCTATTAGAAAAGGAGAACTGTTTGGGTGAACTTCTTTTGCAGAGCTTTTCAAAAGGAGACACTTTATAAATCGTTTGACAAATCTCCGTTGCGGTAACTTTTTTTTATTAAAAATGTGCGTTCGGGAAAAAGATGCAATTATTTCGCCAGGGCAAGTTTTTTTCGCCCGGGAGCGAATTTTTCACCGGGTGACGGTTTTTCTCGCCCGGGCGTGAATTTTTCGCCCGGGCGTGAATTTTTCGCCCTGGCGTGAATTTTTCGCCTGGGTGCGATATTTTCGCCCAGGGCCGATATTTTCGCCTGGGCGCCAATTTTTCGGCCAAACCCTATATTTTCGGCTGGGCCCCAATTATTCGGCCGGGTGTCAATTTTTTGGACGGGCGTGAATTTTTTGAACGGGCGCGAATTTTCCGGATGAGCACGAATTTTTTCGGATGACGGCAAATTTTTCGGACGGGCGCGACTTTTTCGGACGGGCACTAATTTTTCGACTAGGCGGGAAAATTTCGCCCGGACGCGAATTTTTTGCACGGACGAGAATTTTTTGCACGAACGCGATATTTCCGCTCGAAAGCGAAAAAAATAGCTTACAAGCTAAAAAAATACACAACCGGGCAAAAAATCACGAACGAGCAAAAAATCACGTCGAGGCGAAAAATTCGCTCCCGGGCGAAAGAAATAGTGCCCGGGCGAAAAATCGCTCCCGATCAAAAAAATCGCGCCTGGGCGAAAAAATCGCGCCCGGGCGAAAAAATCGCGCCCGGGCGAAAAAATCGCGCCCGGGCGAAAATATAGCCCCCGGCCGAAAAAATCGCGCCCGGGCGAAAATATCGCGACCGGGCGAAAAAATCGCGACCGGGCGAAAAAACTGCGACCGGGCGAAAAAATCGCGACCGGGCGAAAAAAATGCCCCCGGGCGAAAAAAAACGCGTGCGGGCGCAAAAATCGCTCGCGGGAGAAAAATCACGCGATGGCGAAAAATAGCGCCGGTGTAAAAAAATCGCGCCCGGGCAAAAAAATCGCGCCGGTGAAAAAAAATCACGCCCGGGCGAAAAAAGCGCGTCTGGGCAAAAAAATCGCCCTAGACAAAAAAATCAGCTCGGTCGAAAAAAAATCGTGCAACGACAAAAAATGGCACCCAGATGAAAAAAACGCACCCGAGCGAAAAAATCACGCCGGACGAAAAACCGGCTCGGGCGAAAAATACACGCTCGGGCGAAAAAAAAATCATGCACGAGCAAAAAAACCGCACTCGGGAGAAAAAAACTCACCCGGGCGAAAAACCGCGCGCCCGGGCAAAAAATTCCAGCCCGGGCGAAAAATGCCAACCAGAGCGAAAAATCCGCGTCTGGCGAAAAATTCGCATATGGGCGAAAAATTCGCGCCCGGACGAAAAATTCGCGCCGGGCAAAAAAAACACCCGGCCAAAAAATTACGCTCGGGAAAAAATTCGCGTTAAGTCAAAAAAATCAAGTTGTAGATTTTTTAAAGTGATAAATGTTTTTGGATGAGAAAGTGCTTTTCGAAAAGGTTGAAAAGTAGGTGACATTTGACTTTTCCAAAAGATGAGCAAATGAAGTTTTTTGTGGTAGCTTTTCCCACCGATAGACAATCCAAACGGTCTATTAAGTGTGGTAGCGTTTTCCAGAAAACGAAAAGGAGCTAAAAAGCCCTCCCAAACAGGCCCTGCATTTTGTTCTCTTTTTGAAAAGTCACTTGTCACCTACTTTTCAACATTTTGGAAAAACGCTTCCTCATCCCAAAATGTTTATTTCATTAAAAAATCTCCAACTTGATTTTTTGGTCCAGACGCGATTTTTTTCCAAGCACATTTTTTCACCCGGGCGCGTTTTTTCGCCAATGCGAGTTTTTTTTTGCCCGGGTGCAAATTTTTCGCCTGGGTGCGTTTTTTTTGCCCGACCTGGCATTTTTCGCCCAGGCGCGGGGTTTTTGGGTCGGGCGCGTTTTTTTCAGCCTGGGTGCGGTTTTTTTCGCTCGTGCATGATTTTTTTCGCACGGGCGCTTTTTTTTTCGCTCGAGCCTATTTTTTAGTCAGGGCATGATTTTTTTCGCATTAACGATTTTTTTTCTCCGGGGAGCTTTTTTTTTTGCCCGGGCGTGATTTTTTCGCCCGTACACTATTTTTTCGCCAGGAGCGATTTTTTTTGCCCCATAGTGGTTTTTCGTCCAGGCACAATTTTTTTCGCTCAGGAGCGAATTTTTCGCCCGGGATCGAAGTTTTCGCCCGAGAGTAATATTTTTCATCGAAGCTCGTTTTTTTCGCCCAGGAGAGGTTTTTTTGCCTGGAGGCAATTTTTTCGCCCAAACGCAAATTTTTGGCCAAGATGCTGTTTTTTTCGTCCGGTCGCGAATTTTTCGTCCGGGCGCAAATTTTTCACCCGTGAATGAATTTTTCGCCCAGCAGTAATATTTTTCGTCAGTGCGCATCTTTTTGCTCGGACGCGTTTTTTCGCCTGGACGCGATATTGTTACCTTAGCGCGATTTTTTCGCCATGGGTGAATTTTTCGCTCGGACGCGAATTTTTCGCCTCAGCGTGATTTTTTTTCTCTCGTCCGTAGTTTTTTTGCCCGACGACGTTTTTTTTTGCCCGGACGCTAATTTTTTTTTCGCTCAAATGCATTTTTTTCGCTTTCGGGCGAAAATATCTCGTTCGTGAGAAAATATCTTGTCCGGACGAAAAATTCGTGTTCGTGCAAAAATTTGCGCCCAGGCGAAAAATTCGCGCCCGGCCGAAAAATTCGGGCCCTTCCTAAAAATTCGCGTCCGACCGAAAAATTTGCGCTTAACTAAAAAATTGACGCCTGGGAAAAAATATAGCGGTCGGCCATAAAATTGGCGCCCAGGCGAAAATATAGCGCCCGCGCGAAAATATCTCATCTGGGCGAAAATATCGCGCTCGGGCGAAAAATTCGCAGTCGCGCGAAAAATTTGCGATCGGGCAAAAAAACGTGCTTGGGTGAAAAAATTGCCTCGGGGCGGAAAAAAACATGCCCGGGCGAAAAATGGCGCCTTTTCCCCAGGGCGCATATTTTTGGTCTCGTGCGCATTTTCAGCCTGGGCGCTCATTTTTTCCCGGATGCGCATTTTTAATAAAAAATTTTAACGCAATGGAGATTTGCCAAACGATTTATAAAGTGATTTTCCTTTCTGAAAATCTCTGCAAAATGAGTTTACCCAAACAAATCTAGTTTTTTCAATATATAATTTCAAAAAGCTCATTTTTATCTTTCTTTTGCCACCACTCCTTTTCCTTTCTAAAAAACCCTCCAAACATTGCATTAATTTATGCTCAAATAAATTTTCTTAACTCCGAATTGTTTACCTTTTATAATGAGCGTTGTTATGTGAAGATCAAATATGGCTACGTGCAGATCAGAAAAAAATATTTTTTTTATATATTTCTTATTTGTTCTCAATGTTTAGGTGCAACTTCTTTGACGAGTTTACCCGTGAAGCATTAGGGTTTTTTCCGCAGTTCCATTTCCTGCAGCCGCAAGGAGAAGAAGAGGTGCAACATCGTCCAAGAGGCGGAACTTCCTCCCGCAACCGCAACAGGGCTATCATGCTATAGACGCTGCATCGTCCAAACGCCAACCTCCGGCGAACAACCCCTCAACCGACGGCCCTCTGCAGCAGCTAAGAATCCTGAATGTCCGTCTTGTTACTGAGGCGGTGGAGCTGCGGAAACAGATCATGCTTCTCATCGCCGAGCTAGCTTCCAAGGATTCCGCTCAATGCAACCCAGCTGTCTCCTCCGACCTTCCTCATTCCACCGCTGCTGAAGGCTACGCCGCTGTATCCCCGCTGGTGGAGTTGAATTTGGAAGCAGAGGAGGTTGTCGTTGCAAAAACGAGTGTCTCCCGCGGATACCGACACTGTGCCTACTTTGGAGATCAATTCGGCGGCGGCGGCTGTGGAGCTCTTGGAAGAGGTTAAGCATATCGTCTCAGAGGACTCTGAGATAAAGAGCAGGCCTAAAATGCAGAGAAGATAATTTCTCCGGCCAAAGCGGCACCGCCGTCAAAGCAGTTCTGCTCCAATCTACACGTGGTGGTCTCTTTTGCCCCCTGCAGCAATGACGATGTCGAGGGCGAAAATGGATCCGTCATTCCCCTGCTTTCCGATGAGAAACTGATTGCAGGGCAGGCCACATAGCACACCGTCAAGAAAAGATTTCATTACGTCGAATCGGGGTATACAAAGACATTGAAGGGTCGACCGAGTGGTAGATACAAAAAGTTTAGATATGACACAAAATCTACAATTGTGTTTTGAAACTCAAAATTTAGTATCAAATTTTGTAAAAAAAAGATTCATATTTTGTATTAAATATCATAGACTTTGTACTAATTAATAAAGAGTTATGAACGAATGAAATTTTTTGTTTGTTTTTATAATTGATTGCACCTAACATTTTGATTTGCATTTAAAATTTTGACTTTGCAGTTAATCATGATTTGCACCTAATCAAAATAGATTTGCAATTAACATTAATCCCCCCAAATCTGACTGTTTGCAGCAAGCTCTCATTTCTTGTCTCACTCGTCGTTTCACTCATCCGGCACCACTAATCTCCTCTCTACTCCCCCTCACCCTCAACTAGTCTTCCGTTACAGGACGGCCGCCGGCGCGCTCCTCCGAGGCGGATCGGCCTCCGGCCTAACCTTCCTGGTCGTTCAGCGACGGGTTCGAGTAGCCTGGGTGTGCGACGTCTCTGCCTGACGACGTCTGCTACGCCTCTGCCTGACGACGTCTGCTACGCCTCTGCCTGACTACATCTGCGATGCCTCTGCCTGACGACGTCTGCGACGCCTCTGCCTGACACTTTCCCGGCAGTCCTCCGGTGGCCACATCGTGTTCCCCGTCTGAAGTTGATCGCACTCCTCTACCTGCTCGCCTTGCCCCGCCGAAGCCTTCTTCCCCAAGAGCTTAGCCACCTCCAGCCATCTGCCCTGCCGAAGCCATCTTCCCCAATAACTTAGTCACCTCCAGCCGTCAGCCCCTGCGGTAGCTTTAACAGCCACTAGTCAAGGACCCTGAGCCCCTGTGCCCTTCCTATCTACCAACCCAAGGTTACAGCAACCCCATTGCAAAAGGCGAGGTAGGTATAGCTCCCTCTTTTAGGGTAAACACGTGCAATTAATTTTAAATGCTTGTTTTTGTTCCTTTTGTTGTTTTGGTTATTTTTAGATAGTTATTATTCGCAAATCATAAACGTCTATTCGCAGACTAATTTTTTCATGTTTATTCGCAAACCAACTTTAAACTTAAGCAATAGATGTTTTCTTCTCCTGAGCAAGACCCGACAACAAATGAACTTCTCCGACAACATTTTGATCCTATGCCGACGACTCCATCCCAGCAATTTGACACGAATTTCACTATTTTGACGTGAATTTCACCATTTTGTCTCCGGAATTAGCTCAAAAGGTTGACAAAGATGTTCCTTTATTGTCGGACACTACTATGAGAAAAAGATATTGATTGATGAAGTTTAAAATTATTCTGCAGATAGACTTTTGTAAACATAAAAAATTTGATCTGCGGATAGACGTTTATGATTTGCGAATAACAATCACCTATTTTTATTAAAGACTTTGCAGCTAGTCGACGCAAAAACGCATGCAGCACATTGAACGTTTGTAATCTTGTTAAATGATTAAGAAGTATACGCCAAAGCTTGCATTTGCTAATTCAAAGCCCTCTCTCTCTAGAAAATTGCGCCGCTAAATTTCTCAACAAAATTTTTAATTTATCTCAAAACCGCTTTCCATATTTAAGGTTACATGATTATGCTACAATGTTGTTTATGGTGAATGTTGTAGACATGTTGACTGAAGTAGAGTAAACAACTGATTGATCATATAATAATACCCTACCCATTCATGTTCATCATTGTCCTCAAGATTGGAGATGGAACATGTGTAGTTAGTGGAGTCCAAGTGATGATGATGGAATATCCTCTGTTGTGCTATCGGATTGAGGTTGATATACTCTTTGAGGAGCGAGACTTCAAAAAACTTGGTGAATACCCTCTTGTACTGGAAGTTGGCTGAAAAGCAATAGGATAAACATTTATGTAGATCTCCAATTCTTCATGCAATGTTTGGAGTAATGAAAGTTATTCTTTAAGGTGATTTTAGTGGGTATCATGATCACTGTGTTGATGGAGGATAAACAAAGTTGCCACAAATTTAGTCGAGAGTGTAATTGTAAGGGGTCATGGGGGGATGATAGGTGGTGTTTGTTTAATACTCAACCCTACATAGAAGGCAACACCACTGGTGTTGCGTAATGAGGCACATAGTGTAACTTCTCGTTATAATCGTTCGCATAATATGAGTCCGACCGATCCTAACAACATAAAATTTCATTACTTAGAGTATTCTAAAATGATGTAAAAGAAACCAATACAACGCCACCACATGTAGATGCACACCATTGGAGATAAGAAACACAATAAGAATCTCACACATGATCATAGTGCCAATTCCAAAAGGAAAAAAATTAATATAAACAATAGTTCTCTTTCAATCTCTATACACGAATGATAAATTAATAAAAGGGAGATGCATTTCATGATTACCATATAGAAGGTTGCAATATATGAAGTTACACACTTCACACCTCTCAGGTACAGAGCAATACTATTGATCCTTGGGTTGGGGTCACAAAACCTGCTAGTACATTCCCTCTAAACGATGTTCAACAACAACTAACCATGTAATATCTCCCACTCCCCTAAGCTCTAGTAGGAGTGTTCTCCCAAGAACTCCCCACAACCTCTAAATCCCATTAGTTATCGCTTCCCCAATATCCAAGTATATAAATAAGGTAAGTAAAGACGGTAATCATTAATATAAGGATAATTTGGGTAATTGCAAAACCACGACACATGTACGTCCTTTCATCGCAATCATCAAACGATGGCATATCTTATGCATTGCTAACTCAAGTTTTTTGATTCTCCTAAATCCACATGATACGAATGGGGCTGATCCGGTCGAAGGAAGGTGCTTCGCTCACGTTTATACCACAGGCGCGTGCGGGGAACGGAGACGACATGAGCCCGATCGTCTTTCGATGGGCTTCCGCGGATTATCTTTTGTGTTTTTTATTTACTAACATTTTATTCTTGTTTGTTCGGTTGATCAGCCTAGTTGGTCCACACCCCCTATATATGGGAGAATGTGTGGACTTATTTGGTGTGCTTGGAATTACTATGATGTAGAAATTGAAGTGGGGGAGGGAACCGACCCAACGGTTCCTCCTTGTTTGCCCTAACTGTGTTCCGCCTCCCTCCCCGATCCGCTCCCTCTCTCGCGCTCTCACGTAACCCCACCGACTCTCCCTGAAAGTCTTTATTTTCAAGGTAGCTTACAACCTAGGGGGTGAATAGGTTGTCTCACTGTTATTATTTTTTTTAGTTTTTTCCTTTAGTACTAAGTGTGTTGGTGGTAATTTGCTTTCAAAAACCTGCACAAAGAAATAATACAGAAAAGCACACACATATTTATAGTGGTTCTCCAACTTGTGGATACATCCACTCTCCTCCACCTTGCCAACTTCCTGTTAGTCAAGTCACTTCTCCAAAACACTGTTCCAAGGAACTTACACCTCAGATCTCTCAGGATCTCTCAGTCTCCTCCAAGACATACAACTCAGCCACAAGAGGCCTACAACTCCGTGATCAATAGATCACCTACCTCAGGCCAATGGCCCTACACTCAGGCTGGGATGACAACCCTACCTCAGATCCAAAGGATCTTACCTCAGAGAGTTACACTCTCCTACAACTCAGACAAATTGCCCTACCTCAAGCCAGTGGCCCTACTGCTCAGATCCAGTTGGATCCTACAACTCAGAGAGCTTTACTCTCCTACAACTCAGACAATATTGCCCTACCTCAGGCCAATGGGCCTACACTCAGATCCAGTTGGATCCTACCGAAAGATGAAAATTTGAATGTTTTGACACAGGGAAATTTCTCTGTGTTAAAAGCTAGGGCTGAGTTATCTCAACACTATCTTACTTCACAGCAACAGGAAGAAGTTCCCCCTCTGCTGGAAGGAACTCAGAATGAAGATTCTGATCTTGCTGATGAAGAGGATGAACTTGTGTTCTTCAATCGGCCAACTGAGCCCACTGGGGAATGATGGCTCTACTTTGTTCCTCTATCAGAGATCTTTCTGATTATGCTGTAGCAGATGAATAAGCAGCAGCTCACTGAACTTTTTGTTCCTGCAGGAAGACTTCAAGCTCTTTTTCGGCGATAATGACGAGAGAGATGAAGTCCGCCCGCAACCTTTTGAAATTGATAAAGCCCTAAAAGTTCTTTTTCGTCTTGCCCATCTATTCCTTTTGTAGTTCGCCGATCAATGACTCTTAGAGATCAGTGAGCCCCACTTGCAGCTTCCAGTTGCACCTTGCTTTAACGGAAGAAGACGTACAATAGCTTCTCGGCAGAGTTTGTCGTGTTCTGTAGCTTCTCTGTGCTTGATTTGAAATCAGTTGACTTTGTCGATTTTGCTGACGTCAGCACCTGTGGACTTAGCCAAAATCGAGCATCAGTAGAATAGGCGTTGAGTGAGCAAGCCTCACTCAGCGCCAAAACACTTAGACAAAATTCTGTATATCTAGGCGTTGATAGCGTTGAGTGAGCACTCTTCACTCAACGCTTTTTGCCTTAGCACATTCTTTAGCCTTTTCTGCATGCTTGACGTTGAGAGCGTTGAGTGACCACGTCTCACTCAACGCCTTGTGCCTTAGTTATTTTCCTGCTTCTTCAGCATCTTAAGCGTTGAGAGCGTTGAGTGAGCACGCCTCACTCGACGCCTTTTGCTTTTAGCCAGGTTTTCTGAATCATGACGTTGAGAGCGTTGAGTGACCACGCCTCACTCAATGCTTTCTGCCTTAGCCAGATTTTTCTCTACCTTGGCATTGAGAGAGTGAACTCCACTCAACGTATTTGGACTTAGCCAAATTTCTGTGTCTGAAAACACAGGTCCTGACTGAATGAGATACAGTCAACGCTTTAACACATGGCGTTAGTGAGCTTGCCTCACTCAACGCTTGTGGACTTAGTCAAATTTCAGCACAAATTTTTTGTGGCTTTGACTGACTGAGCTTGTCTCACAACTTTTTACTGTATGACGTTGAGTGAGTAGACTTCACTTAACGTCTGTGGACTTAGTCACTTTCTCAGCTTGCCACTTCTTTCGCTTTGACTATATAGACTCCACTCAGCGCTATAAGTCATCTGGCGTTGAGTGAGTAACCTTCACTCAATGCCTGTGGACTTAGGCAGATTTCTGTCTGTCCATTACTTAGGTAAGTGTTTACCTGACTTAGCCACTTAGGCTATCTGTCCCATCATTGCAACTAGGACTAACCTGCATGTATGAACTTGAACATATATTAAATATATTATTGTGTATGCTCATTGACATATTTGACTTCTTCAAATCTAAGACATTGTGGTCAATGGACCCAACACTCCCCACCGCAACATCCCCGTAAAAACTGGTCCGATCTCCTTCGCACGCAACCTCCTCTCATGCGTCACGCTGATTGCTTCTACTCCAACGTCGCGTCCGCTTGCCTTTCCTCCGTCGTCCGTTCGACATTCCTCGACTACTTCCCTCCGTGGCCCCAGCGCATGCCACTCACTAGCAGCATGATGCGTGACTCCGATCCAGCCGCCGGAACGACAACGCTCTCCAACCACCTCGACCGGGTCGCTACGACCTTGTCGGACCTCCAAGTAGTCGTTCGCGACATCCACACACTCCTTGCCTCCCGTTCACCGTCTCCAGCCGCCCCACCATCCCCGCCGCTAGCCACTATGACGTCGGCCAGCAGCCCCGGAGATCCTCCGATCTGTGTTCATCCTCTGCACGAGCTTGCCGCCGACGCTCTCTGCCGCATTGAACTGCCGGTTTTCGACGAGACCGATCCCCTGGGTTGGCTCGCACGGGCCGAGCATTACTTCGAAATCCAGGGAACGCTCACGACACAAATGGTCCTCCTCGCCACGATCTACATGGAGAGCTCGAACCTTCATTGGGTCCGTTGGCTCCGCCAGTCATCGTTGTCCTTATCCTGACAGCTCCTCAAAACAAGTTGGTTCACCTCTACGATAACAGCTACGCTGGCAACCCCTATGTGCGTTTGGGAAGTGCCCACTAAGTAGACTTCGTCGACACCTACATCGATGACTTCATCGAGGTGGCCGCTCACGTGCCCGACCTATCACCTGACCACTACTTGGGAAGGTTTCTCTCTTGGTTGCGTCCGCACATCCGTAACCGTTTTCGGGTCCACGACCCCACCACCCTGTCTCGCGCAATGGAGCAAGCGCGCTTCGTGGAGGCCGACTTTGCCACTGTCATCACTGCCCCCGCCGCCTGGTTCACACCCCCGCGGCCTCTTCCCGGTCGGCCGACGCCTCCACTGGGTCGGACAACTCCAGTCATTTTTCCGGCATCAGACTGCCCTCTGCCACAACCACAGCCGCCACCCCCACAAACTAGACCCCCCATTAGATTGCTCATCAGGAGTACCTTGACTTTCGGGGCAAGAGCCTTTATTTCCGCTGTAAGTGCCCCTACTCACCGACCCACGAATGTCCCAACATGGACTTCCAGACGCTCTTGGGGGCCGAAGAAGAGGGGATTGTGATGGCCGACTTTGAGCCCTCGAGCTCAATGAGGAGGGGCCCAATACGACCGAGTCGTTCGCCACTTTCCATCGAGGTCTCTTGCTACTCGGTGCGCAGCATCACCGACCCGTGCATTATGAAGCTCACGGCCACCCTGCAGCAGTCGACATTGGTCCTTATGATCGATAGCGGTGCCAGTCACAATTTCATCTCCCAGGACCTCGTGGAGGCGCTCCGCCTTTCGATGACTCTAGCCCCAGACTTTCATGTCTCCCTCAGAGATGGCCGTCGTGCCCGCACTGCCAGGCGATGGTTGGCTTGCAATTTTCCATTGACATGTACTCAGGCTCTGTGAATTTCTATATCTTCGGCCTTGACGAGTTGGATGCGATATTGGGCTTGTCCTGGTTGCGCACGCCTGGGGACTGCAAACACAATTGGGGGCATCTCATGATGGACTTTGAGGCGTTGGGCGCGACTCATCACCTTCAGAGAGACTCCTCTCTGGCTCAGTCACCGACTGGCCTCCGCTTCATTCTCCGCATGCTCGACCCGGATATCAACGTTCTCCTGTGGCACATGGATTTAGGATTTGACCCGACACCATTACCTTTACATCCGGATGTTCAGCGGCTACTCGACGACTATCTGATGGTTTTCACCATACCACACGGGCTACCTCCTCCGCCCCGCGCGCCCGACCACAACATCATCCTGTAGCTCGGCGTGGCGGCAGTCTCTGTCCGCCCTTATCGATACGACTATAACCAAAAGAACGCCATGGAGGCAATGGTGGCTGAGATGCTCAGTGCGGGCATCATCCAGCCGAGTGCCAACTCCTTATACATCTCGATGCTGCTTGTGCGGAAGAAGGATGACAGTTGACAGTTTTGCGTTGACTACATGGAGTTGAGCAAGCTCACAGTTCCGGATAAGTACCCTATTCCCATCATCCAGGAGTTATTGCATGAACTGCAGGGTGCTTACTATTTCTCCAAGTTGGACTTACACTCAGGCTATCACCAGATCCGCGTGCGAGAAGAGGACGTGCCAAAGACGGCCTTCCGGACGTATGATGACCACTACGAGTTTCTCGTCATGCCGTTCGGCCTGACGAACGCCCCAACCACCTTCCAGTCCACCATGAATGATGTGTTCCACACATTTGCGTACGTTTGTCCCGGTTTTTTTGACGACATTTTGGTTTACAATTCATCTTGGCAGCTCTACTCGGTCCATCTCACCACTGTCCTCCATCTCCTTGCCTCCCACTAGCTTGTGGTCTACCGGAAGAAGTGTACTTTCGGCCAGCCTCAGGTCGAGTACTTGAGTCATATCATCTCTACCGAGAGGCTCTCCATGGATGCACAAAAGATCGATGCTGTCCTACACTGGCCGACGCCGGCGAGCCGCCGGGCTGTGCACAAATTCTTGAAACTCACCGACTATTACCGCCGCTTCATCCGCGGCTACGAGGCTTTGGCGCAGCCACTGACGAACCTCCTAAAGAAGGAGGCGCCGTTCCTGTTGGATGCGACCGCCCAAGAGGCCTTCTACAGCTTGCAACGCTCTCTCGTGGTGGCATCGGTTCTGAGCTTGCCCAATTTTTTCCAGCAGTTTTTCATGGAGTGTGATGCCTTGGGGAAGGGGTAGGCTCCGTCCTCATGCAGGAGGGTCGCTCCATCTGTTATTACAACAAGGTCTTCACCAACCGGCGAAAGGTGGCTTCCTCCTATAACAACGAGCTACGTGCATTGGTGTTAACAGTTTAACATTGGCGCTCGTATTTTCTCGGTCGCCCCTTAACCGTCAGAACTGACCACCGCAACTTGAATCCTCTATGAAGTCAGAAAGACTCCACCCCAACTCAACAACTCTGGATAGCCAAACTCTTGGGCTATCAATTTTCTATTGAGTACAAGACCGGGCGGACGAACGCGGTCGCGAACGCCTTGTCCCGTCGCGAGCATGACGACACCTTGGCGGCGATCTCTGGCCCGCCTACGCTCTATTCTCCGTACGATCGACCCAAATTTTAGTGTTCTCCTCTGGAGCATGGACCGGGGATCTGAATCGACACCACTGCATGTACATCCGAACGTCCAGCGGCTACTCGACGACCATCCGACGGTTTTCTCTATTCCGCATAAGCTACCTCCGCCGCGCGCGTCCGACCACAACATCACCCTACAACCCGGCGTGGCTGCAGTTTCTGTCCGCCCTTACCGGTACGACCACGACCATAAGAAGGCCATTGAGGTAATGGTGGCCGAGATGCTCAGCGCATGCATCATCCGGCCGAGTGTCAGCCCCTTCTCCAGCCTGGTGCTTCTGGTGCGGAAGAAGGATGACAGTTAGTGGTTTTGTGTTGAATACAGAGAGCTGAACAAGCTCACCATGCCTGATAAGTACCCCATGCCCATCATCCAGGAGTTGTTGGACGAACTGCGAGGCGCTACTTACTTCTCCAAGCTGGACTTGCGCTCGGGTTACCACCAGATCCGCGTGCGGGTAGAGGATGTGCCAAAGATGGCCTTGCGGACACATTATGGCCACTACGATTTTTTCGTCATGCCGTTAGGCCTGACGAACTCCCCGACCACTTTCCAGTCCACCATGAACAACATGTTCTGCCCACATTTGCGTAAGTTTGTCCTGGTTTTCTTTGATGACATATTGGCTTACAGTTCATCTTGACAACTCCATCTGGCACATCTCGCCACCGTCCTCCGCCTCCTTGCCGCCCACCTGCTCGTGGCCCACCAAAAGAAGTGTACTTTCAGCTAGCCTCAGGTCGAGTACCTGAGTCATATCATCTATATGAGGTGCTTGCCATGGACTCGCAAAAGATCGAGGCTGTTCTACACTGGCCGATGCCTACGAGCCGCCGTGCCGTGCGCGAATTCTTGGTGTTGGAGAAAACAAAAATAATGATTCAATGCAATTCAAAGAGTACAAGTTCCCTCTATATATGAAGGCGGATCATGTAATAATTTTATGCTGTAAATAAAATTACAGCAGTTTTTCATGGAGTGTGATGCCTTGGGGAAGGGGTAGGCTCCGTCCTCATGCAGGAGGGTCGCTCCATCTGTTATTACAACAAGGTCTTCACCAACCGGCGAAAGGTGGCTTCCTCCTATAACAACGAGCTACGTGCATTGGTGTTAGCAGTTTAGCATTGGCGCTCGTATTTTCTCGGTCGCCCCTTAACCGTCAGAACCGACCACCGCAACTTGAAGCCTCTATGAAGTCAGAAGGACTCCACCCCAACTCAACAACTCTGGATAGCCAAACTCTTGGGCCAATTTTCTATTGAGTACAAGACCAGGCGGACGAACGCGGTCGCGAACGCCTTGTCCCGTCGCGAGCATGACGACACCTTGGCGGCGATCTCCGGCCCGCCTACGCTCTATTCTCCGTACGATCGACCCAAATTTCAGTGTTCTCCTCTGGAGCATGGACCGGGGATCTGAATCGACACCACTGCATGTACATCCGAACGTCCAGCGGCAACTCGACGACCATCCGACGGTTTTCTCTATTCCGCATAAGCTACCTCCGCCGCGCGCGTCCGACCACAACATCACCCTACAACCCGGCGTGGCTGCAGTTTCTGTCCGCCCTTACCGGTACGACCACGACCATAAGAAGGCCATTGAGGTAATGGTGGCCGAGATGCTCAGCGCATGCATCATCCGGCCGAGTGTCAGCCCCTTCTCCAGCCTGGTGCTTCTGGTGCGGAAGAAGGATGACAGTTAGTGGTTTTGTGTCGAATACAGAGAGCTGAACAAGCTCACCATGCCTGATAAGTACCCCATGCCCATCATCCAGGAGTTGTTGGACGAACTGCGAGGCGCTACTTACTTCTCCAAGCTGGACTTGCGCTCGAGTTACCACCAGATCCGCGTGCGGGTAGAGGATGTGCCAAAGATGGCCTTGCGGACACATTATGGCCACTACGATTTTTTCGTCATGCCGTTAGGCCTGACGAACTCCCCGACCACTTTCCAGTCCACCATGAACAACATGTTCTGCCCACATTTGCGTAAGTTTGTCCTGGTTTTCTTTGATGACATATTGGCTTACAGTTCATCTTGGCAACTCCATCTGGCACATCTTGCCACCGTCCTCCGCCTCCTTGCCGCCCACCTGCTCGTGGCCCACCAAAAGAAGTGTACTTTCAGCTAGCCTCAGGTCGAGTACCTGAGTCATATCATCTATATGAGGTGCTTGCCATGGACTCGCAAAAGATCGAGGCTGTTCTACACTGGCCGATGCCTACGAGCCGCCGTGCCGTGCGCGAATTCTTGGTGTTGGAGAAAACAAAAATAATGATTCAATGCAATTCAAAGAGTACAAGTTCCCTCTATATATGAAGGCGGATCATGTAATAATTTTATGCTGTAAATAAAATTACAGCAGTTTTTCATGGAGTGTGATGCCTTGGGGAAGGGGTAGGCTCCGTCCTCATGCAGGAGGGTCGCTCCATCTGTTATTACAACAAGGTCTTCACCAACCGGCGAAAGGTGGCTTCCTCCTATAACAACGAGCTACGTGCATTGGTGTTAGCAGTTTAGCATTGGCGCTCGTATTTTCTCGGTCGCCCCTTAACCGTCAGAACCGACCACCGCAACTTGAAGCCTCTATGAAGTCAGAAGGACTCCACCCCAACTCAACAACTCTGGATAGCCAAACTCTTGGGCCAATTTTCTATTGAGTACAAGACCGGGCGGACGAACGCGGTCGCGAACGCCTTGTCCCGTCGCGAGCATGACGACACCTTGGCGGCGATCTCCGACCCGCCTACGCTCTATTCTCCGTACGATCGACCCAAATTTTAGTGTTCTCCTCTGGAGCATGGACCGGGGATCTGAATCGACACCACTGCATGTACATCCGAACGTCCAGCGGCTATTCGACGACCATCCGACGGTTTTCTCTATTCCGCATAAGCTACCTCCGCCGCGCGCATCCGACCACAACATCACCCTACAACCCGGCGTGGCTGCAGTTTCTGTCCGCCCTTACCGGTACGACCACGACCATAAGAAGGCCATTGAGGTAATGGTGGCCGAGATGCTCAGCGCATGCATCATCCGGCCGAGTGTCAGCCCCTTCTCCAGCCTGGTGCTTCTGGTGCGGAAGAAGGATGACAGTTAGTGGTTTTGTGTCGAATACAGAGAGCTGAACAAGCTCACCATGCCTGATAAGTACCCCATGCCCATCATCCAGGAGTTGTTGGACGAACTGCGAGGCGCTACTTACTTCTCCAAGCTGGACTTGCGCTCGGGTTACCACCAGATCCGCGTGCGGGTAGAGGATGTGCCAAAGATGGCCTTGCGGACACATTATGGCCACTACGATTTTTTCGTCATGCCGTTAGGCCTGACGAACTCCCCGACCACTTTCCAGTCCACCATGAACAACATGTTCTGCCCACATTTGCGTAAGTTTGTCCTGGTTTTCTTTGATGACATATTGGCTTACAGTTCATCTTGGCAACTCCATCTGGCACATCTCGCCACCGTCCTCCGCCTCCTTGCCGCCCACCAGCTCGTGGCCCACCAAAAGAAGTGCACTTTCAGCTAGCCTCAGGTCGAGTACCTGAGTCATATCATCTATATGAGGTGCTCGCCATGGACTCGCAAAAGATCGAGGCTGTTCTACACTGGCCGATGCCTACGAGCCGCCGTGCCGTGCGCGAATTCTTGGTGTTGGAGAAAACAAAAATAATGATTCAATGCAATTCAAAGAGTACAAGTTCCCTCTATATATGAAGGCGGATCATGTAATAATTTTATGTTGTAAATAAAACAGGACATAAATAAATACTTATTGTAACACTCCCCTTCAAATTGGACATGAGATGTTGTTCATGCCTAACTTGATGACAATTCTTCCAAAGGTACTTCCACTCAGGCCTTTCGTGAGAATATCAACAAGTTGTCTGTCTGAGGGAACAAAGGGGGTACACACAAGTCCCTTTTCAATGTTCTCCCTGATGAGATGACGATCTACTTCAATATGTTTCGTACAATCATACTGGACAAGGTTGTGTGCGATGCTGATAGCAGCCTTGTTGTCACAATACAACCGAATGGTCTCATCTTCAGAGAGTCCTAGGTCACTCAGTAGGGAACGCAACCAAAGGCCCTCACAAACACCATGGGCCATAACCCAAAACTCTGCTTCTGCGCTGGATTTTGCCATGACCTGTTGTTTTTTACTCCTCCAAGTAACAAAATTTTCACCAACAAGAGAACGATATCCCGAGGTAGACCGCCGATCGTCGATTGACCCGACCCAATCAACATTAGTGTAGACCTCAATTCTTAGAGCCGAATATGGGGAAAACAAGATCCCACTTCCAGGTGAGGACTTAAGATACCTGAGAATTCTATTGGCAGCATTAACATGACGAGTCTTTGGAGCATGCATAAATTGGCTGATAACACTCACAACATAAGCAATATCTGGTCTGGTATGAGCCAGGTAGAGTAGTCTCCCTAAAGCCTTTGAAATTCAGGTATATTTTCAATCTCCTTTTCATCATCACGATCCATTCTGTGGTTCGCTTCAATTGGGGTATCAACTGGTCGACAACCACTCATCCCAGTCTTCTCAAGAAGATCCAGAGTATACTTCTTCTGGGAGATAAAGATCTCATGCTTGGACCTTGCCACTTCAATGCCCAAGAAATATTTGAGTGCACCCAGATCTTTGACCTCAAACACGGAGGCCAATTTTTGTTTTAGAAACTTGATTTCTTCCACATCATTGCCTGTGATAACTATGTCATCAACATAAACAATGAGAGCTGTAAGTTTACCGGTCCTACGCTTGATGAACAATATATGATTAGAATTGCCCTGGTGATACCCAAAAGACAACATGACTTTGTGAAATCTCCCAAACCAAGCTCTTGGAGACTGTTTCAGTCCATATAAGGCTTTTTTAACTTGCAAACGTGTCCCACTGAACTTTTAGGAGTAAGGCCTAGTGGGAGAGACATATAAACTTGCTCATCCAGATTCCCATGAAGGAAGGTGTTTTTAACAACAAGTTTCCAAAGCTCCCATCTTTTACAGCAACACAGGATAAAAGAACTCTGATAGTCTTCATCTTTGCTACAGGGGAAAACGTTTTCTGATAGTCAATTCCACGGGTTTGAGTATACCCTTTTGCCACCAGCCTTGCCTTACACCTTTCAACAACACCCTGTGAATTTTGTTTGATAGAGAACACTCATTTGCATCCAACCGGTTTATTTTCATTAGGAAGAGACACTAAATCCCATGTGTTGTTTTTTTCAAGCGCCGCCATTTCCTCAAATATCGCTTCTCTCCACACGGGAATCTCCAGAGCACTCTGTCAAGATGTTGGTATGTATATGGAAGCAAGGGAAGACATAAAGGTCTTATGAGAGGTGGAGGAGTCGTAAGAAACATAATTAGAAAGAGAATGTTGAGTACAGGACCCTCATCTCGCGCTCGCCAAGTCCTCCGCGACGGCTTGTGTAGGCGACTTGGGTGAGCGCGCGCTCGGCAGCGGCTCGAAGAGGTGGGTCGTGGTGGACCCGAAATCCTGCTCGCCTTCCGGCTCGCGGAAGCGGCAGAAGACTGTGGCGACCAAAAAAGCCCCTCAGTTGAGCGAGGCAGAGACTTCGGTTAGGGGAGGATGCCGGGGCAAGCGAGTCAGAGGCGCCCGACTCACCCCCTAACTTTGCGATGGGGCAGAAGCTCCTAGATGGCGCGGGGCGCCTGCTGCTGATATGGGAGGACAAGGTCAACCAACTCTCCCTATCCTCCCTTCCTGGACAGAGCGAGGTCAGGCCGACGAAAACGCCTACGCCCTAACTTATGGGCTTTATGGCCGGCAGGACGCAACTGCCTATGAGAAGGCGAGCATGCGGGAGCTCTCCCACGAAAATGCGCGGGTCCAGCTGCGCGCCACAGAGATCTCACATATGGTACCGTGGCGTGGCCTTAGCTTTAGTAGGAAGTTCCACAATTCTGAGGCCATGAGGAAGCTAGCGGAGGATCTAGTTGTTGATCTCGAGATGCGGCTGGAACTCACCGAGTGGCTACTCGCCAAATCCTCTGGTGGTGTGGTAAGTTCATATGGCTTAAAATTCTTTTTATCATGGTGCATATCCGGTTTATTATTCTGGCTCCTTACAGAATGTCGAGACCGCGAAACAGATGCGGGAGTGGATCCGCGGGTTGGAGCATCTGCGGGTTGGAGCAGGAGGTGGAGTGCTCCAAGGCCCAACTCATTGAAGCCCTCGCGAGGAAGCAACCCGAGGGGCGCGACGAATCTACCTCCAGGGGAGGGAGCTACTGCAATTCACCCGTCGCGAGGTCGAGTGCTCGCGCAAACTGCTGATTATACAGACCACCGTGACCACACTTGGCCTGCCTCGCAACCTCGAGGCACTGCGGGAGGATGGGAGGACATCATTGCCGACCTTCTTATCCCCGATTTCTACGTGTTCGGTGGAGAGCTCGCCCTCCTCGGAGCATGCCTACTTGCCCCCTGACGTAGGTGGAGGCGAGAAGGACCAAAGCTCCAAGGACCCTCCGACTAGCTGAAAATTGGGTCTTTCTTTTTATTTTTCTTCTCTTTTTATTTTTCTTCTCGTTGTGCATGGACGAGGCCCGCAAATTTGAAACTCTCTTTTGAATGACTCATTAATGATATTTTCCAAGTCTTTTTTTCTCTGCTTTTATTTTGTTTTATAGCGCCTCATTTTGTCTCATTGAACTCGGATGATCGGGTCGAGTTGCTCCTTAATCTCCTGCAAGTGTGCTTGGCATTAGGCCTGCGAGACGTCCGCGAGTCCCTAGCACTCGCCTAGTCATATCTTCTCCACCTAGGGGAGTGAGTGAAGGCGCACGAGACCGGGGTGAGAACAACGTCTCTCGCCCCGTCTCTATTTCTACTTGTTCCTTTTTTTCCTAAGTCCGCTTTCTTCCAGTTCACTCCCGAGAGATCGACTTGCTCTGTCGGCTAGCGAAAGGCCGGTCAACGAGATTTTCTCGGGGATTCCTTTATGTAATAATTGATTTCCTGCCACCCGAGTGAGGGGCCCGCCCTGCCGGCTAGTGGGAGCCTAGTCAGTGGTATCTTCTTGGGGGCTTTTAATCAAAACAACTTTTCTTCTTGCCACCTGAATGAGGGCCTGCCCCGCTGGCTAGTTGGAGCCCGGTCAACGGTATCTTCTCGGGGGCTTCCAATCAAAAACATTTCCCGCCACCCAAGTGAGGGGCCTGCCCCACCAGCTAGTGGTAGCCCGGTCAGCGATATCTTCTTCGGGGCTTCCAACCAAAACAACCTTTCTCCCTGCCACCCGAGTGAGGGGTCCGCCCTACCGACTAGTGGGAGCTCGGTTAGCGGTATCTTCTCGAGGGCTTCCACTCAAAACAATTTTTCTCCCTGCCACTCGAGTGAGGGAACTGCCCAGCCGGCTAGTGGGATCCCGGTCAGCGGTATCTTCTTGGAGGCTTCCATTCAAAACCTTTCTCCCTGCCACCCAAGTGAGGGGCTTACCCTGCCTGCTAGTGGGAGCCCAGTCAACTGTATTTTCTCGGGGCTTCCAATCAAAACAACTTTTCCACCCTGCCACCCGAGTGAGGGGCCTGCCCCGCCGGCTAGTGGGAGCCCGGTTAGCGGTACCTTCTCGGGGGCTTCTAATTAAAACAACCTTTCTCCCTGCCACCCGAGTGAGGGGCTTGCCCCGCCGGCTAGTAGGAGCCAGGTCAGTGATATTTTCTCGTGGGCTTCCAATCAAAACAACCTTTCTCCCTGCCACCCGAGTGAGGGGCCTGCCCTGACGGCTAGTGGGAGCCCGATCAGCAGTATCTTCTCGGGGGCTTCCAATCAAAACAACTTTTCTTCCTTCCACCCGAGTGAGAGGCCCGCCCCGCCGGAATAGTGGGATCCCGGTCAGCGGTATCTTTTCGGGGCTTCCAATCAAAACAACACCCAGTCGAGCTGAAACAATATCTATTGCACAAAAAGATGTGTTGGGACAATAGTTTTATTGCTAATTTAGGGATAAAAACGTTTCATGTCGTCGTCACTTCAAGTATTACTGAGGGGGGCTCCCTCAATGTTTTGGAGGCTTTATCTTCCTGACTTTATTGCTTCCACAATTACATAGGGCCATCCCAGTTAGGATAGAGTTTCCCAACCGCTTTCGATCTCCTCTTGGCGTCGACCTTTTTGAGAACAAGGTCTCTCTTTGCAAATTGTTTTATTCTAATATGTTTATCAAAGTATTTCGCCATCCTGCGCTTGATCTCCTCTCTGGGATTCTGTAACACACCTTCCCAGTTTTACAATAATCAGCCATCCGGCCGGGTCAGCGATATAAAGAGAACTAGAAAACAGTATTAAAACTAGTATGCAGCAAGTAAAAGAAACAACTACTAAGAATTTAAAACTTACAATGAAAGTTAAGAAAGTAAACTAAGGGTAACCACATACCTCATATCTGGATTCACAGAGCCACTAAACATGAAAAGAAGTGAAATGACTGAAAATCTGTAATGACATTATAGATCTGATACAAGACCATATAAAACATTAACAAGGTACTTTGTCCACAACTACAAGTGTATGCTAAAATAGAGAAAAACTGAATGGTAAAACACTACAAACTGACGCCACCATAATGCTCATCCTAGGCGTAGTTTCCCACCTGGGTCACCTGTAAAAACATTGCCCACGAGGGGTCAGAGTAAGGAAAAATAACTCCTCCTAGTGACACTAAAACATTTTCTCTTATGATGAATGCATGTCTTTAGAAAATAGTTTTGTGCATTAAAAACATTTATGCTATATGTTATGCATGCCTTCATAATACTTCCTGGTCAATACATCTACTTGTTCTATGTTCGTGACTTTCAGTTCACTAATCCAAGTCCCGACGTTCACTAACTAGTGTACTGTCTCACGTCAGGTCTATACTTGAGTTTTAGGTGGCTTCTAGCCTGCACATCTACTTGGAAGGCTCTAGGTAGAGTAGCTCCTAACGCGCATCTGAAACTGACGACCCGAGACCATCTTACGAACTCAATTGTTCTAGTGTCACGCGGACACGGTCTCGAATCTACTAACTGTCTCAAAGGGGAGTCAACTCCCAAGACTATACTGCTCGTAAGGTACCATATGCCTTATGAGAAAGGTAGTGCGCCTCTACCTAGCACGAAAAGACTTATGTGTGCTTACCGACCTTTTTGGTCTGATGCTACTCTGCTTGGGACATCTCTTTTGGTGTACTTACTGAGCGACCTTTGACTTTCTCGTGGTCGACTAGAAGGGACATTCATGCTCTTGGTTGGACAAATTCCAAGCTTACCTACACGGGTAAATGTTTCGTAATTAACGTTGCTTACATGATCTGACTATTCGGGTCTTGGAAAAGGGTGTTATCCTATAAATAATTCCGCAACCGTCTTCCTATCGCCACGCCCTTCTATGCATGGTTATGAGACTTGTGCGAAACTTACACATGTGTACATAAAATAGTTACTTGATATGTCTAACTAAAAGGAATTAAGATCCCTTACAGTGGTGGTGCGACGCTCGTACACTCGGCGCGGAGACATTTGCTTTTCCGAAGAAAATCCGACTGCTGGGGACTTTCAGAACCTTGTCCCGAGGCCACCAAAATCATGCAAACCAAGACAACCCTAATTTACACATTTTCCCCTTAGAGTTTTCGTTGGAAAAATTCCAATAAGCTAGGGTAACCAAAATCAAAAGACTAACATAGTGTATTACCTTTACGAGGGAGTGATTGAGACTCTCAATGCGCCCAACTCCAATTTCGCGGTGGATCCCATACTCCAAAACCTAATTAGGGCAATAGGATGAAAACCTAGTTTAGATTAACTTCCAAATCGAAGGATTTCCATGAAGGAATAGAGACAAGAGAGAAATAAAACTCACCAGAAACAAACGTTTTCAACTTCCACCGGTTAGGGGTTAATCCGGCTCTTCCACGGCCAAGGAAGGAAAAGGAACACCCACCGGCGCCCGTAGAGGAAGGAGGAGAAGTCGGCGTTGATTTCTGGAGGTGGATCGGCCGTCGGCTAGGGCAGCGGGTGCCGGCGCTGTCGCGGTTCAGAGCTTGCGGGAGACGGACGCACATGGGAAATCGGCGGAGGCTTGCGGTTTCTAACCCGTGAGGAAGAGGCGTGCGGGATATAAACATTTGTCGGGTCTTGCGGTTCTCTTAAGAACCGTGAGAATGGTTTTGATAACCACCTCCCCCCCTATTTACTCAAAAATGATAAATCTGGCCAAACGCAACCCACTCTATACTCACGTCTTTGAACATAAACCATTCTTGCCGCGCTTCGATAGTAAAATTAAAATGCGTCTCACTATCATTATGACTAACATAAATCACAAACTAATGAACGCGACCTTAGGCATAATAACATTGTACCTTGACGACGCACTGCCTCGATCAAAATCCGCCGCGACTCGACCCTACAATTTAAAATAAATTTCGCGTCAGAAAACGGATGTTATAGATTCTGGGTTTAGAGTTTGAGTTTAGAGCGACTTCAACAAGGATCTCTTTGTGGGTTCTAATACCCGGCCTTCTAATGGCTAACCGGAGGTCGGGTTTCCTCCAGGGGTACTTGCGCCATCATAATGGCGAGAAGACTCAACCAACTGGAGGCTATACCGGCTTCCTCTTTGATTGTAAACAATATCCATTGTTTTACAATTGACGTGGAGACGGGTTTAGCGCTTCCATCCATTGTTGTGCTGTCAACCTGGAAGTGGTTCTCGCGCCTCAATTCATTTTTGTGTCATCAACATGGAAGTTGCACTCTTGCTGCCATCCATTGTTTTAGCATCCACCTGAAGGCAGCTCTCGCCATGTTAATAAGCGCGAGATGGATTTTGACTAATTTATGTTTCACTTTTTGAATGTCTTTTCTTATTTTTAGGTATGCTGAACCTTTGTAACGAGGAGTAACTATTGTATTTTTGAATTTTACTTAATGAGAAACTTTATTCTTCATAATTTTCTTTTGGTTGTGAATAAAAGGATAAGTTCTGTCAAGTTCTATGTTCCTAATGTTACTAATATAAAATCTTCAATAATTGTAAAAACAAGCTTTACCTGCACTCGAAAATATGTATAGATGGGCAAGTACCTTCCTTTTTTAATGGGAGTTCTTCATTTCTACCTTGAGGTTTGTGATAATACCGCCTTGTATGGTCAAAGGTAGCGAGTTTTTGTTCTTTTATCTGCCATCCCCTTTGGCTGAATCACCTGGTTTCAATGTATATATCTATCTTCCGTGATTTCATTGGAAGCGAATGCTAGCTAATTAATATGTGAGCTGTTTGTTTATTTATGAAAAAGCAGGTAATATCCATCTGTCTTTAGCGAATATAAACACCAGAAAGAATGCAAACGATTTCTTCAGACACCACTTTAAAAGCGAATACTGTAATGATTGACTCTTTGATGTGCCAATTCCTGCTATGCTCAGTCTCAGAATAAAAAATGCCAATAACTTCTTCCAGATAAAGCTTTAAAGTAAAAATAATGAAGAGATATCAAAACAAAGTATACACAGAAGGCCAATCGTTTTATGCCTGATACAACTTATTCTTTGATGTGAATTCCAAATGATAATAGATGCGTGTTTGTCATAATTTGAGATATAAAGCAAGTTCACGCTAGAACTGAGCCGGATAATCATGCTGATATAATTTTGTCATAGGAGCAAATGCTCATGTTTCAATGAGCGAATACTCATATATAGATAGGCGAGTACTTATACAAGCGGGCGAGTACCCGATATGTGTGCCTTCTCCTTTAAAAACCTTAAAAAACTAACTCTTAGGATGGACTAGCGGGGCATAAGGCATCCGCGGAGCTTTCCCTCGCAAGGATCATCTAGTGGGGTTATGGGTGTCCGAAGATAGAGCGCTCCTCCGAAAGGATATCGGGGGGGGGGGGGGTATAAGGCATTCGTTACTCGAATCTTGTCCTCAGAAAGGCATCCTAACAGTAGTATTGTTCTGTCTTCAACTTCCCATAGATCCTGATAGCTTGGCTACCTACCAAGGTGAACCAGATGGGCACAAGGTATCTGCGGAGCTTTCCCCCGCCAGGATCATCCAATGGGGTTATGGGTATCCGGAGACAGAGCGCTCCTCCGAACGGATGTCCGGGGATATAAAGCATCCGTTGCTCGGAGCTTGTCCTCAGAAAGGCACCCTGATAGTAGCTATTTTTTTGATAATTCTCGACAGAGCTGTGTTTCTCATACCTGGAGACTTAATGTCCTCTGCTTGAAACTGGATACTTAGATCTCAGCTCAAGGGGACTCAAGTAAGTTCCGTCAATCACTGCTTTCAAAATTCCTCATAAATTTGAGTCCAGGAACAAATAAGAGAATTTTGAATTTTTATAAACAAAAAATGAAAATAAAATTCTCATAAAGGATACAAGGATATCTCCAAGGGTATAATCTCTTCAAGTCGTTGCCGCTCCAAGTATTTTCAATGTCTTGACCTTTGCTGTTCTACAGTCGATATCCTCTGTTCTTGAGGACCTCCTTCACTATGAAGGGTCTAGACCAATTTGGATTGGGCTTTCCAACTAATTGCATTCTCTCGACCGCATCCACTTTCTTCAGAACCAAATCCCCAACTAAAAACTGCTTGATTCTTACATTTTTATCGAAATATTTCGACTTTCTTCTTTTAACCTCTTTTTGTCGGGTGATTTCTTTAATCAAATCCAAACTGCAACGCATATTCTCTTCATTTTCTTCTATCGAACTTTCATCCCCCTATCTTGACAGCATAACTCTCGAACTCAGCACACTAAATTCTACAGGAATCATTGCTTCTGAATAGTTGGATAACTCGAACGACGTTTTTCTATGGGTGTTGTTCTGAATGCTTATAATACTGAAGGTAATCGTTCGACCCAATATCCCCGAACATTTTCCCTTTCTTCTTTAATAAGTTGAGGATTGATTTGTTTGCCGCTTCAACCTTTCCATTGCTATGTGGATGATGTACCGAGGCAAATCTGAGATCAATTCCGATTTGGTGGCAAAAGTCACTTAGCTCCTCACTGGTGAATTGAGGGCCGTTGTTGGTAATTATAGCCATCGGGATCCCAAATTTGCAAATTATCTCTCCCCAAATAATTTTTTTAACAATCTGGGTGGTTGTCTTAGCGAGCTGTTTGACCTCAATCCACTTGCTAAAATAGTCGATCATGACAATAATATATCGCCGTTGCCCGCTAGTCATTGGAAAAGATCCTAGGAGATCCATTCCCCAAATTGCAAAAGCTCATGTGGTGGATATAAGATGTAGCTGTTGAGCGGGCTGATGTTGTGATGAAGCGAACTTTTGACATTGGATACACCTCTTAGCTTATTGATCCGCATCTTTTTCGTCCTTGGCTAGAAATACCCTGTCTCAGGATTCTCTTTTCGAGCGTTCTTCTTCCAGAATGACTTCCACATTCTCCAGAATGAACCTCTTGAAACACTCTCAGTACTTTTTTCTCTAAGACACATTTTGCTAGCAGTAGTAGGAAAGTTTTTTGGTACAATACTCCGAAAGGAGGAAATTGTGTGATGCTTTTAATTTGAAACTCTTTTTATCAACTACCGAGGGGTGGAAGTTCCTACTCGAGAAGTAATAAGATACATAGATCCATCCACAAAGGTCGTTGATTGATAACCATTATCTCTTCCTCCTATATTGCAGGACAAAAGAGTTCCGTGAAAGCTTCTACTGTTAGAGGTTCATGTTTTGCTATATCATCAGCCTCAGAATTTTCTTATCGTGGGATATGTTGAATGCTGAATGTCTTGAAAACTCCGATTCCTTCTTTGCAACTTCTAAGTACTGCTTGAGTATCGAATCTCTGACCTCGAATGCACCCATTATCTGAGAATACATTATTAGAGAATCGGCGTGTACCACAACATTTTTCACTCCTAGCTCTTTCACAAACCTTAATCCTGCAATCATAGATTCCTATTCCGCTTGATTGTTCGTTACAACAAAACTAAGTTTGATTGTTTACTCAATCTTGATGCCATTTGGATTGACCAAGACTATTCTAGCCCTGGAATGGTTTTTCACAAGTGCTCCGTCTACGTTTAAAGTCCAAGCTATTGCAATCGGGATATTCTTTTCTTGATCATCTCCTATAAATTCAATCATGAAGTTTGCCAAAATCTCAGCTTTGATGGCTATTCGAGGCTCATATGAAACGTTGAACTCTCTCAATTCAATAGCCCATTTTACCAATCTTCGAGAATGCTCTGACCTTTCTAAGAAATTCTTCAAATGATGATCGGTCGACTTGAATTGGATGAGCCTGAAAATAGGGGCAGAGTCTTCATTTCGATATTATCAGGGTGAAGGCCAATTTTTCAAGAACCGAATATCTTCATTCTGCATCCTTCAATTCTCGACTAATGTAATGAATCAGGAATTCCTCCTCGCCTTCTTTGTAGACAAGTACCGAGCTTACTGCTTCAATCCCCACTCCTAGGTAAATGAGGTTCTCTTCCTCCCTAGGGATTTTGGGGAGAGGTGTTGATGTTAATAGCTTTTTAATTTCTTCAAAATTTGATCACATTTTTCGGTCCACTCAAATTTTGAAGTTTCTCGAAGTGTTTTGAAGAACGACGCACACTTATCACCAGACCGAGATCTGAAACGACTTAATCATGCGATCCTTCCAGTTACGACGCACACTTATCACCAGACCGAGATCTGAAACGACCTTTTTCGTCGTTCTTGGAGGCTTCATGTCCAATATAGCTTAAGCCTTATTGGGTTTGGCTAAAGACCCTGATGTGTAAGGAGATGTCCTAGAAATTTCCCCTTGATTGTGCCAAAAATGCATTGGCGTGTTTTAACCTCATTAAATTTTCGCAACATGGAAATTTTTTAGTAAATCTCGAATATGATCTGAGAATGCATGATTTTTAATTAAAAGGTCATCGATATAAACATTGAGGTTTCGACCTTTCTGATTCTTAAAGACACAATCCATCATCCTTTGGTTTGTGGCTCCCACATTTTTAAAACCAAAAGTCATGACCCAATAACAACCATCGTTTGTGATAAACGATCAATGTTTTAAATACCAAATGTTGGCGACATATCAAATTGAGTTTTTAAATGTCGGATGTCGGAAGTCAGAGACATGTCAGAGATATTTTAAAATATCAGATTTTCATGTCTTATAAATAAAATTTTATTTTTATGTATACTAACCGGTCATGGACAGAAAGCCCGATCGGGCCGGGCTTGGCTTGGCCAGGTCGGGCCGGGGCTTTCTCCCAACCTGGCTCGGCCCGGGCCCAGTTTGAACCGGGCCGGGCCGGGCTCCCTCTCAAAAGGGGAGCCCGATTAGGCCCTTCAAGCAGAGGGCCGGGCCCGGGCCAACCTGAATTCAAAAGGCAGGATTAAAATCCCGCCTGAACAGGCGGGATTAAAATCCCGCCTGATCTGGCGGGATTAAAATCCCGCCTGATCTGGCGGGATTATTTTCCTTAGCCCGGCGCCGGGATTATTTTCCTTAGCCCGATCGACCGGCTCAGGCTAGCCCGGCGCCCGGGCCGCACCAGGCCGGGCAACCAGCCAAAATGGGGGCCCGGTAAGGGCCCCAAGCCTGGCCTTGGCCCAGGCCGGGCTTTTCCCGGGCCGGGCCTAACCGTGCTTTTGTCGGGGCGGGCCCGGACGGGCTTTCCGGGCCCGGGCTGGCTTTTTTGCCCATGACTAATACTAACTATAATTATATGTTATAAAAATAAAAAAATAATATAACAAATAGATAAAAAATGAGTCATTTATATTACGAAATAAAATCAAATATTATTTAAGAAAAAAGTATTATTAATAAATACAAAATGATACACTGTAAAATATATTTAATAGTATACAATAATTTTATTTTGATAATAATATGTTAATTTCAAATAAAGAAGATTTTAAAGTTAAAATTCTTGATTAATTATGAGTTTTTTCAAACTTATAAATTTATATTAAAAATATGCAAATAATCAACTAATAAACTATGTTGTCAAAGGCGCAAGGCGCACCGAGAAGCAAAAGGGCCCTGGAGCCTAGGCGCAAGGCGCAGACGCGCGCCTGAGGCACGTGAGGCGCAATAAAGGGGAAAAAAAGGAAATTGAGCGAATTGGGCGCCCAATTCGCTGAAATTGGGCACCCAATTCGCTGAAATTGGGCGAATTAGGCGCCCAATTCGCTGAAATTGAGCGAATTAGGCGCCCAATTCGCTTAATTCGCTGAAATTGAGCGAATTGGGCGCCCAATTCACATGTGTTCTTCCTATTTTTGTTTTTTATATCAAATTTAGAACAGAAAACTGAACTAACTCACCCACCAATTTAGACCAACATCTAGATTACCTCCATATAAAATTATAATGTTATTTCAAAACGTGGCATCAGTAATATAACATGAACCAAACACCCTTATTATAGAAAAAGTAATAACACACCCAAATTTATATTGAGCAAAACGATAGTAAAATGCTAGCATGAAAAATCACAACAAAAGGAAGGGCAATGTAATAAGCACACCAAAGTTTAATTACATAAATAAAACTTGAATCAAATATGCAACATCAAATAGTGGGCTGCTAGGAACCACATTTTTTCTTGTTCACTGTAGGCTTCATCCAGTTCACTGTAAACAGTGAACTGGAAGCCCAGTTCACTGTTTACAGTAAACTGGAAGCCCAGTTCACTGTATTCAGTGAACTGGGCTTCATCCAGTTCACTGATTTACAGTGAATTGGAAGCTCAGTTCACTGTTTACAGTGAACTGGATGAAGCCTACAGTGAACTGGATGAAGCCTACAGTGAACTGGAAGCCCTTCCTAAAAGGTTTGATCAGGAGTGAAGCACAGTGAAACTGGATGAGAGGATGCAGGAGTGAAGCACAAAACTTAGAAAGAAACAAAAATCATCACAAATAATCATAGGAATCCATAGCAGCAATTAAAAGAAGAAATAAGAGGAGAAATGGAGAATGAATCTTACAATTAAAGGAGGAGATGAGAGGATGCAGAGTTTTCGGCGAGAAATCAGTGCAGGAGAACGGCGTCGACGACCGGCTAATCCTTCTTCTCTGTCTCCGGCGAGAAATCAGTGACTCCGGTGAGATGAGCGGTGGCGACTCCGACGATAAGAAAGACGAAGAGTGGAGGAATCGGGGAGGGAATTAGCAGTCGGCGATGCAGCTCGATCCTAAACCCTAGAACATAACAGGCATGCGGGGAAAAATGACGAAGTGAATCGCGATATAAGGCAGCGCCTGATTGCCTGAACCGGTTTTTAGGTTAAAACCGGTTCAGGCAATCAGGCGCGCCTAAACTGCGCCCTGTAGGCGCGTGAGGCGCGCGCCTAGGCGCGCCTGAAGCGCACCTGAGGCACATCGCCCGCCTTGGGCTAGCTAAGGCGCGCTGACTTGCGCCCCATGCGCCTGGCGCCTCAGGCGCGCCTAGCGCGCGCCTTGATTACACAGCTAATAAATATATTAAATGTTTTCATATTTTTTATAATATAAATTAAAATTTTGTGAAATAATTATTCAAAATTGGTTTTAAGAATAAAACGTTTAAAAAATCAAAATAATAAGTTTATTCAATTTAAACATACATAACATAATATATATAGTCTGCTAATATAAAAAATAAAATAGCGGATGATATATTTAAAAGTTGTGTCGGCCGATATATCAGAAAAAATCGGACATGTCGGCCTATATTTTATAAAAGGACATAATCTTTTTTCTTTTTTAGAAAAACATATCATTTTGTACTAAACAATAACATGTCAGGAGATATGTCAGACATGTCAGAGGACATTTAAAACAATGTAAACGATATGTGAGATATTTCTGGTATGTGCATATGTATTTGATGATATCCTGAAAAAGCGTCGAGAAAACTCTTAATGAAAAACCCAACCGCGGAGTCAACTAAAGAATCTATCCGAGGCAAAGACAACAATCTTTAAGGCACACTTTATTCAGTTTTGTAAAGTCAACACACATATGACACTTATTGCTGTTTTTTTTCACCATTACAACGTTTGCTATCCAATCAGGACATTGAATTTTGCTAAATAAAATTTGCCTTCAGGAGCTTTTGGACTTCGTCCTGAATGGGATTTTCCAATATTATCGCCATCGCTCTTTTCTTTTGCATCAGGATTCACATCGAGCATGTTAGTTACCGACCATGCAAATATGTCCTAGTTATTGAGGAGGCACTGGATCAACATCTCTTTGTCCTCTTCTCGTAACTCAACATTCAGCAAGTGCATTCTATCTCCATCTGCTTCTTGGACTGGAACAGCTTGGACTTCGTGAGCGGCTTCGAGATGGAGACTTCCGTTTGTCTGCTCCGAGCCCCGACTTCCCGACCATTTCTTTTTATCCCCTCCTTGCAGATCTTGCGGGGCTTCCACTTTACTTACCCTGGGGGGAATGTATGCGTCGATCATATTTACTGCGTGGATATAACATTCCCGAGCAATTTTAGGGCTACTTTGGACTCGGTATTGTTTCCCTCCCAGGGAGAATTTCAGAACTTGAAGATAAGTTTATGGTATGGCTTGAAAACCATTTCGAAGTCGCCTGCCGAAGATGGTATTATAACTGCTGGGGGCATCGATGACCAAGAAAGTGTCCTACCTTGTTATCCCGCACAAGGTGACGGTTAGCGCGATGCTCCCTTCAATTTCTTTTCTCTCCCTTGAGAAACCGTTGAGGGGACCGTCACTGGATTTCAACTTTTTTCGTTTCGATCTTCATGACATCAAATGCGGGCTTGAAAAGAACATTGACCGAACTACCAGTGTCGATCAAAATCTGACATTGTTTAATTATTAATGACGACACAGATGACGATCACATCATGTAATGGATTGACGACTTTTGGGAGATCTTCCCTGAAAGTAATAGTTCCTTGGGAGGGTAAAGATTGTGACATCGAGGCCTCTTCTCTGTGATAGATTTTTTTTGTACTGGACTTTTTTGAGGATTCAAGTCCCGCTACCCCGTGAATACAGTGAATAAAGCCCAATGCTTCTTCACTTTCTATCTTTATGCATTTGGTCCCGATCTCTAAATTTCCATATATGTCGATATCTTTTTGTTCGATGCATTTACATCATTGTTCTTGAATTTCAGGTACACCTTTTCCCTTTGCAGAAGTGGATGGATCATTGTTTTTCGGGGCTACAAGCTCTTTGAGCTTTCCTGCTTTCAAGAGCTTCTCTTTCAGATTTCGAAGAGGTTGATAATTTTTTGTGTCATACCCCGTATCCAGATGGAAGCTGCAATCTATGTTGTTAAAGACGCGCCTAAGACTCAAGGCTCATCAGGCTCAGAGGTTTGCGCCCTATTTGCGCCTTTATAACATAAAAGACGCGTCTGAGTGAGATTTTTATAGTAAATTTTTTTCAAAAAAAAAGAAAAAAATAATGTAAGAACTCAATAATTTTTGATCGATTTGGTGTTTCTAAAAGATAATTATACATTGAGACATAAATATGATGCAATTGACCACATTAATTTTATTTTTGAAGAGAATAAACGATTGCAATGAATGATTAATTAGTAGAATAGATGAAGAATTTGATCGAGAAGATGAAATGATGTTTGATACTGATTATTTAAATTGAATGTGGCTGCGCCTTGCTTTCGTCAGGCACACACCTGCGCCTTGAGCCTTGTGCCTAGGCTCCAAGACCTCTTTGCGCCTTGGTGCGCCTTGTGCCTTTAATAACTAAGGCTACAATAGAGAATTGTATTTCTATCAGTGTTGTAGATGTCGATCGACATGTCCGACATGTCAGTCGACATAAAGATTTTAGGCAGAAAATGCCACGATATCGACATTTTAAGCAAAAATATTGTTTTTTAAAATATCCCTGATATATCGATCTTCATGCCCCAATATCTCAGTTTTACCCAATATATCGGTCGATATCTCGCAGACGATATATGATGGGTACTAAAAATATATATTTCATTTTTTTAAACGTCCGAGCGGTAATATATTATTTGTGCTATATTTCGCGCATCTCTCTGAGTAAAGATTTGATTTATTTCTCGTCTCACTTTCATTTGACACTCTTTATGTCGTTTACTGTCGTCAACGCTTCTTTTTGTGTAATTTATAAACATATATTATGCGTATGTATGTTTATTATATAATTTATAAACATAGATTATGTGCATATATGTTTATTGCGTAATTTATAAAAATACATTATGTATGTAACTGCACGTATTTACAACTAAATGTTTACATGTATGAATAATTTTATTTAAATATTAAAATCCGCATTGTAAAATATCCCCGATATATCCCCCGCAATCCGACATACGACATTTCAAACTCAAACCGACATGAAGCCGACATCTGCAACCTTGATTTCTATTAACATACCCTCTTTGGAGAGGGGTTGGCCCTTCGTAGCCTGGCTGTCTCTGCAAAATTTTTACCACTTCTTCCATAAGAATTATCGGATCTGTGTATACTTCTTGGACATCTTTTTGTGTTGTCAGTCGATCTTGCGAGGTTGATGGGTAGTCATGGGGGAGAACCGTCACCTTATTCTTTAAGGGAAATGATAGATGCTGAAATCTCATCTGATTGTATCGATTCAGGCGTGGGGGAAATTGGGGAGGACGATTATTCCTTATACACCCTGGCTAAGTTGGCAAGAACTCATGTTGCCGCGACACATTTAGATAAGGAGTTAAAGAGGATTGGGCCGACGCTCTTGACTCTCGGGGTTGGCGGATTAGCTACCCGAGAGAAGAGACCAAATCCGGGTTACTTTTTTTCACCCTCGATGAAGTTATATGGCCCTGTCAATGAGATCTCGATAAGAGATCCGAGGATTCTTTTCAATGTCAAATTTGAAAAGACCCCCCTCTTGCATGCCAAAGGTCAAGGCGACCTGGTACCAAGATGGTTCTACATCATGAATTCCAAAAATCTCTTCTTGAAACCTATCTACGTAGCTTCCAAGAGATTCATCCGGCCTTTGCTTTAATATCGAAGAGAGAGGGTGGACCGCTTTTCTTCTTCTTTGAGCTTGCAAACCTCTGTAGGAGCTCTTTCCGATCTCAGAAAGAGTGGATTGACCGGGAAGGGAGCTTATAAAACCACTCCGGAGGTTTTCCGTCAATAGACGTAACCAGAAACTTGCTCCGAACTGCGTCGGTCAAGATACACATTGATGTTGTATATTCGAAGGCTTGCAAATGGCAGGTAGGGTCTTCCTTTCCTGAGATGTGAGGCAAATGGGTCTATCTGAACCCATTCAGAACTGATGCCCAACGGGCTTCGTCAGCGAGAGAAGATGGCTCATCTTCTTCCTCTCTGAAGTCAGTGAGTATGACGTAATCTAGTACTCACGACAACTTGTTAGCTGGTTGTTGGGAATGTTCTCTCCCCTACAAACGAGATCTCTTTCTTCCGCCTCGACGGACGACGGGTATCTCATAATCTAGTGCTCGCGGACTTCTGCCGCTGTTGCTCTAAACCGTTTTCGCATGTCATAAGCGAGTTCTCATTCCTCTATCCTCGGTGGCGGAGTCTGTTTTAGACTCAGATTGTGATTATTTGTTGTTGATGTTCCCTCGTCTACCCCTTCGACCTTTTCTGCAATGCGAATAAGCATGCTCATCATGCGTTTGAATTCTGCTCGCGTAACAGGCTCGTCAGGTTTGCGAGAACCCTCAGGAGGAACTTCGATCGAGTTCTTTCTAGCCATTACAATATCTTTTCTTTGATCGCCTGGAATCTGAAGGTTGCATGTTGAACTGTTGATTCCTTTTTTTACCCCGAGTGATCGTTTACTTGAGTTGAGAGATGGCGAGACAGAGTCTTTGGTCTTTTTGATTTTAGTTGATGTTTTTTTCAGTGATACGATTAGTGTTTTGAGGTAATCACGAGCTCTTTAGAGAGGGAGCGAGTACTTTTTGGCCCTTCCAGTGGTCTCTATCGAATATCCTTTTTGTTACAGTTTCGGTCCTATTTATAGGCCTAAGGGATGCCCTAAGGTCAATCTTCTTTTACACGGGTTGCCCGTGCTTTCAGATTGGTATAGTGGGTTCTAACACCTTCCACGGTATTTTGGTTGCATGTTTTAATGTTTGAATGACTTGCTAGAACTCCTCTTTGGCGAATTCACGCTTCTGCCTATTAGGCGAATACTGTTGGAGTACATGCGAGAACCCTTCTTGCGAGAACTCGCCTCTTCTCCTTTAGGAGGATGATAACTGGGTAAAGCATCCAAACACTAATGACCTTTATTGGAGAACCTTTTCTTTATAACTTTCGTGGCTGAAGGGAAATGGCCATGATAGGTGTTCACAGTGAGCCTAAGTGCTTTGCTATAAAATTTTATAGTAGATATACTTAATAATATATGATGGCCACATGAATGAATTTAGAATAGATAGTTTCATATTTGATAATCTCTCTTTCTAATTTCGGTATTTTCAGGTGAATTGGTTGTGGGAGCACTGTTCTTCCTGATGTAATATTGCCACCATGTCAAATATTTAACGAACACCAGTGAAAAAAATTGTCATGTGTGCTTAATAGAGATGAAGCCTGCACAGGTAGGTAACAGTACCATAAAGTTACTTGAGTTCTTTTTCCTTGTATTTATCTAAATTTTCTTAATCTATATAGCAAGCTACAAGTATTTATAAAAAGACCCCTTGGAAAATAAATTCTCTTTAGAGACCTCTGATAAAATTGGAACCCTTGGAAAAGAAAGTAAAATAACTATCATTTTGTTCATGCAAAACTGCAGATTCCTTATCTTTGAAAAGTTAGAAGGATGACAAGTTGTGCCTGTGATTGAAGAAATATAAGTGGTCATATAGTAGTGATTAAAGGATTAAGAGCACCAGCAAAAGAAAAACCTTAGGCTCAAATTTTACAATGAACAACAGTTTAAAAAAAGCAAAATAACTTAGCCTGAAGTTATCAAGATTGAAGTTAAAGTAGATGGAGGTGTTGATGAAAGCATCAAGGGTGTTGCCCATGTTTGCATCCCCCATGCTTCTTTCCTTCTCGATGATGGGCATCACCCACCACACGTGGCTTGTCGCAAGGAGGGACCCACATTCGTGTATTTGCGCAGGAAGACCTGACCAAACCAACCATCTGACTCCACGGATGCGTATGGAATTCTGTTTACTTATGTTTTCATATATCATATTGTTGTTTTCAATCATTATTTAATGTAATTGGGTCCATTACATTAAGGGTTTAGGGTTTATTTAATGTGGGCCAGTCATAGCCGTTGATGTAAGGGTGCCCTAGAGTAGTTTTATTATAAATTAGAGTAAGGGGGCGAATGCTAGAAGAAGAATTTCCGGAATCCCGCAATCCTCGCACGACGACAACTCCGTGAGGCTCTAGGTGATGACTCTTAGGTATTCCCTTGCACCCCTTTGTATCCCCTCCTACAACCACAACCCTTCCCTCCCCTCTCCAAAGGCACCACATCCTCAGCCCCACACCCAATCCATTCCCGAGCCATACGTACCTTTTGGTCAGTCTCCTGTGGCCTCAAAGAGAGGGCACCATTGATCGAACTAGGGCCACCGACATGTGAGTTGAGTGCTGAGAGCATTGCAAAGATAGTATCACATGTGTATGCCCTCTCTTTGATGCTCCTTTATACTGATACTTAGTACACTGGTGAGGACGTCCCTTCACCAATGATACTTGGATAGCGCCCACAAAGCTTTGCCGACTCATCCCTAGACTTCAACTATAGTATGATCGTCTCCATTCATCTGGGATGAAGACATTTCAGTCAGGTGGAAGTTGATGGGGATCACCCACCACATTGACTCGCCGCAAGGCGAGACCCACATTTATGTATTTGTGCAGGAGGACTTGACCAGATCGACGATCTGACTCCAGTCACTCCATAGATGTGCCAAAGTTTTGTTTACTTACGTTTTCATATATCATATTGTTGTTTTACTTTTTATATATTGTAAATGGGTCTATTATATTTACGATTAATCATAGCCGTTGAAGTAATGATGCCCGGAGTGGTTTTATTAAGAGTAAGGGGAGGCTGTCATACTATTGCTGATTTGGAGAAAAATTCCCAAAATCTGGCGATCATCTCACAGTGACACTTTTGTATCTCCCTCCTAAAATCGAAGCCCTTCCCCTTTCCAAAGCCTCCACCGAAACCCTACAACCAGTCCACGTCACATTCCACCGAGACCTTCCGTTTCCCTATAGAGAAGTCACACCTTGTCCACTGTACCACATTTTGTCTTTCTTCCGGGAGAAGTAACTCTGCCTCCCCCAAAATCCCCAACCCTATCCAGTAAATCACCATCCAAACTACCCCTCACCGAACTCTCATCTCTCTCCCAGGATACTCTTGATCAAACCCCTTTACCGAATCCCCCATAGCCTTCCCAGTAAAGTCACAATCAAACCCCTCCCATCGACCCTCAGATCCCTCTCAGTAAAGCCATACCCCAGCTCCTTTCAAGCCTCGTCCAAAATCTTGCCCCCACTCTCTGTCCCCTGGTTCTTACTGCCGATCCCCCATCTTCAACCTCCGAGCAGCCGTCAGCCACCCCCGGGTCCATGATCTCAATTCTACGACAACCTCCCCTTACTTTGTGGTTGTATCATTGTTGTATGGAGCTTTACTTTCAATATTAAAATATGGTATTGTGAACAAAACTACATGAATAGAATAACAGTGAACATCATTGTTAAATATTATTTTTGTTGCAAACGGAAATCAAAGAGAATGCCAAACCAATGAACAAAAAGTACCTTTGTACCTTTGCATGAGAACAAATGTGATTTGCAAAATTGTATTAATTATAGAAAATTTAAATTAATAAGTTATACCATGAACTATAGGAAAGAGTAATAAAAAGAAGAGTAAGACGAGAGACTAGCATCTTGAAGAATCAAGATGGATTCATGCCAAGGAGGTCGACCATAGAAGCTATACATCTCTTGAGGGAGTCATTGACAACTATCAAGAAAGAAAATAAGATTTGCGTATGCTGTTTATTGATTTTGAGAAGGCTTATAATAGGGTTCCAAGAGAGATCTTATGGAGAGTTTTAGATAGTAAGGTATAAATATATCATACATTGATATAATCAAAGATATGCATACATTCAGTGATGAGAGTGAGGACTTATGTAGGATTAACACATGCAGGGATGTTCATGAACCAAATCGAATCGGATAACTCTTCAATCAAGTCCAAATTTGACATAGAATGCAGAGATTTAGATTCAGATTCGTATTCGATTGAATATTCGTTGTCGGATTCAGATTCAGATTCGTCATGAAATGTTGAGTTCAAATTTTCAAAATCGAAATCAAATTTTATAATATTTAATTTAAAATAATATTTAAATATAATTATATTTAATATTTATTTACATATATTAATTTTTTTAAATATATATTCCAGTATTCGCAAACTATTTGTGAATCCTTCGAATAAGAATACAATTATTCGGATTCGGATTCAAAAACTATTCGAATCCGGAAAATACAAATTTTAATCGAATCTTCACGAATCTAACCCTGAATTATTCACGAACTATACTATTTGTGAACAACCCTAAACAAATGAATTCCCTATCTCTGTTGGTTTACATCAAGGTTCAACTTTAAGTCCTCATCTCTTTTACCCTTATCTTAGATGTGCTCATTAGACATATCCAGCAAGCAATACTTTGGTGTTTATTGTTTGCATATGATATCGTTTTAGTCGATGAGACACGGGAGGGTGTAAATTCAAAACTTGATTCTTGGCAAGACACATTAGAAAAGACGAGTTTTAGGTTGAGCAGGGCAAAGACGGAGTATATGGAGCTTAAACTTAACAGTGCAAGAAAGACAAATGACTTCGTTATTAAGTTGGGTGATCAAGATATTTCCCGCAACAAGTGCTTTAAATATCTTGGATCGATAGTTCAAAAAGATGGGCGCGTTGATAAAAAATTGATACATAGAATCCAAGCAGGTTGTTTGAAGTGGAGAGGCGTGTCAGAGTTCTTATGTGATTGTAAAGTACCATTAAAATATAAAGGCAACTTTTACTGTACTGCAATTAGACCAGCGATGCTCTATGGTTTTGAGTGCTGGACAGTGAATTATGTACATGAGCAAAAATGGGAGTTGCGGAGATGAGAATGCTTAGGTGGATGTGTGGTCATACGAGACTAGAAAAAATTAGGAATGAATGTATCAAGGTTAAGATAAGAGTGACACCAATTGCAAAGTAGATGCAAGAAGCTCGACAAAATGGTTTGGACACGCACAAAGGAGACAATTAGAGGCACCTGTTAGGCGTTGTGAGAGTTTAGTCACTACACATGTTAAATAGGGGAGGGTAGACCACTAAAAACTTGGAATGAAACTATGAGGAAAGACATGATGTACCTAGGCATTAATGAGATTTTGACTAAAAATAAGGCACAATGAAGACAAAGGATTCATATAGCCGACCTCACTATAGTGGGATAAAGGCTTCAGTGTTGTTATTTTGGTTGCATCACAACCAGTGTTGTTTCAAAATTTTAGTGTTCAGCAGTTTCCCTAAGATTCTATGGCAAAGTGGGCTGGACCTAGCCAAGATACATGCCTCTGACACTCCCATCATTAACAAAAGCAGTGATAACATCACCATAAGCATCTTCATCTTTATCATGGTTTCTTGGTTTGGTTTTAGTTTCAAAGTTACAGTTTCAGTTTTTATCTATAGCAGATTGATGTTGGATCAATCTACAGGCGACGAACATGCAATGTCCTAACTCTAGATAAATGCAAATAAGTACGTAACAAATGATAAAAACGAATACATTCACGAAATCCAATGAGCATGATATAACAACATAAACCCTAACTTTCATGCAAAAGCAAATGCATATGATTCAATCATGCACAAATATTTTTTGTCGCTTGATTAATTAACTAACATTAATTTAACTTCTCACATGAATGTCATAGATGATGACAACGTTCAAAGTTAATCGAACATGTAATAACTAGAATTAACTGAGAGAACATGTAATAACTAGAATTAACTGAGATTGCACTGAAATTAAATGCACGGCGCATAATAAATGCATTTTCTATTGAAAGTGGAATAGTCAAATTACCTATGAAGTATGAATATTTGAAAAGGCCTAGCGTGTCAACTCGAAAGCATATTGGGGACATAACTCGTTCTGAAATACATTTCCGGAATGCAGGAAACACTCATTTTAACTAAAAAGATAAATCCTGGGATATGCGATTCTGGAAATCACATGTCTGTGCGATCCATGAGTCATCCTTTTTTATCACTTGCGTTTCATTTAACGTAGGTTACAGTATTTAGGCAGTTCCCTTGGGCTTCAACTCCTTCTGCACCTTGACCCCTCCCTTTGCGCCTTGACACGTCCTCCTGCGCCTCGATCCCTCCCCCAACACCGTTGATGCCTCCCGCTGTGCTGTTCATACTTTGTCTTCCATCAAATTGGTGCGTTGAAGCCTCTTCGCGCCGTTGCATCAAAGACTCCACCTCTAGTCGCCGCGTCGAAGACTCCACGACTGTCTTTGTCGACTGCCGATGGCCTTCAAAGATCTTCACTTTGAAGCTTACTTTTTTCTTTCTTCTCTAGCATGTCCTCGATATTTTGTTTCTAGAATTATTTTTAGTAGGTCCCTCATCTTTAAGAGTTACGTTTTGATCCATGATTTTAAATCTTCCATTTCTTCTTACCCTAACAAGATTAGAAAGCATACCATCAGACATGCATGTCATAATCAACTAATCATGAAATCATTGCCGCAAGAGATTCTTACATGTTTCAAAAAGAACGCATCGTACTATTTACACTATATCTAAAAAGAAAATCATGTATTTCCAATCTCTTCAGGTAAGACTAACCTGTATGTAACCTCACCAATTCGTTTAACCACTTTGAATGAACCAACTTATCTGAGACTCAATTTCTTCATCTGCTTAAGTTTAGAAATACCCTTAATTAACCTGACCTTGAGGTAAACAAAATATCTAACACTGAACTATATCATTTTGTGCCTCTAGTTGTAATATTTGACTTGTCGATCCCGAATTATCTTCATGTGCTCCTGAATGAGCTTAACCGAATCTGTGGTCTTATCAATCCATGATTCTTTATTTGAATTTCTCTCTTCACTCTCTACCCAACATAAAGGGGTCCGACGACGTTTGTCATAAAGGCCTCAAAATGGGTCATTCCACTACTTACCTTGAAACTATTATTATATGAGAATTCTACCAAGATTATATATTTCTCCCACTACCTCCAAAGTTCAAAATACACATTTGAAGTATATCTTCCATACTCCTATTAGTGTGCTCAGTTTGTCCATCAGTCTGTTAATGGAAACCTGTACTAAACTAATTTAGTATCCAAGCATTCCTAAAACACATTTTCAATCCTTGGAGGTAAATTTGTCATCCCTATCGGAAATGATAGACTTCAGAACACCACACAGTCGAACTATCTCATCCACGTATAACTGAGCCAACCTCAGACCCTGATCAGTCTTCTTGTTAGGAATGAAATGAACAACCTTAGATAGACTGTACATAATGACCCATAAAGAATCATTTCTATCTCGCATGTTTTTAATATAAATTTATAAGTTTGAAAAGACTTATAATTAAACAACAACAACAACAACACTCAAGCCTTTATCCTACTATAGTGGGGTCGGCTATGTGGATCCTTTGTCGCCATTGTGCCCTATCTTTTGTCATAATCTCACTAATGTCCAAGTACATCATGTCTTTCCTTATAGTTTCATTTCAAGTCTTTATTGGTACCCCTCCCTCGTTTAACATGCCTAGTGATTAGACTCTCACAATGCCTAACATGTGCCTCTAATAGTCTCCTTTGTACGTGTCCAAACCATCTTAGTCGAGCTTCTTGCATCTTCTTTGGAATTGGTGCTACTCCTTTCTTATCATTGATACATTCATTTCCAATCAGTCAATAATTTTTAACTTTTAAATCCTTTTTATTTGTAATAAACATATTATTATGAAAATAAGATTATTGTATACTATTAAATATATTTTATAATGCATCATTTTGTATTTGTTAATAATATTTTATCTTATATGCTATTCGATTTTATTTTGTAAATGACTCATGTTCTTGCCTATTTTTTATTTTTATAACGTATAATTACAGATAGTATAAATAAAAATAAAAAATTTATTTATAAGAAATGGAAATCCGATATTTTATAATATCCCCGACATGTCTTCAACTTCTGACACCCAACATTTAAAACTCATTCCGATATGTCGGTGACGTCCGATATTTATCACATTGGGTAGTCACAGTATTGGTGCAGTCATTAATTTGGTTTTTAGCTCCTCAAAAGAAAACTCTCATTCGGCTTCCCAATTAATGACTTTTCTTTTTCTGTTAAGTGCAATTGAGCTCACCATCTCAAATGCGCTCCAATTGCGTTCATATCCGGAAGAGCTACAAGTCAAACTTAGAACTCGAATTGCAATTTTTTTCAATTTTGGGCAATTGTCTCCATAGGATTTCTACCAATCAGCTATAAATTACAATATTGTAAATGATTAATATGATATTAATATGCATAATGATTAATAAACTAAAAATATTTAACCTGGAGCTTTCTTGCTTCTAGTTGCCTTTGCAAAGTCCAAATAAGTTTCTTGCATGTTTGAAATCATCCATCTGAATATCTATCTTTGTACTCTCATCTTCGTTTGGAATCATTCGTTGGAGACAACTGTAAAAGCCAATTTGGATTTCTGCATCTGCTCTAAAAGGTGGGCTAAAGTGATAATGTGTATTCAAATAATAAGCTGTGACATGCAATGATGTATGAAGTTGGCTTGCCCATCTCTCATTAATGATGGTCCATATTGACTCATATCTACAAAAGAAGCTCGAGTTCAAAATCACTGCATATAACACAAAATAATCATTGCATATAACACAAAATAACCATCGCATATTATCACAAAAAATAAAAGAAAATAATCATTGCATATAAATAGTTGAATTCAAAACAATTAAATTACTAATTTTTTTTGATGTTATCAAAATTTAATTGAATCTTTTCCTTTGCTTTATCCACCTGTTCATATATGAGTCCCATCATTGGACCCCCTGAATCATCCATTCTAAGCACCTTGATTAGTGAAAAAGTTGTTTTCAAACATATTGTGACACGAGTCCAAAATCGCCCTGTGTTCAAAACAATTTTCTGAATCGATTTTCTCTTTTTTGAACCAACAAATCTACTAGATTTCCTTTTGGAAGAAGTAAATATTGTCATCAAACCACCTTTGTTCTCCGAAAGACATCCCAATGCCAAGTAAGCTGTTGCAAATCTGGTGACTGTAGGTCAGATCAATTCTCTCCCCTTTGTAAAATCAAGAAACCAAGTATGATGCAAAGTTCTAGAATAGATGTATGTTGTTATTTTTCTACCTTTTGCTATTATTAATTTTTGCAACTCAATTTTTTTTCAAAATCTTCTAAAATCAAGTCAATACAGTGGGCAGCACATGGTGTCCAATATAATTTTTTTCTCTTCTCCATCAACATATGACCGACCGCCTTATAGTTTGAAGCATTATTGTTACCACTTGCACAATATTTTCCTCCCCAACCTTCTCCACAATCTCATCTAACATTTGAAAAACTTTGTCTGATGTTTTAGCAATATTAGAAGTATCTATGGATGACAAGAACACAATACCTTATGGGCTATTCACTAAAAAGTTGCATATAGATCCTCTTTTCCTATCTGACCATCCATTATACATAATTGTGCAACCAACTTTTCTCCATTCTGCCTTGTACTCCTCTAGTAATTGTAGAGTTCTGTCCACCTCTTGTTTTAGATATTTAACTCTAATGTCATTATAAGAAGGTGGTTTCATTCCAGGGCCATGTTGGCCGATCGCTTTGATCATGCTTATGAATTCCAAGTTCTTTACACAATTGAAGGGAATTGCACTAGTATAGAAGAAACGAGCAATTTGTTGACACGTTTTTTCACGTGCATCGTTTTTGAATATGTGACTAATTGTTGATTGACTTATCTTTCCCACAAGAGCATCCATTGGCTGCTTTCCCTTTGATTTTTTACTTGCCCCAAGCTATTCTCATAGTCAACTGTGGATTCCTCAATATCTCTTTTCTTCTTTTGAGCGTCCTCTCCATGAGCTTGAAGAATACTCAAAAATTGATTTATCACATTTTTGGGTACTTTTGTGCAAGTTTCCACGTTAAATTTTGTCCTTGCTAAATAGAGCATGCATTACTGAATAGTGCAGAATATCTCAACTGAATAAAGCATCATTACTGAAATTGAGAGGCATACAACATAAAGAAATTAAAAAGAGAGCATCAACTGAATAGAGCATCAACTAAATAGAGCATTACTGAATAGAGCTAGCTCCGGAAGAAGGGATCCAACTGAAGCTTGAAGAGCATTTTAAGAAATCAAAACTCTAGCTCTGGAAGAAGGGATCAACAAAAAAAAGAGCTCGAGATTGTTAGAAATAAAAAAAATGAACTGAAAACTAATAAACATACCTGGTTAGAGCTCCGGAGTTTGGATTCCGAACGAAACCGGATGCGGCAGACGCAAATCTGGACTCGGACCAGGACTGCGAGGCAGTGGAGGAATGGAGGATCGAGACTCCAGAACTTGCCTTGCCGGAGAGAGTCGAGTAGTTGCCGGAGGCCCGAAGTGATCACGACCCGTCGACGCCGCCGTGGAAGAGGAAGTTTTCGTTGCGCGAAGGAGGAATTAGGGCAAGACCGGTTGGGAGTCAGGAATGAGAAAAGAAAAAATCGGGTTTTTTTATGTAGGCGCGGATCGGGATCGAAGGATCGCAGTAGGATCACGCTCCTACGATCCTACGACTTAGGAGCGCGATCCTGCGCGCGATCCATTTAATTCCGATCCGGTGTGCGATACAGATTAGATTTAACATTCCAGATCGTAAGATCGTACGATCCTACGATCCGGATCGCGATCCTGACAACGTTGGTATTTCGGGCCGTGGGTTATTTACCAATTGCTCTTGCGTACTTTGGAATAAGGCCCTATATAAGCCTATATGAATCTCTTATTCGAGGGATCTTGGAAGCATGAAAGAAAAGGAGCCAGATAGGATGAAATTCATCTCTTCTCCTTTCTCCTTGTCTTCCTCTTCAACCCTAACACCTAACATTTGGTCAGGCCTGCTTCGCTTCTATCGTGGTTTCTGTCTCGTAAAGCCCTCGTTCGAGCCACATGCGTTCTGCCTAGTCTCGGTGTCCTATCTCCGCCCGCATCTTTCCTTATGCGCGTCCAACGCATTCCGACCATGTGTTTCCAATGACAATTCTCCCTCTATAGTATTGCCTGTGTCTTCCGCTCCAGCCTCCTTCTGTTGCGTGCTCCCAACATCGATTTTCTGCGTGCTGTTGCGCCCTCCCACCATGCTCCCATCGTTGATTCTCTGCATGCTGTCCTGTCTCTGTGAGTTGTCGCACGTCTCCGATGCCAACGTCGGCGACCTCCCTCTCCTACGTCACACCTCCCATTCGTGCATCTCGACAATTGCGTTGCTCCTGGATCCCCTTCCGGTCTACCCGTGCCTGACTTGAGGTTTCCACCACTCTTCATCCGCTGCTGGACGTGTTTCCGCCGCTGCTGGTCGTGTTTCCTCCACTGTGCACCGCAAGGACTTGCAACCAAACCCGACAACCACTCCCCCTTTCATTCAACTGCGCACCCTTCCTTACGCGTGCATTCCTCCACAGCTCCGATCTATGGAGCAGTCTGACACACTCGCTCCTCAGCCTTATGTGAATCCGACCATCTCTTACCGCCTTGATGCTCATAAGACGTCCATTTCCTGATTCTAGGCTCTAATGCTGCGGATGGATGCTAAGTTCGGCACCCTCCTGACTGAAAGTCTGAGTGCTTCATCGTCCTCTTATACAAAGTCCCTATCGCTTTTCGGGGCACACCTAGATCCTCTCCGGAACGCTATCCCTCCATCGGCGAGCTTCCCACCTCTAATTCATTTGTTTGACGGCCCTTCTTTTAACTGCACCGACCATATGGGATGGATTGCCATTGCGCAATAATTTTTCAACATTCATCTGACTCTGGAGCCACAAAAGTTGATACGACTCTTATCGGTATGAAGGGATCATCCCTCCATTTAGCCCACTGGCTACAACATAACAACCCTTCACTCTTCTGTGCTCATTCTCCGCTATGATGTTCACTATTCATGGACAACAGTTGAACGTTTGTGTCGTGTCCGCCAATTAGGCTTCCTTGACTACATCGATGAGTTCATTACCTTGGCGACGCACGTTCTGAGCTCACCGCTAGATCACTACTTGAGCTTTTTCATGCAGGTGCTCCTCCTCCACATCTGATTCCGCCTTCGCACCCATCACCCCAGGACTATTACTGATGCCATGGACCTAGCCCGCTTGGTGGAAGCGAACTTCAAGGTCACCTCCATTGATACCGGCCAGCCAACGGGAGTTCTACGCTCCCACCGATTTACCACCCTCTCCCGCCCTTCTAGACACCACCCCAGGTACATACCGCGCTATAAAACACCGATACTTCCTTGAGGGCCACATACTAATGCAGAGCAGAGACGAGGACGAGCTTTGGGCCCATACGTAGCTGATTTGGCGACTTACCATATATGACATGCCCGTATCGACAATCTGACTCCGTGGATGCGTCCGGATTCGCATTGCGAATCAAATTCATATATAGCTTTGTACTTTTCAGATTTTATTTCATGTTGTTTTGGCCCCGAGACCAACGACCAATCATAGCCGTTGATTCCGGGTGCCCTAATTTTTATTTCTTATAAATAAGAGGTTTAGGGCTGCCGTCATTCTCATTACTGAAATTTGGAGACTTCTCTTCCTCATTTCTGGTGATCTCTCCGCGGTGCGGACTCCGTGGAACTCCTTGGTGACGACTCCTTGGGTAAGGTTTTGTATCTTGGTATTTTTCCTCCTCCCCACCCTCCTCCTTTACTTTTTTTGCTGTCCAGCCCCTACAAACAGCCACCGCCCCTGTTTTTTCCCACACATCCAGCCAACCAACTCCCTGAAAACCACCCCTTCAACCTGCTGTCCAGCCTCCTACAAGCCGCCGACCACCATCAAGACCCTATCCAGCCGCCCCAACCTCAACCCAACACAACCCCGCTACCTCCTACTCCTCCTAGAGCCGTTGACCACTCTTTCTCCTCCAACAGGTCGCAGGCCTTGCTTTTATCCCAGGCACAGCCAGCCGGCCACCTCAAAAACAGGCTTACTTTCCTGTTTCCCTCCAGATCCGGTTACCACCACCCTCCTTAGCTGGCACCACCCTCCACCCTTGCTGCCACCGCCCCTCCACCCAGATTTTGGACGTTTCACCCCAGATCTACTCCTACCTACCCTCTATTTGCTGCCACCTATTCTCCAACCCGTGGATCCACTTCCCAACCTTCGATCATCGCCAAATCTGTCAAGTTCTGGGTATTTTAGCCCGGTTCCAGCCACCCCCGCCCCAATCCAACCCTCCTAATCCCCAACCAGCCCTTCCCTTACCTGGTCCGACCCACCAACCACCAGAATCCCTCTTTGAACCCTCCAACGTTCAGATCTATTTCATTGATAGCAGCCCTAATATTTTTGTAGTGTTTTTGTGTTGGTATTCAGTTGTAAAACATTGTTATGGTATGGTTATTTGATGCTTGCTTGAGATTAATATTTATTACGCTATTTACTCCTTGAAAATTTCTAACTGCAGGAAAGGTTTATTCGCCGCGCGTTTTTGCTTTGACCCTCCACGTAGAGGAAATCCTAAGCTTGTTTTTTGCCTAAATAAATTATTCTGTCTTGCTTTTGAATTATTTGCATGAGATGTTTAAGTTTATTATCTAACTGTGGCTTGACCGTCGGATTTGCATAGCACGTAGGGTTAGGTCGCAGATCTCCCGCCGCCTATAGATCCCTCCTGCGTCAATTAGTATCAGAGGGAGGTTGCGCACACTTTTCGACACGCAGTCGTAGAGTCTATATATTTTCATTATGTCTAGGTATCACCACTTGTCCCCACCTCACTTTGGAGGTCTCGAGCCCACTTGTACACGCTCTCACAGATCCCAGTCACGGAAATCCTCACGTTACTACGACGATTATTCGCGATCACATTACACTACTTCCAGAGGTCGTGTTGCACCACCGACACGACCCCACTATGCTAGAGACGATCAGTATGATGATGATCATCATTATTATCCATACACGCGGGCGGATCGTGTTGATCCTTCGACACAACCTGATTACCGTAGGGATGACTATTATGAGGATTGTCGATTTGAGAGAGATCTCGAGAGTCAGTTTCGTACAGTTGCCCCTTCCTTTGACGGCTCATCGAGTCCTGAGTCTTTTAGTTATTGGCTCGTGGATATAAAGTATTATCTCGATCATTTTGAGTTATTCGGTCAGCGTCGTGTCAAGTTTACGAAACTTAGACTTTTAGATCAGGTGAGGGCATATTGAGCTAGCGTTGAGAGGACCCACGAACGAGACCGTCTTCATCGCACCACTAGTTGTGTGGACATGAAGCGTACTTTGTGTCAGAGGTATCTGCCTTTGTCGTATTGGAGTCGCTTGTTCGACTAATTATTTTCCCTTCAGCAAGGATCCATGTCTGTCGCTGAGTATAAGGATTGCTTCGATAAGTTAGTTGTAAGTAGTGACATCCGTGAGGACCCAACCATGACTATTTCCCGATTTTGGTGTAGGCTTCGATCTGACAGTCGTACTAAGGTGATTTATCATAGCTCGAAGTCCCTCGAGTCGACATATCAACTCACCCTTCGTTATGAACAGTCTTTGAGATCTGCAATAGCTTGTAGATGAGATTCTCACTCCGACCTCCGCAATACGAGCCCCTCCCATACTGAGGTCACTATGACGCCTACCACTGTCCTGTCAGCCACGACAGAAGTGATACCTTATGCGGATTGCTCTCACCTCAGTGAGGTGCTTAGCCCAGTGAGTGACCTATCTCGTCTCTGTCCCGTCTTCTGTGACCCCGATTGAGAGTGAGCCTGAGCGACCTATTGAGTCTGCAGTATTGTGTCTCTCATCTACACCTCTTCTTCTGCCATGCACTAGGTTAGTTAGCACCCCAACCACAGATCCAATTCTTGACACCACACCCACATATTCATTCTTGAGTGTAGGTCTATATCGCTCTCTTGTTATCATTGCCCTGAGTCACATCACGACCGAGAGCCCAAAGCCAGGTGTTGATCTCATAGTGGCTATGCCGCTCATTCACGGGGACACTACCCCTCACAATGATACTCATCTAAAGGATCATGACCCTAGCAACGAGTACTATGATGACCCCCTTGTTGAGCATCCTGATGAGCCACCACATTCTAGTGAGGATGCGATTCAGGTGAGCCGCTTGTTTATGAGTTCAGAGTTATTGGCGCCTCTTCCATTATCGTCCTTGGCCTTTCCCCAGAGGATGGATATTGTGTGGAGCATTGCGTGTCTAGGACACCACCTGTTGACACATCACACTCTCAATGAGTTTTGGGATGCCCCACCTGCTGATCCCCCAGACGAACTCTTTCTTTTCGAGGATGTGCACCATACCCGAGAGTCACGTCTTCTAGTCAGCGTGCACGATTTTCATTCAGACGGTCGTTTCATTCGCGATGACTTTTCGTACACACCTCCTGGTGAGCCCCCTGATGTATTACGTTTCCCGAGAGACATTTGGCTCTTTGCAAGCTCGTATTTGAGTATCAGTATCTCACGCGATCCTCTGAACACTCGCCACACACGAGATGAGTTTTTCTACACTCCACCGAGAGAGCCCCCTGATAGGCCACCATATTTTAGAGACGTCCCGATCATTATTAGTCTTTCCTGTAGCAGGTACGTTGTGTCGGTCATGTGTCATTTGCATCATTTGCATCATTTGCATGAGTCTGTTGAATCATTTCGTCATCTTTTGCATGAGTCTGTTGTTTTATCTGTTCATCGTTTGCATGTGTGTTATGAGTCGGTCCGACGAATAATCCATATTGATAATAAATCTTGTAAATCACATGCGGATGTTCATTTACAAGTGTAGGTACTTTATGAAGGCGAGCAGGTGATGGTAAGAATCTGCGTTGTGAGGCTCCGTGCGAGGCTTGCTAAAAGCTTGAGCGTTAGGAGAATGAGTCCCTACTCAGTCCTAAGCTGCATCGGGACAAATGCTTATGAGTTGGACATCCCCGCGAGCATGGGTACCCATACTGTGTTCAATGTTGAGGACCTGATGCCATACTTTGCACCTCACGAGTATTCGGGCCCACATCTTGGCGTCTCTCCCGAGCCTTTACCACCGTTTTTACCACCCACCACTCAGTCTACCCCCGAGCCCTTGCCACCACATTCATTGCCCCGTGCTCAGCCTATTTCTGACCCCCACTTACCCGGGATCCTGTCCCCAAAGGTTCCACCATTGGCACCTCAGATCCTACTGGATCTTTCTACTAGTGTGTTGAGAGATGAGATTATCACTGAGATCTTTACGCATGAGTCCGTCTCCTCTAGAGACGGTCTTGTGTGCCACTACCTGGTTTACTGGCGTGGACGACCCTTCATCGACGACACCTGGGTGCTACCAACGGAGCTTGATCGACTCGCCCTGGACTTTGACTTCAGTACGAACGTCTCCATTTAGTGGAGATGGAAGCTTTTCAGTCCGGAGGAGCTGATTGGCGATGATACTCTTCCATCGACGACACTTGGACGACCTCCGGTGAACCTTTTTGAGTTTTCCTGGCATACAGCGAGAAAATTTTGATCCCTATTCATCGGGAGATGAATTCTTTCAAGCCCGAGGAGATTGATGCGGAGCAGAGACGAGGACGAGTTTTGAGCCCATTCAGAGCGGATTTAGTGACTTACCATATATGGCGTGCCCGGATCGACGATCAGACTCCGTGGATGCGTCCGGATTCGCATTGCGAATCAAGTTCATATATAGTTTTGTGTCAGATTTTATTTCATGTAGTTTTGGCCCCGAGACCAACGGTCAATCATAGCCGTTAATTCCGGGTGCCATAATTTTTATTTCTTATAAATAAGAGGTTTAGGGCTGCCATCATTCTCATTGCTGAAATTTGGAGACTTCTCTTCCTTATTTGCGGTGATTTCTCCGCGGTGCCAACTCCGTGGAACCCCTTGGTGACGGCTCCTTGGGTAAGGTTTTGTATCTTGGTATTTTTCCTCCTCCCCCACCCTTCTCCTTTCCTTTTTTTGCTGTCCAGCCCCTGCAAACAGCCACCGCCCCTGTTTTTCCCACACATCCAGCCAACCACCTCCCTGAAAACCACCCATTCAACCTGCTGTCCAGCCTCCTACAAGCCGCCGGCCACCATCTGGACCCCATCCAGCCGCCCTAACCTCAGCCCAGCACAACCGCTACCTCCTACTCCTCCTAGAGCCGTCGGCCGCCCTTTCTCCTCCAACAGGCCGCTGGCTTGTTGTTATCCCAGGCACGGCCAGCTGGACACCTCTAAAACAGGTTTACTTTCCTGTTTCCCTCCAGATCCGGTTACCACCACCCTCCTTAGTCGCCACCACCCTCCACCCTTGCTGCCACCGCCCCTCCACCACCCAAATTTCAGACGTTTCTGCCCAGATCTACTCCTCCCTACCCTCTATTTGCTGCCACCTATTCTCCAACCCATGGATCCACTTCCCAACACCCGATCATCGCCAAATTTGTCTAGTTCTGGGTATTTTAGCCCGGTTCCAGCCACCCCCCGCCCCGATCCAACCGTCCTAATCCCTAACCAGCCCTTCCCTTACCCGGTCCGGCCCACCAACCACCGGAATCCCTCTTTGAGCCCTCCAACGTTCAGATCTATTTCATTGATAGTAGCGCTAATATTTTTGTAGTATTTTTGTGTTGGTATTCAGTTGTAAAACATTGTTATGGTATGGTTATTTGATGCTTGCTTGGGATTAATGTTTTTTATGCTATTTGCCCCTTGAAAATCTCTAACTGCAGGAAAAGTTTATTTGCCACACGCTCAAATTTTGGCCCCCCACGCGGAGGAACGCCTAAGCTTGCTTTTTTCCCAAATAAATTATTCTGTCTTGCCTTTGAATTATTTACGTGAGATGTTTAAGTTTATTATCTAATTGTGATTAACCGTCGGATCTGCATAACACTTAGGGTTAGGTCGCAGATCTTCCGCCGCCTATAGATCCCTCCCGCGTCACGTACCCTTATTTGATACGTATCCGATTCCGGTACATACTCGATACTCGGCGGATACACCTGTTACTCTAGTATGTAGATACACTTGGACTTGTAAGATCATTTTGCATGCGGTGATAGAGTTTGTTTTTCTAAAGTAAACAAAAGACTTCTATGTACACAGTATATATCATGTTCTTACTATATATATATACACATTTTTATATTATCATTATTTTCTTAACATACAATATGAACTATCTATATATGTGTATATGATTAGATGTAATTAATTTTTTTTGAAATTGCAGATTCGACTGCAAAAAATCCAGGGTAATGTTTGCCTATATTTTACCCTTGTGGTGGGACCCTTCCACGGATCCTCGCTGCGTAGGAATGCTTTGTGCACTGGGATGCCTTTTTTATTGCAGATTCGACTATAGGTTCCTCCTCTATGCCCTTTGCCACTTCAGGTTACCTAGTGCGGACACCGCTTTCATCACCTCGTCTGAATAGATCAATTCATCTAGTGCCACCGATTATATGACCGTGACAACCTCAGGTTTTGTTTCCTATATCTCTTTGTCTAATCGTGACAATGATATTTCTGCCAATCCTTGTCCTTTATTACCGACAAGGGCTAAATCTCGTGCTTCCCTTCTATTTTTCTGCCTCCCTCTTGCATGCCCTTTCTTTTTCTTGAAATTTACTTTCTATCAATATATTTCTAGATCCTTGAATTGTTCTGTAACCTTGTTTCCCTGATTTTTGAAATATTAAGATCTGGGTATGAGGCATAACATTGACAATGGTAGGGATCTCTAAGGGGATGCACTTCTTTGATGGTCTGAGGAGCAGAGGAGTAGTGACTTAGGAGGGTTAGAAGGCTCGACGGAGGTAGGTTTGGGTGGGTCAATTTCCTGGAGAATGAAAAATAACCACCGGAGTCACGCAAAGAGGAGCTGCTGCGATCGTCGGTAGATCGGTCGACAGATTGTGACCTGGGCGCAGATTACATTCACTGGAGTCATTGGCCTGTGGGATTTATCGTTGTTTGTCAAGGGCCGCCGAGGGTCGCGTGGGGGCGTCAGATGGAGTAGCGCCTTTCATCGTTGTGGGAGTTGACGCGGGCTGGTGATCGTTGCTGCTCGAAGGGAAAATTGATGAAAACGAGGACTCGTGCCGAGATTCTACTGCACACGAAGACTCAATTTTGATGTAGCGGTCAGTGGAGGAAAAAGGCTATGCTACCAAGATGTAACAGATTTCAAATTACGAGCTAGTGCATGATCTCAAACGGGAGATGTCTCAAAGAGGATCGTTTCGACCGTTCCATGACCTAGCCTTCCCAATGGAGGAAGATACAACGAGAGACCGGGAGAGAAGAGGGTAGTGGGCCCTTGCTCAACCCTAATTGTAGCTTAAGAAGATGAGCTGTTAAGGAGAAGATTCAAGAAAAGAGGAAATTAGGTTTCATTAATCATGCCCACCCTCCTCACTTATATATAATAAGAGGAAAGGTTCCACAAATATTACAAAAATGCCCCTCACCCAGGCTACATGATGCATGAGTAATAAAAGTGCGTGATTTATAACAATGCAGGAAATTAAATATACAATTCAAAAGAAGATATACATCATTCCAGACATACGTCATTACCCTATGTGTGGGCCCATAACATGTACGTTCTTAATAGAAAGACTGAAATCTTTAATTGCTTTCAATTATTTCATAAGATGGTGGTAAAATAGTTTAATGGCACTATCTTTGTACTCCATAATGATCATTGGTTGGGTGGGTTGGCTAGTTGGGGTGGGGGGTGGGTGGGGTAGAGTATGATGACCGGGGGGTGTTCACGTCATGTTTCATTAATCATGATATTGTCCATCAAACTATATCTATGCACACCTCCACTCAAAACAGAGTACCTGAATGAAAAAATAAACACGTCCTAGAGGTAGCCCGTTTTCTACTTGTCACGACCCGTTTAAAACAAGGATCAGAGTGCGCTTCGGGCGGATCGTGATGCCACAGACATGGGGAAAGAAATTCCTTGTTTGTTAGGTGGGAGCTAATTTAATGTTATTAGATTTAAAATATTTACTTTGGAGAAAAATAGATTGTTTTAATGCAGAAGCTTTAGAGTTTATCAGTAAGTAGTTAAATGCACATGTATTTTAATAAAACTCATGACACAATTCTGGTATAAATTTTATGCAATGAAATCTCAAAGAAATGAACATGCAAATAATATCAAATTTCAGTACATAATATATTTAGCCTAACAGTTGTTCACGATACAAAAGAAAATGACTAATCATAATTATTACACAAAAAAATGTCCGATGGTAAAAAAAAATACATAAAACCTGACACAACAACAAACAAAATAAACCTCCAGAAGCAGGAGCTTGACATAGATCGGGCTCAGGTAGCAGACAGTGCAGTTACGGACGCTAAGACAAATTCCAAAAAAAAAGAAAAAAACCTCAGAATATTGAAACACAAAGTGAGCAAAGTAAAATACAATACGAGCAAGGAAATCAGAAATGTACGTGTACCAATTTTTATGAGGCAAAACTAGCTTGACATAGATCAGGCTCAGGTAGCAGACGGTGCAGTTACGGACGCTAAAACAAATTCCAAAACAAAAAAGAAAAAACCTCAGAACATTGAAACAAAAAGTGAGCAAAGTAAAATACAATACGAGCAAGGGAATCAGAAATGTACGTGTACCAATTTTTATGAGGCGAAACTAGCATTATAGACAAGTAATTGAGTCAAGCAAAAATAACTTGAATTATTAGCCTACTTCGGAGTCTAGCATATATTCGTTCTTGTAATGACATTAGCTGTAACTAATGAAATGTATAGATATTTTTATTTTATGCACATGAGTTTACAAGTTTAGATACAAGTCTTATCAGAGAATTCATGCTTGCTATGGTCATTCATTTGTTCCCATTATAGAGTAAAGGGGGAATTCAAGTCAAGGAGTTGCATCAATTTAACACTACCTTTCAATGATTGCTTATGATATTAATGAAATAAACGATTCATAGTTTAGAGAATTCTAACGTATTACAACATGTTATTAATTTGACGATTCAGATGTTTCAAGTAAAATTTATAAACATAATAAAATGTGTTAGAGACTAAGTTCAATGTTTGCAAGCGCGAGAGATTTCTCTACTTGATTTAAGTAAGGCTTAATTTGGCGGTGACGACTAAATGACACAAGCAAATTTAGAAACCCCAACTAACCTGTTCAAGAATGATGAAAGTGATATTCTATTTAGGAAAATTCATTATGCTGACACATGCATTCTACGACTAAGAGCTTAAACAAAAGGGGCATGACTGTCCATGGTTACTAAGCGAAATCTCTAAACGCTAGATCATGGATCTTGTTCAAGGTGTTAACCTTATATCGAACAAAACACCCCTCTAATATCAATTGAAAGTATTTAGCGTCTATCTAAATCACCTAGAGCAGGGTGAATATTTGATGTTTGTGTCTTTTCGCGGATTAAAAATTATCTAAAAATCAAGCACACAAACACCGAGATTTATAGTGATTCCCCGAGTTGGGTACGTCCACTTTCCCGCCTCGCCTATCTACCACGAAGGGTTAGATTCGGCTATTTCACCAAACTCAGATTTCGTCAAATCTTACACCTCGGAGCCGCAACTCCTACAACTCGGAGACGACGCTCCTACAACTCGGAGAATAACCTCTCCTACAACTCGATCCACAAACCGGATCTACTACTCGATCCACAAACGGATCTACTCACTCGATCCACAAACGGATCTACAAACTCGGAGATAAATCTTCTACAAGAGTAAATTAATATTACAACACAATAACGATTACAAGTCTTCGCTTCGACGTTTTTCGTAAAATTAGATCTTGAAGCTTGGAGAAATCGGAAAGTTGAAATTTTGAAGAACTTGAATCTTGAGTCTTCACACGTCTAGATCTGGAAGAATAGAAGTCTTTAGAAGGTGGCGATCCTGATGTAGAGGTCGAGGAAGACGATATCTTGCTGTGCTTGTGGTATTCGGCCGATCGGAAAGTTTCGTGCGGGTGGAGGCCGACGGATTGCAGATTTGGAATCTTTTTCTCATTTGAATCAGTGATCAATTTAGCACAAAACAAGATTAACAATAAATAAGAATATCCCTTGGTATTTATAGAGATAAACCCTCCAACAAATATTAAGGAAATTTCCAAAAAAGAAATCAGAAATTACTGTGCATTTTTCGGAAAAATGCTGTCAAATTCGTAGATCGTCGAACATATTGATACCGTGAATACACTTGATATGACGAAAATGACTTAGCCAAAACATCCCAGGCCGTACACTCAACACTAGACCACAAGTCATTCAACGAATTTCGGAAAGGCAACTTGACCGAGTATCAACCAACAACTCGACTCACTCATGCCTTAATTCGACGTGGACGAGAATTTTCCTTCTTACTATATTATCCGACGAACCGACGACAAATAAGGTACGCGCCTTTTAGGATTTGAAATTTATATACATATATATATATATTAATATATATATATATATATATATATACTAGCATCTTCGAACGGGCTCCGCCCGTTCTCGATGCGTCGCTGCGGGCTTCGCCTGCTTGGCATTTCGGCGGACTTCGCCCGCCCCCCGGCGGGCTTCGCCCGCCCGTTCACGAAGCGTGGTTGCGGGCTTCGCCCGCAACCAAGCAGCCTCACCCGTTCGTCCATTCTCGATACGCCCGCCCCCGCGAAGCCGGCCCCGCGAACGCACCCTAAACAATTATTTAAATTTTATTAAATACATTATAAAATAAAACAACAAATTTGTATAATATATTTCAATATTTTAATAATCATTTATTTAATACAAAATCAAAAAAAATGAAAACAATAAATAAAAAATTCCTTTCTCTTTCTCTCTCTCACCACCTATTCCTCTCTCTTTCTCTCACCGCCTAGTTTAGTCTTCCCTCAAAAAAAAATGAAAACAATAAAATAAAAAATTCCTTTCTCTCTCTCTCTCTCACCACATTCCTCTCTCTCCTCAGCCTAGTAAAACAAAACGTTATTTCTCTCTCTTCCTCACCCTCTCTCAGCCGCACACTCTCCCCCTCTCCTCTCTCTCTTTCTCTCTCTATCTCGCCTAATACAACAAAACAAATATTTCTCTCTCCCCACTCTCTCTCTCCACGCCCTCTCTCTCCCTTTCTCTCTCTCTCCCTCCCTCCCTCTCTCTTCCTATCCCTCTCTCAGCCGCACACTCTCCCCCTCTCCTCTCTCTCAGCGCACACTCTCCCCCTCTCCTCTCTCTCTTTCTCTCTCATGTAGGTATAAGGCCTATTAATATTCCCTCATCCCTCTCTCTCTCTCCTAAAGATTCCTTTCTCTCTCCGCTCTAGTGGATGAGAATAAATCTGCCTTTGGACAAGGGTGGAGGATGATTGTATGGTTGAGCAAAGAAGTGTATATTTCTTATATGGTAGGAGTGCAGATGTCATGTCGGGGACACGTCGGTTTGGGTTTTCATGCGGTTTTTTATATATCGGGGGATATATCGGGGATATTTCATATACGGATTTTAATATTTAATTAATTATATATGTAATTAAATGTTATTTTTTAATTTTTATACATATCGTACTACCTATTTTACAACTTATTGAGCTTTTAAATATTAAAATCTATATGTAGCATTTAACATACAACACTTTAAAGATGAAAATTTGCAAAACTAGTGATTTTAAGATATTTAATTTGTAATAGCCTTGACAAAACTCAAAAGTAGCCTCTACAAATAAATAAGGACAAGATGAAGTAGCCTCTCATATTCATTCTTTTTAAAAAGTTAAATGTTAGATAATATGTTTGATATAATATTATAGCACTAAAAAAATGAAATGCTAGCGATAGAATGAGAGGGGGATAGGGAGAAGAATGAACCAGCGAGAGAGCACCAGCGACAGGGAGAGGAAAGGACCATGAGCTAGAGAGCACCAGAGAACCAAAAAACCAGAGAGCACCAGCCAGTAAGGTGAAAGAAAGAATGCCGACAGCGTTCAAGAGAGGGAGAGCACCAACAAGCTAGAGAGCACCTAACCAGAGAACCTGAGAGCACCAGCGAGAACAGAGAAGAAAGAACCAGATAGAGAGTGCCGACAGCGCGCGAGAGAGGGAGAACACCAACGAGCTAGAGAGCACTAACCAGAGAACCAGAGAACACCAGCGAGAACAGAGAAGAAAGAACCAAAGAGATGCCGACAACGCGCGAGAGATGGAGAGCACCAACGAGCTAGAGAGCACCGGGATCAGAGAACCGAGCACCGACAGGGAGAAGAAATAACCAGAGAGAAGTGTCGCGACGCGCGCTGGAGAGCTAGGGTAGGAGCGACGGGGAGAGCTAGGGCAGGTGACATGGAGAGCTAGGGCAGAGCGGGATGAAGTGAAATGAGCGAGGTCGAAATGAGAAGGGTCGGTCGATAATCGGTATTATAATATATATAATATATAAAATAATGCCCGATATATATATATATCAAAACGAAATATCCCAAATCATATGTATATATATATATATATATATTATATATATATATATATATATAAATAGGACAAGGGGGGAAGCTGCACAGTCCATTCGACGATAATCCAGCCGATTCGCCGAAATCCGGAATTTGACCTTTCGGCTCCTGCGCCTTCTCTTCGTCGTTCCCGTCGAGAAGTTCTTGCAGAGCGCGTGATTACTCTCCCGCGAATCCAGATTCTTCCAAGTCCAAGCCCTAGCCGACCGTCGAATCCAGAATCTCCCGCCGATTTCGCACTGTGGTGGGTCCCCGGAAGCCGAAAACCGTCGATTCCGACAAGTCCAATTCTTCAGTGATAACAGATTCCAGTTCTCCAGTGGTAACCGATTTCAGTTTTACAGTAGCATCATATTCCAGTTTTCCAGTGATATCAGATTCCAGTTTTCCAAGTCCAGATTTCAGTTTTCTTATGGCTCTTAGAACCACCAGTGGCTTGTTAGGGGGAAGTGAATTGGTCCGGACAGGCTTTGCTCATGCTTCAGATGAATTCAGGAACGTCATTCTCATGTTGGAGACGACTGGACTCTCCTTCGTCCTCGAACACCCCTGCAAGGTGCTGTACAAGGAAGTTCTAGAGTTTTTCCATAATGCAAAACTCAGACATGAAGACACAGTTATTAAGAGCAAGATTCAGAAGTACAAGGTACAGGTGAAAGCCTCTCTTCTGTCCAGGTATTTGCGGCTTCCAATCTGTGAAGAGGCCGATTACCTAGACGAAGATGATTTCTCCCGAGCCCTGTTGTTTTGTGGACTACCAAGAGGCACCAAGGCCGTTAGAGGAAAGGGATGAACGAAGAAGGGAAATTGCTGGCAGATATCATCGGAAAAGTGATACTATGCAAGACTGGTTCACAAGATTACCTTTCAACAGAAATGTTCAAAGTGCTAGTTGCAATTATCCGCAGAAAGAGATTGGACTGGGGTGCGATGCTATTTGGGAAAATCAAGGACAGTCTCCGCACACCCAACTGTGGAAGGATTATCACCTTGTACCTGAATCAGCTTGATGGTAATAAGTTTGATATGACCAAAGGTGTACCTATCCATCACCTTAAGAAGATAGACTCCACCATCTTCACAAGGTGGGATAGGAGGATCGTGAGGCAAGGGGGAGCCCCAGATGTGGCTGGGGAGGTGGAAGATCATGCTCCTGAGGTCAGAATTACCTCTTCACACCCCAGTGACATTCCTGAGAGTTCGAGGGCAGGAATAGAGGGGGAGTCAGTTATTCCATTCCCAGAGCCAGAGAATCTGCTGTCAGAGGTTGCTCAGATTGCTGTTGAGGAGCTAGTGCCCAATGAGGATAGTGTTGCTGCTGATGCTGATTTGAATGTGGATGACTATGAGATAGATGCTGATGAGGAAATGATCGTTGCTGATGAGCCCAATGATGCTGATAATGCTAATGATGGGTCTGAGCTAGTTTCTACAGAAAATCTGATTGTCCCTCTCCCAGAGATTGTTCCTGCTGCATCTTCTGAGGGGGAGGTGACTAAGACTTCGATATCAGTTGGTACTGAGGTTGACAGGTTTATCCACAACCTTGAGAAAAGAGTTGCCAAGGCAATGGGTATACCTCCAATTATTCCTGAGGTGGTAGTTGAGATTTGTGATGAGGAAGGAGATGCAGAGGAGCATCCTCCTGTCCTAGCTGCTGAAGTGCCTCTGCTGAATTCTAAAGCTCGATTATCCCCGATCGATGAGTCTCTCAATGAAGATCTACCCTCTCTCCCACCTATTGCTTCTGAGACAGTTGCCACCTCCAGTGCTGACAGTTCCATTCTCAAGACAATAGAGGTGATGTTGGCAAGACAGCAAGCACAATTTGAAGCAACAATGAAGAAAGTTCTGGAAAAGGTAAAAGAGACAGAGCAAGACGTCAACAAAGGCCTTGCTGAAGTCAAAATTCAAATTGAAGCGCTTGACACAAAGATTGACTTATTATTTGTTGAGGGTGGAAAAAAAATAAAGCTAAATATGGATGACCTCCAATATACTAAAGAAACTGCTGATAATGTGGACACGAATGTAAAGACTATGATCGATGCCCACAACAGATCTATGACTCACTTTGACAACACTATTCCTACTTATTCTAATGCTGTCATTGCTGAAGTCAGAAAGGGGGAGGAAGGTATTAAAGCTAAGCTGACTGCTATTAAAGCTGCCATGATAGAAAATTTCCAAAATTCTATTGACTACAACTATGACAATTGCATGTGGCTACATGGGCAGTTGACAAGCTCTCAAGCACCTGCTGTGCCAGTCCCTGTTGAAATTCATCCTCCTGAGAATTACTCTCAACTATGGTCAGACACACAAGAGTTTTATCAGGCTGATACTGCTGCTGCTGATGTTGAAGAGATCCCTTCTGCTCCAGTCCACAAGAAGAGAAAGTATGGTTTAGGACCATCTGCTGTCAAGTCAGAACCAAACAGAGAAATGGAAGAAGTATGGAGTCCCATATCTAGAGGTATTTTATTGGACACATTCTCCTTGGTTGACATTGGTGGTGAAAAACATTGGCACCACTATGATCAGGAAGAATGGAACAAGTACAAGCTATCCTGCACAGAAAGAAGAATTCACTTCAGAAATCACAGAGCCGCTGATCCGATGCCTACACCTCCTCCGAAGTACTTTCCAAAGACGAAGGCTTATTTTGACAGGCAAAGGCAGAAGAATCAGAGCAGGCAGGAGCCGTAGTTTATTTTGTGTTGAGTTGTGGGTTGCCCCTCCCCCCTGTTAAAAACTATGGACAATTTGATATATATATATATATATATATATATATATATATATATATATATATATATATATATATATATATATATGGATTTTCACAATTGTCTTGGAATGCGTGTTTTTGTTTATATCATTTATCTTTTCAAGTTTTCATATTTTATTATTTATCATGTGCAATTCACCTTAGCTTATAGGGTTCTGACTTCTTCAAATAGGGGGAGATGAAAAATCTAGAGAAGTAGTATCGACTGGACTCGACGAATTCGGCGTGTATCACTTAGCATATTCGACGAATTCCGCGAGTATCGTTTGATACATTCGACGAATTCGACGAGTATGCACAATGATACTCGGTGAATTTTACTGAACAGATTTTTCACTACTCCAATGAATTTACCCTAAGTATATACGACGAATTCGACGGGTATTGGTAAGTATACTCGACGAATTCGTCGTGTATCAACGATGATACTCGACGAATTCGACGTGTATGCTTAACCATACTCGCCGAATTTTACTTAGGTAAAATTCCTATTTTTCCTGGGTCTAACCTTTGACCATCCTTGAGTCTTCTCTTGTACTTGGGATAGAAGTACACCCCAATAGAGAGATTACACGTGAGTCAACACATTGGCCTACACAACGAGGAATTACATTGTATAGTCTTGTGTTTACTGACCCACTGTAATCTGACATTGGTGTGTACTTGACATTGTAGACCTGCAAGTACATAACTGAACAGTGGCATCAAATACAGTCACAATTCATCTTAGCTTAATTGGGTCCTTCTTCAAATCCGGGTTATTGTGTATACAATACCCTACAGGGGATTATCAATTTACCTCCCTCAATAGTGAGGGGAGAAGAGACTTCCACGAGGCAATCGGGAATTGACGGCGCTTTGACTGGATTAACCCTAAATCAGAGAGGGTTTTGAGCGATCCCGTCAGTTAAGTCGATGAGGGGTGCCAGAAATCACAACCACAACGCGGTTAGTCGATTATAAGATGGGCACAAGCTTGGATCACAAAATACACGTAATTTTGGGCTTGAAATTTGCAAATTAAATTCCAAAAAATCTGAATAAAGGAGATTGGAGGGAGAATCTTACCAAATGGAGTCAAATCCGAGCCCAAAGAGGGGAGGAGAGAAAACCCTAGTTGTCCCTCTCGCAAACACCAGACTAAACAGAGAGGAAGAGGACCGCCGGAGGAAGAGAAGGTGACTGCCTTCCTCTTGAGGAGAAGGAGAGGTCGGTTCTTGGAGAGGAGGCTGCTGACCCTATGGATGAGAAAAAAAACTGTTGCATTGCTGCCGACTAGGGGGGAAGGAGAACGGTCAGTTCTGGAGGGAAGAGGGCTGCTGCCCTTGTCGACCAAAGAGGGAAAGGGGGGCCGTTGGCTAGAGGAGAGGACGTGCGAGAAGGCTGCGGCGCTGCGGCTTTGCGAGAACGGGAGCGGGAGTCGGTGCTGAGGATGGGTGCGTGTAAGACCTAGCGCTGAAGGAAAATAATTAAATCAGCGGGGGGGACTCAATTTACTATTCTTGAGGGGTAAATTTCATGGTAATTACAAATTCGCCATTACTTATAAAGTTTAAACCTTTTTTTGTTCAATTGAAATTTGTTTTTTTTTTAATTATGATAAACCTGGGTTGTTACACTACTCATCACCATGCATCTTCATAATTCTATTGCGTGATGACATGTTGACTACTCTGCATCTGCATCTTATCAATCTCCTCCTGTCTAGAGTCCTTGACTATGCTACATTGATAACTTGTCTCTTCACCCACTACATGGTTCATACGTCACATTTTCTTATGTTTTTATGTGTGTCTGCTTTGTTCACGTCTGCCAACCTCATTAGGACAAACTTGATCCCTAGCCTAGAGATGTGTCTTTATTGTTTACTCCTCTACTATGAAGAAGTATCAGTGTTATCATCCTCGACACATCATATTTTTTGTACCATGGATGTTGCCTTTCATGAGGGGTGTCTCACTTTTCCAATCCAACTTATTTCATTTGTCAGGGGGGAGACAAGTGAGCTCATGTCGGTTTGAATATGAAATGTTAAATATCGAATTATGAGGGATATAATGGATAATTTAAAATACCACACACACAAACACACCATCTTCTAAATGCACAAATATAGTAAATGTCAAGAATTAAGGTAACAAAATTCCACCATGAACTCCAAAATTTATTGATAATAAATGTTTGCAAGTCAGGTATCAAAAAATGCACATCACCATCTTTCTTTGCTTACTTTTTGTTCTGTAATCACATTTATACAACTAGAGCACCTGATCATTTGGCCTATATAGCAGTTAATTTACATATGCTAGATTCTGAACAACGCAGGATTCACCAAGTGCTGCGGAAGTCCAGCCTCCTACACAAGAATCTCAATGTAACCAGCAGAATAATGGAGGTGGTGATGCTCTCGTGGCAGAATCTAATTCAACTTCAAACAGTGATAACAAGAAAGTATCTCGAGAGGATATTGAATTCGTAAGATTGCTTACTGGTGCTAATGAAATTTTAATAGGATTAAAGTTTCAGTACTGTTTCCCTTTTAGATTTATATTTCAATATTATCTCCATAACTCCAGTAATATGTGCAGGTTCAGAATCTGATAGAACGATGTCTACGGCTCTATATGAATCGAGGAGAAGTAGTCAGAACTTTGTCTACTCGTGCCAGAATTGAGCCAGGGTTTACAACCTTAGGTGATGATTATCATAAAAGTAGTTTTTTTGGTTGGTCTATATACTCGGTATGCACAAATTTCATTGTAGCTTCTGATAAACTTTTCAGTCATAGTTCAGCTTTTTTGTTGGTTATCAATGTAATTGTGTAGAAATGAGTTCCAACTTCCAAATGTAGCTTGTACCTTAGCATTCATATTGGAATCTGTAGTGTCCTGTATCTGAAGTACTATAATATTAGTATCTTTTCTTCAGAACCAACTTTCCTTTCATTGCAAATAGTTTTTCAACGGATTTTGTTTCTGTATTTCGGAATTCTCTACAATCAAATATAATCATTCTATACTCTGTAGAGCAATCTTCAATATACTTATTTCCTATAATCCTCAACCTCATATCCTATGTATTCTCTTAGATTGTGTAGATACGTGAATTAAATGTAAAATATGATGTGAATCGAAAATTAAAGTAAAATCTCATTTAGTTTCTAAATTTTTATGTACTAAAAAATTCTTTTAATTTCCCCTTGAATTTACTAATTACAAGGAAAACATTCCTAAATGAAGATTTTTTTAATAGAAAACATAATTATTCTTGAGTATGAAGTTGTTTCTATTCTAATTATTATAGACGTAAGCATTTCAAACTATTTTGATTTAAAAATAGTTAATTCAATGCCTCCATTATTTCAATATAATTTTCAATGTCAATACTTCTGCGTGTGAGCCTTCTGCATCCCTATCCATCCCACCCCTAGAGTCCGGCCAATGTTTTTTTTGGCAGATTTTGAGGCTGTCATCAATGTCTCTATGCAATCCGCCTCTGTTGCTTCTTCCGGTAGCGTGCATTGTGATATACATGGTAAGTGACTCATCAGCTTCAGTGTCACCAATCATATGACTAGGAAGCCTCTTATCTTTTCTCACCTCGAGCATAACCGGTTACCACCGGTCTTTCTGGTTTTCCTGCTCTTGTTTGCTGATATAGAGTTATGGCTATTGCCTCTCTTCTCTAGTTAGACGACACTCTTTTCGTCCCAATTTTTTCATGAAATTTGTTGGCTGTCAGTTCCTTTTACGGCAATTACAATGCTCTATCTCATTTTCTCCTGTTGCATGTTATTTTTAGGACCTTCAATCGTCGAGGACGATTGCTAGTTCAACGAAACGCGTCTGCCTCTACTAACACGATGATCTTCCTACTTTCTCTACATCATCGTCTCCACTTCTCTAGTATAGTGGCATAATCAACTTGGTCATCCTTCACTATGTCTCTTCCACCGGCTCCTGCCATTTTAATGTCGGACTCCACTTTGGAATATAAAGCTTGGCAATAATGCAAGCATCATCATACTACTTTGCATGCTAAGCTTTGTAAGAGTTATCTTCGTCCTTTTGACGTTGTTCATTCGAACATTTAGGGTCCTCGTCCCATAAAGTCTATTAGGGAAGGAAGTTTGTACTTTGTTACTTTTATTGATAATTTCTCTCGACGTATTTTGATATTTTTTTGATGGAACACTCTGAAATTTTTCCCTATTTTCTTTGCTTTTTGTGAGGAAATTTGCACTCAATTGGTTTATCTATAAAAATTATTTGGACTTATAATGTGAAGGAACACATGAGCTAACAGTTCTCATCTTTCTGCACCATCAACTTTAATGGTAATCAGATTAGTTGTGTGCATAAGTTCCAATAAAATGGAGTGGCAGAAAGGAAAATCTCCATCTTCTCGATGCTGCTCTAACACTCCTTTGCCAGATGAATGTTCCACGCTCCTATTGGGGTAATGCGATTCTCGTTTCTTGTTTCCCGATTAATTGTCTACCTTCTTCTACTCTTCTGGGTAAGGAACTTCTTTCGCTTCTCTATCCGATAGTATATTTTGTCTCTTACACCGTGTGTGTTTGGTTATACTACTTTCATCCACACTTCTGCATTTGGTCACGATAAATTCTCCGCTCGTGCCACCAACTGTATTTTTCGTGGGCTACTCTCTAACTCAGAATGGATATCGAAGTTTCAATCTTATCTCCAAATGTAAATTAGTCTCCACTGTTATCATCTTTTTTGAGTCTTCCCCTTATTTCTCCAAGGATTGAGGGACACTTACTCTTTAGATTCATCCTCCTATCTCTACCACCTCTCCTTCTCCCAACTCTATTTCATAGTTAGCCATCATTCATGCTCATTCACCAGATATCCCACAATTGAAATCAAATTTTATACATATACCTTCACTCTCACCCTTTCAACATCATTATCTTCACCGCCCTGCTTCCCCGCCTATCCCCGCTCCAACTCTAGAGTCCCCACCATCAGCTCCCAGGCCAGTCCTCTCCTCTTCGGAAGGTTCACCACCTCAACATACTCAGACTTAAATGTTCTTATTACTCTGTGTAAAGGGTTATGGGGGACTGCACAACATCCTCTTACTAATGTTGTATCATATTCCAATCTAAGTTCTTAATATAGCCAATTTGTCTGGGCAATCTCTACCACCATCGTACCTACTACCTATCATGAAGCTCTTCGTATACCTTGTTGTTATGTAGCTATGGATGAGGAAATCTCTTCCTTAACATCACAGGGTATCTGGACTCTTATCCCTACCCTATCTGGTGGTAACGTTGGTTTTCGTTAGCTGTTTGCCATTGTAGAAAGGAATAGGCAAACCTTGCATATACTTCTTCATGTATAAAATACAAGAGAGAATACAAATATATAGGAGAAGAGAAGGATAACAATCCTATACAAGAGATGTGGGACTAAAGGAGAAGAAGAAAATGAGCCTATAATTGGGCCTTTACAATTGTCTTTCCTATGTCATCTAACACTCCCCCGCAAGCTGGAGCGTACAAATCGTAGGCACCAAGCTTGGACAAGAACTGGTATTACAACTTGCGAGGTAAAGCCTTGGTGAGGATGTCTGCAATTTGCCCAGATGCAGGAACATGTTCAAGCATCAACTCCTTTGATTGGACCTTCTCTCGAACAAAGTGACAATCAACCTCAATATGTTTAGTCCGCTCATGGAATACCAGATTCTTTGCAATGTGTATTGCAGCTTGACTGCCACAAAACAGAGTTGGAGGTGAGAACAATTTAACTCCCAAATCTCCTAGGAGACTTCCCAGCCAAGTTAGTTCAGAAGTAACAACCGTCATTGCACGGTACTCAGCCTCAGCAGATGAGCGAGCAACAACTGTCTGTTTCTTACTCTGCCATGTGATAAGATTTCCTCCAAAGTAAGTACAGAACCCAGTTGTAGACCGTCGATCATCCAACGAGCCCGCGTAATCCGCATCTAAGTATGCAATAAGAGAAAGAGAAGAGGATGGCTTTTACACAAGTCCTTGCCCAAGAGAAGCCTTCAGATACCTGAGAATGCGCTCCACTGCCTGAAGGTGAGAGACCCGTGGGGTATGCATAAACCGACTTGCCACACCAACTGCAAATGATATATCTGGTCTTGTGACGGTTAGGTAGATCAATTTCCCCACAAGACGACGATAGTATTCTGGATTTTGAAGAAGAGAGTCCTCCTCAGATCCCTGAGCACTCAGCATGTGGTTGACTTCCATCGGGGTATCCGCAGGTTTATACCCTGAGAGGCAGGCATCTTGCAGAAGGTCAATGCAATACTTACGCTGAGATAAGACTAGGCCATCGGGTCGTCGAGCTACCTCCAGCCCCAGAAAGTATCGAAGATTTCCCAGGTCTTTGATTTGGAAGATAGAGTTTAGATGTTGCTTAATATGTTGTATCCCGGTTGAGTCATCACCAATGATCAGAATATCGTCTACATAAACCAGAAGTATAATGATCCCAGTTGACTGGTGACGAGTGAAGAGAGAGGAGTCTGCAGAGCTCTGTTTGAAGCCCACCTCACGAACGACCTTGCTGAATATCCCAAACCATGCCCGGGGAGACTATTTGAGACCATAGATAGATTTGCGAAGTAAGCATACACAAGACTCCCCCGTGGTCTCAAACCCGGGTGGTTGATTCATGTATACGGTTTCAAGAAGATCGCCATTCAAGAAAGCATTCTTGACATCAAGTTGATGAAGAGTCCATCGGCGGTGAACAACTAAGGAGAGCAGGACCCGAACGGAATTCAACTTTGCAACTGGAGAAAAAATTTCCTCATAATCAAGGCCATACTGTTGGGTAAAGTCCCGAGCCACCAACCGAGCCTTTAAACGATCAATCGTCCCATCCGCATCATGTTTGATAGTAAAGATCCACTTCAGCTAACACAGCTGTGACCAGAAGGAAGAGAGACAAGATCCCAGGTGTGATTACCCCATAAAGCAGCCATTTCTTCGTCCATGGCGGCATGCCATCGTGGATATTGGAGGGCTTCCTGTACAGAGTTGGGTATTGAGACAGAGGAGAGAGAGAGAGCAAAGTTAAGAAGGGGCGGAGAGAGCCGATGTAGAGAGACATAATTGGCCATTGGATGTGCTGTTGAAGAGGTTGTCGGATCAACGGGCCGCGAGAGCACACCGGTAGGGGGAAACTGCTGTAGGGCATCTGGACGTGGAGGACGACGAGTGTATTCCTGTATGACAGGAGGTTTGGAAGGAACTGGTGGTGGTGTGGGAATTCGAAGCAGACGAGGAGTATGGAGAAGTGGTGGAGGTGGAGGAGTAGTAGGGAGAAGTGGTGGAAGTGGAGACGTCACAGGTATATGGGCCGAGGTAGCGGAGGAGGAAGAAGGGGATCAAAAGGATTGGTGTGATATGGTTGGTCTTCATGAAAGGAGACATCAGCAGACACAACCACCTTACCAGTGGTAGGAGAAAAACAGACATACCCCTTCTGACTGCGGGAGTACCCAACACACATAGCTTTGGTAGCACGAGGGGCGAGATTGTCATTGGAAGGACCAAGGTGGTGGACATAGCAGGTACACCCAAACACACGAGGTGTGAGAGAGAAGAGAGTTATGGATGGGTAAAGGAGAGTAATGGGCGCCATAAAGTTGAGGACAGACGAAGACATACGATTGATGAGATGACAAGCAGTAGAGACGGCAAAGTTTCAGTAGAGGGGAGGGACCTGCATTTGGATCATGAGAGATCGAGCCACATCAAGGAGGTGGAGATTTTTCCGTTCCGCGTAGAAACACACGAAGTCTGATGTATAATACCGAACTCAGCGCACAGGTTGGAGAAGGTGCGACCAGTATATTCACGAGCATTGTCCGTACGAATAGTTTTGACACAGGTAGAAAACTGAGTGCGCGTTTCTATAAGAAACGCACGGAACGTAGTCGTGAGTTTGGTACGATCACGAAGTAAATACAACCATGTAACCCGCGAGTAATCATCTATGAAGGTAACAAAGTATCGATGCCCCAAGACACTAGGGATCTTATAAGGCCCCCAGATATCAAAATGTACTAGGGAGAAAGGAGAATCGCTCCGAGTACATGAAGGAGAAAAGGAGACACGGTGTTGTTTACCGAAAATACATGATTCACAAAAGAACTCTTGGAGAGAGGCAGTAGGAAGAGCTTTTTTGAGAATTGGGAGAGGGGCATGCCCAAGACGTCGATGCCAATCAGTGGTGGACACAGAGGTGAGAGCAGAGGTGAGAGCAGTGGGAGGAACGTCAAGAAGATATAGCCCATTAGACAGTCGCCCTCTACCAAGTATAGTCTGCGTCAGTCGATCTTGCACCACAAAAGAAGAGCGTGAGAAAGTAACACAACAATCAAGGTCTTGCGTAAGACGACTAACAGATAGAAGGTTAAAAGGAGAGCCCGGAACATGAAGAACCGAGGATAAGGAAAGAGGAGTAAGGGACGGATTAGCAACACCAGAAATCGGGTGTGTGTCACCATTGGCCACAGTGATGTGCTTGGGGTAAGCAGTATCCAAATATTTGAGCGGCTGTTGCAGAGAGAGATGGTGTGTAGCACCTGAGTCCACAATCCAGTGAGAGCAGTGGGAGAGACGCGATATACCGTCCTTGAAGAGCGAGGCGACGGAGCCAGAGGAGCGACTAACCACCCTTGAAGATGATGTAGTGGAGTACGCAACGCAGCAACCCCATCAGCAGTGAGCGAGCCGGAAGCCATAAGTCTGAACGGCAGCGAGGCACGAAAAACTACGAGAACAGGCCGCAAAGGCGAAGCAGAGCAAAAACCGCGCGCGCGAGAAGCTGGGCGAGAAGCCACACTGCATAGAATAGCCTACCAGCGGCAAGAAGTATGCCGCGACCAATATGCCGAGTCCGCAGCCGAGGAGAAGGGCCGGGGAAAAACCGCAGCGACAAGATCGCGGGAGAGGCCGCAGGCAAAGAGACAAGGCGCATCGACTAGATCGCGGGAGAGGCCGCAGGCAAAGAGACAAGGCGCATCGACTAGCCAGAAAAGAAGTCGCGCGAGAAGTCTGCACGGTCACGGTGATCACACCAGCGGCAAGGGAAGATGTCGCGACCCAGATCCAGAGAGCGCAGCGGTTAAAGAACAATCCGTGACGAGAAGAGAAGAGAGGAGAAGCCGCGATGACGAAGAGAAGTCGCGGCGACTAGGTGAAGACGAGGCGACTAGGTGAAGAAGGAAGCGAGAGGGCAGAGAAGAAGCCGCCACGGGTTGAAGAGGATGCTACAGGAGAGCACTCTTGCATGACAAACCCGCGCGGTTACACAAGAGGCTGCATCGGGTAGTCAAGGCGACAAGAGCAGCAGAGAGCAAGAGAGAGAGAGGGAGGCCGCAACCCAAGTGCGGAGAAACAGACCACACGGTCACAGTGAACACACTAGCGGCCAGAGAAGGAGTGACAAGAGAGGTCGGCTCGAACAGAGAAAAAAAAGGAAGAGGTAGCAGCGGAGAGGGAGAGACTGCGCGGGAAGACAAAGGGAGAAGACTAGGCCGCGAGTACGAGAAGTAGAGCGGCAAGACTAGGTAGCGGCTAGGAGAAACCGCGAGAAGACGAGGCCGCGAGGAGGAGAAATCGCAGCGGGCAGAGTTCGCAACGGGTAGGAGAAAGAGAGGGTAGAGCTCGCAACGGTTAGAGAAGAAATTGCGCGGGTAGAGAGGAGACCGCGCGGATAGGGAGGAAAAGGAAGTGGTCCCCACTTGCCAGAGAGAAGCCTATAATAAGGGAAGAGAGGAGAGGTGGAGGCCACGAGAATGAAGGAGAAGAGAAGCTGGTAGAAAAGGCCAAGCCGCGAAGCCCACGCCCTGAGCGAGAAGAAGAGGCCGTCCGGTTAGAAAACACAGACCGCGCCTAGCGCAAGCAGAGGAAGACCGGACGGTTTACAAAAGGCTAGCCGCAAGGAGAGACCGATTCCCTCTGATACCATGTAGAAAGGAATAGGCAAACCTTGCATATACTTCTTCATGTATAAAATACAAGAGAGAATACAAATATATAGGAGAAGAGAAGGAGAACAATCCTATACAAGAGATGTGGGACTAAAGGAGAAGAAGAAAATGGGCCTATAATTGGGCCTTTACAATTGTCTTTCCTATGTCATCTAACCGTCATCAAGTTTCTCTCGAATGGCACTGTGGATTGGTACAAGGCTCATCAGTTTCCAAAGGGTTCACCCAGACATATGATATTGACTTCCTTACACTTCTTAGGTTGAGTACTCTTTTCCATTGCTATAAGAAAAAATTGGCAAATATCTCTGCTTGATGTCATAAGTGTTTTCCTCTACGATGACTTACACGAGGAAGTCTATATGGAACAACCTCCCGATTATGTTGCTCAGGTGGAGTATTAGGCAGTGGCAGACGCATGATGTTTTTTCTATGGGCAGAGTACTAATATATTTGAAATAATTTAATCAATTAATATAGAAAAAATATGTCTATGTTATATAAATGTCATATTGTTGTACATAATGTCTATGTTTTCAATGAATTTAGTTGTACAATATGTTTAAATATAAAAAATATGTTTATATTTTAATGAGTTTTTATACAGAGTAAGTTTATGAATAAATATAAAAAATGTCTCAATTTTGTTGACATGAAGAATCAAACACAAGCTTTCACTCTCCAATATCTTAATATGAAGGCAAGATATGCAAATCCAATTTCATTAAAAATTCTCTGAATAGATAAAATGTATATAAAACTTAAAAATATTGTAATTTAATTCTATTAGTAAAAATACTTTCTTAAAAATCCAGTGTGGGTCGCTACCCACACTGGACCTTATGAGTTTGCCCCTGATCTTTGGTGTGTAAGCTTCAGAACGCTATTTATGGTTCAATATGGTTTGACTAATTCAGTCCGGTCGCCTTTACCATTGGTTTCTCCAGAAGTAATGCTGATCACACTCTTTTTATATGGAAGATCAACCATGAACTGGTTATTCTTGCTGTCTACGTTGATGACATTCTTCTTGCCGAAGATGACTTCTGTAGAATAGTGAAAACAAAGAAATATCTTTAGGAACATTTTGTTACAAAAGATGAGTCATCCCAGATACTTCTTGAGAATTGAAATTGCGAGATACAATAATTCCATAATTTTATGCTAACTCAAGTATTCCCTATATCTACATAACGAAACTAGTCTCCCTGACACGAAACCTGCTCGGAATCTAATGCGCGTTCGGCAAGTGCACCGGTCGCTCAAGTAATATAAAATGAGAGGATATCCCCAAGTATGGATCTCTTGAGGAACACAGAGTGAGTGTGTGATTTGATTGTTTAAAGAATTAGTTATAAAGGCAAAAAGAAAATACGGGGGCTTGATTTTGGGGAGTGATTTGATCAAGAAAACTAAATTAAATGTGCGGGTCATCTTCACCGTTTCGCCAGGGTGGATGGAATCGTAGGCTGATGGAGAGAAATGGATGAGGGTCGCAAGCACCTCCTTGCAACACACACAACTAGCAATTGTTAGTGCGGTACTCACACAGTGACAAGGATGACGAGATGAAATGGGGGCGCTCCTAACACACATAAACCATAGAGCAAACACAGACATGTAAATTAGCATTAAAGTAATTAGGGTTTAAGCAATCATCAACAAAACATCCAAATACACCAAGAGAAGTTTACTACAAGCGAAGAGGGAGGAATAATACAACCGATGCACGAAGACTCATCAAAGATTCGCGGTCAGAGTCAAGGGTTGTCAATCCTCTTCCGAGCTCGGGCTTTGAATGCCGTCCGGGGTCCAGAAGAGCTGTCACCTTCTTCCACTCTACTCGTCTTCTTCATCAATAGTCTCCGGTCACGTTCTTCACCGAAGAACTCTCCAGGTGCAGCGAGAAATCCCACAAACCAAATCTTGGATGCTTGCAAATGATGGAGGAGGCCGAGAGGAAACTCTAGCTTGAGATTTGCGAGGAAAATGTGGTCGAAGTACCTTGAGATGATAGGCGGTGGTGGAGTGGCACGAAGATGGATGCTTGGGAGCGGGCCAAAACTGAATCTTCCTACATAGGGCAAATCCTGCGGCTTAAATAGTAACTAGTCAGAAAATAAGGAACGCACGGTCAAACGCACGACCGTGCGTTCATCGTACAATAAATTCGCAGGATGACCCAGCAAGGAAGAAGAGGCAGACCGTGCGATTTTGAACACGCACGAGCAAAACAGCCCTTGCGAGAACAAAACGCACGGGCGGGGACAGAAAGCTGAAAATTCAGGCAAACAAAGAAATCGTGTGTTTCCCTTCGCGCACGGTTGAATCTAACCGTGCGTGAAGAAAACGCACGAGCAATAATTTCATAAAAATTTAGACAAAAAGAGGTGGTCGTGCGATTTGGTCACGCACGGGCAAAACAGCCCATGTGCGAGCAAATCGCACGGCCCGGGGCAGAGCACCCAAAAACGACATTTATGCATCGCACGATCGCGCCGATCGTGCATGAACAAAAACACACAACCGTGCGATTCCTACAGAAAAGAACTGGACTGGAATGAGGCTCTGCCCAACTGCACAGGAAAATCACAGCTGGGGAACAGACCTCCAACACTCACAGAGAATCATAAAAACAACATGAAACAATATAGAGCAACGGGTGCTTACCCCCCAACAAAGAGGCGTGCAATTGCACACCACAACGTGCCTAAAAGGTGTATTTTGTGTACGAACACAGAATGTATGAAATATGAGCAATAATGAGCATAAAGTGTAGTGCACGTGCGTGAAACTAGCCCAGATGAGTCCGAAAAACACTATAAATATCAGACTCATCACACATTCAGACTTAACCATTTGCTCTCCCGAACAAATTATCTCTTAGCGGGAATAGAAAGAACTAGCTGACAAAGCAATTGTATGAATGGAGTACCATGCGAAGTCGCATGCTCACGTGCAGAGAGTAACATCAGAAGAAATTTCTAGCTATACATAGTAATTTATAATTTCTAAGAGCGTATAAATATATTATATCTACTCAACATTTGAATCACGGTGAATCATCCGTAGCTGACAAAGCAATTGTATGAATGGAGTACCATGCGAAGTCGCATGCTCACGTGCACAGAGTAACATCAGAAGAAATTTCTAGCTATACATAGTAATTTATAATTTCTAAGAGCGCATAAATATATTATATCTACTCAACATTTGAATCACGGTGAATCATCCGGTCACACGTAGGACAAAAGTAGAATGAACGATGAGGTGAGCATTGCCAAAGACCGGGTCTCAGGATAACCTCCAAAGAAATCCATCAATGTCGATGGCCATATGCTTGCCCTTCCACACTCTCTCCACGATACTAGTTTGACTCAAAGCGCAAATCAATATGACTTTAGGTTTGTAGCGGGGCTTGAGTTTATGTGAGTTAGATAAATGATAAAAACGATGACTCACACACTAAACCCAACTGAGCTAGCACAAAACACTATCCTCTAGCACCACAAAATAATTACGGGCGCACCACACCCCTAGACTTGGAATTGATTATATGGTGTGTGCACCGCCTACTCCAACAAAAATTCCACCCAAAGATTTTCAATTGACCTTTACTTTCTTTTCACAATTTTTTTTCTCTTTTCTTTATTTCATTTTTTCTTTTACAATATATTTATCATATATTATCAATAGAGCACATCCACATATCCACATATATGAACACCATATCAACACCCCAAAATAGATATGAAATCAAAACTGAAGCTCAAACATGGGTGTGCGACTAGAATTGACATTTTGGCTTTGGTGAGAAAATAGTGGAGCTGAATCAATCATGGGTACGCATAACGGGGCTAATAAGGATAGGATGATAGGATGGGCACAAAAGCTCAACCGGGCCAAAATGATGGCCTACATCACGCTCACGCGCTTGACTAACCGTGTACCCATGCTTTGAGAGTAGCTTGGGACAAGTTCTTAGCCACCGAAAGAAATTAACCTTCCTCCCGACTCGAGCAATACGAGGCTACCGAACGTATACACACAATCCTACGCTATCATTTGATTCACACCGGATTCATAGATCTTGAGTAGAATAAACAATGTCTACGCTAAGAGAAAAATCTAAACTACAAGCATAAAAATAAATTACATCTAGGGGTGCAACTCAGATCGGTTTGGTTCGGTTCCACATAGAACCAAGAACCGACCCATATAGGTTCGATTCCAAATTTTTGGAACCGGAACCGACCCACGGTTCTAAATTATGGAACCTGATCCGAACCGTTCGGTTCAGATCGGTTCCGGTTCGGTTCTCGGTTCATAACATGAGACTAATGAACTGTAAGAAAAGTATCAAAATAAGAGATTTTCTTAACCAATGCGAGGAGAAGGAAGACGAAGAGCAAGAATTGCTTCCCAATGCTATTAAAACTACCAGAGTACAATTGATTTCTTAACCGGCGAGGGGAAGAAGGTTACCGCTTACAAATTCTTGAAGGGAGAGGAAGGAGGCCGTGAGGAAGAGGCGGGGAGGAAAGAGCGTCGGTGTTGTCACGTCGAGGCGGGAGGAAGGAGCGTTGGCATCGTCATGTCGAGGCGGGAGGAAGGAGCGTCAGCGATTAGGCGGCTTCTTGCTTTCTTTTCACGGGGCAGAGCTAGGGCAAACTGGCAAAGAGCATTCCGCATTAAATAAGATTGATTTATATTCGGTTCGGGTCGGTTCTCGGGTACCCGACTGGCGGAACCGAGAACTGAACCAAACCGAACCATCAGTTCTATATTTTTTGGAACTGTACTCGAACCGACAAAAATAAGAACCGACCCGAACCGCCCGGTTCGGTTCGGTTTCGGTCCGGTTTTCGGTTCTTCGAGTATTTTTGCACACCCCTAATTACATCTACAAAAATCTCTAAGTGAGACGTGAGAACTCGACTAGGAGCACTACAGGAGTCAAATTTTACTCTGTCTCATAATTCCTAAGCCAGCACGACGATTTCTAAATCGCGCCCAAGAGAATGAAAAATGCTACGCACGTGCGAACGGTCAAGCACGCGCACGAGTGGGTGCAGTGGTGTGCGGTGAATATGTACATGAATAAAAAAAATGAAATAAAGAGATTCTTCTAGTATGCTGCGCAATGTGTGCGTGCACGGGTAACAAACGATGTCATTCTCTCCTCCAGACTTAGCCTTACAATCCACTACAAAATAAGCATGAAAAATAAATAAAAGTCTGAGGAAGAGGTTACTCATGCTCAGAAGTGAGCATACCAGAAGATTGACGTTAAATTTGAAAAAGGAGTCGAGGCCGCCACTAAAACATCACCAAACCTGCAAGAAAGAACATCAGCACGACAAAAGAACAGAAAATACAAAACGTTAGAAAAGAAAACAAAAACAACACGTGGGTTGTCTCCAGAAAGCTCTTTTGTTTACCGTCCTTAAGGTGGACCAAATACCTGTATTAGCAGTTCAAACTAAGTTACTAGCAATGTTTAATAGAATAAATAAAAAAACAAACACAGAGAACCGCCATGACAAGAAGAACACACAGCCCAGACATAAAAAGAACATAAACAAGCCCGGAGAACAATCATGAATCAACTATACGCCGACTTGTGGTGGTTCTCCCCTGCCATGCGAGATGGAAAAGAGGTGAAAGCTTTAGGACCCTAGGGAGATTTACCTCTTTTTCCCCTAACCTCCTCCATCTTGCGCCGAAGGGCAGCAGATTGAGCAGCGCGCAACAACCATTTGCGTTTAAGTTTCTCCACAGTGGGAGAGCGCCATCGAGCACCAACAGCAGGGTTAGTATCAGACTTCCTCATCAGAGGGGCAGCATGGGGCATCATGTCTTCACCCACAGCGGGTGATAGATCCGCCCAACGAACCTGTTTTAATTGTTTACAAGTCACACAAAAATCAACAAGATGAGCTGAAAAAATAACGACCAAACTTGCCGCATCATCACACAACATCATGGCATTGTCGCCTTCTTCCTCCATGATAGTTTCATTTATGAGATCCACGACCACTTCCAACTCAGCCTCATCATTACTCCTTCCCTTCTCCTCGTCTTTCACATCCTCCATCAACTTCCCAATCTCAGACCTGCACTCACCATTTCTCAAAGATAAATCGGAAATAACAATGGGTGAATCAGGAGTTTCCAATGGATCACCGAGAGCTTTGATCGTAGCGGGTGGACCAGGATGATGTGCTACCTTGGGTCCCAGGATCACACAACCATCAACAACATGGATAATGGTGCCACTCTCTTTCAAGAATGGGACTCCCAAAATTGGGATAGACTTGTTCTCCATGGGTCCCAACACTTGAAAGTTAGTGACGGTAGAGGTGCCATCCACTATGACCTCAACCTTTTCAACTTCCCCTTCAGTTGTCACGATTGATCCGTTAGCAAGCACAAGAGAAGTCCGGTCATCAACATTAATATTCAACTTGAGTTTCTCAACGTCTTGTAGGGCAAGAACGTTGCGTGATGAGCCAGAATCACATAACGCAGTAGTCCTAACATCGTTGATTACGCACTCGATAACAGCGTCGGCCTCATGACAACCATCCGACTCAGCTAAGCTCTTCCCCTGTTCTCGTGGGTTCTTTTCAGTGGTGCTGGGGAGAGCAACCTGAGCTCGCTGAGATAGCACTTGGGCCAACTGGCCCGGTTGCATCTCCAAGTTTCTCATGGAGGCGGCCTTGTTGGCCATATTCGATTAGGCCATATCAATAAACTTCTCCATCATCTCTTCTAGCGCACTCTTTCTTTGCACATGAGCACCCTGAGTATAACCCGATTGCGGCAACCTTGCTTGGCTCCCAGAAGCTTGAGCATCAAACTGATGCTGTCCCGGTTGCCATTGTTGGCCAGCGGCGTTTTGTTCCACGAGAAGTTTGGGTGGTTTCTGACACCCGGATTATAGGTATTTGAGTAGGGCATAGAACGTCCTTGATTATTCACATAATTAAAACTTTCATCAACATTTAAATTAGCAAAATCCAAAGATAGCTCACCAGCGGGGCACTCAAATGCATAGTGCCCAGGGTTTATACAACCATGGCATGAAATAGTTAAAACTGGCGCAGGGGTAGAAGTGGGTCTTGTCAGCAACATCATGTTCTCGAACGGAGCTGGAGAGGGAGCAGCGGGGGCTACCGTAGTGTTTACTTCGAAGAGCCCACGTGAATTCCTTGGGGCATTCCTTCCGGCAGTCCAGTAAGAACTATGTGTAGCTGTGTCTTGTAGGGTTCTGAGTGCCTCCTCAGGGTTATGGTTCATCAACGTTCCTCCAGCAACAACGTCAATTATGGCATGATAGTGCGGCTCGATTGCAAAGTAAAAGTTCTCTACAAGATTATGTGGTCGGAACTCGTGTTGGGGGGCATTTCCTTAACAAATCCGAGAATCGTTCCCAAGTCTCAGCAAGTGTTTCCGAGATTTCACGCCTTAGACTAACAACCTTGTCAACCGGATGGAACTTACCAAAAAAGAGCGATGACAAGGCATCCCATGTAGTGGCGGCTCCCAGCGGAATTGTATGGAGCCATGCTTTTGCCTTGTCACGTAAGGAGAAAGGAAATAGTCTCAATTTCACCGTCTCATCTGAAATTCCGGCATACCGGAAGGTGCCACAGATTTCGGAGAACTCTACCAAGTACAGATGAGGGTCTGCACTCGACATCCCTGAAAACTGGGCATTGTTGCGAATTATGTTCAATAGCTGGCTTGATCTCAAACTGATTATTAGTGATTGCTGGGACAAAGCCAGGGTACACACTCCCAACAGTCGGAGTGTTGTATTCTCGCATCGTTCGGGGCCTTGGCCGAATCACATAGTGTTCATCGACAACTTGACCAACCAAAGGCACGTCTTTTCCACCTTGCTCATTCCCATTGTTCCTAATATCACCCATTGCAGCAGCAGCATGATGGCATGCACACAGCGTCCGCTCAATCTCTGGGTCAAACTCAATAATTTCACCAGGGCCACGTCCCCACATAAAATCACTACAAACGAAAATCAAAGACAACAACCCTTATAACAATGTTCTAAGCAAAAGATTCACACACTCTTGCTTTCAACGACGCCAAAAATTTGATGCATGTTCGGCAAGTGCACTAGTCGCTCAAGTAATATCAAATAGTAGAATATCCTCAAGTATGGATCTCTTGAGGAACGCAGAGTGAGTGTGTGATTCGATTGTTTAGAGAATTAGTTATAAAGGAAAAAAGAAAATACGGGGGCTTGTTTTCGGGGAGTGATTCAATCAAGAGCAACTAAATTAAAAGTGCGGGTCGCCTTCATCGCCTCGCTAGGGTGGATGGAATCGTAGGCTGATGGAGAGAAATGAATGAAGGTCGCAAGAACCTCCTCGCAACACACACAACTAGCAATTATTAGTGCGGTACTCACACAATGACATGGATGACGAAATGAAATGGGGGCGCTCCACACACGCATAAATAACAGAGCAAACACATAGACATGTAAATTAACATTAAAGTAATTAGGGTTTAAGCAATCATCAACAAAACATCCAAGTACACTAAGGGCCCGTTCGGATCTCTGGAATTGGAATTGAGATTTGGAATTGGGGCAACAGAATTCCAATTCCAGTGTTCGGTTGTTAGCAATTCCCTCGAAATTGGAATTGGTCCAATTCCATGAAATTCAATTTTGTACTATGACTAATTCTTAGGGGTAAAGACAGATTCATGGAATTCAGTTTTTTACTATGGTTTTCGTCGCTCGATCTTATCGTCATCGCCCGATCTCTCCGCCGCTACCCGATTTGCCGCCGCCACCCGATCTTGCCGCCGCCGCCAGATCTCGTCGTCTTACCCCAATCTCGTCGCCACCGCCAGATCTCGTCGTCTTCCCCCAATCTCGCCGCCGCCGCCCGATCTCGTCGCCCCGCTGGATCTCGCAGCCGCCGCCCGATCTCGCCGCCTGCCGTCTGATCTCGCCGCCGCCGCCCGATCTCGCCGCCGCCGCCCGATCTCGCCGCCGCCGCCCGATCTCGCCGCCGTCGCCCGATCTCTCCGCCGCCGCCCGACCTCGCCGCCGCCGCCCGACCTCTTCACCGCTGCCCGGTCTCGCCTCCGCCGCCCGATCTCGTCGCCTCCGCCCGATCTTGCCACCGCCGCTCGATCTCGCCGCCCCGCCTGATCTTGCCTCCGCCGCCTCCCGATCTTGTCGCCTCCGCCCTATCTCGCCGCCGTCGCCCGATCTCGCCGCAACTGCTTGATCTGGCCGTCTCCGCCCGATCTCGTCGCCGCCGCCCGATCACGCCCCCAAACTTGTTGTCGTTGTCCAATCTCGTCGTCGTCGACCGATCTCGTCGTCGTCGCCTGATCTCCTCATCGCCGCCCGATCTCGCCATCATTGCCCGACTATAATTAATTGTTGGTACACTACCTGAAATTGATTTCTCTGGTATTGTGTTCTTTTTTTGCCAACTTCTATATTTTCTGCGAGATTGTAAAAGAATAATTCTCTCCACCACATGGTTTTGTTGCAATAACTTCGTCCCAATTGACTCAAGACACCAACTTGAAATTATCATTGTCGCCCGATTCTGTAGCTATGAGAAAAAAAATTCTAAACCAATTCCAATTCTAGAAATCCATCTTGCAGCCGAACAACTACATTGGAATTCAGACCAATTTCAATTCTCATAGGAATTAAAATTGGATGAATTCCAATTCCGCAATTCCAATTCCTGCGATCCGAACAGACCCTAAGAGAAGTTTACTACAAGCGAAGAGCGGGGGAAGAATACAACCGATGCACGAAGACTCGTCAAAGGTTCGCGGTCGGAGTCGAGGGTTGTCAATTCTCTTCCGAGCTCGGGCTTTGACTGCCGTCCGGGGTCCAGAAGAGCCGTCACCTTCTTCTACGCTACTCGTCTTCTTCGTCAATAGTCTCCGATCACGTTCTTTATTGGAGAACTCTCCGAGTGCAACGAGAAATCCCACAAAACAAAGCTTGGACACTTGCAAATGATGGAGAAGGCCGAGAGGAGACTCTAGCTTGAGATTTGCGAGGAAAATGTGGTCGGAGCACCTCGGGATGATGGGCGGTGGTGGAGCGGCGGAGTGGCGTGAAGATGGAAGCTTGGGAGCGGGCCAAAACTGAATCTTCCCACAGGGCAAATCCTGCGGTTTAAATAGTAACCAGTCCGAAAATAAGGAACACAAAGTCAAACGCACGACCGTGCGTTCATCGTGCGATAGTAAACTCGCAGGATGACCCAGCCTGGAAGAAGAGGTAGACCGTACGATTTTGAACACGCACGGGCAAAACAGCCCATGCGAGAACAAAACGCACGGGCGGGGACAGAAAGCTGAAAACCCAGGCAAACAGAGGAATCGTGCATTTTCCTCCGCGTACGGTTGAATCCAACCTTGCGTGAAGAAAACGCACGAGCAATAATTTCATAAAAATTTAGACAAAAAGAGGAGGTCGTGCGATTTGCTCATGCACGGGCAAAATAGCCCGTGCGCAAGCAAATCGCCCAACCCAGAGCAAAGCACCAGAAAACGACATTGTAGGCATCGCATGATCGCGCTGATCGTGTGTGAACAAAAACGCACGACCGTGCGATTCCTACAGAAAAGAATTGGACTGGAATGGGGCTCTGCCCAACTGCACAGGAAAACCACAGCTGGGGCACATGCCTCTAGCTCTCGCAGAGAATCATAAAAGCAACAGGAAACAATGGGGATCAACATGTGCTTACCCCCAGCAAAGAGGCGTGCAATTGCACGTCACAATGGGCCTAAAAAGTGCACTTTGTGTACGAAAATATAATGAATGAAATATGAGCAATAATGCGCATAAAGTGTAGTGCATGTGCGTGAAAATAGCCCTGATGAGTCCGAAAAACACTATAAATATCGGACTCATCAGAATCCTATGCTTACGAATGCTGACAAAATCTGATATTGGAGATCCCCCTATTCTACAAGATATTACTCAGCACAAGCCACTTGTTGACAAACTCCTTTATCTTATTGTAACTGGACATTGTTAAATTTTTATCTCCATAATTATCTCATGGTTTGAAAATCTCAAAATCATGTTGAGGAGGATGGATGTTTCTCTATTTTGCTATCGGGCTTCATACGTCGAGTTGAATTCTACGTCCATAAAATTGTAATTCGATTTACTCAGAATTCCTGTGCTTCAAATGGCATTCAACGATCACTGACGGGATGATCGCCGAATGTTCACCGGCTTTGCAGTTCGTTGATTGTGTTTTTTTTTGTCTTTCCGCTGATCGTGCTTTGCATTCTGTGTTCTTTGACCTGGCTTCGCCGATCACTGATTGCGTCATTTGATCGCTGCCAGGAATTGTCGACCGGGCCATCTGATCGCAGTCCGAGCTCTCATTGATCGTTGACCGGGTTTTCACCGATCGCCGACAAAGCGTAATATATGTTATACGCGTTTTGTTGGCACGCCATATTTGCTAATTTCCTTTTTTTATATTCGTTAGGATTTCGTTTTTGGCAATTACTAATTAAGATTTTAAAAGTTGTCATTATAGTTTCTCCATACAATTTGTAAATTTATTACAAATTTATTTCTTGTTGTTTCTTTTATGAGAGTCCAATTTCGGAGGTTTTTTTTATTAAATCTCTTAAATTTTCTGTACGCTTTTTCCTGCTGCTATCTCTCAACTCCCTCACTCTTTTAATTTTCTCTCTCAGTTGTTTCTGAGTTTTCTCAAGAAAAAGTTTGGGTGCTCTATGTTTCATCGGTTTCTGCACATATCAGAGGGTGATGCAACTTTCTTCGGTATCTAGCCGGCATGTTTGTACATTTTAGAGATTATTTTTTGTTGTAAAGAAGCTTACTATAGGTCATGCACGAAACCCGGTCCTCCGGGACCGGTCCGCAGGAGGGTGATGCCCAACTTCTCCCTCTGACCGGCTGGGCGGAAAAAGTCCTGATCCCAGACGGGACATGCCCTATGATTTAAGTGTTGGGCTACGATTTACCTTAATCTGGATAAAATTTAGGAATATATGTATTAGGTATAAGACAAGAGCACTGTTTTGATGGTTTATATTTCGATTTCGAGTCTTCGCACGTTACTCGATTAATTATTAAAATTTTTATTAATTGCAGATGGGTCGGATGAGATGCGTGTATTAGTTAATAATATTTGCAGAAATTAATTGCAAGGCCTTGATACATTACAAATTGGATTTGTTGTCAATTTTTTATTAAACGCTTTAATGTTGTCGTTAACATCCATCAGACCCATCTACATTAATTTCTGTCGCCTGTGCTGCCTGTCCTGCCTGGCCCCTGCGCCTTTAATTGGTTTTACTTTTACTATATATTTATTTTTTCAAGTTGATATTCTATAATTTTTTCAACACCGGTCCCGATTCCCGGACCGGACCGGGACCGGTAAAAGAAGAAGTCATTTTTCGGGACATTTTTTAATCTCTGTGCACTATAGGTTGTGCTGGGATATCATCCCACAAATCACCGTCCACCTGTTACAAGTGAAAACCCGTCATTGGTATTCCTTAGGTATTCTAAGAATAAAAAAATAATAAATCAAACAATAAAATGAATATGTATGCGTTCATGTCTTTTGTCTGTGTCACAATTTATTTTGTATTTTAAAATTCAACAATTTATTATTGCTTCTCGCTCTGATTACTCCGCCGGGATCAAACCATTGGCAAGCCCAAGTTGAGTATAAGCTGAATACATTAGGACTTCTGTTTAACATTTTTGATCCTAAGAATCCGTTGGTGCTGCAACTGTAGTCGCCACCCCCTTTCATTGTCTTCATCCTCTAGTGTCAATACTACTAGAACCTATGTTAGACGATTACCTATGCGAGATCTGATAAATATAGAATATCATCGGCGCAACCGAATTCTTAGTTCCTTGTTCAGTAGCCTTCACGATGTGTTCTTTCAACATCGTACGTCTAAAAATTTATGGTATGCACTTGAAGTGCTCAATAACCTCGACAATGCGGGTATAAAAGACTGTAACGTCTCCAAGTAGAGATGCTTGCTAAGATTTGAACCGATGGTAACCTCATTGATTCACTTCCCAATTCATGGTCTGGTTTCAACATTAGATTTAAGCATGCTCAAGCTAACTTATATTCATATCCAAAATTTTATCCGCATAAAAGAAGAGCATATGAACAATAACTCGAATACATCTAAAGATCATGCTCCTAAGATTAACCTTACTGAGTCACATGACAACCTTTCCCCTCACCATCACTTCAATCTTAAGGGTAAAACCTTAAAAAGTCTTTCTACAATGGTTTCTGCCATCAGAAACAATATCATCCCAAGCCTGGTTACTTCAATCACAACTCAGGTAAAAGGGAAATAGTGCTTTGTCTGCGGCCATACCAACCATCTATCTACCATTTGCTTCTATAAGGAGACAACCGGTGATCGATAAGCCACATACAATCAAGCCTTTGTACAACATGATCCAAACACCAAATCAACGTATGTTCGGGTTCGATTACACCCCTAACATTCTTCTTACATCTTCTGATTGGTGTCTTGATTTTGAGCAAATTTTCATACTTGTTTTGATCATTCTTTATTTGACACCTTTCAAGACATCTGCGGATAAAACGTTTTTCTAGGTGATGTATCTTTGACACAAATCTTTGAATGTGGGCGAGCGGATCATAAGATGATTTTTGGGAAGACGTTAGCCTTGCGTGCTGTGTTTTATGTGTCGAGATTTAGAAATATTTAGGAAGTAGATCTATGTTGGTGAAGAAAAGATATAACATTGTATTAAAGTCAAATATTTTTTTTTTGACTAGGTGAATTATTTTTATTAGAGAAGGATTTGTATCTGAAGGTTTAGTTAAAATGAATATTATGAATTTGGAAGTTAATCAAATTTCTTCATCTTTGATTCCTTGTGCTTTTATTGATTTTTTGTATGTTAGATTATAACACGTTGACTTCAATTGGTGTGGAAATGATGATAAATTTAAATCTCATTTTAAAAAATTTATATTTTTCTGAGTGTTATATATGAGGTTTATATACAATCAAAATTTTTTAAAAGCCATTTAAATCCGTAGAAAGAACTTCATTGCCTTTTGAATTAATTCATTCGGATGTGCGTAACTCAGGTTGCCAATCCACTAGAGGTGAACAAATATTTTATAACTGTCATAGAAGAATTTAATATATATTGTTACATATATTTATTAAAGAGAAACATAATGTCTTTTTTTACTTTAAGATTTTCAAAGCCACAGTTGTAAATCAATTAAGATCCTCCATTAAGACCCTTAAATGAATTAACCTATCTTGTCAAGAAGTCCGTTTTGGTTTTTTCTCTTTCGTGGGGATTATTGGGTTTTTATCACCATAATTGTCTCATTGCGTGAAAAACTCAAAACCATCCTCAAAGAGATAGATGCTTCTCTGTTTCGTCATTGTGCCTCATTTGTGGAGTTGAATTCGACGTCAGCGGAATTGTATAATTCGATGGACTCTGAATCCTATGCTTCGAATGACGTTCAATGATCACTGACCGAACGATCACCGAACGTTGACTGGCTACACCGTTCGTTGTTCGCATTTTTTTATCATTCTGCTGACCACGCTTTGTGATTAGTCGTTCGCCGACTAGGCTTTGTCGATTGCTAACCACGCCCAGACTTCTCCAATCGCTGACTGAGCCACCTGATTGCTGACCGGGCTCTCAGCGACCGTTGACCGGGTTTTCTCCGATTGTCGACTGAGCATTATATATGCTATACGCGATTTGCTTGGGGTGCCATTTTTGTTAATAGCCTTTATTTTTATATCTGTTGAGATATCGTTTTTGGCAAGTACCAATTAAGATTTTAAACGTTGGAATTATAGTTTCTTTGTACGACTTATAAATTTATTATAGATTTATTTCTTTTCGTTTTCTTATGACACTTATATATAGGAGGTTTTCCTTGTGAATGAATCTCTTAAATTTTCTGTGCTTCTTTTCTTTCTGCTATCTCTTGGATCCCTCTCACTCTCTTGGATATTTTCGAGTTTTCTTTGTTTTTACGTTTGCTTCATCAATTGAAAGTTTGGGTGCTCTGTGCTTTTTCGTTGTCCATGCACATCAATATTTTTCGAGATCTAGTTGGGTGTTATACCTTAGATATGAGCATCGATTGAAAGCTCTGCCAAGGGGTGGTGCTATTTCTTTATAGCAGTGATCATAACATTGATCCCGCCTTACCCAGACTCGATTTCTTAATCCCTTTTACTACATATTTGATTTATATTTCTAGTCTCTATTATTTTTCAAAACGAAAAATGTTTAATATTTTTTTAAAATGGAAAAGTAATTATGTTTTTATACCATATATAATTATTTATGCATTGAAGCATATTCTGATGTAAGCTATGTATATGATAAATGAGATTGAAAATCATCTTGTAGTTTTTGTACGTATATTGGAGGAAATATAGTAACTTAGAAAAATAAATAACAAACAGTGGTGTCCTGCTTGTTAATTAAAGTGGTTGGGAACACTTACAAAAAGACCCGGGATAAATCTACAACTATGTTTTGTCATATTAAATCTATTATCTGAATATCCAAAAATTTAGTGTTCCATGCAAGAACAAAACATATTGAAATTGATTTCCATTTAATCAGATAGAAAGTTATCAAAAAACAAATATGTAATCTATTTGTTTATTCAGATAAAGAGTTGGTTGACATTTTCACCAAACTAATTTCTCCATCTTTTTTAGATATTTGTGTCAAGCCGATAATGATCAATATATATGCTTCAACTTGAGGGGGAGTTTTGAAATCCTAGATTAAAAGCCCAAAAGGGACCTATTATATATTTTTTATTGTATTTAGTCTCACATCTCCAATTATAAATTCTTCCTCCAACTCTGCTTTATATAAAGAGGGGAGATCTTATGTAACAATGCGGATTCTTTGAAATAATATTTATTTATATTTCAAATTATCACAACTCCTAACTTTTCTATGAACTTCCATCTAGTTCCTCAGTCCCTATCATTGCCTTTCCTCCTGATGAGGATCTTATTGTCTCTGATGTTGATGAGGACACAGTATCCAATGAAGATGAACTTGAAGAGCTACTGGAGATTCTTTCATCCAAGAAGATTGATCCCTCCATTTTGTTCAAAGGTCTATCCAAAGAATAATTTGCTCTCTAAAAAGCATCTAAACTAAAAATCTATTCAAAGAAGAATCACATGAACTTTATCTCAATTATGAAAAGGCTAAATCAAAAGAAATTTGATATTTTGAAAAGACATCTACACTTGCAATTTTCTGCTGAATTAATAAAACCAGAATAGAAACTCAAATCGATGTATCCCCGACATCTTACATCTGCAACATTGATTATAAGAGAGACTTTGATTTGATGTGGAGTTGAAGACCCCTCAAATCTGATGTTCAACATGAGCTTAGCAAGGATTTGTTGTTGTCACATTCATTTGTGCCATGCTAATGACCGTGAGTGGTGACACAATTTATCCAGAGTGGATTTCCTTGGCTGCGTGCTATTCAGCAAAGAGTAGAGGACCGTTTTCTTTCATTGTCCACTTTTATTGTTATTTGTCAACTATCTATCGACTAAGTGGAAAAATGACGCCAAGATATTGTTTTATGATGAGCATACACGCCATGACATTAGCCTGAGAAACTCTTTTAGTCAGTGGCCGAAGGCGAGGCAAACAATGTGGAAAAAGATGAGTCAAATGAGACAAATATTGTTTTACATGCAATCATGGGGATTTGGAACCAGTAAACAATGCAGCTATGTACAATAATGTCTGAACACTTTGTGTTAGTGTTGTTAGCTCCGGAAGCACCCATAATTTCATCAAGGAATTCATTGTTTACTCTTTAGAGTTGAAAGTGAGATCGAAAAATGGGACGTAATTGTGGCAAATGATGAAAGATTACTTAGCCCCTTGAAAGTATTTGACATAGTTTTGGGAGTAACTTGGTTTCACACACTAAGGATGATATTATAGGATTTCAATACCCGAATAATGACCTTTAGGTTGCACTTGCGGTGTTATTCAGACCCAAATGACACCATTATAGATTTTGGAAAAGTTGTTAATAGACTACTTAGACCCCTCTGGGAACCCGATCGACTTACCTCCTCCTCGCTCGTTGAATGATATACCTTTGTTCTTCTGGAACCGCTCGATTATAGTGTGAATAACAATAATTTTTTCAAGAAAGGTAAAATCTAGGAACAATGTAATGAATTGTTGCACCGCTGCAGCCAGTCCCCTTTCTCATTGCTGGTCCTTTTGGTAAAGAACATGATGATTCATGATGTTTTTGCATGGAATATCAGATGTTGAATATAAAGATTATCAAGGCCATTTTTTATATACCAATGGTCGATGAGATTTTAGTGGAATTGCGTGCCGCCCGCTTACTTTCAAAATTAAACTTGCGGTCCGGGTATCACCAAATACGAATGTATGATGGTGATATGGTAAAGAAGATATTCCGAATCCTTTCCAGTAAATATTGTCCTTTGGGATAGATCACATTTTGTGTACATTTTAGGCTATCATGATCAAAGTACTCACCCCTTCTTAAATTTTTCTTAGCATTTTTCAATGGCATCTTAATCTACAACATTTGAAGAAATCTAAATGCTCGTTTAGATTGACACAAATAACATATTTGGGACACATTGTGCATGCAACCTCGGTTTCGTCCGACCAAAGAAAATTAGAGGTTGTGATTAGTTGGTCTTAACCACAATCGCCCAAGGCTTGGAAGGAACTTCTAGTGTTATCGGGTTATTTCTGACAATTCATCAAAAATTATAGAGTTATTTTGACATCTTTTATAAGCCCGTTGAAGTAAAAAATGCATTCCAATGAACTTTAGAAGCCGTCAAACATTAACATCTCTTAAATATGTCCTTGCAGCCTCCATGGCCCTGCAATTACCCGACTCCCACAAGATATTTGCCTGCATTGTGATGCATATGGTAGAGGAATCAATGTCGCACTCTCATAATAGGGTCACCTAGTAACCCTTTTTACCACAAATTTTAGTCCCACATGGAGTTATCCATTTATAAACAGAAGTTGTTCAGGTTAGTGAAGGCGATTGAATTGTTTAACATTTGGCGTTGTACTTATGGGGAGGATGCTTCATTATTCAAACCGACCAATTCCACCAAAATATTTTTCGGAGAAGAATATCACAATCTCACTCTAGCAACATTGGGCTAGCCATCTTTTGGGGTTCATTTTAGTGTTGGAATATGGTCAGCTCAATGGTTCCACCAATACATTCACTCGATGTTGTAGGTATCTCAGTTGGCAATTTCTCACTTGTAACTTGCCTTTTTTAATGTTATTGAGGTTTGTAGGCCTCCACTCTAGCGACCATTTCAATTTGGATTGTGTAGGCCAAGGGTGAAGCCCATTGGTCTTATGGTGATGGGTTTATTTGGTGCATCCGTAAGTTAACCTCACACCGACCGTTCCATTGCTTCCATCGATAGTCAATATCATCCACATTATGACATGAAAAAGCTGAAAAGACAATTCAGTATGTGTTAACTGTTTTCTTTTTGAAGGGAGTGAAGGGGCAGTCAAGAAAGTAGCACAAGCTTGTACTACATGCTATCAAAACAAGACGCCCCAAACTCAAGAAACTAGTTTATGGTAGCCCTTAGATATTTCTACTCAATAAACCAGCCTATTTGAGTTTAAATATATATGGATTTTGTTGAAGGATTGCCAAATTCATAGGGGAATCAATGTTGCTTGTTGTCTTGGATCGTTTCCCCAAGAGGGCTTACTTCATACGGCATCCACACCCATACATGAGAACCAGTATGGCACACATGGTCTTTTCTCACGTCTTTCAGTTGTGTGGCCCTCCCGAGACTACTGTCTCTTATCGTGATGGAGTTTTTACCGGTCCATTTTAGCAAGCACTCTTCAAAGTTGAGGGAACAAATTTTCCAATTGGGGCTTATAACTTCTCGATGATTTTTTTTGTATGTGAAACAAATGCGGTTTCGAGATCATTTTTATCTGATGGTCGGAGATGATCTGAACTTACTTTTTATTAAGATGTGCTTTTTAGGGCTCGGACAACTCTAGTTAGGAAGTTGTACATCATCTTTGTGGCTTTTGTTTTATTGGATCTACCCTCCCTCCTCGTGTTGATGTAGGCTTCTTTGGACTGTGAACCACATAATTGGGTTCTTTGTAGTACTTTATCTCTTTTGTTATGACTATGTTATTGTATTCCTCTTATGGTAAGACTATAACGTTCAAGCAAGAGATAATATGGTAGTGTAGTCTTCAGAAGGTTTGCTTGGCTCAAGAAAAATAATAATGAAGGTTGTAATAGTAAGACAGATAAGGTTAGAAAAAAAACCAAAGAATACCATTCTAGGCTGGTGATGAAGGTTGTAACAAACCAATGATCAAAGATATGATTTAGAATACAAATTCAGCTGAAGTTACTGAGGAAAAAGTTGTGGTATATTGTTACCCTTAAGATTTTTGGTTGTTAGATTCTAGAGAAAAGCAGAGAAGAAGGGAAGAGTATGAAAGAAGAGCAACTCCAAGGCCGACCATAGGATTTGATAAGCGATCATCCGAGATGAGAGGTAAAAGTACATTCCCGCTACTTTTATCCCCACACACCCAATGTAAAACAGTAAATAAAGATAATACTAATAACAGAGTTTCAAGATGCGTTTCACTCCCTTTGTCATGATGGTCTCCGATCCCATTCTTTCCTCTGTTTTCCACATACTATTAACCACTAGGTTTACGTGTCCAAGTCCATATATATTGGGCCCTTCACTTTTACATTATAATACCTCTATTTGAAAAAATTGTCTCATCCTGAAGGAAAAATCTCTCACAACTGAAGGTGGAAATTGATACTATCCACCCACGTGGTATCTGATGAGGATCGATGTTTACAAGTGTCATGGACACATGCTTACCAATCGACGACGACTTGGTTGATGATGCTTTCTATTGAAGGTACTGGCGGTTCAACAAATATGGTAGTTGGTTTGCATAAATGTGAGGTGTTAGCGTCTATTATAGTTAAAATTGTTCCTTCAATTGGGTGGTTTCCAACCATCTTCTTTAGTTGAGAGATGAAGAAGACAGGATTTATATGGCTCCTTGGTGGATGTTGGAGGTTTATGGTACTTCACAAATGCGAGCTTTGATGGTGTACGATCCATAAAATCAAAGGTTAAACAAATATCTGGTCCCTAATTTCGATCTGTACCACACAACGACACTTATTTTCATAGTGCAACAATTTTTGTTGTGCTTAATGGAGATAAATTTTAGTTTTCGTAGAATTTTGTCTCTATCTTCTTGTCGGCTGACTATTGCTTCCAATTGACATTCCCCTAATAAATTCCGCTACATGGTGGGTGGTGGTCAATTATATACAACCTGAAATGCCCTTATTGCAATTTTAATATGCCCATCGTAGCTGCTTGGCTCACCCTAGTGGTTGTTCAGATGCGAAGCAACGATGATAGGTTTCCAAACATCGATAGAGAACTTCAGTTAGCTCGCTTATCTTCTAGTGGTAGGCATTGGCGCATTGCTCATACCCAATTGGGCCCCCTATAGTTTACATGTCTACTGGAAAATACTCATGGTGATGGGTCTTGATCGAGAACAATGAACCATAGTTGATTGAAAATAATGAACCACATAAGTGCTATTGGATGACTCATAAATGAAGGTGTCTACTACTGAAGAATCTATGAATGGGTGAAACAAGGGAATGCAATGCCCTTATTTTGATTTCATTTCCCTTAACAATGGAATGCAATATCACCCAATATACTTGAGTAACCGAATGATAAACTCTATAAAAATGTCATCTGATACTATCTATGGAAATAGTGGGACATATTCTCCCTGAGAATGTTGTCTCGTACTTAACTCTTTTGTCATATAAGGAAAGAGGACACCACCTATTTCACTTATTAAAGCATACCACGCCATTAGAGTGAGGTTGTGCGACAACAATTTGTTCTGAAGTCCCTTGTATAGACTGCACTGCGGAATTCCGCTTAGGCACCGTTCGTTTCGCCGGTTTTGCTAAGTGGGTTTTGGTTTTACTTAAATAAAACCAAAAATCAAGTTCGTTTTGTCATTTTTAGTCAAGTTTTTGGTTTTATTTGAAAACTTACCGGTTTTCACCGGGATAAATATTGCCTAGACCTAAAACTCACCTCCATCGGTCGGTTTTCATCCCGCGTCGTTTCTCACCCCCCAGCGGAGACCTGCGGCTGTTTTCCTCGCCATTGATGCCGACGGTGCCGCATATCTCCACCAGTGACTTCAACTGTCGGAGAAGAGGGGGAGGAAGAGGGAATGACTGCCGGCGGCCTGCTATAACGCTGCGAAACTCCGGCGACCACCACCGGCCTCGACGAAAACATGTGACATCTCCCTTGCCGAGCTCCGACCATCATATGTCCGTGCCATTTCAGAATTTTTGGCAGTCATCCTCTTCTAATCCTCTTCTAATAAGCACATCAATTCTAGTATTTATTGAGAAAGAATGGCAGAATACAATATTTCATCCTCAATATGCATAATTTTTTCAGCCAGGGAAGATTTGAAGGCATGAATGACTTCATAATGGTTCCGAACTTATCTTTAGTTCCGCCTTCCTATTTCAAGTTGGAGTTGCAGCCCCAAATGTGAGCAGAAGATGAAATCCAATGTTTTTTTTCTTCTGTTCCTAATATGAGAAAGCATGTAGGCTTTGCTAGATATATTATTAGCTTTCTCCCCATGATCACTGATATATTAATTTTTGTGTCCGAAAACTTTCTTATAGACGAACATAAAATTTGACATTTATTAATTTCTGGGCCTGAAAACCTTCCTCCAAATGAACAACACAATTGGTTTTGACAGAAAACTAAAACCTTCCGGTTTTTAGTTTTCAAACAAAACCAATTTCTGCCAAACAAAACCTGCGAAACGAACGGGGCCTTATAGTTTGGGAATTCATAATGATATGGTCGAAAGCATTAGTCGACCCTGGTGGTGTATCCGTCCACCAATTATAGTGAATGACATGAGTAGAGAGGTTCGATCATCAATGCAAATATCAAAATCTGTTGCCGTCTCCTAATTGAACCCTGTCTCTTCATACCAAAGTAGGGGTGAAAGACTGCAAGCGATTTTGTCTGGGTTTGGAGGGGCAAAGCGTCTAATTCTCGATATTCCTCATTTTTAATAACATAACACTTTGATCACCCCAACTAGCTGTACTGAGCATATGTCATATTGTGGTGGTCTGTGCAAGTTGTTAAATGGCTCCCCAGATGATAAGGTCTACAGTTCTATATAACTAGTACGAGTGCTATCAACTCATTTTCATAAGTGGAGCAGAAATAATGTCGTTGAAGAATGCGTGAATTAAGTAGCCTATGAGAGGGTAGTCTTGCATGAGGATCATACTTATGTTTGACTTGGAAGCGTGACATTCCACAACCAATAGTTGGGAGAATTCTGGCATATCTAGATCCAGGGCTTGTAACTATTTGAACATTGCATCTCCCTCAAGTGTCCACTGGATTGTGGGGTCGATATCTTTCTTCAGGAGATTTATTGACTAAGCCAACTTGCCATATGCATGATTGAACTATCATTAACATCCAATGAATTCACCGAACCATCGAATGACGCCTATGTGGCACAGAATTGGCCACTAGACCTCGTTTTTTCCCATAGAAACCCACTGCAAGGAAATGGTTTGGCCAAGACAATTAATCTTGGTCTGACCAAAAGTATATTTCCTTGGGTTGATTTATAATGAGTCACTGTAGGAGTGGGCAAGGTTGCTGCAAGGTGCTATAAGTGGTTTTCCATTATGAGCTATACATTTTTATCTATATTTTATTATAGTATTTTAATAATAAATAATTACCTTTTATTCATTTTTATCTCAATAATTATCTAATCCGCTTTCTCAAATGATCCATATTCATAAGAGTGACTAAATTTTACGCTGGCCGTATACCTAACACAACTTTCACCATTTTTCATCCGGGCTTGAGAGCGTCATAGGCTGGTTACAAAGGATCCATATAGCCCCCACTATAGTGGGATAAAGGCTTGAGTGTTGTTGTAATTATCTAATCCGCTTTCTTTTGTGTTTTCAGGACTAGTTGAGCTGTTGATAGTAATTTGGAGCATATAACCATGGTCATGAGAAATTTTGAAGCTTGTCATCCAATTTCCAGTTTACATGCCCTAGGTCACGGGCGTGACATAGGGTTGTGACATCAATCACGAACATGACCCCTCTTCCGATCCAGAACAAGGCTGCCAGGTCATTTAAAGTTACACGCCCTTGGTCACATGCATGACTAAGGGGCGTGACCAAGGGGCGTGGCCCAGGGGCGTGACCAAGGGGCGTGACCCAGGGGCGTGACCAAGGGGCATGACATCTAGGTCACGGGTGTGCCTCGACCTGCAAGCATTCAAGAAGCCAGTTCACGCCGCCATGCTGTTTTAACTTTCACCCCCTTGATCACAGGCATGACTAAGGGGCTTGACCTCTCCTACAACCGCCACATTGACCTAGTTCACGCCATTTCACCGCTGTTTATGACCCAGTCAAGATACGCCCTGTAACACCCCTTCCCAGTATTTCAGAAATCAGCCGTCCGGCCGGGTCAGCGATGTAAAGAAAACTAGGAAACAGTATTAAAACTAGTAGCAGCAGGTAATAAAATCTATATTAAGCAATTTAAGACTTACAGCGGAAGTTTGAATAAAGTAAACTAAGGGTAACCACATACCTGATATCTGGATTCACAGAGCCACTAAACAGGAAGTAAAACTGAATTTAACTGAAAATCTGGTTAAGCATAATAGTCTGAATGCATGTATGTCTTTGAAAATAATTTTATGCATTTAAAACTTTTATGTTATGTGCTTTGCATGCCTTCGCACTATTCTCTGGTCACACATCTACTCGTACTAAGCACGTGACTGTTATTTTACTAACTCAAGTCCTGGCGTTCACTAACTAGCGTATTGTCTCATGTCAGGTCTATACTTGAGTTTTAGGTGGCTTCTAACCTGCTCATCTACTAGGAAGGCTCTAGGCAGAGTAGCTCCTAACGCGCAACTGAAACTGACGACCCGAGACCATCTTACGAACCCAATTGTTCTAGTGTCACGCGGACACGGTCTCGAATCCACTAGCTGGCTCAAGGGAAGACACTTCCCAAGTCTGTACTACTCATAAGGTTCCATGTGCCTTATGAGAAAGGTAGTGCGCCTCTACCTAGCACGGAAGAAACTCTGTGTGCTGGCTGACCTTTGTGGTCTGACGCTACTCTGCAAAGGATATCTTTTCTGGTGTACTACTAAGCGACCCTTGACTTTCTTGTGGTCGACTTGAAGGGACATTCACGCCCTTGGTTGGACAAATTCCAAACCTACGAACACGGTTACCGCCTTCGTACCCTACGTTTCTGTTCATGACCTGACTACTTGGGTCTTAGGGAAATCGTGTCACCCTACACATTTTTCGTAACCGTTTTCCTATCATCACACCTTTCTATGCATGGACATGCTACTTGAAATAAATCTATTTGTGTATAAAAATACAATACTTTATATATCTAGCTAAAAGGAATTTAAAATTCCTTACAGCGGTGGTACGGCGCTCGTAGACTCGGCGCGGCGACATCTTCTATTTCCGAAGGCAAATCCTACTACTGGGGACCTTCAGAAAGCTGCCTCGAACCTACCAAAATCCTGCAATTCAAGGCAAACCTAAACTCATAATTTTTCCCTAAGGGTTTTCCGGTGGAAAAATCCAAATCATCTAAGGTTGCAAAACAAATGCGTACTAGCTTCGTATACTACCTTTATGCGGAGATATTGGGGTTCTCAATGCGTCCCACTCAAACTCCGCGGTGAACCACGAACACCAAAACCTAAAATAGCGCAATAGAAATGAAAATTAGTTTAGTCTACCTCCAAAACGAAGGATATCCAAGTAGAAATCGAGAAAAGGAAGGGATCGACTCACCGGAACCAAAACAAACTCAACCTCCTTCGGTTAGGGTTGAAATCGGCTCTTCCACGACCAAGGAAGGAAAAGGAATGCTTGCTAGCGCCTTCAGAGGAGGGAGGAGGAGTCGAATCTGCGTTCCGAAGGGGGATCGGGCGGCGGCGAGTCCTGCGGAAGGCGTCGGAGGCGGGATCGGGAGACGTCGGGCTCGGCGTCAACAGGGGACGGAACACGCGAATACGGGAGAGGGGAAAGTGTCGGGCTGCGCTCGGTTTATTCCGTGAGAGAGGATTTCGTGCGGGATTTCTAATCGGGCTGCAGCGGTTCTCTTCATAACCGCAAAGAGGAGAAATGGGAGAATAGGTTAAAGGCACACCATTTCCACTCAAAAATCACTAAGAACGGCTATCGGCACACCCAACTCTCAAATAAACGGTCGCGACTCGCCCCTACAATTTAAATAAATATTTTGCGTCAATAATTACGGATGTTACAAATCTCCCCTCCTAACAAAAATTTTCGTCCTCGAAAATTAAAACCATACCTGAATCGAAGAGAAAAGAATAGTCTGCATTGCTCTTAAGCTCATCCTCTCGCTCCCAAGTATACTCTGGACGGCCACAGTTCATCCAAAGGACTTTGACCATGCGAATCTCTCTATTTCTGAGCTTCTGAATCCTTGAGTCCACTATCTTGACTGGTCTAACTCCAATACTAAGATCTGTCTCAATTGGTGTTTCCTCGGTACTGATGATCTGACTGGGATCTCTGACTGCTCTCCTCAGATAGGAGACGTGGAATACATCATGTACACCACTCATTTCTTCAGGTAAGGCCAACCTATATGCAACCTCACCAACTCTTTCCAGTACCTCGAAAGGACCAACGAATCTGGGACTCAGCTTCTTCATTCGCTTTATTCTAGAGACTCCTCTAACTGGTCTGACCTTCAGATAAACGTAGTCTCCAACACTGAACTCTACTGACCTGTGCTTCTGATCATGATACTTGGCCTGGCGATCCTGAGCTGTCTTCATACGCTCCTGAATAAGCTTAATCCTGTCTGAGGTCTTATCAATCCATGACTCTCTGATAGAAGATCTTTCCTCACTCTCTGCCCAACATAACGGTGTCCGACAACGTCTACCATAGAGGGCCTCGAACGGTGCCATTCCAATACTTGCCTGGAAACCGTTGTTGTAGGAGAACTCCACAAGAGTAACATACTTCTCCCCACTTTCCTCCAAAATCTAGAATGCACATCCGTAGCAGATCCTCCAAAGTCCTATTTGTGCGCTCAGTCTGTCCATCGGTCTGAGGATGGAAAGCGGTGCTGAAATGTAACCTGGTACCCAACCGCTCCTGAACGTATCGCCACTCCCTGGAGGTAAATCTGCCATCTCGGTCTGAAACTATAGTCTTGGGAACACCGTGAAGTCGAACTATCTCATCTAAATATAACTGGGCTAGCTTCGGACCTTGATCTGTCTTCCTAAGAGGAATGAAATGGGCGACCTTAGAAAGTCGATCTACTATAACCCACAAGGAATCATTCCCACTCTGCGATCTCGGCAAACCATGAATGAAGTCCATAGATATATCCTCAAAAGTCCACTCGGGAATGGGAAGTGGCTGCAATTTGCCTCCAGGCCTCTGACACTCGGCCTTAACCATCTTGCATGTCTCACACTTCCCTACATAATCTGCAACATCGCTCTTCAAACCTGGCCACCAGACTGTCTTCTTAAGATCTGCATACATCTTCGTGCTACCAGGATGTATCGAATATCTAGAATTGTGTGCCTCGAAAAGAATGTCCTCACGAAGGTGACTGACATCTGGGATGCACACTCTGCCATCATGCAATAATAACTCATCCTGGATAGAGAACCTCTCTTTCTGTCCTGACTGCACTGAGATCCAAATCTCTGCCATCTTTGGATCCAGCGGTAATGCTGTCCTGATCCTATCTCTAATATCGCACGAAATCTCCATCCAACTCAAACAAGCTGAACCAAAACTGCAACGGGGCACAACGACAATGTCCAGTCTCTCCAGCTCTCGTACTAACTCCTCCTGCTGAGTGAGAAGATAGAAACACACGAGCCTCTCCTGCTAAGAGCATCAGCTACCACGTTCGCCTTTCCTGGGTGGTACTGAATGTCTACATCGTAGTCTGCTAGAAACTCCAACCATCTGCGTTGTCTCAAATTGAGCTCTCGCTGATCAAAGATATACTTAAGGCTCTTATGATCAGTAAAGATCTCACAACGCACTCCATAGAGGTAGTGTCTCCAAATCTTCAGAGCATGAATGACTGCTGCAAGCTCCAAGTCATGTACGGGATAGTTCCTCTCATGAACCTTTAACTGTCTCGAGGCATAGGCTACGACCTTTCCATGCTGCATGAGAACACAACCCAAACCCTGACCTGAAGCATCACTATAGATCTGAAATCCGTCTGGCCCTGAAGGCAAACTCAAAACTGGTGCGGTCATCAATCTGTTTCTTCAAGTTCTCATAGGCCAACTCACACTCAACTGTCCAATCCAAGCCCTTTCCCTTCCTAGTGAGGGAAGTCAGTGGTAAGGCTATCTTCGAGAAATCCCTGATGAATCTCCTGTAGTATCCAGCAAGACCCAAAAAGCTGCGAACCTCTGAAACTGTCGACGGCCTTGGCCAACTCTTAATGGCCTCTATCTTCTTTGGATCAACACTAACTCCTTTCTGACTGATGATGTGGCCTAAGAATGCAATCTCTGAAAGCCAAAACTCACACTTTGAAAATTTTGCATACAACTGGTTCTTCCTGAGTGTGCTCAAAATAATCCTGAGGTGAGCTGCATGGTCTTCTGCACTCTTAGAGAACACCAAAATATCATCTATGAAGACGATGACAAAACGATCTAAATACTCCCGAAATACCCTGTTCATCAGGTCCATAAATACTGAAGGGGCATTGGTCAGCCCGAACGGCATGACCACGAACTCGAAGTGTCCATATCTGGTACTGAAAGCAGTCTTCTGTATATCCACGTCACGAATCCTCAGCTGATGATAGCCCGACCTCAGATCTAACTTGGAGAAAGTGCTCGCTCCCACCAACTGGTCGAACAAATCATCAATCCTGGGAATCGGGTACTTGTTCTTAACGGTCAACTTATTCAATTCGCGGTAGTCTATGCACAATCTCAGACTACCATCCTTCTTCTTCACGAAAAGCACTGGAGCACTCCAAGGCGAAGTACTGGGGCGTATAAAACCCAAATCAAGCAGCTCCTGCAACTGGCTCTTCAATTCTGCTAGTTCCCTTGGCCATCCGATAGGGAGATTTGGCTACCGGTGTAGCCCCAGGATGCAAGTCTATCGGGAACTCAATCTCTCTATCTGGAGGGCACCCGGGAGCTCTTCCGGGAAAGCATCTGGAAACTCCTGCACCACTGGTACCTCCAACAAATCAGCCTTAGACTCCGCGCTCATCAGTACTACGAAGGTTTCACAGCCCTGACTAATGCACTTTCTCGCTTGGACTGCAGATATGATCATCTTCACTACTCCCTTCAATCCCTGAAAAGAGAAAGATGTCTGGTTGGGGCCATCGAACTGAATCTGCTTCGCCCTACAGTCAATCCTGGCGTTGACTGCTGAAAGCCAGTCCATTCCAAAAATCAAGTCAAACCCTGCTATAGGTAGCAGCAAAGCTTCCACGATAATCTCAGTGTCACCAAACTGCACTGGCACCCTGCACTTGTCTCTGGTCTGCAGAAGGGATCCATTCGGCATCATGACTTCCAGCGGTACTGACTTGGGGAAGACTTCTAAATCCAACTTACGCACTAAAGATTCCGCGATAAACGAGTGCGAGGCACCCGTATCAAACAGAATCTTAGAGGGTAAGTTACGAATCATAAGGATGCCTACATGAATGATTTATGAAGGATGAAAAATTTAACGTGTCACTACGGAGGATTTTAAAACTAACTTGCAAGCAAACAACACTTACCTGTCACAACATCCTCCTGATCCTTCGCCTCCTGCTGACCCAGCCCATAAGCTCTGGGCTGCACTAAGTCTCGACCCTGTTGTGGTCTCCCATCAGTAATCATCAATGCTTTGCCCTTATCTACCCTGCTAGGGCCACCAACCTCGAACTTCGACTGCAAGAAGTAAATTTCATTAAAAACCTATCGTAATTACATAAATGTAATCAATACAAAAGGACCTAGATTACCTGATTTGGCCCAGCTTCCTGACAGAAGCGAGCTATGTGTCCAGGTTGACGGCACTTGTAACATACGCCTGCACTGGCCAAACACTCTCCTGAGTGGCGACGCTGACACTTGGGACACGTGGGATAGTCCTTGCTTCGGTCACCAGATTGACCATTCTTCTTAGCATCAGGCTTCGGCTTCTTGTTCCAGTTCTTACCTTGGTCATTCTTGTTCTGCTGCTGCGGCTGATGCGAATCCTGAGATCGCTTCGCACGGAAACTACTTCGCTTCTGAACCTTCTGCTGGTCAGCCTCCAGTCTGCGAGCTGTATCCACTAAGCTCCTGTAATCAGCATTGACCATAGTCATCAGCGGCTGCCTCCTCAACGAGTCACGCAAGCCATCCACGAAACGACTGCACTTCTCAGTCTGATCTCCCTGCATCACGCCCGCATATCTAGCCAGATGAGTCAGCTCTCGCTCGTACTCAGTAACTGTCCTGTCCCCCTGGAAAAGCCTCAGATACTTCTCTTTGAGACCTCGTCGTGCGGAAGGAGGCACGAACCAACTAGCAAGAGCTCTAGAGAACTCGCCCCAAGTGAACATGTCTGGGGTACGGCCTGGCCAAACAAAAAAATACGATCATACCATATTAAAATTAACACATTACTTCCTAAAATAAAGGAATTGATCATAACGCTTTACCTGCAGGATCATCTGTCCGGTATTTGTCCCACCAGACTTTTGCCTCTCCTCGGAGGAGGAAAGCTGCCAGAGGAACTTTCTTATTCTCCGGGCACTCCAACATATTCAGCAGGTCTCTGGTGTTAGCTATCCAATCATCTGTATCCATCGGGGTCTCATCCCCACTGTAGTTCGAAGGCTGAAGTTCTCTGAAATTTCTCAAATAGCGCTCCAGGGTCATCTCCACAGGCTGCTGCAGGAGCTGGTGCAGGGACTGGTACTTGTACTGGAGCTGGAAACCTGCAGCCAGTCCTCTCTGAAACTCCATCAAGGCAACAGTAACCGCCCTGGCAATCTGAGACGCTATGTCAGTGCCCTCTGGAGCTGCTGGAACTGGCGGTACCTGTGGCATGGCAGCGTCTCCCATGGTTGCATTAGGAGTCGGGTTCTGGCGTGAAGATTCACCTGGTTCACTAACTCGTGGTGCCTGATAGAATATATAAAGGAAATCTGATTATTTATCAAGCATCTAAGAAATCTGATCTAGCAACTTATTTTGTACTCTAGCGAACACTAAGGCTTAATCGCAACTTAAAGTACTTTACTGACAAAAGTTTACTCTTAAACGCTCCTATGGCTCTGTGAATTCTTTCTAGGGTCCAGGGATCCTAAACCTGCTCTGATACCAATTTGTAACACCCCTTCCCAGTATTTCAGAAATCAGCCGTCCGGCCGGGTCAGCGATGTAAAGAAAACTAGGAAACAGTATTAAAACTAGTAGCAGCAGGTAATAAAATCTATATTAAGCAATTTAAGACTTACAGCGGAAGTTTGAATAAAGTAAACTAAGGGTAACCACATACCTGATATCTGGATTCACAGAGCCACTAAACAGGAAGTAAAACTGAATTTAACTGAAAATCTGGTTAAGCATAATAGTCTGAATGCATGTATGTTCTTTGAAAATAATTTTATGCATTTAAAACTTTTATGTTATGTGCTATGCATGCCTTCGCACTATTCTCTGGTCACACATCTACTCGTACTAAGCACGTGACTGTTATTTTACTAACTCAAGTCCTGGCGTTCACTAACTAGCGTATTGTCTCATGTCAGGTCTATACTTGAGTTTTAGGTGGCTTCTAACCTGCTCATCTACTAGGAAGGCTCTAGGCAGAGTAGCTCCTAACGCGCAACTGAAACTGACGACCCGAGACCATCTTACGAACCCAATTGTTCTAGTGTCACGCGGACACGGTCTCGAATCCACTAGCTGGCTCAAGGGAAGACACTTCCCAAGTCTGTACTACTCATAAGGTTCCATGTGCCTTATGAGAAAGGTAGTGCGCCTCTACCTAGCACGGAAGAAACTCTGTGTGCTGGCTGACCTTTGTGGTCTGACGCTACTCTGCAAAGGATATCTTTCTGGTGTACTACTAAGGCGACCCTTGACTTTCTTGTGGTCGACTTGAAGGGACATTCACGCCCTTGGTTGGACAAATTCCAAACCTACGAACACGGTTACCGCCTTCGTACCCTACGTTTCTGTTCATGACCTGACTACTTGGGTCTTAGGGAAATCGTGTCACCCTACACATTTTTCGTAACCGTTTTCCTATCACCACACCTTTCTATGCATGGACATGCTACTTGAAATAAATCTATTTATGTATAAAATACAATACTTTATATATCTAGCTAAAAGGAATTTAAAATTCCTTACAGCGGTGGTACGGCGCTCGTAGACTCGGCGCGGCGACATCTTCTATTTCCGAAGGCAAATCCTACTACTGGGGGACCTTCAGAAAGCTGCCTCGAACCTACCAAAATCCTGCAATTCAAGGCAAACCTAAACTCATAATTTTTCCCTAAGGGTTTTCCGGTGGAAAAATCCAAATCATCTAAGGTTGCAAAACAAATGCGTACTACTTCTTCGTATACTACCTTTATGCGGAGATATTGGGGTTCTCAATGCGTCCCACTCAAACTCCGCGGTGAACCACGAACACCAAAACCTAAAATAGCGCAATAGAAATGAAAATTAGTTTAGTCTACCTCCAAAATGAAGGATATCCAAGTAGAAATCGAGAAAAGGAAGGGATCGACTCACCGGAACCAAAACAAACTCAACCTCCTTCGGTAGGGTTGAAATCGGCTCTTCCACGGCCAAGGAAGGAAAAGGAATGCTTGCTAGCGCCTTCAGAGGAGGGAGGAGGAGTCGAATCTGCGTTCCGAAGGGGGATCGGCGGCGGCGAGTCCTGCGGAAGGCGTCGGAGGGCGGGATCGGAGACGTCGGGCTCGGCGTCAACAGGGACGGAACACGCGAATACGGGAAGGGGGAAAGTGTCGGGCTGCGCTCGGTTTATTCCGTGAGAGAGGATTTCGTGCGGGATTTCTAATCGGGCTGCAGCGGTTCTCTTCATAACCGCAAAGAGGAGAAATGGGAGAATAGGTTAAAGGCACACCATTTCCACTCAAAAATCACTAAGAACGGCTATCGGCACACCCAACTCTCAAATAAACGGTCGCGACTCGCCCCTACAATTTAAATAAATATTTTGCGTCAATAATTACGGATGTTACACGCCCTAGGTCATTGGCGTGACCTAGGGGCGTGTACTCCCCGAGTTACTCAATTTTGGTTGTTTTTCTCCCAACGTTCCCTGATTTTCATGTTAGCGGTTCTCTCCCAGACACGCTCTAGGTCTCGGGCGTAACCTAGGGGCATGACTTCCCAAATTTCAACTATAAAATCCCAATAGTTGCAAGTTGATCCGGATCCATTCCCTGCTTTAGATTGGATCATTTTTAGTTTATTTTCTGTAATTTCCTTCATGCAATTTTACTTTACTTCTTGCCATTTCAATTTCTAGTTTAGAATTTCCTTTTCTTGCACTTGTAAGTTGTAATTCCTTTTTCTAGTTATAAAAATGTTTTTCTTTTTAATCATGTCTAGTTAATTTTATGGCATTTGATCAGATGAACTCTTTGCTCTAGAATTGTAGAAGCTTAAGTATTGAGGTATTTGATAGTACATTATTTATCTATATTTTACTATAGTATTTTAATAATAAATAATTATCTTTTATTTATTTTTATCTCAATATTTATCTATTTCGCTTTCTTTTGTATTTTCAGGACTAGTTCGGCTGCTGATAGCAATTTGGAGCATATAGCCATGGTCAGGAGAAATTTTGGATCTTGTCAGCCAAAATCCCAGTTTATACGCCCTAAGTCACAGGCATGAGCTAGGGGCGTGACATCAGTCACAACCATGACCCCGCTTCTAATCCAGAACAAGGCTGCGAGGTCATTTATAGTTACACACCCTTGGTCACGGGCGTGACCAAGGGGCGTGACATCCAGGTCACGGGCGTGCCTTAGCCTGCAAGTATTAAAGAAGCCAATTTACGCCGCCATGCCGTTTTAACTTACACGCCCTTGGTCACTGGCATGACCAATGGGCGTGACCTCTTTTGCAACAGCCGCATTGACCCAGTTTGCGCCGTTTCACCGCTGTTGCTGACCCAGTCAAGACACGCCTTAGGTCACTGGCTTGACCTAGGGGCGTGTACCCCGAGTTACTTAATTTTGGCGGTTTTTTCCCAACCGTGTATTGGCAGTGGTAGGAACTGTCTGGGCATGTAGATATTTGGACCATCCACCTCCTCAAGCTCTCTCTAATACCACTCGTCCTCTACCACAGTTGTGCGATAGTGGCACCAATGTATTTGACACCCCTCCACTAGCTATCTTCTCATGCCATTTTCTAAATTTTCAAGCTCGATTGACAATTTTGTTTGTGGTGATTGTTTTCTAAACATATACAACCTATTTCAACTCATTTCTCTTCTCATAGTATGATTTCTTTTGATGTTATTCATACTAATATTTGGAGACCTTCTCCCGCGACCTCTCTTTGGTCATCGTTGGTTTGTGACATTTATTTACTATTTTCCTCACTCTACTTGGGTTTATTTATTAAAACAAAAAAGTGATGTTTTTGGTTGCTTTAAGCTTTTTCACAAAATGGTGGCCACTCAATTTGACAGTACTATTTGAGTGCTCCGTTGTGCTAATGAGGGTGAGTACGACGACTATAGTGTTTTCGAATCTTATCTTACAGACCATGGTATTCTCCATCAAACCACACGCGTTAATACCTCTACTCAAAATAGTGTTGTTAAATGTAAGAACAAACATCTCCTCGAAGTCACACGGTGTATTTTTTTACAATGAATCTCCCAAAATCTTATTGGGGCAAAGCGGTGCTCACCGCAACTTATCTCATTAACCTCCTTCCCTACAATACCTTACAATATGCCTTCCCTATTTTTCATTTGTCCACCAAATGCATCGTCCATACCTCTCATCTCCCACCTAGTGTGTTTAGATGTGTTTGTTTTGTCCATGTTCATCAACACAATTGTGATAAACTGGATGCTTGTTTCCATAAATGTGTTTTCGTTGGCTACTCATCTACTACAAAAGTGTATCGTTGTTATCGTTTTTTCCTTTCGACGTTTCTTCAGTATCATGGACGTGACTTTTTGTGAAGCAGAACAATTCTTTGGCTCTCCTCAGGGGGAGAGGACACTGAGGATGATGTTCCCAATATTCCCCTTTCAATTCTGTCATCATATCTTCTTCATTCCACGTGTCCGAACACCTTTTCCACTTCTGTCCTTCACCTTCCATGTTCCCAATTACCACGTTCGCTCCTGTCCTTAACTCAATTCCTCTTGTCGGGTGGCTTTCCCCCACTTTCTCAGGTCTATCGACAACGCAACACTAGTCTTAAGATGTTATAAATCCATATCATTCTACCACAACATATACACTCTTTTGAACTAGGTCCTGATGATGATCTCCACCGACCTCTTATACATCTGAAGAGTAAGCCGACTTCATCTAAATACCCAATTGCCAATTATATCTCATATCATAATATGACATAGGCCTTTCATTTCCTCGTTATCTTCTGTTTGTATTCCTAGCACATGGTAGGAAGCAATACATATACCAGAATGGAGAGACAATGAAAGAAGTGATGTTTGCATTTTTGAAGATCCAAACTTAGAAACTATCTCATCTCTCCGCCTACAAAAAACCTGTTGGTTCCAAATGAGTGTTCTCTGTCAAACATAATCAAGAAGAGGTTGTTGAGAGATACAAAGCGAGGCTAGTCACTCTCGCTTATACTCAAACTCCGGGTATGGATTATCATGAAACGTTTGCGCCAGTTGGCAAATGGATTGTAATGGCTCAGAGACCATAAAATATATAGTAACATAAACCATGTTTTGAAATCATATATAATGCATCACAATATATATAATGATCACAATGAGCTTACAAGAAGTACAAAACAACTTTTATTTCATTTATTACATATTTACATCCAGATACAAAAGGTACTATATTAACATATTAATATACATGATCTTGTACATGCCTTGATCCTTCAGCTTGAGAAATATTATGAGTTTTAGGGGTGGTTGGATTGATGGTGTTTGGCTCGTAAAAAAATTGTCCACAACGGGTTAGTCTAAAAAGACTAAGTGAGACTTTAAGTCTTTAACCACTAATACATACAAATAAAGTGGAATATTAGCAATATGCATTTAATTAACAATATAAGAATAATAACTGTATATGTGTATCTATATGCATGTAAAACAATAACATAAAATAGTCAGAAAACAGTATGAGTGCCAGTATATAACTGAAATTAATTTTATTTGTTTATATTCATAAAGAGAAAATGTCGAGAGCATCAGTATAACAGTATCTATATCAGTATTTGGGCCTGAACCCCCAGGGACAATGACTACCAATGCAGTACGTTTATCAAGCGTTAATGCTTTTTCAGCCGGCTTCTTTGGTTGTCGAAATAATACAGTATATTCTTTGTCCCCTCGATTTTTCTCAGATATTTGATGTATGTATAGTTTAAAGAGAAAAATAATATTTAATATTTAATCCGCTTAGGCTATTATCGTTTTTTTGATTTCTCTACAATATTGCCATCGTTTATCAATTTATAATTTATGAGTGATATAATGCACATGGAGGAAGATTTACAACGTCAAAATACTTTGCATGTAACTGAAAGTACAATAATTTACAATGTAAATTAAAGAAATAATCATCACCTGCATAATTTAATTTCCTTTATCTCATCGTAGGTCATCGTCGTGTCTAATGTTTGATGCCGTCCTTCAATTTATCTGTAATTTGGATCGTTTATTAGGCAATTTTTTTTATTGCTGTTGCATCTTTATTTAGAGGAGACATTGACCTTATCGAAAGATTTTAGACTTGTCAGGAGTGACCTTTGGTTAGAAAGAATTTAGGTGATTTGTCCAAAAAGTTTTTAGAATGAGAAATCCATGAATATTGGGAAATAAGGTGGAAAATAAGGGAGCTCTCAAGTAGGTAAGAATGAGGGAAAAGATATTAAATTCAAATCTTCAAATCTTGCAAAGCAAGGAGTGGGCGGTCAATCCCCCTTCTTGTGGTGAAGCGAGAACTAAATTTCCGAAATAAAAAGATGAGGAGAAGACAAAATAATAACTTGAACAGTCATGCCATGTTCAGCCCAATTTAAGCATCAAAAAGTAAGAGTCCAGTTAACAGTAAATGGTAATCCCAGCAACTAACTGAAAATGGAAATCCCAACAGTTAACAGGAAATAGAAATCCCAATAGTTAATAGGAAATGAAATTCCAACATTTAACAAGAAATGGAATTCCAAACAGCTAAAAAATGGAAATCCCAATTTAATATCAAGAATAATATCCCAAATTTAGCTAAGTTCAGCCAAATTCAGCCTTCATAAAAATAAGAAGAATTATTTATGCTTGTGTGCCAGGTATAAAAACATAGAAATCCCAATTTAAGCCTCAAGTATAATCCATTTTCAGCAAAATGAAGAGTTCTTATGATTATGATTCCCCTTTAAACTTCTTTAAATCATCATTCAAATCTTTAATGATATCATTTTGCCAAAGCCAAAACATAAATAGTGAAATTCAAAACTTTCAGATGAAGAAATAGAGGGAGAGAAAGACTGAAATGTTGAAGTCGGCACAAATAGCAGCCAACAACGATCACTGGTTAGGGTAGAGGAGATGAGTGGTTGCATGAAAGAGGAGAGATCCTAACAGTGATTTATATAGACTTTTCTAGGTCGGCAACTTAGTTGACAAAGTAAAAAAATCTCGTCAGATCAGAGCTTGGTGAAGACATGCCTCCCTCTCATGTGACGCAGGACGAATCTATTGGCGGCAGATAAATGATGACCTAACCCTACATGTTATGCAAAAGTCCGACCGTTAGATCACAATTTGATAATAAACAATATCATCCCACGCAATTAATTCAAGACAAGGCAAAATATCTTAATTAAGTGAGACAAGCTTAGGCTTTCCTCCTTGTGGAGGGCCAAAGCAAGGGCGCGCGGTGAATAAACCCTACAAATCACAATATTTATCTAACAAACTACTACCATACGAGATATCCAAACAAATATGATGTTCAATCCGATAAATAATGCTGAATGAAAAATAATAATCCAATACAACAATACTCACTACATAGTGGGCTGATCAAGGAAATAAAGATTCCGAAGCCGGATGAGTAGAGGGACGATCAAATGTGGAACCGGAGGTGTAACGATGATGGGTGTCTGTCCTCGGAGGAAAGTGGGGAGATCGGGCTGATAATGGATAGATCAGGCCGCTAGGAGGGAGATCCGGGCGGGCAAGGATAGATCCGATATTTGAGATCGGATCCGGGTGAAATTTCCGGATCGGGACTGATCCGGAATGGGGACGACTTTGGGAAGGTGGTTCTACGGAAGGAGGGGCTCTGGGGTTGGGAATAATGGTGGAGAGGGGTGCTCGGTGGCTGTTGGTGCGGCAGTGGATGGCTGGTGGTGCTGCAGGGAGCCAAATGAGGGGCGACAGGAAGAGGGAGGGAAGGGGATTGAACGGTGGTTGGCTGGGGGGGCAGGGCCGGCCGGCGGTGGACTGGTGCGAGGAGAGGCCGGATGGAAGTGGGAGGGGCTGGACAAGGACCGGCTATTGGATGGAATGGGGGGAAGGTGGCCGGCTGGAGGAGGAGGCTGCTGCTAGGGCCGACGGTGGACGAGGGCTGGGAAACTACATGAATGAACAATATTTTTAATTAATCAATAGTAAAATGAATAAGAATGAGAGTTTTTTGGACATCACTTGACTGCTACCTTTGGGAGGGATTGGTGGCTGTGGAAGAGGGTTTGGGAGGGGGAAAAGAGGCTTAGGATTAGGGGGTACCTTGGGGAGGAAGATACACACCTAGGAGTCGCCACCTAGGGTTCCACGGATTCGGCACCGGGGCTTGATCGCTGGAATCCGGGATTTCTTTTCACCAAATTCTGCAATGCCTCTTTTCAGTCCATACCTGATCTATTTATAATAAAGAGGAGACTAGGGCATCCCACCATCGACGACTATGATTGGCTGGAGGTGGGGCCACCCAAATACATCAAAATAAATGCAAATATAATAAACTAATATATGAAATTGATTCGCAGCGCGAATTCGGACGCATCCGCGGAGTCTGATCGTCGATTCGGGCACGCCATATATGGAAAGTCACCAATTGACCCCAAACGGGTCCAAAACTCGTCATCCACTGCACGTGCTTGTCTATGCTCCGCATCATCAGGTGTCATTGATATGGAGGAAGGAGAATGACATGTCAATAGAGGAGAAGAACTCACCAAATCCTTTCTCTAATCAAGGATTTGCCGTGCAGCCTTGCCACTGTCGAGAAGAAGAGGTGTGTTCGGCGTATATCGGGTCGGTAGAATTAGGGCAAGGGAGGAGATATATTAAGCCGCATTTTTTATAGAGTATATAATATGATATAAACCCGACCCTTTTAAAGTAATATATAAGCCACTTCCTGTTTAAAAGCCCACTACCAAATAAGCCCTTAAAATGAATTTAATCAGCTAGCTCTTATATATAATATAAGCCCACAACCAACTATTACAAGCCCTTCTAATATATCAGCCTCACTATCTTATAAAATACCATAATATGTATTGAGATAATAACAGTCTTCCATAACATATGCATCAAATATTTACTTTTCATCATCGAGGATTGTTAACAATTAAAAAAATTATTTCATAAAATTTTTAGGTATTACATGGACTCTGACCATGTTATTTATGATGTGTTTCATGCTTGGGATGAGACTTACTGCAACCGAATGTCAAAAATGTCTTTATATGGCAATATTGCAGAATAAGTACATGAAGTTTCAACTTAGAAAATCTCTCTATAGTTTATAGCAATCTACCATTGTTTGGTCGGGAAAATCCCAAAAAGTCGCGAGTCTATTGAGATTTAAACATGGTCACTCTAATCATACCCTATTTGTTAAGAGGAAAACAGAGAAAGTGGCTATTACCATTGTCTATTTCGACGATCTTTATCATAGGAAATGATTTAGAAGAAATCATGTTTTTTAAAGCACGCTGTGCAAGGAGTTCGAAGTCAAAGATCTAGGGAAGTTGAAATATTTCTTAGGAATTGAACTTGCATGATCAGACCATGGATTCTTCATTTCTCCGGAAATATGTCCTGAATCTTCTAGAAGAATTAGGGATGCTTGGTTGTACCCATACAAATACTCCTATATAAGTAAATTGTAAAATCGATAAATACAAGGATGGAGAGAAGGTAAACTCCACTAGCTATTAAAGATTCGTGGGAAGACTAGTCTATCTCTTACACACTTGTCCTGATATCACACATGCAGTTGGAATCCTTAGACATACATGCATTCTCTTAGATTGAGGCATCGAGAAGCCACTATACTGGTGCTATAATGTCTTAAGAAGTCTCTTGGACGTGGAATTCTATTCTCTTGGAACAGGCATTTGAATATTGAAGTATGTACAAATGTTGATTGGGCTAAAAATCATGATGATCGAAAGTCCACTGAATATTACTCCTTTGTTGTAGGGCATCTCGTGACCTGACAAAGTAAGAAACAAAGCGTGGTAGAAGGCTTAGTGTATAAGAAAAATACAGAGCAAGTCATAAGGGATATGCAAAGGACTCTGACTTCAATATATAATGTACGGTTTGAGACTACAAGATGGAAAGCCTATACGACTATGTTGCAACAATAAAGTTGTTATCAACATTGTCCCAATCCCGTTCAACATGATCAAACAAAATATGTTGAAATTGATAGATACCTCATCAAGGATCACCTGGAGAATGTCAACATTTGCACTCCATTCATTTAATCTCAAAATCAGCTAGCAGACATCTTCCCCAAGGACCTAAGTTGTTACACCTTCATTGATAATATTTCCAAACTGGGAATGATCAATATATACTCTCATATTATGGTGGAGAGTACAACAACACTCAAACCTTTATCCCATTATAGTGGGGTCGGCTATATGGTTCCTTTGTCGCCATTGTGCCCTATCTTTTGTCATAATCTCACTAATGCCTAAGTACATCATGTCTTTCCTTGCAGTTTCATTCCAAGTCTTTATTGGTCTACCCCTCCCTCGTTTAACATGCCTAGTGACTAGTCTCTCACAACGCCTAACAAGTGCCTCTAATGGTCTCCTTTGTATGTGTCCAAACCATCTTAGACGGGCTTCTCGCATCTTATAAGCAATTTGTGCTACCCCTGTCTTATCCCTGTACTTTCATTCCTCATTTTATCCAATCTCGTGTGTCCACACATCCACCAAGCATTCTCATCTTCGCAACTCCCATTTTTTGCTCATGTACACAATTCATTGCTCAACACTCAGAACTATAGAGCATCACGGATCTAATTACAGTACTGTAAAACTTGCCCTTAAGTTTTAGTGGCACTTTACGATCACATAAGATCCCTGTCGCGCCTCTACACTTCAACCAACCCGCTTGGATTCTATGTGTCACATCTTTATCAATACTTCTATCGTTTTAAACTATCGATCCAAGATATTTAAAACACTCACTACGGGAAATATCTTGATCACCCAACTTAATAACGAAGTCATTTGTCCTTCTTGTACCGCTAAATTTAAGCTCCATAAGCTCCATATGATGGAGAGTAGAATTAGGTAAATTAAGTAAACTCATACCCATTGTATAATTCCTTATAAAGGCCCATATTCTTATTCATTTTTTTTAGTCCCAAATCTCTAATCTTGGTTTGGGTTCACCTCCTTTTTGTATATATTGAAAGGTGTCATGTAATAGTTAACTTCTTGATTGAAATAATTTCTCTTCATTTCTCAACTCATCTTTGGTATGATACAATGCGGCCGCCACATGCTATTATTAGTTTATGTAGCCCAGAGGGCATTATTGTACTTTGTATTTTCCCTACTCGCCTATGTATAAGTGTGGTAATATGCTTAGAGAGGTATCTTTAGAGTCTTAGGTTTTGGCTCTCTTGGAGAGTAGAGTGTCCAAGAGGACCCAACCTCTGGATGCTTGGCGAGAATTCATTCTCGATTGTATCATTTTATTGTTTAATGTAATGCAATTTCCATTTCGCTACCAACTGGTCCGACTTGCCCTTGATTAGTGTTCTCCTGAACCCTAATTCCACCGTCTCGCCTTTGTTTGTCCCGCGAGTGTGGTTTCCTCCTTCGAATCCCGCGATCCAGCCGTGCATCGCCTGCTCACTACATCGATCATTCGCTGCATTAAATGTTCCGCACTCCGCAACGCCGTTCCGCACGCATCGATGCTCCGCCGTAATGCCTATTCCGCACGCATCACTGCTCCGCCGCAACGCCTGTTCTGCACGTATCGCTGCCCCACCACATTGATAGTCACCTCCTTGATTGTTTCGCGCGCCGCTACCGTGCGGTTCTGCCCCCTGGTTGTTCCGCTTCCGCCTCTAGGGATCACAACACTAAGCTCGCTGATCCGCACGCCGTGCCTCCTCTTTTCGGCTTGATCGTCCTTTCCACGGACCGCTCCAGCCCCTCCAACGCCACCATCTGTTTTTGCAGCAAGTCCGCCGAGTCCAGCGCCGTCATCCTCGGTCGGCGCCTTCTCCGCCCTGCTACGCCTCCAACCTGATTCTTTATGATTTATTGTGTTTAAATCTGCTTCCAGCAGCCTTCAGCGTCTTCCCCTCCTTCCGTAGGCCCTCCTAGTTCTTCGACGGCCTTCCATCGGCCGCGTTCCCTTCTCCCTTCCTTCCGCCTGGCAGGGCCGCCCTCCTACAACTATTGCAGCCATCCGACTCTCATTGCTGCTACTCCTGGTCATGATTCCTTCCCATGACTCGGGCCACGACCCTACACGCCGACGAGAACACCTCGACCGCTGCAACCTCGGACTCTCAACGCATGAATCAAATCGAATCCTAGTTGGCGGATGTCACACTCTTCCTTCGAGGACTTCCGTGACAGTTAACCACCCTCCGACACCTCCACCACCACCAATCTAATCGTTCCGGCCACATTGGGTTTTTGCACCTCGCGTCAGACATTGCCCCGACCTATCTCCGCCGAATTGAGATTCCTGTGTTCGATGACACCGATCCTCTCGAGTGGATTGCCCGCGCCGAGCAGTTCTTCGACCTGCACGCCACCCCTGCCGACTAGAAGGCCCCCTCGCCACTATCTATATAGAGGGCTCGGCGTTCCATTATGTGCGTTGGATGCGCCAATAGGTACTTGACATTTTCTGGCCCACATTGAAGGAGGAACTCCTTCGCTACTACGACAGCCGCCAGGCTATGTTGTTAAAAGCGCACCTCAGGCACGCCCAAGGCTCCAGTCTCAACAAGCTCAGAGGCTTGCACCGTTTTGCGCCTTTGGAGCATAAAAGGCACGTCTGGGTGCGATTTCTGTTGCAAACTTTTTTTCCAAAAGGAAGAAAATAAATAATGTAAGAACTCAATAATTTTTGCATGGTTTAATGTTTATGAATAGGGGTGCAAGTTGAGTTGAGCCGGCTCGAAAGCTCGATGAGCCGGCTTGAAAAAGCTCGACTCGAGCTCGAGCCTATGGAGCTCGAGCTCGAGCTCGAATATTAATGTTCATGAGCTCGCGAGCCGGCTCGCGAGCTTTTTATTCCAATTTTTTAAAATATATATATATATATATAATATGAAAAAAATATTAAAAAATAAGAAAAAAGCTCATGAGCTAAAAAGCTCGCGAGCAGCTCGAGCTCGAGCTCGCGAGCTCGAAACTCGAGCTTGAGCTCGATAATTTGGCATTGAGCTCGAGCTCGAGCTGGTATAAATGAGCTCGTCGAGCTCGAGCTCGAGCTCGAAATGAAAAGCACGAGCTCGAGCTCGAGTTTAGAAATTTTGCCAAGCTCGACTCGAGCTCGACTCGTTTGCACCCCTATTTATGAAACATAATTGAGTGTTAAGACGTAGATATGATGCAAATGACCACATTAATTCTATTTTTTAAGAGATATAAATGGTAGTATTGAATGATTAATGAGTAGAAAAGATGAACAATCTGATCAAGAAGATGAACTTATGTTTGATGCTTATTTTTTAAAATGAATGTGGTTGCGCCTTTCCTTCGTCAGACGCGCGCCTGCGCCTTGAGCCTTGCGCCTAGGCTCTAAGACCCCTTTGCGCCTTGGTGCGCCTTGCATCTTTAATAACTAAGCTGCCATACGGGTAATGCCTTTGAGCACCTCAACTCCGTCTGCCAGTCTGACTCCGTGGCAACTTACATCGACGAATTCATCGCGTCGTCGCTACGCATGTTCCTGACCTTGCCCCCGACCACTACTTGGGATATTTTCCGGCGTGTCTGCACCCCCACCTCCGTGCGCGCCTTCGGGTCCACAACCCGACTACTCTTTCCCGCGCAATGGAGCATGCTAGGTATCTCGACGAGGAGCCCTACTCAGCGCCACCATCCTCCTTGACATGGCCTTCCCTGCCGCCGCGGGGCCACTACCGCTACCTCTCCGTCGTGGCCACTATCTCCACCTCTCCTGCCCATGGACCCTCTGCCCCCATCGGGGCCCATCTACCGACTCCGCCTCCGCCTCCGCCAGCTCCACACCCACTGCCCCCCGACGGCCCCATCATCTGTCTTACCAATAACAAGAAGAGCTTCGCCGCAAGAGCCTCTGCTTTCGCTGCCATCAACCGTTCTCGCTCACCCACGTCTGCTCTCTCAGGAATCTATGTGTGTTACTGGGGATGAAGATACTGATCCAGACTTCGGGAACTGGACCCTTTACACTTTCTGACGATCCCTTTGACTCTTGAGCTTGAGGAAAAGGTCGCTTTTCGTGCGGGACGTGTTGATACGATGCATCCGATACATGCTATTTTTAGTTTATGTAGCCCAGGGGCATTATTGTACTTTGTATTTTCCCCACTAGCCTATATATAGGAGTGGTATTCTTAGAGAGGTATCTTGGAGTCTTATGTTTTGGCTCTCTCGGAGAGTGGAGTGTCAAGGAGGACCTAACCTCCAGATGCTTGGCGAGAATTCGTTCTCGATTGTATTGTTTTATTGTTTAATGTAATGCAATTTTCGTTTCGCTTCCATGGTATGAACAATCTCTTGAAAAACAAATAGCCTGCACTGTGGTGCTCTGAATTTCAGCAATACTCTTCGTCTTTATATAATTTGTGCAGAATGAAACTAATTGTGGAAGAAGATAGAATACCTTTGAGAGTGAGGAGTTGCTTGTCCAGAGAGTTCGGTCACTTGAGAGTTATTGTACAAGTCGTATATTTCAGCTTTTATTATTATTGTGCGTAAGTGATTTTAGTCTTATACCGTGAATCATGCTGTTTTATATCATTGTAGTCCCTATATATGCCCCCGTTGTGGAAGAATAAATCAAGCTTTCTTTTCCATTCAACTTGGTATCAGAGGGAAACAAAATAAACCTAATTCCTGGTCTGATTCCGCCCCTCCCATCCCGCTCTTCCCAACCTCGTGCCCGCTTCTCCAGACTCCGCCCTACCCCGCTTCGCACGGGTCCGTTCCGCTCGGCTCGGCACCGCCGCTCGCTCGCTCGACTCCGCCGCTCGGCACCAACCCAGATGTCAGGCGACCTCCTTGCTCCCGCCGGCTGCTGAGAGGGGTGTCACCACCGTCCCTCCGTGATGCAGCCCGTCACCGTCTCCTTCCTTGATGCAGCCCATCGTTGTCTCCTCTGCTTGATACAGGCCTCTTAGCCTCTCCGACGACCCTCGTTCTCTCGGCTTCGGTGGCCCTCTCTTCGGTACTAGGCATCTGTGCTGTCCGCAGTCTCGTCCAGCCACCTCTCTAGCCGCTCTTCTGCAGTTTGACTCCTATTTATTGTGTTCTTTTCCTTCATGACTGCTCCTTCCCCCGATGAAGGTGCCTCTTCGGTGTCGTCACCATGTGTGATTCCGCCTCAGATGAGCGACCCTTAGCGGTCTCATAGCCACTCTGGTTCCCTGAAGATCACCACCGTCCCATTAGATGACACAAACTATCTTGAATGGTCCCAGGCGGCGCTACATGTCATCCATAGCCACCGGATGTATGGCTACATCATTGAGACTGTTAAGGAGCCCCCACTGACTGATCCCTCTTAGAAGCGATGAGACTCAGAAAACTCTGTAGTTGTGTCATGGCTCCTTCACTCTATGTCTCCGAAGGTTTACCAGAGTTACATGCTGATGGATTTTGCTTTTGATATCTGGACCCGTGCTCGGGAGACATATTCCCGATTGACAGCTCTACGCAGGTTTATGAACTTACTCGCCGCATTTTGAACTACGACAAGGATCTATGACGGCGCCATCCTTTTTCTCTGAGTTTGAGCGTCTACCAGGAGTTGAACTACTTCTCCCACTTCACTCCGGCATGCACTGTAGATGCTGTTCAGCTACAACAACGGGAGGATCGCTTTCGCCTCCATGTTTCCTGATGGGACTAAACATGGAGTTTGACATTGTATACAGACACATATCCTTCACCGCACTCCGCTTTCGTCTCTTCGGGAGACCTTCATCATGATCCTGGGTGATGAAGACCTTCAGAGGCCTCTCAGTGCTATTGCCCCTCCTGATCGCTCTGCTCTCACTAGCGTTGGTCGTGGCCAAGTTCTCAGCCCTAGCCCGTCTGCTCCTATGTGTGATTATTGTGGCGCATAGGCCATACTCGAGAGGTGTGCTACAAGCTTCCCTCATCTTGCCCCTCGTGGTCGTGGCCGTGGACGAGGGCCTGGACGAGGGGGCCATCGTTTGGGTGGTTCTATACCTCATGATGCTGCTTACTCTACAGACGTCTACGACAAGACCACCACTGCTGCTCCCGGGCAACTTACTGCTCCTGAGTTGGATGCATTCCGCCATCTGCTGCACTCTCAGTCTGATCAGCCTTAGGTGCTTCCACTTCCATTGCTACTATTGCTAGGCCGCATGCTCTTGCTGCCACTGCCTCCCCATCTGAGTGGGTGATTGATTCTGGTGTCACTCACCACATGACCGACTCTTTCTCAGGTTTCCTCTCTTACACCCCTTTGTCTGGTTAGGAAAAAGTTATTTCTGTTAATGGCTTGTTCTCTCCTATTGCTAGGAAAGGCCAGATTCTTGTTCTCCCTCTTTCTCCCTACCATCTGTTCTTCATGTTCCCTCCTTTCCTCACAATCTTCTTTCTATTAGTGACATTACTCGCTCTCTTAATTGCTCTGTAACCTTTTTTCGATTCCTATGTCTTTCAGGAACTGGCTACGAAGCAGAACGTTGGCACTGGTAGGAACCGCGGTGGACTGTATTACCTGGATCACCTCCTTCTCAGGCCCTCTCCTGTACTCCTGTTACAGCTGATGATGTTCGCCGCCGACACTTGCGGCTGGACATCCCTCTCCTCTCTATCTTCAGAAATTTATTCCCTGTTTTTTCCCTTTTTTACAAACTTTTGTCTGTGATGTCTGTGATGAGTCTAAGCATGCGAGACATAGTTCATCGCATTTAGCTTCACCTTATAGCACTCTGTTTGATATTGTTCATTCTGATGTTTGGGGCCCGTCCCCTTTTTTATCTACCTTTGGGTTTCGTTGGTTTGTCTCATTTAATGACTGTTTTTTCTCGTACAACTTGGGTGTATTTGCTCAAAAAGAAAGTGAAGTTTCCTTGTTTTATCAGCTTTTTCACAAAATGGTTCAAACCCAATTTAAGGGCGTGATTGTGTCTTACGGAGTGACAATGGGGTAGTATGACGATCAGGGTGTGTTTGGCTCGTACCTTGCCAGTCATGGTATCCTACACCAGACCACGTGTGTTCACACCTTACCCAAAATGGCATTGCTGAACGAAAAAAACGGCACCTGTTGGACGTCGCCCGTTGTTCTTCTGAGTGCTATGCACCTTCCTAAGTCCTATTGGGGCGATGGTTCTCACTGTTGCACTTTTATCAATCGACTTCCCTCACGTGTGTGCTTAGCTATGCTGTCTCCCCTAGCTCGGCTGTTACTATGACTGTGGTCTATACTTCCCACCTTCCTATTCGTGTCTTCGGATGTGTATGTTTCGTCCGCATCCATTTGCCTCATCGTGACAAATTGGACCCTCCGGTCCGTGTTCCTTGGATACTCTTCCACTACAAAAGGGTATCGGTGTTATCACCCTCCTACTGGCCGTATCTATTACACTATGGATGTTACCTTTCGGGAAGGGGAATCTCTTTTTCTCGCCATCGACTCATGCTCCTCGTCAGGGGGAGAATACTGGCGATATGGCTGTCCCTCTTCCTCTTCTTCCGTCTCTACCACCACAACTTCCTCTGTCTCAGGAACATGGCCCCCCTATTCCTGTTCCTCTGCATGATACTCTGATATCTCCTTTCACTCACGCATATCACCGCCACTTCTCCCGTATACAGGTTACTAAGGCTCCACCTCTACCAGTGCCCGCTACTGCCTCAAATTCTGATGATGCAGATTTACACATCCCGCTTGCTCTGTTGAAAGGTAAGGCTTCTTGTACTAAAACCTATTTCTAACCACGTGGCTTATCATCACCTTACCTCGCCCACCAGGCCTTTGTTGTTTCTCTCTCGACGGTCGTTGTTCTCAGGACATGGAGGGAAGCATTGTGTATTCCGGCCTTGACTCAGGCTATGGAAGAGGAGATGTCAGTCTTGGACAAGAACCAAACTTGGGATTTCTCGCCCTCCCTCCTGGCAAAGGGCTATTGGCTCGCGATGGGTGTTTTCAGTCAAACAGAATCCATAAGGGAAGGTCGAACGCTACAAGACACGACTGGTTGCTCAAGGGTACACTCAGACTCAGGGAGTTGACTACTAGGAGACCTTCGCCCCCGTGGCTAAAATGGACTATTTCGGGTACTGTTGTCTTGCGCGGCGTGCATGGACTGAGATCTTTATCAACTGGATGTTAAGAATGCGTTCCTCCATGGTGAGCTCGATGAAGAGGTATACATGAAATTCCCTCCGGGGTTCGTAAAAAAAGGAGCTGAAGACCTTGTCTGTCGGCTAAGGAGGTCCTTATATGGCCTGAAACAGTCCCCAGAGCGTGGTTTGGCAGATTCCTTACGGCTATATGCTCAAATTTGGGTAAAACAAACGCAGTCTGTTCACACTATGTTTATTCAGAGGCGTGTTCAGGTTGTTGTGGTCTTGATTGTCTATGTGGATGACATTGTAATCACTGGTAACGATTTGGAAGAGATTGCAAATCTCAAGTCTCTCTTAGCGTCCGAATTTGTGGTGAAAGACTTGGGAAGATTACGATACTTTCTGGGAATTGAGGTGACTAGATCGATCATGGTATCTTTATATCTCAGCGAAAATATGTCCTAGATTTGCTGCAGGAGACCGGTATGCTTGGTTGTGTTCTTGCAAACTCTCCGATGGAAGAAAATCATGGAATCTGTGAAGATGGTGACAGTGACCAGGCCGATGTCACTCGCTACCAGAGATGAGTTGGAAACTAATATATTTGTCTCATGCTCGTCCAGACATTACTTATGCAGTTGGCATCCTGAGTAGATATATGCATGCTCCCAGGGTCAAACATCAAGAGGGCAGCATACCGTGTGTTACGGTATTTGAAGAAAGCCCCAAGTCGAGGTCTTCTGTTCTCCAAGAACAACCTCCTGATGATTGAAAGTTTTCATTGATGCTGATTGGGCCGGATGTCGTGACGATCAAAAATCTACAACAGGTTATTGTTCCTTTGTTGGAGGAAACCGGTAACATGGCGCAGTAAGAAGCAAAATGTATTGGCCAGATCGAGCGCTGAGGCCGAAGACCGTGCTATGTCTTAAGGCATGTGTGAGAGTCTATGGCTGTGTACCATTTTACATGACTTGGGGTTTCCCGTGACGTCTCCCTTCTCCTTGTTTTACGACAACAAGGTAGCCATCAACATAGCCCACAATCCAGTTCAACATGACAGAACAAAGCACGTGGAGGTGGATCGACATTTCATCAAAGATCACTTGGATAAAAAGACAGTGGTCACACCGTTTGTCCACTCTAAAGATCAACTAGCAGATGTGTTCACTAAGAGCTTGGGAAGTGACCTGTTCATGGATAACATCAAGAGACTTGGAATGACCGACATCTTCCATCCTACTTGAGGGGGATACTTGAGAGTTATTGTACAAGTCGTATATTCCGGGTTTATTATTATTGTGCGTAAGTGGGTTTAGTCTCATACCGTGAGTCATGTTGTTTATATCATTGTAGTCCCTATATATGCTCCCGTTGTGGAAGAATAAATCAAGCTTTCTTTTCCATTCAACTAGGTCCAGTGTCCGTAACATAATCACCTGTGCTTGCTTCATAGATGTATGTCTTTCCCTTCTTATATTCAGAAGTAAATCTTATAATCTTCCTAGGAAATATTATCTAACAATAGTCGATCACTTGATATATCCCCACCAACATTTTTTTAGCATATCCAATATGACTTAAACACAATTGTCTCACATGCTTTAGCACAAAAATGCATGAACTAATAGCTTAATCCATTTCCGTCCATATACTGTCAGAGTTTCATGTGTTTATTTTTTTTTCTCCCTTGATTTTTTTATACGTCCTAACTTTATTTTCATTATTTTCTTGATATCAACTACACTAGATCTTAGCTTTTCAATGTCCCACTATTACAACCAGAATACAAGAATACCAGCTTCATTTTGTTTACTTATCTAACTAAACTAAGCATGCGGAAATCAATTGAAAACCTATCCAATTTTGTTGGTTATTCTATTTCATTATTCATATTTTTAAAACTCAGGATAGGTAAACAGGATAAAGAAAATAAGTTGCGTTTGACATCTTTCAGTGATGGTTTGCTATCTAATTTTTTTTTAATATTTTTGTGTTATCTCAGTATGGCAGAAGCTTGAAGAAGAGAACTCTGAATTTTTCAGGGCTTACTACACAAGGCTGAAATTGAAAAAACAAATCATCATGTTTAATCATTTACTAGAGCATCAATACCATTTGATGAAATATCCAGTTTCACCCAACGTTCCCCTAGCTCCCATACAAAATGGAATTCATACCATGCCCGGTAAGTCTTTTTGGTTTAATTACTTGCATGATGTTGAGCATTTGGGAAGTAATATATTTTTCCACTTGTATTCATCTCTGATAAAACTACTTGTAGGTTCAATAATGATAAGAAAGAATGTATTCATGTTTCTTAAATACTTGAAGTTATGTTAGTTCATTCCTGTGAATGACCTGCGTAATTTTAACATTTAAATTTGACAATTATTCTGCTAGCTGTACTGGTTCCTTTTTTATTTGTTTGGCTATATACATAGATTTTGAAAAATTGAGGAATCTGCCACATATGTTAGAAATTAAACCTTTTATTCCTTTCTCGGCCGTCCTTCTTACTTTTGTGATATTTGAATTGTGAAGCCAATATTTTTGGTTTGTAATCAGTGCATGAGTTGTGATGTTTGCTACGATTCTGTGCAATTTTGTTTGTTAATGACATTTTTTCTGCTGTATATTATTATGTTACAGTTACTTTATGTTTTGGCAGCTTTTTTTTACACAATTCCAAGTATTGTATCTTTATTAGTCGCAACCCTAAACTCTGATAAGCAGATTGTGAATGAGAAGTGAAGAAGCCTTTGTCTAGACAGAGACCTCAGAAACAACGTTGTTTAGGTATTTCTTGTGGTACGAGTGCCAAGTTGAAGTCCATGCTTGTGTTTGTCGAAATTGAAGCTTGCGTGTCTTCCAGAATAACAAAGTTGAAGCTTGTGTGTCTTCTCTGCTTTGCTTTGTCAAAATTGAAGCTTGTGTGTCTTCCAGAATAACAAAGTTGAAGCTCAAGTCTCCTCTACTTTGCTCTAGTCATAGAAAATTCATTGCAGCAATACTCATCGACTTATCTGCCAAGGGCTTGCCGACTAATATCTCTTTCAGGACCGCAAAAATTCAGAGCCTCGGAGTTGCAAAGCAGAAATTCTGAATCACGATTCTCCTATTGCCTTATGTCAAACTGTTATGATCTCACATGAACGGTTATCAGTCATTAATTGGTGTCGTCTTGTATCTTGTTACTTTTTTTTATTAATCGAGTCGATGTACGAGTCTATTGTCTTTTATTATTTCGTGTTATCTTTATTTTCGGGTATTTACACCCATGATATTTTGTAGAAGGAGAGTCTTGACACACCGTTAAGATGTTGCTGTGTGACCTTGAGGTCATGGGCTCGAATCTTGGAAGTAGCCTCTTACCAAAATACAGGGTTAGGTTTTCCTACATTTCACCCTTGCGGTAGGACTCTTCCCCGGACCCTCGTTGCGTGGGAATGCTTTCTGCACCGGGCTGCCCTTTTTTAAACCTATGCCACTTTGTAAGTCTTCAAAAAGACCCCTTGGGTTATTGTTTGGATTATGAATCAAGTTATGAAAGTTTCTATTTCTCTCTCCAGTCTCCCCATTTTCCTCAAGTTCTAGGGTTAGGGTTGAGCACGACTCCCCCTCTTCATCTCCCCCCGCATCTCTGCGGGTAGAGCTCTTCTCACCTTGTACCTTCAGCTCCACCAACATCTCCGACGAAACACTGAATTAGGATTGTAATATATTGGTATCAGAGTCTTCGGTCCTCCTCACTCCCCAAACAGAAATCCGACCTTCTTTGTCACGATTCGATATTCCTCCACCACTGCCAACATAATCTAGCCATGCATCTCTCGCAAGCCGGATTCATGTTCCTCGCGGTCCCCTAGAATCGATGACTCTCTAGCTAGGATCCAACATAACAGAAGATGGTCCAACAGAAACAATTGTTTGCCTCGATTGTCTTTCTCCTAACTGCAATTAATAAACCTCGACGAGACCTCCTTTCCTATGCGATCGACGCATTCCCTTTCCGCAGTTGCGATTGATGCACCGTATGGCGATTGACGACACTATCACTGGTCGTCGACAATACCGGTGTTGTCTACACTGACATCACCGTCCCGATTTCCCGCAAGCCGACGTCTCCTCGTCTTCTTCAAGTCAATCCCGCCTCCCGTTCTCGCAACACATTGTCTTTTTCGACGATACTTCCTGTGTGCATGAATCTTTCATGGATCCAGCGATACTGCGAGCAAGCCTTCGACTACTGCAACCAATTAATTGATTATTAAATTAATTTTCATTGGATTAATTGATTTAATTAATTACTGCGGCTTGATGAAGAGCCCCAACGAGTCACTCACCTCCAGTTCGATGCTCCAAAAGTTACTGGAAATGTCAGGGTCTTATGACAACGCATTTGCGTGACTCACCACCAACATTGGCCACCAATTTGGGTGTTCGATCCCACCACAACTGTAACACCCAATTATTTATGCGCCACATTGTAACATTCGTAAGTTTTGACGCGAAATTTAATTTAAATTGTAGGGTCGAGTCGCGACGGATTTTGATCGAGGAAGCGCGTCGTCAAGGTACAATGTTACTATTCTTATAGTTCGCGTCCGTTAATTTGAGAAGTGTGTTAGTCATAATGATAGTGTAACACATTTTAATTTTAGTATCGAAGCATGGCAAGAATGGTTTATGTTCATAGGAGTTAATGTGAAATAACACACAATGGGGTGCCAATAGCAGTTTTAACCCCCTCTCCTCATGCGGTTATCAACAAAACCGCAAGGCATGAAAAAATAAAACCCGCACATGCCTCTATTCACGGGAGATAAGAAAAAAAACCGCAAAGCCGCACACTCTCGTTTCTAACACGGGAATTAGCCGCAAACCACAAACCGCAGCCGACGTTTCGTCCATCTTTTCCGCACGAGTCGACGCCCCTCCCGCATCCTTTCCGACGACCGATCCACCTCCAGGAATCAACACCGACTTCTCCTCCTTCTTATTCGGGCGCTGAGTGTTCCTTTTCATTCCTTGGCCGTGGAAGAGCCGGATTTAACCCTATGGAAGTTGAAAACGTTTATTTCCGGTGAGTTTTATTTTCCCTTATCTCTATTCCTTCATGGAAATCCTTCGATTTGGAAGTTAATCTAGACTAGGTTTTCATCTTATTGCCCTAATTAGGTTTTGGAGTGCGGAATCCACCACGAAATTGGAGTTGGTCGCGTTGAGAGCTTCAATCACTCCCTAGTAAAGATAATACAATAAGTTAGCCTTTAATTTGGGTTACCCTAGCATTTTGGAATTTTTCCAACGAAAACCCTAAGGGGAAAATATATAAAGTAGGGTTGTCTTGGATTGCAGGATTTTGGTGGCCTCGAGACAAGGTTCTGAAAGTCCCCAGCAGTCGGATTTCCTTCGGGAAAAGCAAATGTCGCCGCGCCGAGTGTACGAGCGCCGCACCACCACTGTAAGGAAACCTAATTCATGTTAGTTAGACATAGCAAGAAATATATTTTTTGCATACGCATGTGTAGGCATTGTACAAACATCATGACCATGCATAGAAAGGTGTCGTGATAGGAAAACGGTCGCGGAAAATGTGTAGGATGACACCCTTCTCCAAGACCAAAGTAGACAAATCATGAACAGTAACGTTAGATACGAAACTTTTACCCGTGTACGCAAACTTGGAAATTGTCCAACCAAGGGCGTAAATGCCCCTTTTTACTCGACCACAAGAAAGTCAAAGGGTCGCTCAGTAGTACACCAAAAGAGATGCCCAAGCAGAGTAGCACCAGACCAAAAAGGTCAGTAAGCACACATAAGTCTTTTCGTGCTAGGTAGAGGCGCACTACCTTTCTCATAAGGTATATGGTACCCTATGAGCAGTACAGTCTTGTGAGTTGACTCCCCTTTGAGACAGTTAGTATATTCGAGACCGTGTCCGCGCGACACTAGAACAATTGAGTTCGTCAGATGGTCTCGGGTCGTTAGTTTCAGATTTTCAGTCATTTCACTTCTTTTCATGTTTAGTGGCTCTGTGAATCCAGATATGAGGTATGAGGTTTCCCTTAGTTTACTGTCTTAGCTTCCATTGTAAGTTTTAAATTCTTAGTAGTTGCTTCTTTTTATCTGCTGCATACTTGTTTTAATACTGTTTCCTAGTTCTCTTTATATCGCTGACCCGGTCAGATGGCTGATTATTGTAAAACTGGGAAGGAGTGTTACAAATTGGTATCAGAGCCAGGTTTAGGATCCCTGGACCCAAGAAAGATTCACAGAGTCATAGTAATGTGTAGAGTAAACTCTTGTTAGCAGAGTATTTAAGTTGCGTTTAAGCCCTAGTGTTCGCACGAGTACGAAATAAAAGTGTTAAGCCAGATTTCATAGATACATGATAAATAATCAGATTTCTTTTATATGTTTTATCAGGCACCACGAGTCAGTGAACCGGGTGAATCTTCGCGTCAGGACCCCGTTCCTAACGCGACCATGGGAGACGCTGCTGTGCCACAGGTACCACCAGTTCCAACAGCTCTAGGGGCACTGACATTGCGTCTCAGATTGCCAAGGCGGTCACTGTTGCCTTGATGGAGTTTCAGAGAGGACTGGCTGCAGGGTTTCCAGCTCTAGTACAAGTACCAGCCCCTACCAGCTCCTGCGCCAGCACCCGTGGAGATGAACCTGGAGCGCTATTTGAGGAACTTTAGAGACCTTCAACCCTCGAACTACAGTGGAGATGAGACCCCGATGGACACAGACGATTTGATATCAAACACCAGAGAGCTGTTGAACGTTTTGGAGTGCCCAGAGAACAAGAAGGTTCCTCTGACAGTTTTCCTCCTTCGAGGTGAGGCAAAGGTCTGGTGGGACAAGTACCAAACAGATGATCCTGCAGGTAATTTATTATGAAAATTTCCTCTTAGTTTTGGAAGTGATATGTTCATTTTAAATAGTATGACCATACTTTTGGTCAGGTCGTACGTCAGACATGTTTTACGTGGGGCGAATTTTCAGAGCCCTGACGAATGGTTCGTGCCTCCTTCCGCACGACGAGATCTCCAGGAGAAATATCTTAGGCTTTTCCAGGGGGACAAGACCGTTACTGAGTACGAGCGAGAGCTTACCCATCTGGCTCGATATGCGGTCGTGATGTAGGGAGATCAGGCTGAGAAGGTGCAGCCGCTTTGTGGATGGCTTTGGTGACTCGTTGAGGCATCCGTTGATGACCAAGGTCAACGCTGACTACAGGCGCTTAGTGGGATACGCTCGCGGCTGGAGGCTGATCAGCAGAAGGTTCAGAAGCGA